>CM029017.1:213792805-215013470 GCA_016801055.1 Panax notoginseng | reverse complement strand
AAATAATATATGCTTAGTATATGGTGTGAATCAGATAAGATCAAAAAGGCATTTGCTGATTAAAATAACAAAAAAATTTCTTTCTTTTAATTAATGAATAATATGTATCAGGTTAGTTATTAGAAGTTAATGTTATCTATTAGTTATATTGTATGTTTGCCAGAATTATCATGTATTCAGTAGTATTAAAGAATGTTCGGCGATTTGGGTGAAAATGATGAGTGGGGATGGGACTGATGACTGAATTAGGAACATAATTCAGTTTTTAATCAATTGAGTTAGCTGATAATCAATTGAGCTACACTAGGTTAGAATCAATTGGGGTGAAATGGCCAAATTGCTAGGAAACGAGATAATTAAGAGAGGGAACGAAAAAATGATCGTTGCCATCGAACCAGGATTTAAAATATAAGACTCATTCTCGACGGCAATCCCGTCGGTAATGAGTCCTGTCAATATTGAGTCACTCCTGACGGCGTTCCCGTCGATGTTAAAATTATTCTCGTCGCCAATGAGTTTTCCTTCCACCGAGAATGTCTTGTGCCAAATAATTAGGTCATTCCCAACGGCATACATTGGCGACGGCTAGTCCGTCGACATTGACCTTATTCGCGACGGGGATTTTGCTGTTGATCCTGTCGCCAATGCCCTTTTTTTGTAGTATTGAATAGATCAACATAATTATTGACTAGGAACTGTTGATTGACATGATTATGAAAAGAAATTGTTGATTGGTGTTACGGGAATAAATTATTGATGGTGCACTTTTAAATTAGAGAAGATAATAGACATCATGGTCTACTTGACTCTTCTAATGGATTGTTTGTTCCGCTGCAGTGATCATTGAAAACTTATATTATCTTTAAATTTGTGATTTATCACTGTTGAAGGCTAAAGATAATTTATTCTTCATTATCTTAATCATGATATTTTTTACTGGGCTATTTGAGCCCGCCCTTTGGTTTCACAATCCCTTACAGGTAATAAGAGTATATTTGGGTCTAGCGAGGAAAAACAGGGGTATATAATGATGTTCCGAGTTAGTGGATGTCCTCATCATATTATAAAATAGCGTGTCAATAATTGTACTGAGAACTTAAAATGTGTGTGCCATATTTTATACTGCATTTTACTAATTGATATTGACGACCTAAGTTTGGAGCGATGTTGTGGTCTCGAATTTTGGAGCGTCACAAGTACTGCCATATTATATACGACATTTCCAAAGGTCTTAATTCCTAAAAAATTATTGATTATACCTTTATGTAGAATGTTATTGATTTTGAGTGTGAATATTGTCGTTGTAATAATAGTTATAAATAGGAGAATTTGTTTATGTTTGTTATTGGTCTGTGTTTCTGGCGACCCAAGTTTGGGTGTGTTTCATGAAGGCCAAAAATATTAATTTATTATTTCTTTTATTTTTATAACTTTATTCTTATTCAATAATTACCCGAATTCTTAATTCAAAATTTATCAAATATCACAATTATAGTTTAATTATTACTTTATACTATTTTGGTGATTTAATTCGTCAAATTATATTTTTACCCTTAATTGGGTTTTGCAAATTTTATTTAACTTATTTACTCAGAAAATGTATTTTACGTTTTTCTCAACTTCTCCAATTTGGATATTTTCTTACATTCTTAAATATTTTTTTCACATTAAGTATTTTTTTTATTCTACTTTTCTTCCTTATCTTATAATTTCTAACGCTGAAACTAGGATTTCTAGGGCTTTCTTCCCTGTTTTCGCTAAAATTTTATGTTCTTATGCATGATTCTTGCTACTTTAACACATCATATATACCACTTTAGCTATGCTATGAGGGATGTACAAACTTCATATATAAAAATTATGTAGCCATACATCATGCACATAAATAAAAAGAATAATTAAAAACATACCTTCTAGTTTTTCGTTATCTTACTTTCTCTTGATTTTTCTTATTTTTTCTCACTTCTTATCCTCCTAGCTCAATCGAGATTCTTCATTTTTATTTTCTCTCTCACACCTTTACTGCTCTCTTTTCTTCGTACAAGCATAAGGTAGGTGTAAAGATAACACTGGTGTCGTGCTTAACTTCCTTTTCAATTCCTGAAATCTTTCTTCACACTTACCACCCAAACAAATTTCACCGACTTCCTCGTCAAGTTGGTTATTGGTACTACTATCTTAGAAAAATATTGAATGAACCTATGGTAGTAACCTGCTAATCCTAAGAAGATTCTAACCTTCGTCGACGTTTTCAGTTGTTCTCAATTTATTACAAATTCCACCTTGGTTAAATCTACTGAAATTTCATCCTTGACGATGACATGTCCTAAAAACTGCACTTTTTCCAACCAGAATTCACATTTTCAAAATTTTGTGTATAATTTTTCTTTTCTTAACGTTTCCAGTACAATCCTTAAATGTTATACATGCTCCTCCTTTGTCCTTGAGTAAATCAAAATATCATCGATAAATACTACTACAAATTTGTCCAAAAATTTCTTGAACACCCGATTCATCATATCCATAAATACTGTTAGGGCATTCGTTATTCCAAAAGACATTACTAAAAATTCATAATGTCCATAAGGGTTCTGAATGATGTCTTAGAGACATCCTCCTTTCTCACTTTTAATTGATGATAATCCAATCGTAAATCTATTTTTCAAAAATATTTAGCTCCTTTCAATTGATCGAACAGATCATCAATTCTCGATAATGAATATTTATTCTTAATAGTGACTTTATTTAACTCTCAGTAGTCATTGATAATGGATAAATAATGATAATAAATTAATCTTTTTGAATAAATAATGATAATGGATTAATCTTATTGAATAAATAATGATAATGGATAAGTAATGATAATAGATTAATCTTTTTGAATAAATAATGATAATGGAATAATATGGGTAAATCATTATAAATAATAAATTTAAGATAATAATAATGGATGAATAATATATTTATAATGTGTGGTAAGTTTTTGGCTATAAATAGGAGGGTTGACATAAGGAAATTCAAAACTTCTTTACTTACATTTTCCTCTTCTCTCTAAAAACTTCTTAGTGTAAGTTTCTCTTTTAGTAATTTAGGCTACCTTAATTGTTAGTAAATATCAGTTAGAGTGATACGTTTATAGTCCAAGTTATTCCTAGTTTTGATATCCTGTGCATTCTTCCTTAAATTCCCTAGTAGAATTTTCTTATATTCTTCGACACTTTAGAAAAATCGTAGTAAATTTTTTCTTTGTCTGAATTGAGTAAATCATAAGCATATTTTCGTCAGTTTTTTGTCCTCTAAAGAAGGAAGCAACGTCATCTGATGTCATCTTCGTGCCTTCAATACTAAAAATCGCAACTTGTCATGGTATTCATCACTATTTTTAGCCCTAGTTTTGAAAACTCATAACTCAGTCATATTAATTCTGAATGTAGTGATTCTTGAGTCTATTTCGTATATCATTTCGAGAGTCACATTTTCGTGAAAACATAAAGAGATTTTGAAAACTCTAGAAGACTAAAAGTTAGATTCTTTACTGCTACAAAGACAAATAAGGAAGTATTTGTTTGGTTATTAATTTTGTTTCACATATCAAGGTAAGGGCCGTCATTTTATAATTTCTTTTATACTCGTAAGGAGTTATCATTCCTTGATACTCGTAAGTGATATTATTTTCTTTCATACTTGTATGAGATATCTGTAATTCTGTGTATGTGCACACCTAGAGGGGGGTGAATAGGTGTTTAAGCTAAAAGTGATAAACGGTGAAATTTTTTTGAAATTTTCTGCAACAGGTATAATTCAGACAGCTACGCCTGTCTGCTTTAGTGTCTGCTTTAGCTTATGTTCTTCGTTTCTTATTATCAGACAGCTAGACCTGTCTGCTTTAGTGTCTAGATTAGTGGCGTGAATAACAAAAAGTACAGAACGTGAATGACAATTAAAGAGATAAACAGAAGTAAAAATCACACCAAGATTTTTACGTGGTTCAGCCCCTATCCCTTAATCTAGTGGCCTAATCCACGTCCAATCCCAACTAGGATTGGTGACTCTTTTTATTAAACTTAATATTCAATTAAATACAATAAAAAGAACTCCCTGTTACAAAGAAGCCTCAAATCTGATGTTGGACACCAATGCCCCCTTTGCATCTCTGCAACTTGTACACCTCTGCACATGTTCTCACCTCTGAGACCTTTGAAGCCTTCTTTGAACAAACTAACTAAATAAGAAATCTCAAGCCAAAACTATGCTTACGTTCGGTTTACAAAGAATAAAATTTCCAGCACAAATGAATATAGTAGATTACAATAAGTGGCTGGAATAAAATAATTGAAGCGCTCTGATGTAGTATATCAACTTGATTGCAGATTTTAGAGTCATGTCTTGTTCAGCCGAAGAGAAGGAGTATATATACTGAGAATGAGCAATGGCTATAAAATCTGTTAGCTAAGACATCTCTGTCTCGTTGGCAACCAACCATGATCTCAGCAGCTTTGAATCACAAGAAGGATATTAAGCAAGATATGCGCCAGCTAATTAATTTTGAAGTGCTGAAATCAAGGAGTGAAACTCTACCCACAATCAGCTGATTAGTAGCAACGGAGGTAAATAAGGATAGTAGCTACTGTAAGACTCCTTTTCAAAATAAGATACCAAAATATCACTAACTAATGTGGGCTCCACTAAGCAAGACAAACTCCTTAATTAAATTATCACCCACGAGATATACTGATGAAACAGAGGAGCCCATTTGGGCAAGCAACAAATCTTCCTTGATAATATCAGTTATACCAACATACCTTAGTAAACTCCAATCCAAAACTTCCTTGATATCCTCCAAAACAAATCTTCCATAATTTTAAAAACATTCCAACTTACCAACGGAAGGAAATCAACAAGTGTTCATGTAAAAATCATAACACATGCATATTAATAATAATATTATAACAAATCATAAACCATGCATATGTCTAATATACTTAAATTAGTCATCATTCAAAACATCATAAATTCAAAAACCATCAATATCATTTCTTTCATAATAGTAAGGGGTGTCATTTTCTTTCATACTTGTAAGGGGTTATCATTCTTTCATACTCGTAAGTAATATCATTTTCTTTCATATTCGTAAGTGATATTATTTTTTTCATACTCGTATGGATATTATTTCTTTCATACTCGTAAATGATATCATTTCTTTCATCGTAAGGGGCGTCATTTTCTTTCGTAAGGGATGCCACTTTTTCATACATGTAAGGGGTGTCATTTTCTTTTATACTCGTTAGGGATGTCTTTTTCTTTCATATTTGCAAGGTCTATCTTTTTTTTCTTCATACTCCTAAATCTAAACTTACTACGGTAAGAAAGTATTATTCGTTCTATAGTTTTATCATTAAACGGTGAAAATTCATGTGATGATTCGAATATCCTTAATAGTTTGTGTTTCATCTAATATCTTTTGACATGAATCTTTCTATTAAATCTTAACCGTTACATGTGAACCTTATTCTTTCTTGAAATTTATACTTTATCAAGAACTCTAATTGATTTTCTAGATATTGGGTTGATAATTTGGACTATGGATAAATTAAATTGCAAATCTCTAATATTTATTCTTGATCTTATTATTTTTACTATTTCTATTCATCCTATATATCATCGTTATAATCGATGTGGTAAAATTGCTCTTTGGCTTGGGTGCAAAGAGTAATTATGGAATGACATGATCATGACCATTTGTGTTATAATTTACTGTTTTTGGATCATAGTGCATAAACAGTATGATTGTTGAGTGTTTTTAGCCTTTGTGGCAAGGATACGTGGTAAAAGTTCTCATTGGCTAGGGGTGCAAAGATGAACTGTTGATTGGTATGATCATGATCATTGAGCTACAATTCTCTTTGGCTAGGGTGCAAAGATGAATAGATCAACAAGATTACTGACTAGGAATTGTTGATTGACATGATTATGAAAAGTAACTGTTGATTGGTCTTACGAGGATAAAATATTGATGGTCAAGTTTTAAATTGGAGAAGATAGTAGACATCACGGTCTACTTGACCTTTTTAATGGATTGGTTGTTCCGTTGCAGTTATCGTTGAAAACTTATACTATCATGAAATCTGTGATTTATCACTGTTGAAGGCTAAAAATAATTTATTCTTCATTATCTTTATCATGATATTCTTTACTGGGTTATTTGAACTCACCCTTTTGTTTTACAATCCCTTACAAGTAATAAAAGTATATTGGGTCTAGCGGGGAAAAACATGGGTATATAATGATGTTCCGTGTTAGTGGATGTCCACATCAAGTTATAAAATAGTGTGACAATAATTGTAATGAGAACTTAAAATGTGTGTGCCGTATTTTATACGGCATTTTACTAATTGATATTGACGACCCAAGTTTGGGGAGGTGTTGTGGTCTCGAATTTGGGAGCGTCACAAGTATTGTCATATTATATACGACATTTCCAAAGGTTTTGATTCTTTAAACAGTTATTGATTGTACCTTTATGTAGAATGTTATTGATTTTGAGTGTGAATACTGTCGTTGTAATAATAGTTATAAATAGGAGAATTTGTTCGTGTTTGTTGTTGGTGTGTGTTTCTGGCAACCCAAGTTTGGGTGTGTTTCATGAAGGCCACAAAAATTAATTTATTATTTCTTCATTTTTAATAAATTTATTCTTAGTCAATAATTACCCGACTTTTTAATTCAAAATTTATCGGGTATCACAATTATAGTTTAATTATTACTTTATACTATTTTCGTGATTTAATTCCTCAAATTATATTTTTACCCTTAACTGGGTTTTGTAAATTTTATTTAACTTATTAAATTTATTTTACATTTTTCTCAACTTCTCCAATTTGAATATTTTCTTACATTCTTAAATATTCATTTTCACATTAAATATTAATTTATTCTACTTTTCTTCCTTATCTTGTAATTTCTAACGCTGAAACTAGGATTTATAGTTTTTATTTTCTAGGGTTTTCTTCCCCATTTTTGCTAAAATTTTGTGTTCTTATGCATGATTATTGCTACTTTAACACTTCATATACCACTTTAGCTATGCTACGAGGGATGTACAAATTTCATATATAAAAATTATGTAGCCATACATCATGTACATAAAATAAAATAATAATTAAAAACATACCTTCTAGTTTTTCCTTATCTTACTCTCTTGATTTTTCTTATTTTTTTCTCTCTTCTTATCCTCCTAGCTCACACGAGATTCTTTTTTTTTTCTTCTCTCTCACTCCTCTACTGCTCTCCTTTCTTCGTACAAGCATAAGGTATATATATATATATATATATATATATATATATATATATAGGGGTTCCATTCACAGCAACCGGTTGCTGTGGAGCAACTTTTTTTTGGCTTGTTGAAATTTCGGCTGGAGCAAAAAAAAAAAAAAATTCAACAGGCCAAAAAAGGGTTGCTCCACAGCAACCGGTTGCTGTGGATGGAACCCCATATATATATATATATATATATATATTATATATATATATATATATATATATATATATTTATAATTTAGTTACTTTACCAGCCTTGTTGAACCTTTCGCAAAGTAAACAAAACAAAAAAAAATTCTTGATCGATGCTTATCAACTTCCGACTTACTCAATATCCCAGGTGATGAAAATCCTTGTTATCATATTCTTAGATTGTTAGCATGATGCTTTCAAAGTTTGACTAGCTTTGTAATTAAATTAAATTCTTTTTTTACACCATGTTTATTTGAAATTTTGACTAACTTATTTGCTAACATTTTCCTTTACTCCGTAGCTTCCTAATTATATTTATAACAACCTTACACAAGTTTTCATTTGTACGCGTTATCGTTTGTTAATTATCGCACATTGGTTTTTCGATATAACTTTTTTTTAATTCAAAATAAAATTCAGCTTCATTTCATGGACATTTAAATTTACATTTATAAATTTCATTTACATTAATTGAAAGTCCCGAATGTTACATTTTTCCTCCCTTATAAGGATTTCGTCTCTGGAATCGTCATTGCAATCAATTCAAACAGGTAGGGATAATTATGCTTCATCTTTTCCTCAAGTTCCCATGTAGCTTCTTCTTGTTGCCAGTTTCTCCAAATTACCTTCACCGAATGTATTACCTTGTTCCTCAATACCTGCTCTTTTTTATCAAGGATCTGCACCGGAACTTCGTCGTAGCTCAAATCCTTCTCGATCTATATGGGTTCACAATTTAAAACATGCTTTGTAGTCCGACTTATATGGCCGCAATACTGATACATGAAATACATTATGTGTATGTTCTAACTCCAGAGGTTATGCAACTTCATATGCTACTTTTCCCACACTTCTTAAAATTTCAAAAAGACCAATAAATCTTGGACTTAGCTTTCCCTTCTTACCAAATCGTATTTTTCCTTTCCATGAAGATACCTTCAAAAACACATAACTTCCAACCTCAGACTCTCTCTTCGGCCTATGCTAATCAACATACTTTTTCTGTCTATCATGCGCCGCTATTAATTTGATATATATCACTCGAACCGTTTCTGCTAGCTACCTACTGCACGATTTCTTGTATGAGTAGTTGACGTTCCCCAACTTTATCCCAACATAAAGGCGTTTTGGATTTCCTTCTATATAAGGCTTCATACGACGACATTCTGATACTAGTATGGTAGCTGTTATTGTAGGCGAATTCTGCCAACGGCAAGTGTAACGACCCAAAATTCTCAACAATATAACTCACAACTTTGGTCGTTAATAATACTCTAGCTTTACATCAGTATTCGTTGTAATAGCTCATAAAAATGCAGAATAATTTAAACTTTTCAGTTTTCATATTTACATTTCTCGAATCATAACCTTTATCATTCACAGATCTTTGATTCAAATTTGTTCAGTGAATCGCTTCATTAGAGTTCCTATATAAAATCTTACATCTCAATTTGTTATCCTTATGTACAAGATAATATAACTTTACATCTGGATAATACAACTTTACAACTCAATATAAATTACACATCTTAAACCATCAAATACATTCATCAAAATTTTAAGCATGTTTCAAAGTAAAAAATTTAGATGAATAATTAATCTTCTTGCACTACTACTGATCTCTATCTTATAAGTAGCATATAACATTACCTTGAATCCTTAATCTGTAAAAATAGTTATTTGCAAGATTGAGCTCGACATCTCAGAAAATCTAATTATAGTTTTCATGCATTACGTAACACATAATAACATGCTCAACATACATCTCATAATCATTCTAGTATCCACACCATACATGCATTGGTACTCTAAACAATTTCAGTTCATATCATATATCACATACTTATTGGGTACCATAACCCAATCAATTTAGTAATATATTGACTTTCATCGCTCATAAAGAATAACACAAACTTTAGCATACTTAATAACATTTCATATGACATAAAGATATAAGATCACAGAACACAAAGGTACTGAAAGACTTGCCTGACTCATAGATTACCAATTACCGAAAACTGCTTATAGTTATCTGCACTTCATGAATCCTACACAACATATTATAATACATATCAACTATTAGTTCATATATAACAACGCTTAGTAGTCATTTAAGTAACTCAACTTTACAACCTATGGTCACCTTCTTTAGGTTTGATACACAATGTTCAATTTATGTGTTTAAGACTTTCTAGGACTTCTTATTGTCCATTCGGTTTAATTATGGTAAACCTTATCTTATGTTGCATTATGTTCCCTTTAAATTGACACCTAACATTCAATTAAGTCGTCATAGCTTGTCATTATATCATATCAAATGTATAATGTTTGTTAACATTAATTAGGTTAACCTTCATTTCATGACATAAAATATTTCTCTCAATTGTTACATAACATTTAGTTAAGTTCTTAAAGATTTCCATCGCGTTACATTATGTGACTTACATTTATTAAAATTTGATTGAGTTAATATTCATCTCATGCTTCATAATGCCTTCCTTAATGGTTTATATTAACCTCATTACATATCTTATAATGTTTATTTCATTTGATCTAAAACACTTTTTAAGTTCATTACCACTTTACATGGCATTTCAACATACGTCACACATCTGATTCGCCTCCCTTGCGTATGTGTAGCATGCTCGTACAACTTGTCTAATACATCATTAATTGATTAATGTTAAGCATCGTTATATTTTATAATTTTCAAGTCTTATAACTTAAAACAACATCTTTTATCGTCAGAAGCACTTCACTTGCATACGTGCATGCCCGATGCCCTCTGATTGCCTCCGAATACACATCAGTCCCAAATATGGCCATTTTGACCTCTGTTAACGACCTCAAATAAAAAAACTTAAAGAACGAAAGTTGTAGATCTACTCTTTATCTTTCTGAATCAACCTGAATCGCCTCAATCGGAGTTCGTATGACAAAAGTTATGGTCATTTTAATACTAGAGATCAAAATAGTCATGTTTGACACTATTCCGGTGCCGCGGCGCCCCAATTAGCCTTGGTGGCAGCGTTGCAGCGCCCAAGAGAAGAATGGGTTGCTTAAGTTGTTCTATTTCGCAAATTTTTGACTCTTTCCCCTTTTGATCTCCATAACTCGAGTTATACCCATCCAAATCAATCTGTTTTCAACTCTATAGACTCCTAACTTCTAAAAATACAACATACATGAGAATCAACATCTTCCAAACACATTAAAAACCCATTCTAACGTCTCAATTTCAAAGTTTATACCAAATTTTCATGTTTTAACATGTTTAGAGTAATCATTCACCACGAACTCGATTTAACTCCGTTTTAGTTTATTCAAATTGGGTTGTTTTCATTTCTTAAAGGAGAACGACAATCCACCATCAATTTACAGGTTATAACATGAATTCCTAGCAAATTTTAACCTTAAAATAGACCAAAAAACATATATTACAACAAAACTCATTTTTCCTCTTCTAATAAATGTTTTCATGAATTTGATTATCTCAAAATCATTCTTAGATGACATATAACCAATTACATAAAACCAAGAACATATATAAACAATTTCTTGAACAAATCATCTACCCCAAATTCCCTTTACAGAGAAGTATATTTAAGAACACACAAAAGAGTTTATAGCTAGGTTATTACCTTTGATTTCTTCTCTAAATTAGCTATATGATTAGGAAAGCCTTGATTATCCCTCCTCTTCCTTCTTTGATTCTCAAAACCTTCTCAATTTACAGAGAATTTCTTCTCTTTTTCTCTCAATTCTCTCTGAACTCTCTCTATTCCTCTCCTTCTCTTTGTGTTTGTTCTTCTTTCTTAGGCTTGGCAAAATAACACGTAAAATAAACTGATGGGATATAACATCGCGTGCATAAGTTAAATATGGGTCTCAAAAGTTATAAAAATCATAAGACCTTGTTTATCTTACCTAAATAAAGCTCCTTTTCCATTTATTTTAATAATCCTCTTATCATATGCCACACCACATGTCACACTTCATTTTATTTATTCACTTAACCAAAAAAATTACCATTTACTTAATAGATCATTAATCCTCTAATTTAATTATTTAATTAAACCGGAATATTTCCTTAATAATTTCCATCGAATATTTATTCAATTCCATAAATATTCCAATTAAAATATTTATTTTATTTGATAAATAATTTAACCTTTTACGAAACTCACAATCTTATTACATTAACACATTATATTTATATATAATATATATTACTCCCTCATTTACTTAAAACAAATATCCTTACATGAATTCACTACTTTAATTAAGTGAATCACTCACATTATTTATGAAACTTAATTCATAATAATTTCCATCATCACAATAATAATCAAATTATATTATCTCATAATATAATTTTAACTTAATTAATTTCCTTTCCAAACAATTTCATTTACATTCTTCAATAGTTAAATTAAATTAACTACTAAACCTTATTCTCATTATATATATATATATATATATATATATATATATATATATATATATATATATTTCTCCTTTATATTCACATCAAATCACATATTTCAAAATATATAGCTAATATATATTTACTTAAACTCAAAATATCTCATAATAAAAATCTTATTTATTAAATTTTTATTTTAATAATTTTTGAAAATTTGGGTTGTCACATCCTTCCCTCCTTATAAGGATTTCGTCCTCGGAATCACCGAAACCCTACCTTACTCAGTTTCCATCAAATCTCTTTAAAAGAAAAATATTATTGTTGAATAACTTTAACACATTACCTTAATATAGGTTAAATAATTCTTATTCCATTATTTTTCTCAATAAATTCTTGCTAGCTTTATTTTATAACCTTCACTTAAACTCAATTATATTATTCTAAGGATCATTGCCACATACTAATTAAATTCATAAACACTTGGGATATTACAGCAACTGATCGTCCCAACTTCCTTTGAAGTCCATAACGCATGCTCTCAGCATATCTTTCAGTCTGGATTATCCTTTCACTTTGCATGTCCGTTTGAGGATGGTAGGTTGTGCTTAACGTCAACCATGTCCCCAAATGATTCTGTATACTCTTTCAAAAGTTTGACGTGAAGCGCGAGTCTCGATCGGATATGATGGAAATTTTAACACCCCCAAATTCGGGTTCTCTAACCTCAGATCCAGTGCTCACGTTCTATGCATCAACAACATACACATTCTGTAACTATTGCGGAATAATAAAGATACCTTGTTCATCATAATAAAGTCTTACAACATACTACCATAGTCTTCTTAACCTAAACTTATACATACACTTAATATTATAAAGGTTTACATACTTAAAATAAATTAATACTTAAACATTCTCATCTACTATTCTTGCACTTTTCCTTTTCCTTTTCCTATGTCCCTCTTGGACGTCTCTGACTTAACTGAAATAAACGTCATGATATAGCAAAAATAAGCAACTAATTTTCTTAACAAGTTTAAATACAAAGGAGATATATCATGATTAGAAAGGAATTTAGCTTTCAATGTTCAACAATAGAGATCGATTGTGAAAGAACATATGTGACGCCCCAAAATAGGTATACACAACCCATTCTGAGTCGCCAAATATATGGTACAGAATTCAAATACAAACTCAATTATACAACTTACGTGTAAAATACGATAAAACATAAGCTGGGAGTTTTAACAAGAATATTGTCTCGTAGACATTATCCAAACTCAAATGGAGTCCTCATTACAATTATTATCACACTATTTTATAAAATAGTGAGGACTACTACAGCCACCATCTCGGACCGTTACTCCATCCCCCAACTAGTCCCATCTATATTCTCATTTCCTAGAGAGAACAATGAAAGTAAAGGGTGAGCTCAACTAGCTCAATAAAGAATATTATGACTAAGATAATGCAGAATAAATTATCGTTAGCATTCAACAGTGTAAAACTGATAGAATACAATAGACAACAAGTTTAACTGCAGCTGAACAAGTAATCCATTAGAAGAGTCAAGTAGAGCATAATATCTACTATTTTCTCTGATTCAAAAGTTCATCATTAATATTTTATCGCTGTAACACAACTCAATAAATAATCTACATCATCGAATTATTCATGCACTACGGGCCAATGATATTCGTTAATATCACCAGTAGTCATGATCATGCCAACAATTGTCCATCAATGCACTACGGGCCAATTAGGAGTACTTTTACCACATCATTTGTAACATTACAGGTCATGATTATACCGATACATAATTCCCGGTCATAATCATACCAATCAACAGTACATCTATGCACTATGGGCCAAAGATGACTTTCATCACAATATAAGCATGAGGATGATGACAATGATATAAGAATTCAATTAAATGAGAGCAAGGATAAATTTTAAAGATTTATAATTCAATTTATCCAGAGTTCAAGAATGTCCAAATTGTCAACATGATAACTGTTTTGTGGAGTAAAATTCAAGAATAATATTCATGTATCAAAAATAATTTGGACAGAAGAGAAATCAATTTTTTATCATGAATAGTACCCCGGGTGAATAGTACTCGAGCGAATAGTACCCCGTCAATAGTACTTCCTGAATAGAACCCCGTGAATAATACCCCGGCATGAAAAAAATTAAAATTTAACAAGAATGTTCAGAAAAATATTTCCATGAAAAGATACTCAATAAAACGCAAATTTCAAAGATATTCTACTAATTTCAAGGAGTATAGAAACAATACTTATCAAAATGAGTGTAGAATTAGAAATATGAAACGAAATAATATTACTTACACACTATAGAGTATGTAAGAAAATATTATTTCTTATGCATGCTGAACAAAATAATATCCCTTACCTTAAAAAGGCGAGTACTTCTGAATGGTATAGCGGAGATATTCTTGAAGAAAACTTTTACTATTTTCTACACTCAAAGTATCCTTAAACTCAAAAGAAATACGCTCAATATTTTAGAAGAAGAATTCTCTGATTCTGGTGTGATTTTTATTTTTAAACTAAGAATCCTATTTATAGGAGAATGGTAGTGTACTCTTTAGGAAAATAATCACGGACTGCACAGTAAATTTCAAACAAAATCTGTGACAACACGAAAATTTAGAAGATATTGAATAATTAAATTAAAGGTTAAAGTTTAAAACCTAGACTTGGAAAAGAGGAATAATTTAAAATTTCTAAGAAAAACTTTTATGATTTAATATTTGAAAGAGATTATGTAATAATATATATGGGTTACAAAATTCAAAACCTAAAAAAAAGGTTAAGATTATGGAAAGTCAAAATAATACATATGACAAGCCATATGAAAAAGGCTTATTGAATTATGTAGCAAACCGTATTAAAAGGTTTAATAGACATTAAATTAAATGTCTAGTCTAATATATGAATATATAAATTATTTTATTAATTATGAAGAATATGTATGTTTACGTAATATGGTAAATATATTAAATTATATTTGCTATATGTAAATAAATTGATATAAACAATTTATAATGTGAGAAAATAAAATTATAAATTATTTTCTATATGTGATGTGTACATGTTTGGTGTAACTTGTAATTGGGAGTTAATAAATATTATATATATATTTATTTATTATGCGGGAAAAATAAAATTATTGGGAACAATTTGCGTGATGAAGCAAAAATATGCGGGTTAAGCATATAATATTTATATATACTTTACCCAAGAGTATTAGAATAAATTCTTATATGAAATTAATTTAATCAAGAAAAGATATTATATCTATCGTAATATCTTGAGAAAGTAAATAAATTCTTAATTAAATTTATGATAATGAGGTAAGGATATTATATTATAATATCTTGGATATGTAAATAATTGTATTTACATAAGAAATTATGTGTAACATATTTATTTTGCAATTATAAAATAAAATAAATATGTAATTTAAGTATGTTAGGTTATGTTTTATATAATTTTTATATCAAAAATGGGTTATACAAATTATATGTTTCCAAGAGGGTAAAATATTTTAAGAAGATTTATGTACTAACTTATGTGATTAAATTAAGTAACTAAGGCTGTGTAATTAAATTACTTAACAAAAGCATTAAATGAGTAATTGAATTAATTATTTAACCAATCTAATAAATAAATAAATAAAATTTAAAGTAAGGAGGGAGTATAGCCAGCTCTTTTATGGAGAAAGGAGCACATGTTTTTTTTTTGTGCAAGAGTTGTTGAACAACACTTCCACCAACTCCCCACCTACTCTCTCTCTCTCTCTCCTAAGTTATTCATTCTATCTAAAGAAAAGAAACATTTTCTTTTCTTAGTTATTCTAAAAACCCTCCCTCGGCAATGATGGAGAAATAGAGAGAGAAAGGGAGGTTGCCAAAGAGAGAAAGAAAGAAAAATATAGGAAGAGTATTAGAGTGAAAGAGGACCGCGGGGTTATGGGAGGAAGAAGGGAAGAAGCCCAAGCTCATTCCACCCCGCTTCATCTCATTGAAGAAGAAAGAAAAAGAAATCAAGAAGGAAGAAATGTATAAAAATCAAACTCTAAATATTTAGTTTATGTATTTTATTTGATTTTGATTTTGTTTTTGATGAAATATCAAGTTATGTTTCTTGAACTCTAATACCATAGATCTACATGCATTATGGTGTTTTATCTATCGATCTAACTATTGGGGGTGTTAAAAAGCTTAAACAAAGAGAGAAAAGAAAAACTAGAAACTACTGCCCTAAAAAGGAACTTTCAGGGTTAGTTAGATGTTCCAAAAAATTCTGGGATTTTGGTATGTTGTAGTACACTGAATAAACTTTCCATAGACTCCGGAACGGACTAAATCTGACTTCGAAGGAAAGAGTTATGCCATTTTAAAGTAACCATGTCAAAACTGGAAAACTCATTTCGGTTCAGTCCTTTTGCAGGAATTTCTGGGTGATATGTTCAAAATCTGGAAAAAAGTCAGTAGGAAAGAGTTTTAGTCCCGGAAGTTATCTTCGAGTGGGCTCAAGAATCGCCTAAAAATGTTTTAAAGCGAAAATTTTATGACTGTTCAAGCGAAAGAGGATAAATCTGGGAAAAAAATGAAAACTGTTGCGAGTGGACATTTATGGGGCCTGTTTTAGGCTGGCTAAGAGGTTCGAAATTACTGGGTGATATTTTTTTTAAAATACTTTGGTATGTCATGTATAACATATCCAAAAATTAGATTAATCAGAGTTATGAGTAATGCGTGAGAAAATTGCAAAGTGGCTGCCTCAAGATGCGCAATAGGCAGAGCAGCAGCAACGCCTGTTGAGCGCCATGCGCGCCTGGGCTAGGCTGTGCTGACAACTGCTTGACGTCCTTTTTGTGCACTGTTTTGATGAGCTTCCATGATCCGTTTTCGAGGTACGAAATTTTTCTAAAATACTATGACATGAGGTCTATAACATGCCCATGCCAAAATTTCACTGTTATATGACTTACGATTTGAGAATTAAAAATGAGCGAACATGCATGTCAGAACTAAAATTTGAGCGAACGTCAAGCGTCAGCGCGTCGAGTGACTTTGATGTTCAACATTCCGAATCGCGTTCCGGCGAAATAATAAATCTAATTAAGTTTTACGGGGCGAGATTTGATTATAAGTGATATTTTATGCCGAGAAATTTCCTTTAAAGCATAAATAAAGCAATAAAAATTGTAATAAATAAAAATTTACATATTTAAGCAAAATAAAAATTAAGGTTGCCTATAAAATTATTTTGTGGTGCAACAAAGGGCGAGAAACCGTTAAAAAAGTTTTATTAATAATAAAAATGATATTTTGAGGTTTCTGGGGCTCGAAAGGAGGTTTTTGAGCTGAGATTTACGTAACGGAATATATATATTTAATATATAAAACAAAAATGCGAATAATTGTAAAACGAAAAATAAAACAAATGTGCTAGTGAGATAAAATATTTATATATGAGGCAACAATCATATTGACTTATGAATGGACAAACTGATGTAAAAATTATTTAAATTAAAAAAATAATATAGTAAATTGAGTTTTACTATAAAAGTTATGCATTAGCTTGTTTAAACTATGAATTTTGCGAGTAAATGTAAAAGATAATTCTGAAATGGAATAAAAATGATTTAAGCTTCAAGATGTAAAATATTTACATCTTAAAATGTGTGAGACCTTTATAAGCGATTAAAATATTATTAAATGATTAATAATATTAGATGATTAAAATATTATTAAGTGATTAATAATATTAGTAAATGATTTGAATATTATTAAATGATTAATAATGTTAAGAAGTGATTAAAATATTATTAAAGGATTGATAATATTAGATAAGAGTTAATTTAATAGTTAAGTGATAGTAATATTATTAAGGGATAATAATATTACTAATGAGTTAAAGAATTATTCAATATTTGATTATGTGGCAAAATATTAGCTAATTTATTATTTGATTTATAGTATTGTGATATAAAGTGTATTATGCTAATCGGAAGATCGGTCTTATTAATTATAGGTCTTTCAAAAGAGATTAAATTAGATTGCTTAGCGGTAATCAGCGGTACCGGCAAGTTTTCTAACTCAAACTCGAGTTAACAATTTTCGAAAATGCTAGTGATTTAAATATTGATAATTATTCCACATCTATGATTATGGATTCACACTTAGTGCACATTGCATTTGTTTTTCAGGTATGAAAGACTGATCACCTTCATTGTCAAAGTATTTATTCATGGTTATTGTTGGCCACTCAACGTTATTAATTCAATCATCTATGCATTAAAATTTGATTCATGCTCTTTCATAATCATTTTATTGTTGAAAACTTGAAAGCTTATTCTTTCTTTCAATCATGATATATCTTTATTGTATTTAAACTTGCTAAGCAAAGTAGTTGTTCAACCTTGCTATATCATGAATATATTTCAGTTTAACCCGAATGCTCAAAGGACAAAGGCAAAGGAAAAGATGGAGTTTTTATATGGACATTGATCTATTAAGATAACTGACGTAAATTGATTATGTAAACCTTGTGAATTATTAAAGGTATGTATTAAGATAAAGGTTGTAGACCTTGGGAATTGTTACAAAACCATTTTGTAATATACAAATTATGTTTATAATTCCGCATTAGTTTATAGAATATATATGAAAATGATGTATCGTGACGCACCAGGTCCGTGGTTCAAGGGACCCAGATTTGGGGGCGCTACAGTTGGTATCAAAGTCGTATGTTATAAAACATATGTAGAAGTACCTTAGGCTATAACCTTATAGATGAGGATAAGGATGATAAGAAATAAACTCGAATAGAGTTTAAATGATAAGAGATGAATTTTTAGAAATTCATTATTAAGTAAAGAAGATTCAAAAAAGAATCTTGAAGAGCTATAAGAATAAGAATTTGGAGTTACCTGACTCCAGTAATAAAGATAAAAAGTGATAATAAATAGATGATATCTATAAGATGATAAGTGTAAATAAAATCATAATATAATATGATTAAAGAGAAGAATAAGAAGATCGTAGTACAAAACGATCATAAGGATAAGAATAAATAATTTCAAATAAGATCACAAAGTGATCAGATTGAATTATTGAATAACATATGATATGTTAAATGATTAAGAAGATATAACCTGACGCTATATAACCTGACGCTATATATAAAGAGAACGTACTATGAAATGGTACGATGTAAACTCAGGTAAGAGTGGTAAATGTTGAGGTACGGATTAAATAAAATTATGTGGAATTTCAATTGAAGAGTCATGTGTTAGCTGAGTTGTAGAAACCTTTCACTACAAAAAAATAGACATTTGGCAATAATTTTTAGTCGTTGCCAAAAATGCATGTTTAGCTACGAAATTTTTCATTCATTACAGTTTATGAAAGGTTTTCATTTTTCGTAATGAAATTCATAAGTCGTTGCAAAAATTCATTGCCAAATCGTTAGCGGGAAAAAAAAACACACCGCCTATTTTCTTTTTTGTTGTCGATGAGATTTCTCCTCATCGTCAGCAACGAAAACTTTTTTGTTGTTATATTTCGTTGCCTAATATAGGCCACATTCATTGGCAACAATTTATTTTTGTTGCGTATTTAATACATTTTTTTTGCAACGACTAGTAAATTGTTACCCAAAATTAAGATAAACCCAATAAACATGCTGCTTTTTTTCCCCCAAAATGCATCATTTTTCATTTAAAATTTTTTATTTATTTGGACACAATTTTATACAGTGAAATGTTTTACTCCGTCCGTCTCAAAATAAATGCCCAGTTTTATTTTTTTAAAAGTTATAATTTTTGAAATTAAAATATTCATCATATAGATATATTTTCTAATTTACAAAAATTAAAGTTTGTAGTTAATTGGATGTAGTTTATAATGATCATATTCGCACACTTATAATTTTGAAAAAAAAATATAATTAATTTCTAAAATAATTTATATGAATTTTTCTTGTAACTCATTATTTTACATATATACTTTTTGATAAGGGATGAGCAAGGAATCGAAATCGCTTCAGAAATTGCACCAAAAATCGACCAAACTGCACCGATTAAGTTGCACCAATGGTTCCGGCATAGACTAATTAAGTTGTACCAATGATGTGTAAGTTTTTTTTTAATTAACTCCCCCTTTTCAAATTCTCTTTTTTCTTGACTTGTAAATTTTTTTATAATCAAATATTAATTTCTCGTTATATCTTGAATTAGAGGGTGTTTGGCAATGACTTATAAGTTGGTCAAACTAAGTTATAAGTCATTTGTTATTATTTTGTGTTTGACAATAACTTAAATTTTAACTTTTTTTAACTTATAAGTCATTATTAATTTTTTTCAAGCTTCATGTGCTA
Source organism: Panax notoginseng (assembly GCA_016801055.1). Lineage (NCBI taxonomy): Eukaryota > Viridiplantae > Streptophyta > Magnoliopsida > Apiales > Araliaceae > Panax > Panax notoginseng. Next base: position 214,993,118 of record CM029017.1, on the reverse strand, counting down.
TATTTTTTATGTATTAGATAAATTTTACTACCATCTATATATATATAAATGTTTCTCTTTACAAAAAAAAGTATTTTTGTAGTCTCCAATATTTTTAAATTTATTCTACTGATATGTATGTATATATATATATATATACATATTCTTTTCAAAATTTCTTGTCAAACTAAATAAAATACTAAACAAATCTCAATATTAAACTAAATATATATAAAGTAACTATGAATATTTTTATATATAAATATATATGTAAACAAATATTCATATAAATATTTATAAAAAATATTCATATCTAAATTTTATTAATTTTAAATGAAATATTTATAAATTTATAAATAAAAATTTGTTTATAAATTTTAAAGATAAATTTATATGAATATTTGTTTATAAATATTTATATGAATATTTTTAGAGATATTATATATATATATATATATATATATATATATATATATATATATATATATATATATATGGTAATAGAATTTATCTAATACACAAAAATTGAAGAGGCATTTAGTGATTGATTCAAAATCAGTTCCTTTGATTCCCCTGCAATTGATGGAGCAGCGGACGGAGGAGAACGAGAAGGAGGAGGGAGAAAGTGGCGTTGAAAAGGAGGTTGAGGAGAAGAGGTCGGATTAACTTGTTCATTGCTTCAGTTGCCTTTAAAGCTTATCTTGCTTGTTAGATTTTTATTTCAGGTATTTTTTTTTTGCTTATAATCTCAATTACCGTTCGGATTTTCATTTTGTGGGTAGATCTTGTTACGCCCCCAAAATAGGTATTCTAAGTCGCCAAATACATGGTACATAATTTAAATACAAACTTCCTTATACAATACGACAAAAACGTAGCTGAGAGTTTTAACACGAATATTGTCTCGTAGACAATATCTAAACTCAAATGAAGTCCTAATAACAATTATTATCACACTATTTTATAAAATAGTGAGGACTACTATAGCCACCATCTTGGATCATCACTCCATTCCCCGACTAGTCCCGGTTACGTTCTCATTTCCTGAAGAGAACAATGAAAGCAAAGGGTGAGCTCAAATAGCCTAGTAAAGAATATTATGACTAAGATAATGCAGAATAAATTATCGTTAGCCTTCAACAGTGTAAAACTGATAGAATACAATAAACAACAAGTTTAACTACAGCAGAACAAACAATCCATTAGAAGAGTCAAGTAGAGCATGCTATCTACTATCTTCTATGATTTAAAAGTTCATCATCAATATTTTATCGATGTAACACAGCTCAATAAATAATCCACATCACTGAATTATCCATGCACTACGGGCCAAGAATATTCATTAGTATCACATCCACGAATCATCCATGCATTACGGGCCAAGGATATTCATTATTATCACCAATCGTCATGATTATGCCAATAACTATCCATCAATGCACTACGGGCCAATGAGAATTTTTACCACATCATTTGTAATATTACGGGTCATGATTATACCGATACAAAATTCCTGGTCATAATCATACCAACAACTGTCCATCAATGCACTACTGGCCAATGAGGACTTTCATCATAATATAAGCATGAGAATGATGACAATTATATAAGAATGAGAGTAAGGATAAATTTTAAAGATTTATAATTCAATTTATCCAGAGTTCAAAAATGTCCAAATTATCAACATGATATTGCTTTGTGGAGTAAAATTTAAGAATAATATTGTATCAAAAATAATTTAGACAAAAAAGAAATCAATTTTTATCATGAATAGTACCCTATGTGAATAGTACTTCGTGAATAGTATCTCGTGAATAGTATCCCAGCATGAAAAGATTAAAATTTAATAAAAATATTCAGAAAAATATTCTTGTGAAAAGATACTAGATGAAGCGTAAATTTTAAGGATATTCTACTAATTTTAAGGAGTGTAGAAGTAATACTTATCAAAATGAGTGTAAAATTCAGAATCTGAAACAAAATAATATTAATTACATACTACAGAGTATGGAAGAAAATCTTACGAATATTGACAAAAAATAATATCCCTTACCTTAAAAAGAGAGTACTTTTGATTGGTATAGCGGGGATATTCTTGTAGAAAACTTGTACTATTTTCTACACTCAAAACTTTCTTAAACTCTAAAGAAATACGCTCCATATTATAGAAGAAAAATTCTCTGATTCTGGTGTAATTTTCATTTTTAAACTAAGCATCCTATTTATAGGAGAATGGTAGGGTACTATTTGAAAAGAAAAATCACGGACTGCACAGAACGAATTCACAAGCGAATTCGTTCAGCTGAACTTTGAAATTTTTTGATTTTACTATGCTGCACTATGCATATACTATGCAACACTATGCAACACTATGCATAATAAAATATAATATATATATATATATACACACACACACACACCACACACACCATGGCACACACGAACACATTATATATATATAATACTTATATATATATATATAATAAAACAAAACTGAGATAATTTTCTACCGACGATTTTGAAAAATGGGTAAATGGGGGTTCATATAATAAACCAAATTTATAATAAATACTTCATAAAAAGAACCCCTCTATTTATCTCAATTCACTTAGCTTCACTAAATATATTTTTAATAACATTTATTCATCATTATTATAACTCGCAATATTACCAACCTGATTATTTTCAGGAAAGAGGGGGCTTTCCGACAAGGACTTCTCTTTATTGGCGCGCAATTAGATGACCAAACCCCTTTCTTCAACAGAACTTTCTAGACATCGTCAATAATGTAAATAATAATATGAATAACTTTGTCATCTCAATTATTAATTTAATAATATAAAATATTGTGACAATAACTGAATCAATAATGTGAGATACTATGCAGTAATTATTGTGGTAATAATTGAATAAAACTGAGTGACTTCCCACGAAAACATCAATAATCAAAGATACTGTACAATACCGTATGCTACTATGCAACCACGCGTATTACTGTACTTTTATCACCGGGTATTTCAACAGTTAACGATAAAAATTTTGCCGTTCTTTTTATAAAAAGTTATTTATGTCATTTTCTAACTCCGACAGTAATTCCGTTGTGGGATCCACCAATGATTGTGCCGTCGTACGGATATTCCACGACGAAAATAATATTTCCCGACCAAACGAATATTTTATGACAACTTGCTTATTTTGTAAAATTTTCACATATCACCCTTAACTTTAACCTTTTATCAATTTAACCATTTACTAAATAGAATAATATTTATAAGAAAATTGAATAATTTCATTTCATAAAACTCGGGGTCTTACAGATCTAGTGCACTATAGCATGTTTATGGTGTTTATTTGGGCTAAAGGTTTTACATTTTTAGTAATTAAAGTTAATGGCAATTAGGGTATCGATGTATAACATGTATTCGTACCTGAATCTGAATAGTTTACTTGGTTGTTACTTGCTGTTGTGAAATTTATTGTTTAAACATTTGGGATTGTTTGTTTTTAGCTATCAAACAATCTAAGTTTAAGACTTTAGGCTGTAGTTTCTAGGTTCTGGCTTCTACCTTGTAATTTATTTGGGCCATTGACTCTTGTTGAAAGAATTGTTGCAAAATGATCTTCGGAGATTTTAGGAGGCTTTGTTATAATGGATGATGTTTCAATTAATTTAAAAATTTTGGAATGCTTTGTATGGAATCTGGAATGGGATGGGGAAAAAGGGCTTCGTTGAACCTAAATGATTGAGGCTATGATGTAAATTACTCTTAAAAAGGAATTGATTATTGTTCATTACAGTTTTAATTTGTCATAAATACTTATCTTTATAATATGTTCTTTAAAGTTGTATATGATGAGTGTGGAGTGTTTGGCCCTATTTTTCCAATGTAAATCAATCACCGAGGATAATGTTGGAAGTGGCTTAATATTATTGTTCTTGATTTGACTGGTAATGTATCAAATGGCTTGTGTGTAGTGAGATGAAATTGCATGGTTGATGTAAATTAGAATTGGGTTCTTGTTATAAAACAGTAAAAGGAATATTCACTAGTCTACTGCGACATGTTAAAAGTTGATAGTCTTCTGCTGCCAGCTTAGTATCTTACTCTTTTTTAATCATATCTGTAATGATTCTCTAGAACAGTGAATGGTATTTTTTACTTCTAATTGTCATTTGCATATTCATACATCAATCAATGTGATGTTAGTCATTTTATGTATTCTTATATGTTTCTCTCGTGGTGTAAAGAAAACTAATGGCAATGGATATCACCCAATTTCTGATGTCTGCTCAATCGACAAATGCAACGGAGCAGACTGAGGTAGAGGGTAAACTTAGGCAGTTTCAAGAGCAAAACCTACCCGATTTTCTTCTATCCTTGTCAATTGAACTCTCAAACGATAGCAAATCGACTGAGAGCCGTAGACTTTGTGTCACCCCCAAATAAAAGGTCATGCTAATTAGTAATGCTCATTGTGCAACGAAAGACGCAACGACAATAAAGTCCTTGCCAAAATCCTTTAGCAACGAAATTTGGCACCTTTAGCAATGAAAATCGGTTGTTGCTGAAGCCCCATTTTTTTGTAGTGTAACATCAAATCTTGTTAAAGAAAATTGTTAAGCCTTATTGATTGAAATAAATCATTATGGAGCTAAGTAGTTTGAATATGAACTTGAAAATAGATCACAACCTACTTGATGTATATTTACAGTACGTATCAGAATGCATGTTATGCTAGAAATTATTGGGCAATAAAAAGCCTAAGTCTGGTTCTGGCAGGGTGTAGCGCGGCTGTGTCACTCCCAAGCTTAAATGCAGCGCGACCGCGCCATTCTGCAGAGTGACCAAGAGCAGTTTGTTAACTGCATAGTCTTAAGTTATGGTTATATGTTATCCTTAAGGACTACAAGATATGAAACAAGATTGTTTAAATAAATATGATAGTAGAATGAGCTAGTCTCGTGGTTATCCTAAGTTCAAGTAAAAAAATGAAACCAAGTTAGGAAACAATATTTGTTCTTATATTAAGAGCGTATGAAATGTATGACTGATGTGTATGAATCCATGATTATATAACTGTGTAGGAATACACGCAGTGCAGATAAGCTTTAAGCAGTTAAGTCGTAGTTGATAAACTACGAATCAGGCAAGTCTTTCACTTCCTATTTGATATATGAATTCGTTTACTGTTAGTTTAGCTATATTATGCTATGAGAATGTTGGTGCATATATATGAAAAGCATATGAGATATGTATAAAATTTGAAAGTTGATCTTTGAGGATATGCTTGTGAAGTAAATTTCTATGGCTGTTATGTGAGAAGTAACATGTGTAGTAAATATTAATTGATTATGAATACATGAACTGAGTATGTTATTATATGCTATGTGATGCATGAAAACTGTTAGAATTGCTGGGTTGTCGAGCTCACCCTTGCAAATACCCACTTTTGCAGGTTAAGGACTCATTATAAAGATTTCGTGCTACTTAATTGATAGAGTTCAATAATATCGAAGGAGATTGATTGATTTATTTAAATATATGCTCTTGAACCATGTTTAGGTTCTATGAGATGTACATGATAGTAGTTTACGATGTGTAATACATGTTGAGTTGAAAAGTTGTACTATGTGATGCATAGAGGAATTCGAATCGAGATGTAAAAATTTATACAATAATCCGAATAGAATGAATCATAACATAATTTGATTTAAGGTTATGTAGTTGATTCAAGTTAAGAAATCAATAAAAGAATTTCTTAAAGGAGATCGAAAAAGTTTAAATTATTCCGCATATGTTTATAATATCGAATATGATGTAAGACAGGAACGGTAAATGACCAAGATTTAAAATTTATAAAAGTTTGGGATTATTATACAGATCCTGGAAAGGGAAAGAATTTATATTCTTAATTGTAATAAACAAAGTTATATTCATTAAGTTATGAATAAAATATATAAATAGTTTGACGATAGTAATATCGTGGCGGACCGGATCTGAGGTTCGAAGAGACCCAGATTTGGGGGCGTCATAGACTAGCTGGTATTGTACTTAAGAACTCATTGGATGCAAAAGATGCCGCTAGGAAGAAACATTTAACTAAACAATGGGTGGTCACCGACATTTCAGTCAAATCCCAAATTAAAGGTCTGCTCTTGAGTACTCTTGGATCTTCTGTGCATGAGGCAAGGCACACTGCTTCCTAAGTAATAGCCAAAATTGCTTCAATTGAAATTCCTCAAAAGGCGTGGCCCGAACTCATTGGATCATTGCTTGTAAATATGACTCAGCTAGATAGGCATGCGTCTTTGAAACAGGCAACCTTGGAAACATTTGGGTATGTGTGTGAGGAGATATCTCATAATGATCTTGAGCAAGATGAAGTAAATTCTGTCCTTACTTCCGTAGTCCAGGGAATGAATATTACTGAGCAAAGCTCAGAAGTCCGCCTTGCAGCTACCAGGGCTTTATATAACGCCCTTGATTTTGCACAGACTAACTTTGAGAATGAGATGGAGCAGAATTTCATCATGAAGGTGGTTTGTGAGACATCCATGGCCAAAGAGGCACAGATTAGACAGGCTGCTTTTGAATGTCTTGTTTCCATAGCATCAACATACTATGAAGTGCTTGAACCTTATATGCAGACTATCTTTGAACTCACAGCAAATGCAGTTAAAGGAGATGAAGAGGGTTTTGCCCTTCAAGCAATCGAGTTCTAGAGCTCTATTTTCGATGAAGAGATTGAATTTCAAGACTTTGAGGTTCCTGATAGTGGCGACTCTGGTGCCCCTCATTCCTGATTCATTGAGAAGGCTTTTAAAGAAAGAGAAAGAGAGAGAGAGAGGAAGGGAGTATGGATATATATTATATTATGAAGTGGCATCCGATTTTCTGCAAACAATCCTTTCTTTGCATTTTGTTCATTTCGTTTCAAAAATTGGCAAATACTAGGAGAAATCGACTTATTTCTGTTTGTACTAGTCCTGATCAAGAAAACGTAAGAGATGAATTTGACATTGTTAGTGAAAATAAGCACAATGTTGATTCAGTTTCGTCATTTCATGGAGAGAGAAAAATCGGCGAAAATTATTGAGCCAGAAAGAGGAGATTTTACGGTAAATGAGGGCACTTGGAATCAACTGATGGAGATTGTGAAGTTTTCAGGGCCAACGACTGGGCTTTGGCTAAGTGGACCTTTGATGAGTTTAACTGATACTGTTGTGATTGGTCAATCAAGTTCACTTGAGCTTACTGCTTTAGGTAATTTACATTTATTTTTGTTCTTTAGCATGACCTTTTATTTTAATTGCGAGTTTTGTTTGCTGTAAAGATGATTTTTATTTATACTTTCTTATTTTTATTAATTGGCAGGCCCAGGGACAGTGCTTTGTGATGATTTAGGTTACTTATTTATGTTCCTTTCCATTGGTACCTCGAATTTGGTTGCCACTGCGCTAGCCGGGCAACTTTGTTCTTTAGTTCTGGAGGGTATTTTGTTTTATGGAAAGTGTTGAGCACTCCTAAATTTTACACCCACTTATGTGAGCGTATTGTTTAATTTAATTAAAAAGTTAAGTTCAGTGATTTTTCTTCTCAAAGAAAGATGTAAATTTCTAATAACTAATAAACCACTTCATGATATTTCGTGGGTGTATGGATATATATATATATATATATATATATATATATATATATATATATATATATATATATATATATTATATTATTATGTATATATAATACTTCATTCTTAGATGATATGTTTTTTGTAAACAGAGTAGACATCTGGTCATTTGGAATAACAACATTAGAACTTGCTCATGGTCATGCACCATTCTCCAAGTATTCTCCAATGAAGGTTAATCATAGTTTCACCATTATGAACCATCTAATTTATTTTAGAAGTAAACATAATATTGCTTTTTGCATAAGATTATTTAACTATTTTCTATTTTGTACTACTTTTGTAGGTGCCGCTGATGACCTTACAAAATGCACCCTCATGACTTGATTGTGAGAGGGACAAGAGATTTTCAAAGGTCTGTAAATTCTTTAATTATATCTTTAAATTCCTTAATTAACCTCTTTATTGGTGTAGTAGATGATGCTGTTTTAATATTGGAATAATACCTAGAGGATGAACCATGGTTGAAACTCTTGTGTAAACTTAAGTATTGTTTCCTATTATAAATATTTCTTTCTTGATTTTTTTTTTCATATATGGCACTAATATTAACCTCTTGATGACAGATAGTGTCAACTAAGACGGGCTTTGTAGTTTTCAGTCGTACGAAGTTTGATTGTAAAGATGATGAATGATCATGTATCAGATGATTTTATTTAATTAATAATATTTTAATTTTTTTGTATTTCTGTCATAATTTGTTATGGGATTATTGAGACATAATTTTTTTTGTTTATAAAATAATTTTGACATTCGTTACATAACAAAAGAAAAGGCAATATTTATATCGTTGTAAATCATAACAAATTTCGTTGCACATGAAAAGTAATAGTGTCGTTGCTAATTGACAATAACTTTTGTTGCTCTCTAAAAACAATCACCTTCGAATAGTATCGTTGCTAATTCATCATAATTATTCATAAAAAAAACAACGGCAACGCAAAATTTCGTTGCAAATTAATATATAGCTGGTTTATTTTGTACATTTAGCAACAAACATCATTACCAAAAAGTACACAATTAGCAACGAAAACCAATTAAGGCAATAATTTCTATATTGTTCAGTAATGACAAATTTCGTTGGCAAATGTGTATCAAATGCAACGAATTTATGTTCGTTGAAAAATAAAAGATTCTTTTCGTTGTCAATTAGGCGTATTTTTGCAACGAAAATTATTTTTCAGTAACAATTTTTTAATAAATTTGCTACAAAATATTTCATTGCTAAATGATTTATGATTTTACACGAAAACAAAATTTCGTTGCGAAATATATTACTTTCTGCAACGAAAAAAAAATTCGTTGCTAGACAATTAGCAACGCTCATTGCGCAACGAAATGTCCAACAACCGAAGAATCGTTGCAAATGGCATTTGGCAACAAAATTTCGCACATTTAGCAACGAAAACTGTTTGTTGCAAAATCACCATTTTATTTGTTGTGTTTTATGAAGTATTTGTTGTAAATTTGAATTATTACATGGACCTCCACTTACTCATTTTTTAAAATCGTCGGTAGAAAGTTATCTCAGTTTTGTTTTATTACTTATGTGTGTGTGTGTGTGTGTGTGTGTATATATATATATATATATATATATATATATATATATATATATATATTATAAGTGTTATATAGATATATATATTATATAAATTTTGTTTTTATTATTATTATAATAGTAATAAAAAAGAAATTTTTTTATATAAAACAGAATACTTTTTATAAAGTTATTTATTTTATTAGATTATAAATAGAATATATTATATTTTATTTAAAGTTTTCGTTTTATTAGAATATTTTAGTGTATAATGCAGCATAGTGAAAATCAAAATTTTCAGCCGGTGCGCCCGTGATTTTGTAGCGCCCCCAAATCCGTGTCCCTTGAACCACGGACCTGGTGCGTCACGATACATCATCTTCATACATATTCTATAAACTAATGCGGAATTATAAACATAATTTGTTTATTACACAATGGTTCTGTAACATTTCCCAAGGTCTACAACATTTATCTTATAATACATACCTTTAATAATTCACAAGGTTTACATCATTAATTTACGTCAGTTATCATAATAGATAAATGTTCATATAAAAATAATCTCCATCTTTTCCTTTGTCTTTGTCCTTCTTTGAGCATTCGGGTTAAACTGAAATATATTCATGATATTGCAAGGGTTAGCAACTACTTTGCTCAGTAAGTTTAAATACAATAAAGATATATCATGATTGAAAGAAAGAATAAGCTTTCAAGTTTTCAACAATAAAATGATTGTGAAAGAGCATGAATCAAATTTCAATACATAGATGATTGAATTAATAACACTGAGTGGTCAACAATGACCATGAACAAATACTTTGGTAATGAAGGTGATCAGCCTTTCATACCTGATAAACATATGCAATGTGCACTAAGTGCGAATCTATAATCATAAGTGTGGAATAATTGTCAATAATTAAACCACTAGCTTTCTGGAAAATTATTAACTCGAGTTTGAGTTAGAAAACTTGTTTGTACCTCTGATTACCGCTAAGCAATCTAATTTAATCTCTTATGAAAGACCTATAATTAATAAGATCGATCTTCCAATTAACATAATACACTTTATATTACAATACTATAACTCAAATAATAAATTAGCTAATATTTAGCCACATAATCATACATTGAATAATTCTTTAACTCATTAGTAATATTATTATCACTTAATAATATTACTATCACTTAACTATTATCTTAACTCTTGTCTAATATTATCAATCATTTAATAATATTTTAATCACTTCTTAACATTATTCATCATTTAATAATATTCAAATCATTTATTAATATTATTAATCACTTAATAATATTTTAATCATCTAATATTATTAATCATTTAATAATATTTTAATCGCTTATAAATGTCTCACACATTTTAAGATGTAAATATTTTACATATTGAAGCTTAAATCATTTTTATTCCATTTCAGAATTATCTTTTACATTTACTCGCAAAATTCAGAGTTTAAACAGCTAATGCATAACTTTTATAATAAAACTCAATTTACTATATTATTTCTTTAATTTAAATAATTTTTACATTAATTTGTCCATTCATAAGTCAACACTGATTGTTGCCTCATATATAAATATTTTATCTCACTAGCACATTTGTTTTATTTTTCGTTTTACAAGTATTCGCATTTTTGCTTTATATATTAAATATATATTCCGTTACGTAAATCTCAGCTCAAAAACCTCCTTTCGAGCCTCGGAAATATCAAAATATCATTTTTTATGATTAATACAAAATTTTAAAGGTTTCTCGCCCTTTGTTGCACCACAAAATAATTTTATAGGCAACCTTAATTTTTATTTTGCATAAATATGTAAATTTATATTTATTACAATTTTTATTGCTTTATTTATGCTTGAAAGGAAATTTCTCGGCATAAAATATCACTTATAATCAAATCTCGCCCCGTAGGAGTTAATTAGATTTATTATTTCACTAGAACGTGATTCGGAACGTCGAACGTCAAAGTCGCTCGACGCGCCAACGCTCGGTGTTCGCTCAAATTTTAGTTCTGACATGCATGTTCGCTCGTTTTTAATTCTCAAATCGTAAGTCATATAACAGTGAAATTTTAGGCATGTTATAGACCTCATGTCATGGTATTTTAAAAAAATTTCATACCGCAAAAATGGATCATGGAAGCTCATCAAAATAGTGCGCGAAAAGGACATCAAGCAGCAATCAGCACAGCTCAGCCCAGGCACGCGCGGCGCTCGGCAGGCGCTGCTTCTGCTCTGCCTGTTGCGCATCTTGAGGCAGCCACTTTGAGATTTTCTCACACATTACTCGTAACTTTAATTAATCTGATTTTTGGATATGTTATACATGACATACCAAAATATTTTAAAAAATATATCACCCAGTAATTTCGCACCTCTTAAGCATTCTAAAACGATCCCCAAAAATGTCAACTCGCTACAGTTTTCATCTTTTTCCCAGATTTACCCTCTTTCGCTAGAACAGTCATAACTTTTTCGTTTTAAAGCATTTTTAGGCGATTCTTGAGCCCACGCGAAGCTAACTTCCGAGACTACAATTCTTCCTTGCTGACTTTTTTCCAGATTCCGAACATATCAGCCCAGGAATTCGTGCAAAGGGACTGAACCGAAATGAGTTTTTCAGTTTTGACTTGGCTACTTTAAAATGACATAACTCTTTCCTCCAAAGTCAGATTTAGTCCATTTCGGAGTCTATGGAAAGCTTATTCAGTGTACTACAACGTACTAAATGCCCAGAATTTTCTGGAACATCTAACTAACCCCGAAATTTCCTTTTTAGGGCAGCAGTTTTCTAGTTTTTCTTTTCTCTCTTTGTTTAAGCTTTTTAACACCCCCAATAGTTAGATCCATAGATAAAACACCATAAAACATGTAGATCTATGGTTTTAGAGTTCAAGAAACTTAGCTTGATATTTCATCAAAAACAAAATCAAAATAAAATAAAATACATAAACTAAATATTTAGAGTATGATTTTTATACCTTTCTTCCTTCTTGATTTTTTTTTCTTTCTTCTACCATGAGATGAAGTGGGGTGGCATGAGCTTGGGCTTCTTCCCTTCTTCCTCCCATAACCCCACGGTCCTCTCTCACTCTAATACTCTTTCTATATTTTTCTTTCTCTCTCTCTTTGGCAACCTCCCTTTCTCTCTCTATTTCTCTATAATTGCAGGGGGAGGGTTTTGAGAATAACTAAGAAAAGAAAATGTTTTTTTTCTTTAGATAGAATGATTAACTTAGGAGAGAGAGAAAGAGAGAGAGAGAGTGGGTGGGGAGTTGGTTGAAGAGTTGTTCAACAACTCTTGTACAAAAAAAAACATGTGCTCCTTTCTCCATAAAAGAGCCGGGTATACTCCCTCCTTACTTTAAATTTTATTTATTTATTTATTGCTTTATTAGATTGGTTAAATAATTAATTCAATTACTCATTTAATACTTTTGTTAAGTAATTTAATTACCCAACCTTAGTAACTTAATTTAATCACATAAGTTAGTACATAAATCATCTTAAACTATTTTACCCTCTTGGAAACATATAATTTGTATTATCCATCTTTGATATATAAATTATATAAAATATAACCTAACATACTTAAATTACATATTTATTTTATAATTGCAAAATAAATATGTTACACATAATTTCTTTTGTAAATTCAATTATTTACATACCCAAGATATTATAATATAATATCCTTACCTCATTATCATAAATTTAATTAAGAATTTATTTACTTCCTCGAGATATTATGATAGATATAATATCTTTTCTTGATTAAATTAATTTTATATAAGAATTTATTCTAATACTCTTGGGTAAAGTATATATAAATATTATATGCTTAACCTGCCTATTTTTGCTTCATCATGCAAATTGTTCCCAATAATTTTTTTTCCCCGCGTAATATATATATATATATATATATATATATATATATATATATATATATATATATATTTAGTAACTCCCAATTACAAGTTACACCAAACATGTACACATCACATATAGAAAATAATTTATAATTTTATTTTCTCACATTATTAATTATTTATATCAATTTATTTACATATAGCAAATATAATTTAATATATTTACCATATTACGTAAACATACATATTTTTCATAATTCATAAAATAATTTATATATTCATATATTAGACTAGACATTTAATTTAATGTCTATTAAACCTTTTAATACGGTTTGCTACATAATTCAATAAGCCTTTTTCGTATGGCTTGTCATATGTATTATTTTGACTTGCCATAATCTTAATCTTTTTTTTAGGTTTTGAATTTTTTAACCCATATATATTATTACATAATCTCTTTCAAATATTAAACCATATATGTTTTTCTTAGAAATTTTAAATTATTCCTTTTTTCTAAGTCTAGGTTTCAAACTTTAACCTTTAATTTAATTATTCAATATCTTTTAAATTTTTGGGTTGTCACATTCGCCCATTCTTCTAAGAATTTCATCCTCGAAATTACAGCATACTAATCTCTACTCCTTTGATTAATCAAAAATAGGTTCCATTTTAACCTTTAAATCTTCCTCCTTTGAGGATTTCACTTCTTTTATCTCATTATACCATGACTACTCACTAGGAGTTTACATCTTCTGATCATTCAGGAGTCTTCACAATTATTCAATAACTGTGAAGCAGTATCAATAATCTAAAAAAATATATTCAAGAAAACTTTACATATCACGCTGAGGGGTCATATAGACCATGGACACATAGTTTTAACGGTATTCACACCGTAAAACGGTAAAATACTAGGTATGTTTACAATCACGAAGAATGTAACCTACCGTTGCTAGTACTTTAGGTGATCAGCCTATCGTACGCTTACGTCGTGCACAACGTATTAATCTTGTTTAGCGACTATTTGTGCTACTAGATTGGATTATTTTATCCAATCGGCATATCCCCTTTTTCAGGGTTGTTCATCTCAGACTTGGCATAAGAATTCGTACCAAAACAATTTTGTTTGGGATAAATTCTCAAAGAGATACTTGAATTTTTATAAACATTTGTCTAGCTGAATCAAATAAATCAGACGTATACCAATAATTTGAATATCAATCGAAACATGTATCTAGCCACTTTAATTGACATTGACTTTTTTTTAACTGGTTTAAAATTCTGAAAATTATTTTATGGCGTCATGAAAATCCCTCTATTTATCTCAATTCACTTAGCTTCACTAAATACATTTTAATAATATTTATTCATCAATAATATTATAACTCACAATATTAACAACTAGATCATTTCCAGAAAAGAGGGGGCTTTCTAATAAGGACTTCTCATTATTGGCCCGCAATTAGGTGACCAAACCCTTTCCATCGACAGAACTTTTTAGACATCGTCAATAATGCAAATAATAATATGAATAACTTTGTCGTCTCAATTATTGATTTAATAATATAAAATATTGTGCAGATGATACTGTGACAATAATTGAATCAATAATGTGAGATACTATGCAACAACTGCTGTTGCGATAATTGAGTAAAACTGAGTGACTTCTCACGTAAGTATCAACAATCAAAGATACTGTACAATACCGTGTGCTACTATGCAACCACACGTATTACTGTACTTTTATCACCGGGTATTTCAACAGTTAACGGTAAAAGTTTTGCCGTTATTTTTATAAAAAGTTATTTCTGTCATTTTCTAACTCCGACAGTAATTCTGTTTTGGGGTCTACCAATGATTGTACCGTTGTACGAATATTCCATGATAAAACGAATATTCTCCGACCAAATAAATATTTTATGACAACTTGCTTACTTTGCAAAATTTACAAATATTACCCACAACTATAACATTATAACAAATTCATACCTTATTATTCAAAATAATAATTAGAGAAAAATAAATCTTTATTCATAAAAGTTGAGGTCTTACAACATAATAATTCTCAATAATTGAATATTCAAATAATTGAATAATAGATGTTGAGTGGTTTGAAATAATAATGAACATATACTAAGGTTGTCAGTATTTAAACTGGTCCTTTTAATAACTTTTGGTAATCATGGGGATCAACCTTTCATACCCAGTGATTTAGGTATAAACACTTAATAATCGAGCAACAAACTCTTTTCCAATATCATGCTTTAATAAAATTGTTCTTTTTCTCAGTCAAGAATTCTTACCAAATCAATTGATTAAGAACAGCTTTTAAAACGTATTTGATTTAACAAATTTAAATAATGCTTGATCTAACTGATACAACTAGCATAGATCTATCTCATAAGCAGTTCATGAATAAAAGAATTTTAATTAATTCACAGTTCAATAATAATAGAACATGAATTAAACTGCACAAAGTGCGATTAACAATAATAATTAAGGATGTGGAATAATCAACAATAATTATTCATTAACATGCTCTGAAAATAATGACTCGAGTTTGAGTTAGAAAACTTGACTTGTTTGTAGTCTACTGCTACGAAATTAAATCTATCTGGTTAAGCAGTTTAATTTATCTTCTTTTGAAAGACCTATAATTGATCTTTCGATTAGTAAATCATATAATATCATCACTCTATATTACATTATCGAACATTTAGTCATTATATTAATTACTTATTAATATTATGATCCCTTGATAATATTACTATCAAGTAAACATTATCTTAAACTCATCTAATATTATTGCCCTTAATTATAATAGTTTATTTACTTCTTAGTATTATTAATCAACTAATAATACTTTATTCGTTTACTAATATTATTAACCATCTAATAATATTTTAATCACTTTTTAATATTCTTAACACTTGCTTCTTTTACTAATATTATTAATCATTTAATAATATCTTAATTCTTAACTAATATTATTAATTATTTAATAATATTTTATTACTTTACTAATATTATTATTGTTTTAATAATATTTTAATCATTAACTAATATTATTATTCATTTAATAATATTTTATTCATTTACTAATATTATTAACCTTTTAATAACATTTTATTTAATTTTGAATATTATTAATGATTTAATAATATTTTATTCATCTAATAATACTTTAATCTAATATTATTAATTATATTAATAATATTATAATCCAATATTATTAGTCATTTAATAATACCTTAATCATTTATTAATGCTTTAATATAATATTATTAATCATTTAATAATATTTTAAATCAAATCTTAAACTAAATATTATTGGTTATTTAAAACTATCTTATTCTAATATTGTTAATATCATAATAATATTTTAATTATTTGTTAAACCAATAAATAATTTATTTTAATGGCTAACCCTTTAATAATACTTTTATTTAATAAAGATAACTGAACTTCATAAAAACTATTAATTAAGTAATTCCGTCAAATTAATGTGGACGGACGTCAAATGTAAGGTTGAAAATTCAAACGGAGATTAAGAAAAAAAAAACTAAAGCCACGTCAATAGTGATGTGGCCTCGTAGTTGCACCTAATGTGGATCGAGTAAAAGAAAGCCATCGTCTTTATATCTCAGCTTACATTTGTAGCAACAAGAATAGATGACAAATTAGGGTTTATAAAACTTACAGAACTTGGGATCAATTAGCTGCGAAAAATTAGGGCTTTTGTTAGGTAATTGCATCTGCTTATAAACCACCAGTTGCAGCGGCCTCTATATGAAGTTTCAATAACTACTATCCGAAGCTGAGGTTAGGGTTTTGAATTAATACCAAAATTGCAGCGATTGACCCTTGATTTGTCTCAAAAATTTAAGGCTTTTGCTGGGGTAATGAATCCCTTTGGCTGCATCTAATCAACTTCACAATTGCTACAAATTGCATGTTTTTACTCGAAAATGAAAATCCTAAAATTTATTCCGAAACCCCAATTCTACAGCACCACGTTTGATCGATTCCTCCATCTTCGGTGAACTAGAATTTTAATTGTAGATCCATATCTTACCATTGAAAACGCATCAAATATATATATATATATATATATATATATATATATATATATATATGTGTGTGTGTGTGTGTGTGTGTGTGTGTGTGTGTGAAAAGAAATGAGAAAATGAAGAAGAGCATAATTTTTTTATTTCAGTCACAATTTGGGCCTTCTTTGAATGATATTACATGTTAAATAATTTGCGGAAGAAAAAAGAAGGTATATGATGAAAACGAAAAATACGCATGTTTTTCTTTCCTTTTTGAATGTATGCTCAGGTTAGTGTTAAGTTTTTCTTTTATTTTTATTTTAATTTCTTAAAGCATTGTTTGAACCTTTTCTTTTTCAAGTAAGCAATGTTTTTTTAATTCTATTTGCAGTGACATGTAGATTATTATTAAACCGTCGTTCAACTAATCGAACGGAATGTGTAATTTTAAATTTTTAAAAAGATCAGTTGATTATTTTTAAAGTTCAGTGGTGTAATGCTTAAAAGTCTACAACCAATATTTCCTTTGGCCTATTTCTATTTACCATTCTATTTACAAGTACGTATTAGGGAAGAAAGTGAAAAACGTTTGGATAAATATAAATATATATATATATATATATATATATATATATATATATAGGCAAACATAATTAATTAAGTTTCAACTACTATATCTTAGTAATCTATTAATATATAAAGTGCGGTTAGTATATATATATCCTAGCTATTTATTGTCTCAAATAAAGGTGAAGCCATGAATCATGATGAGTATTAAACTACACACACTTAAATAATAGGCGGTTACATTTTTAAAATTTATTGTTTATAAATAGTAAATTGTCTATAATAATAGCATTAATATATAAAGAGACAAAATGAGGACAATTGTTAGTTTGGTTTGGTCTTGTGAGTCTATTAAGACTGAAATAAATATTTATATACAAAAATAATTAGGATCACAATAAATTTCCTTTGGCGAAAATTATTACAAGAAGTTACAATTAGAATATTTATGTTAACTATTTATTGGTCAAATCAAGTGAAGATATGATGAGTATTAAACCACACATTACATATACACAATCTATTGTTTATAAATAGTAAATGAATTGTATCAATTTTAAATATATAAAAATACTTTAAAACTTACAATATATCTAATATTGAATAACAAGTGTATTTCTGTAAGTGTACAATAAGAAATGTAAATGATAAATAATTTGACAGAGATTAGTCACTTATTATCCTTCAAAAAGAAAAAATATATGAACAAACATATTTTTATTTTTACTATATAAAACTATACAATAATAAAAAAATTAAGGTAACTAATTTTTGCCGACCAAATCTATGCCTTGCACGGGTTTAAGGGATAGTCTTTTTAAAGGACAAACAATAAATTAGTGATAGGATTTCTAATCCAAGGAATGGCCCATGGGATGGGATTGTAATCCTTTGAAAATAGTTTTTGTAAACAAATATAGCTTAAAAAACTTAACAAATGTCGTCGTCTTTTTCTTCTTCTACACTACTGATCTAATTAACACTCAATAATTTTGGGATACATGGAACAAAATATATCCTTGAAATTTGTATATTTTACAAATTGATTTTTTTTTTTAACAAAGGGCGTATAATTTTAAGTTGTTACTAGGTCCAGGAAGAGCATTCCAGATATTTTTTTCGATAATTAATTTTTCGTTTTTTAATAAAGTCAAACCGTATCTGAATAAGGTCAAACCATTTAAAACAAATTGGCTTGCTAGAAATCGGGTATTCTGGTCAATTCGTGCCAAAAAATGATTTATGTAATTTGGTATTTTATGTAGCAATTTGTAAGCTCAATTACTTTAGGAGCCAAATTATAAATTTGATGTAACAAAAGTGCATTGAGCCATTATGCACAAACTATAAATAAACAGTAATTGTGCATAAATATAGAAGAAGAAAAAAAATTAGTATGTGGGTCCTATCATTTAAATATTACTGATAAGGTTAATTAATTTTTTACAATATTTTTTTCTACAACTCAATACATGGAATATATAGTAGTGTTTATGCACATTTTTTATTTTTTTGAGAACCTCTACTATTACAATACGATTTTACGGATACATTAGACTCATATTTTATTTGTATATCGTTTTTCACATAGGATTACTTTTATTAAGTAGTTTAATAATATAAGGATTTAGTAAGCTTATCAATATCCCACATATGTATTACGGCCTATAAATAAGTACTTCCCCATAATCTCTTGAGAGAAACTAATAAAATGTAATTCTCCTCCCATGTTATATCACATTAAACCAAATTACTCTCCTTTATGTATTAATTTCTATATCAAGCGTAACCCGTCCAAAATGAGGAAGAGAATCATAGTACTTTATTCTTAAACCCTAAGATGAACATTAGTATATTAATAGAATGTCTTTTTCTCAAGTAAGCCCTATAAAGTAAGAAAGAGAATAATGGTACTTTACTCTTGGAATAGGTCTCCTCCATTACATTTTACATCTATTTTTTCCTAATATATATTTAGTGTGATACAAAAATACTATGTTTAGCTATAGTTCTAATGACAAAATTATTTACAAAGAATTTTATTGTGTCGCTAAATAAAATATTTATGTTGCTAAATGTAACTATTAATCCTAAGATAATATAATAACCCAATATTGCCTTAAATATACCCTAGATTAGTTCAAATTAAGTATTAGTTCATTATATATACCAATGTGCAACTTCGGTTTTAAGGATAAAATAATTAATATTATTATTCTCTTTGTTACTTTGGAGAGGTTGCTTTAGAAAAGTAAAGTAATGTATTAGTAATGTGCAACTTAAAGTTTAAGGATAAAATTTGATTCTTTTATTGAAACTATAAATAAACCACTAGTCTATTTGGCTAGACATGCAAATTCGCGAGGTAATGTCAATTCCCATGTTTATTGATGACATTCAATTATTTGTTCCCCCTTTCTGTAATATCAATATATTCTTATGTCAGGTAATTTATACCTACCGTTTTGTGGAACCGATCGAGGTGAGTTTTTCTAATGCTACAACAACTTTGAACGATTGATTTGACATTATTTTGCTATTTTTTGCTTTCATGTCTTTTCTTATTTCAAAAATAAAATAAAATTAAATGAATAAAGTAGAATGAGCATAACAGTGTTATGTTGCAATTCTGTGCCTTTAATCAAACTAGCATGAAGAGGAGTTGTGTTGTGCACTTGTTTTTTCTTGGTTTTTGTTTGGTTGAATTACAGATTTGTCCATTCAAGTTAGCAAATAGTTTGAATATAAACCCTCAATTATTAAAATGAGCAATTGCCTTCTTATAGTTGTTGTTGTTGCAACTTGATCTTAATTGTGCTTATTGAGTTGACTATTCACCAATTTTATGTTACATGCTAGTCATGCATCTCTTTAAGAGCATCTCCAACAGCATTTTCAACTACTTTGGGATACTCAAATAGGTAAGTCACATCAAAAAATTCATCTTCAACAGCCTGATCTTCAACTTTATTCATCAAATCTGCAACCTCTTTCGCACTCTTTAAATCTGTAATATTTTTCTCACCCTTCAAATCAAATTTACCCATAGTATAACAACTTCCTCTCTTTCTTCTATCTGCCGGTGATAAATCTAAAAATAACATTCCCCATTCTGCTCTTTATCTTCTCCAAATCCAGCATTATGTAAAACCAACGCTGTCCTCTTCATCATTCTGTAAACCAACACCAATACAATTTCTTGATCCTTTCAACACCTAACCCAACAAGTGTAGCCTCTTATGTGTATATCCAAAGTGGCGATCAAGGCTTTTGCAGCCAATTTCAACCCCAAAAAGAAATTCACGCGCAGTCACTAGAACATCCTCCCGCACCCAAACACCCAATAGAGAAATTAGCTACTGAAATTCACTTAGAGAATCAAATAATCCACAAAAAAGGTTATAAATTAATATATATATATATATATATATATATATATATATATATATATATATATATATATATATATATATATATATATATATTGCCAGCAAAAATATGTATTAGATCTGTTATAAGCAGGTGTTATATATAATGAAACACAAGAGTCGAGAACATCCGATAGTAAGGAAATCAGTTGAATGAGTTGGGGGAAAAAAACTCGTTACTACTTACTCGGTTGTAATTATTAAACACAACATTTACTACTACCGTGTCAACTCGGTTGGATAATATAAATCATTATTGAGTTAAATCGGTTAGTTCTTTAATTAATTAAAATCTGAACTCAAGTCGGTTTTTTAAATATAGATAGATTGAAGACCATAAATATTCCACTATCTGTTTGGTTAAAGATGCAATGAGGTTTAGGTAATTTCTATTCCCTTATTTGTGTTTCTTTTCTTCCTTCGTTATTGAAATCATATATGTCAATTTTTCCATTATTCGTCCCTTTTGTCTGTTTCAAATGTGAGATCATACAATCATTCTTAGCACCTTGTTTTTATTCTTTTCTAGGTAGTTTCGCTACCTGCACTGAACTGGAGGAACAAAGGTATGATTTATTGAGATACTTATTATTTTTCTCGTAAAGAAATAGTTTAAGCAAGTAATTTATTTTGGAAGGAACTTCAGTTTTTTTTTTTTTAATTTCTTTTATGTAGGAACGAAATTAAAGTTATAGCTTAAGATT
This sequence comes from Panax notoginseng, assembly GCA_016801055.1. Lineage (NCBI taxonomy): Eukaryota > Viridiplantae > Streptophyta > Magnoliopsida > Apiales > Araliaceae > Panax > Panax notoginseng. The sequence continues at coordinate 214,971,275 of CM029017.1, read as the reverse complement.
AACTGTCTCTTCTGCTTCCAAATGCCCTTGGCCTTTTTGAACCCAAATGTTGTTTGAAGTAGTGTTTTAAAAATTGCCTAGATCCGCTTAATTCCCACCCACGCTAAGCGGTCCTCATTTTTGGTTGCACTCCTAGTCATTGACTAGGCAAAATCAAACCTCTACTATAACGATATAAAAGACTTTAAAACTCTAAAATATTTGAAATGATTTGTTAAGCTTTAAAAGATTATTTTTATAGGTAGTTTTTTTACGTAAACTTTTAAAAAATTACATCTATTATCTGTTTTAATTTGTATAATATATTAAGAATATACAATAGAAAAATGAATAAATGAGACCGTAAAAAAACGCCTAGTCCACTTTGGAAAACGTCATGTCTGTCTAGGCGCCCCTTTGCCATCTAGGTCTGCCTATCAGTTTTTAGAACACTGATTTGAACCTCATTACTTTTTTTATATTTATTTAACCTTTGTGTTGGTATGTATATAAGTATAATCAGATGAGATACAAGTAGTAATTAAAACATAGTAGTTTTAATAATCCCTTTCACTTTACACAAGTAAGTATTCTAATAACCAATATGCAACTCAAGATTTAGGGATAAAATACTATTATGCTGTGTCTTCCTATTGAAGAGTTGTTTCTCCTATTTTTCTTAGGAATTTATTTATTCTAACATAGATAAAATTGGTTTTCGTATTTCTCTATCCGGTTGATGAGTAATTCAAATAATTTTTTTTTTATTTTTCATAATTATATTTTCTAGTATTAGTGTTATGATTAAGCATTCAAATATCATTGAATTTAGGTAAGACTATTGAAATGAGTCCTTTATGATCAGAACTTAAGCTATGATTTAAGCTCATGTTTTCAGCCAATTCAGTATCATTGAATTTAGATAAGACTATTGAAATAAGGAGTAAAATGCAAAAGTGACCCCTGTACTATAAGGGTATTTGGATATTGTCACTACAAGAAAAATGCCTATCAACGACAGCATATCAGCGACCGCAGTCGGTCGCAGATGAGTATCAGCGACCGAATGCGGTCGCTGATAGACGTCACATAAAATTTGGTCGCTGGAATGCACATCAGAGACCGAAATCGTCATTTTGGTCGCTAAGATGAGTCAGCATGGTTCTAGGACAAAAGCTGACGTGGGCCACGTGTCAGCGACTACCATCAGCGACCGCACGCGGTCGCTAATAGCCTCATGTGACTTGCGGTCATGTGACTTGCGGTCGCTAATGCTTATCAGCGACCGCATGCGGTCGCTGATGTAAAAAAACCTGCAAACCAGAAATTTTCCTGTTTTGCAAAATTCCCAACCTGTTTTGTACCTACTTTATCCCAACACATATAAACATGCACAACAATATAAGCATCCATCATCCATCTGCAGAACTAGTATATAAACTATATAAACTTTTAAAAACCAATATGAATTGAATAAATCTAAACAAATCTAATATTTAAGTAACATACAAACATCCAAAGAATGAATATAAAAGTAAAAGATTCTCAAATAACTACAAACCAACACTAAATCAGTCGTCAAGCATCATTGTTCATATTAGTTTTTCCTTGATCTTGATCACCCTGTAATTAACAAAATAATAAAACAAGTTACATATATATAGTATATATTTTGATACAAGTTACAACTATATATATATATATATATATATATATATATATATATATATATATATATATATATATATATATATATATATATCACTACTTTGATTGTAATAAATAAGATTGATTACCTCGTTGTCATCCCCATGCTGTGATGCTGCTGCTGCCGCTACTGCATCAGCTAACTCATTAGCACTCAGAGCCGCCAGATGCCCGCCCAATATCTTTAGAAGATCGCGATATCGACATATAGCTCTCACATAGTCAGCAGGAGTATGAACAGCTGAATGACTCTATGACTGTGAAGACTGGGTAGCAAAGCTGCCTGAGCCACTGAAGGATGGGTGTCGTCATTGTCCTTGACCTTTGACGTAGTTCTTCTTCACAACAGACGCCATCTCCCATAATTCTTGATCAATTGGCGGATGTGGGGTGCCTTCAGGATGGCGTTCATTCAATAAACGTTTATAAGTATCCTGTCATCATGTTAACAATTAAATAGTTAGAAATAAATTGGTAAAATTCTAAAGAATGAAGTAAAACTTGATAAACAAGATCAAGTTGTTAAAACTTATTACGGCTATTTGGAGAGCATCTGGCAGACCATCACGGGTGGCCACGTACACATCTAGCCAATTGATAGGCTGACCTTGAGACTGAGACTCCTACCAAGCCGCGCTTTTTCTGCACTGCTTTAGAAGCCATCTATATATTATAAATTTCAAGATGTTAGTATGAGTTATATTTGATTACATGTATATATGAATATAAAATGATAAGAAATTACATTTACATAGTTAAGTACATAAACATGACAGTGATATAAAGATGTTTGTATATATATGAATATAAAATGACAATAATGACATAAAATGCTTAACATGTAATGCTAAACATACATTTCATTTGTTCAAGTGTCAATGTCTGATTCAGAATCATCTTGTATACGTATTGAAGATTCATAACTGTTGGGTAAAATCAATACGCACAAAACACGCAATTGCACGTGGTCAACAAGTAATAAAGTGATGAATAAAGTATCGTTCCCACGAGGACAAAATATCAAGAATCTTAACTTCACAATTATCAATTTTGTATTAATCCTAATTTTATTAAACTAATCAATTCAATGGTAAAAAAAAACTAATTAAAAGAAACTAAATTAATAAATAATTAAATTATCACAAAAGAAATAATCACCAATAACGAAATTCGGAATTTTAAAACAATTAATGGAGAATTAGACTTATGATTTCACCCTAAGCTTCACTCTGATTTTCTAACTTTTACTCCAATTCAACTCAATATTTCAGTTTATTAACCAAGAACACGAACGTAGTAAGAGCCACCTCTCGATGCACTAATACCATATTAACATCAATCCACAATTAAGATAGAAATCCGTCAAACACCTAAATTAACCAACTCACTATATCTCTATGTGAACTGCAATTAAATAGGTTGAAGTTTAAGTTCTCTTAACGATTACATACGATGTTAAGCGTATCTCTACCTTCACAATAATCATAAATATGTTATCGACATAATTTATGACACATGCTATATTAACTAGGTCTAGATTTGAATATCCTCTCTCGATTCCTTTCAAGTCCACATAAAATTGTTGATCAGGCAATTCATAAATTCACGCACAAATTAACATAGATAAACTAAAAATATCTTATTAAATTGGAAATCAAAGTTATAGAATCATCGCTAGGCTTAAGGATCCATCACAAGTCTAACAAGTAAATTAGTTCATAACGAACGAATTAAAAACTGAATAATTTGTTGAAAACATCATCCCAATTACAAATAGATGAAAGAGAAGAAGAATTGTAGAAAACTCCTTCACGTAGCCTCAATCTGCAATCGTTGTGATAATCTCTGAAAATCACTCCTCCAATTTTCGCCCTCCAAATCCTTCAATCCGTGCTGAAAATCTTGCCTTTGTGCTAGAGAATTGTTGTTTTTTCTAAGTGGTAACAAGCTCTCCTGACTTCTGGACGTATTCTCCCTTTAATAGACTCCAAAACGCACCAGCTAGCCCACCAATCCGAGCCAAAACAGAAGTTGAAACCTAATAGGACAGCAGCAGAAATGGGACCCTCGCCCCGGCGGGGGGTACTGGGCAAAAAGGGCTCGCCCCGGCGGGCATACCTTCTGACTTCAAAATTTTTTAAGTTCTAATTTTTTTCACTTTTGCTACAAAAAGACCACCTTTTCATCCTTAATGCATCCATGACCACCCTACACATAAAATAACAAAAACAAGTAAAATCGAACACAAAATATATAAATAAATACGAATTTAAACTTGATTTGAACAATGATTCACGTATATAAAATCCGCTTATCAAAATCCCCCAAACTTAAACCGTGCTAGTCCACGAGCACAAACAAGCTACATGAAATGCAATGAAATGCAATAACAATCTAAACGCCTAAACAAATCCAACAATATCGCATAAACAAATTTATTCTACCAGCCTCAGAGAAAACAAGCAACTCTACACTACGAATTATCAAAACCAATCCACGCTTACATATTAATTCTCAATTCTTGAACAATCATCACTGGTATAGCGTGTGTGTGTGATCAACATCAAGTTTAACTGATACGGACCCAAATTCAATACATAAACAATTTCTTAGAAGGAATTATACAGCACAAACTTAAAAAAATCTCAAAGATAAGCACGATTCAACTAAAATTAAACTTAACCAAATTCAAGGGTACATGCAGGATACTTATACTTTCTTTTTTTTTTCTTTTTCTTCTTTTTTTTTTCATAGATGGTTGGTGAGTGCATTTTATGCTCCATCTCACGCTTGTGTTTATGGGGAGTGCTTCACCTCAACCCACCACAAGACTCAACATATTTCATTCCCCCTTTTTTTTCGTTTTTTTTAAATTGACATAGCTCATATATCCCACATATATTCCCCCAAACTCAGGTTCTTGCCTAATTTAAGCATTCACTGCCTATCCTTGTCATTTTCTAATTCACGCTAGCACTATCCTTTAAAAACCCTTTATGTATCAATTTGAACTAACCGGTCAACAAAGATGTTATTAGTGCTACCCTTTTTATAACAGTTTCAAATAAGTCCAAGAATCGATTCATAACAGTAATTATATCACAGTTCTAATAATCCATACTATATTGGTTAACTTGTTCACAATCTCATCATTGGCCAGAATAACTTGTAGAAGCAACACCATTGGACATATGCAACCTATTTTTTTTTTTAACATAAAAACTTATGAAAACAATGCAAACTTCTAACTAATATGCAAAATAAAATTATAAAACAGCATGCATGCAACTAAACAAATATAGCAACTAAACAAATATAACTCCCCCAAACTTAAATAAGACAATGCCCTCATTGGATAAAAATATAAGGCACGAGGACTTCCCTGAAACTGTTTAAGTCTGGGGCGGTGGTTGGTGCTCTTCCTCGTCTGAATCACTAGGAGGAAAGCGAGGGAGTGGACCAGGTTGTCGATACGGAAAAGACGCCGCCAGGTTGAAACTTTGAAGTGTTGTGTTAAGGGCGGTGAAAGATGCGTTCATAGCATCGAACATATGATCTTGGCGCACCACCAATCGCCGCATCTCCCGGCGTGTCACCCTATTGGTCGAAGTCAGTTGATTCTGAAAAGCAAGGAACTGAGCACTAGAAAATGTCTCAGTCGGTGGAGTCTGCTCGGTTCCCTGATCACCCATTGCTTCATCCTCATCCCCCGAAGTATCTTCGGCATCATCCTCGGGTTCCGACGCCGATGGAAAAATAAAACCCAAACCCCGTGGATGGGACTCTCCTCCAGGCCAAACAGAATACCGGGCTATCATTCTAGTATCTAGGATCTGCAGCGGCATCAAAGTGGGCTCATCATCGGACTAACGTACCCCGGCTTGATGACACAACCCACATATAAGAGATGGATGTGGTAAGCCACCAGAAAAATTTCCACGTAGGCATCTTCGTATAGAAAAACTAATAATTGCCCCGATGTCTATGAGGAAATCTTGGACAATGGCATACAGGAGGAGTGCCTTTTCCTTGGTCACGTCCGAGGAGTGCGTGGACGGTAGCAGTTTAGCACAGAGGAAGGCATACCAGATTTTACCATATCGACTTAGGTCTTTGCTGTGAAACACGGTGCCCCCCTTCCGTCCCTTTATCCAAGTAGTCCCCGGCTTAGTCATGTTTTGAATCACCTCCTCATAGTCGGGGTTAAAATCCCGCATGTAAGCATATTGACACTGGCGTGGCACCCGCAGCTGATAAAAGGCATTGATGGCATCTGCACTGAACGGGACCATGCGACCCCTCACGAAGGCAGTGAATGGTGCCTTGTCCTCGGCGTTCGCATAAAATTCTTTAACAACATTCACAACAGCGGGCTCGGGCTCCGCTGTAAACCTTATCCATCCCTGTTGGTAGATTTGTTGCATCATTTCCCCATCATTGCCCTCAGGAGCCAACCCCCGTTCCGGTGTAAGAGCTTTGGTAACCATATAGTCGTACCGGTCGACGGCGGCGGCACTTCGGAATTTGCGGCGGTCATATGTTCGGGTTGGTGGTTGCCCAGTGCTAGAACTTGCCCCACGTTGTCGTTTGGATGTTGGTTATGAAGCCATGGATTACCGGATGCGTGAACGTGCTAGCACACACTTTCTTCTCTTGCACTTTGGTTCAGTAAATTTAGCAAACACCTAGCGTGCACAGCCCGTTCTCCTCTCAACTTAGGTGGTTTGTATGGAATGGTAGTGAAGAGAAGATGAGAATGTGATAATAATGCTAGAGTAGTCACCCGTAAGTGTGTGGAGCCTAATAGCCAGAAGAATTTGTGTGCAAAGGAATTTGTATAGTGGAGATAGAAGTTAGGGTTTATATAGAGTGATGGAAGGTGGTGGATGGAATTGAAGTAGTGTGGATGGTGTGGAGGAGAAGATAGGTAAGTTAATTAGGTAATGGTGATGGTGGTAGGAATAGTGTAGGATCGTGGGTGATGTTGGGGAGAGGAAAGAAGGATGATATCCGGCGTGGAGTGAGGGAGAGAGGGCTGGTTCGTGCCTTTTTATCAGGCGTGTCTGCCCAGGAATCCGGACCCCCGCCCCGGCGGGGGTGTTAGGCCTAGAAATGCCCGCCCCGGCGGGCTAGCCCACTGTTAAACTCTTTGGTCAAAAATTTTTGGACATGAAAAATTTCCAAACTTCCTCCGTTGTGTAGTCCTTGTTGCTCTAAGTCGTGTTTGACCTTTCCTGAAACCAACAACAAGCAAAACGTTAGATTAATGATGACTTGGAGTTTGGATTGATTTTTAGTATTTTTCAGAGATTTTAAGCAAACTTAATAAATGAAAATTCCTAACTACTTCTTTCATAAATTATATCCTACCAACTTAAATGTGAAATATGAAAAATAAAGAAATATTGGGTTGCCTCCCACTTAGCGCTTGATTTTAAGTCGTTCTGCCTAACTACTCCCTGTTTTACTGTGTATCGGCTAGGATGATAGTGACGGCGTCCAAATTTGACTCGCCACCCCAGTAATGCTTTATACGTTGGCCATTGACTTTGAACGTTTCTAATGGATTGCGACTGTATAATTCAACCGCGCCATGAGGAAATACCCGTTTGATAGTAAATGGTCCCGACCATCTTGACTTAAGCTTTCCGGGGAACAACCGCAGCCGTGAATTGAACAAGAGAACTGCTTGACCCGGCTTGAATGTTCGTTGGATAATTTTGTAGTCGTGCCATTTTTTAACTTTTTCTTTGTATAGTTTGGCATTCTCATAAGCATGGAGGCAGAATTCGTCGAGCTCATTAAGTTGAAGTAGCCTCTTTTCTCCTACAGCGGCTTGGTCGAAATTCAATTTTTGTATTGCCCAATAAGCTTTGTGCTGTAGCTCCACCGGCAAGTGACATGCCTTGTCGTACAAGAGTTGATATGGCGACATCCCGATTGGCGTTTTGTATGCAGTGCGGTATGCCCATAATGCATCATCCAATCGAAGCGACCAATCTTTCCGGCTTGGGTTGACGACTTTCTCCAATATCTTTGTGACTTCTCTGTTCGATACCTCGGCTTGCCCATTAGTCTGAGGGTGATAAGCAGTCGCTACTTTATGATTGACCCCATACTTAGCCAAAAGAGCTGTAAACGATTTGTTGCAGAAATGACTGCCTTCATCACTAATAATTGCTCTTGGCGGGCCAAACCGTGTGAAAATATTTTTCTGTAGAAACTTGAGGACCACCTTGGCATCATTAGATGGTAATGCGGCAGCTTCAACCCATTTCGATACGTAGTCCACTGCGAGCAAAATATACTGATTGCTCAAAGACGACGGGAATGGTCCCATGAAATCGATGCCCCATACATCGAAGATTTCCACTTCCAGAATTGTTTGTAGGGGCATCTCATTCCGTTTCGATATGTTACCCACCCGTTGACATCTATCACATGTTTTCACAAATTGGTGGGCGTCTTTGAACAACGTAGGCCAATAAAATCCGGACTGAAGAACTTTCGCCGCAGTGCGCTCACTTCCGTAATGTCCACCGTACGCCGATGAATGGCATTCTGTTAGTATGGTGTGGACTTCACTGTATGGAATACATCGTCGAATCATCTTATCGGCGCATTGTTTAAAAAGATACGGCTCATCCCATATGTACCACTTGACATCATGAAGAAACTTCCTTTTCTGCTGTAGTGTGAGATCTGGTGGAAGAATTTTACTTACCACATAGTTCGCAAAGTCTGCATACCACGGAAATTCTGCCTTCAACCCAAGTAACTGCTCATCCGGGAATGTCTCATGAATCACGCATTTATCTTTATCTGTTGTCTCCGGATTTTCTAGTTGGGATAGATGATCGGCGACTTGATTCTCCGTCCCCTTTCTATCTTTAATTTCTAAATCAAACTCTTGAAGTAAGAGAATCCATCGGATAAGACGTGGCTTAGCATCTTTTTTCGCTATTAAGTACCGAATCGCTGAGTGGTCTGTGTAGACTATTACCTTTGTTCCGATCAAATATGCCCGGAATTTGTCGAACGCGTATACTACTGCAAGCAACTCCTTTTCCGTAGTAGTGTAGTTCATTTGAGTTTCTGTTAGTGTTTTGCTTGCATAATATATTGCGTGAAACACCTTATCTCGTCGCTGGCCCAAAACTGCTCCAACAGCATAGTCGCTTGCATCACACATGAGTTCGAATGGCATTTTCCAGTCTGGTGTGACTATCACGGGGGCTGTAGTTAACTTCTTCTTCAACAATTCAAACGCGGATTTGCACTCCTCTGAAAAACTAAAAGTCGCATCCTTCTCTAAAAGACTGCATAGAGGTTTTGCAATTTTAGAGAAGTCCTTAATGAATCTCCGGTAGAACCCAGCATGCCCCAGAAAATTGCGAATACCCTTAACTGAGCTCGGTGGCGGTAGTTTCTCGATCGTGTCCAACTTTGCCTTGTCCACCTCAAATCCTTGAGCCAACACCTTATGTCCCAATGTTATGCCCTCCTTAACCATGAAGTGGCATTTTTCCCAATTTAGTATGAAGTTGGTATCCTTACAGCGCTGCAATACCATGACCAGGTTTTCTAAGCAAGTGTCAAAAGTACTTCCATAGACCGAGAAATCGTCCATGAATACTTCAATGTTTTTCTCCACCATGTCCGAAAAAATAGCCATCATACACCGCTGAAAAGTTGCCGGTGCATTACACAGTCCGAATGACATTCGCCTGAATGCAAAGGTGCCGTAGGGGCAAGTAAATGTCGTCTTTTCTTGGTCTTCAGGAGCGATAGCAATCTGATTGTATCCCGAATATCCATCCAATAAACAGTAAAACTCATGCCCCGCTAACCTGTCTAACATTTGATCGATAAAAGGTAGCGGGAAATGGTCCTTCCGAGTTGCCTTATTCAATCTCCTATAATCAATGCACACCCTCCAACCCGTTACTGTCCTTGTTGGAATTAACTCATTTTCCTCATTCTGAATTACCGTCATTCCCCCTTTCTTCGGCACACAATGAATCAGACTTACCCATTTACTGTCGGAAATTGGGTATATGACTCCGGCATCTAATAATTTCAAAATTTCCTTCTTGACCACTTCCTTCATGATTGGGTTGAGTCGACGTTGATGCTCCACGGATGGGCTCGCATTATCTTCCATCAGAATTTTGTGCATGCAAAATGATGGGCTAATGCCTTTTATATCCGCAATTGTCCATCCAATTGCTGATTTGTGATCCCGAAGCACCCTCAGCAACTTTTCTTCCTGCAATTCGTTAAGTGCAGCAGAAATAATTACAGGTAAAGAATTTAAATCGCCTAAATACGCATACCTGAGGTGTTCAGGGAGTGGTTTAAGTTCTAAGGCTGGTGGCTCATCCAATGATGGTTTCAATTTCTCTACAACTGTATCCGCGGTATGCAGCGGTTCAACCGATGGTCTGAATCTGCTAACTCGTGGTAACGAGTCTAGCATCTGTAATAATTCCACAAATTCCGGGTCGTCTATTTCCTCATTCCCCAGTAACGTTGTTTCTAACGGATCGTTGCTTAAACTTTTGCTCATTTCTTCGGTGGCAATCTGCTTAATTAAATCTATCCGATTACACTCTTCCTCGTCTGTAGGATATTTCATGGCCTTGAACACATTGAATTTTACTTCTTGATCATGGACCCTCATTGTAAGTTCTCCTTTCTGCACGTCTATGAGTGTTCGTCCCGTGGCCAAGAAAGGTCTCCCTAGGATGATCGGGATGCTCTTATCTTCCTCGAAATCCAGTACGATAAAGTCCGCAGGGAATATGAACTGATCCACTTTTACCAAAATGTCCTCGACAATTCCTCTCGGATATGTGACCGACCTATCTGCCAGTTGTAATGAAATATTTGTAGGCTTTGGTGCAGGCAAACCCAATTCTGAATATACTGATAATGACATCAGATTTATGCTTGCTCCCAAGTCACATAGGCACTTATTGAACGACATCTTCCCGATCGTGCACGGAATAGTGAAGCTTCCCGGATCTTTAAGTTTAGGTGGGAGCTTTTTCTGTAACACTGCACTGCATTCCTCTGTTAGTGCCACTGTTTCGAAGTCTTCCCATTTCTTCTTCCTTGACAGAATTCCCTTCATAAACTTCGCGTAACTCGGCATTTGCTCCAGGGCCTCTGCAAATGGAATATTAATATGGAGTTTCTTGAACACCTCTAAAAATTTTGCGAACTGCTTATCGGACTTCTGTTTTTGGACTCTCTGCTGAAACGGCGGTGGAGGATGAACAATCGGCTCACTGTTTAGCTTTGGTTCCTCTGATTTGTTCCCCTCTACTGCGTTACTGTCGTCGGCTTTTTCTTCCGGTGTTGCTGAATTTTCTGCACTAATCTCACCGAGGTGTTTTCCGCTTCTCAACATAACTGCTTGACATTGGTCATGATTACCTTTCGGATTTCTTTCGGTGTCACTAGGTAAAGTTCCTTGTGGTCTACTATTCATTGCCAACGCAAGTTGCCCTATCTGATTCTCTATATTCTTGAGAGCAATAGTATGATTCTTCAACGTCAGATCAGTGCTAGTTTTGTACCTTGACCAGGATTCCTCATCATCAAATTTCCTGTCCTGCTGTTGCATTTGTTGTGGGGGACTATGAAATCCAGGGGGATATGATGGTCGTGGAGCTTGAGTTTGCTGATTATTGCTCCACGAGAGGTTTGGGTGGTTCCTATTCCCCTGGTTGTAGGTATTTTGGTATGTATTTTGCGGATTTCTGTTGTAGTTGCCTATGTACTGATCGGATGCTGGATTTATCGCGCACTGCTCTGTCAGATGATCCCCCGCACATAATTCACATACTGCCATAACCTGTTGAACTTTAGCCCCTGCTAACATTTGCACCGTCTCATTCAGCTTATCAAACTTTATGGATAGTGCAGAAATAGTTGCGTGTAAAGATGTTACTCCGTCTACTTCCAAGATCCCGACTGTTTTTACCTCTGTCATTCTTGATGTGGGCCACTGGTAGTTATTTTTCGACATTGTTTCTATCAAATTGTACGCATCCTCATAACTTTTAGTCAAGAATGCTCCCCCCGATGCCGCATCAATACTCCCTCTGATATTGCCATGTAGCCCGTTATAGAAGGTGTTCATTTGTAACCACTTGGGCAATCCATGATGTGGGCACTTCCTGAGCAAGTCTTTGTATCTCTCCCATGACTCATATAGTGACTCTCCACTCTGTTGCGCAAACAATGTGATGTCACTCCTCAATTTCGCGGTCTTTGCCAGTGGAAAAAATTTGGCAAGAAATTTTTGAGTCAAATCCTCCCACGTAGTGATCGAACCCGGTGGGCAAGAGTGTAACCAACTTTTCGCCTTGTCCCGTAAGGTAAATGGGAACAAGCGAAGTCTTACTGCCTCATCAGATACCCCGTTGTACTTGAACATATCGCACATTTCTAGAAAACTGAGCAAGTGCTCATTTGGATCGTCGTGTGCCATTCCCCCAAACTGACATGAATTCTGCATCATCTGAATAGTCCCAGGCTTTATTTCAAAAGTGTTTGCAGCAATTGCAGGCCTAGTAATGCTTGACTGCAGATCAGTCACCCTAGGTGTGGAAAAGTCCCTCAACGCTTTCTGGTCTTCGGCAGCCATTGTTCCTTCCTTACCAGAATTTTCAAATTCGGGCCTCGTTTCCTCAATCCACTTACTCAACTTTTGAAATCGTCTGTCAATGTCGTCCTCAAAAGGTAGCAAGTCTGGATGTTTAGACCGTGTTTGCATAAACTGATGTCGAAAACCTGAAATAGAGAAAACAAAAATAAAAAATAAAAATGTTTAAGTAAAACTGGACTAATTAAACTGATATTGTAAAAACAACTATTAAAATCTCGGCTAAATAGTCCTCGGCAACGGCGCCAAAAACTTGTTGGGTAAAATCAATACGCACAAAACACGCAAGTGCACGTGGTCAACAAGTAATAAAGTGATGAATAAAGTATCGTTCCCACGAGGACAAAATATCAAGAATCTTAACTTCATAATTATCAATTTTGTATTAATCCTAATTTTATTAAACTAATCAATTCAATGGTAAAAAAAACTAATTAAAAGAAACTAAATTAATAAATAATTAAATTATCACAAAAGAAATAATCACCAATAACGAAATTCGGAATTTTAAAACAATTAATGGACAATTAGACTTATGATTTCACCCTAAGCTTCACTCTGATTTTCTAACTTTTATTCCAATTCAACTCAATATTTCAGTTTATTAACCAAGAACACGAACGTAGTAAGAGCCACCTCTCGATGCACTAATACCATATTAACATCAATCCACAATTAAGATAGAAATCCGTCAAACACCTAAATTAACCAACTCACTATATCTCTATGTGAACTGCAATTAAATAGGTTGAAGTTTAAGTTCTCTTAACGATTACATGCGATGTTAAGCTTATCTCTACCTTCACAATAATCACAAATATGCTATCGACATAATTTATGACACATGCTATATTAACTAGGTCTAGATTTGAATATCCTCTCTCGATTCCTTTCAAGTCTACATAAAATTGTTGATCAGGCAATTCATAAATTCACGCACAAATTAACATAGATAAACTGAAAATATCTTATTAAATTGGAAATCAAAGTTATAGAATCATCGCTAGGCTTAAGGATCCATCACAAGTCTAACAAGTAAATTAGTTCATAACGAACGAATTAAAAATTGAATAATTTGTATAAAACATCATCCCAATTACAAATAGATGAAAGAGAAGAAGAATTGTAGAAAACTCCTTCACGTAGCCTCAATCTGCAATCGTTGTGATAATCTCTGAAAATCACTCCTCCAATTTTCGCCCTCCAAATCCTTCAATCCGTGCTGAAAATCTTGCCTTTGTGCTAGAGAATTGTTGTTTTTTCTAAGTGGTAACAAGCTCTCCTGACTTCTGGACGTATTCTCCCTTTAATAGACTCCAAAACGCACCAGCTAGCCCACCAATCCGAGCCAAAACAGAAGTTGAAACCTAATAGGACAGCAGCAGAAATGGGACCCTCGCCCCGGCGGGGGGTACTGGGCAAAAAGGGCTCGCCCCGGCGGGCATACCTTCTGACTTCAAAATTTTTTAAGTTCCAATTTTTTTCACTTTTGCTCCAAAAAGACCACCTTTTCATCCTTAATGCATCCATGACCACCCTACACATAAAATAACAAAAACAAGTAAAATCGAACACAAAATATATAAATAAATACGAATTTAAACTTGATTTGAACAATGATTCGCGTATATAAAATCCGCTTATCAATAACCATCATCTGCTTCAGATTCAGTCAATAACTCTTTCTTCTCAGTATCAATGTCATCTGACACAAGTATTGACTCAAGATCTAATTCATGTGGTTCATCTCCACCATCTAATTGGATTACTTCATTGTCGTCCTCCACATTTATTATAGTTTGTCTATGAAGCATCTGCTCTTGATAAATCTCCCCATCAACTACTTCTACCCGACTGCGCGCGGGAGTATGAATTAGAACTTGCCAATCTGTAGGCGGTCTATCCTTTTTTCTAAATGAAGTCATATTTAATATAGAGTATATATATATGTCGTGCTTAAGAAATTGAACTTACTTTGTCCTTTAGCCAAAGTGCAAATTTTTTATCACGATTAATTTGAATATCTTTATCAGTTATGTCAGGATGCTTCACTTTTAACTCGTCATCGTACAATCTATACAATGTTATAAACATTAACATATTGGAATATATATTACATGTTAAAAAAAGTTAAGGGATAAATTTTCAAGTCTACATGTGTACCTCACAAATTCGTCAATCTCCTCGCAATTGAGAAGAATGTAAGTATATGCAGCATGTAATTCTTGCTCAGAGAGGAATATGCGCTTCCCTTTTCCATAAGCACGACCCGATAGATCAAATACAGAAAGTCGACCATTTAGTTCAACATTTCCCCCATCATCATATGGACTAGCCACATGCACGACGACATGCATATATGGTCATTTCTAGGCACCCAATACACAAACCAAGAGAAACATACAAATTTCCAATATAATAAGACCAAAACAATAACGAATGAATGCAAATTAAAGTAGTAAAAAGTTATATACTTGGACATACTTGTAAGCATATGAAAGTTTTATTATATTTGTATGATATTATATTTTAATTTAATTATATACTTAATCATATTTAATATATATTATATGTCAAATATTAAATGTTATTAATATATATGATAAATATATATTATATATCCATTATCGATATACCCAAATCAGTGCAGGCCTGTCATGTTACTAGGACATAGTAATATTATTGGGTCAATAACAATTTGACCACCGGTTAAACTAGCCTTTTTGAGTTGGATGACGAGTTCGGTTATGAAAACATTGATCAATCCTATAAAATGAAATACATTAGCTTAGCTTAGCTTAATTGGTGGGCTCACAATTTGGTTTGAGTTGGTTGAGTATGCATGTTAATATTGTAATTTGAACCAACTAGCTTAAAAAGTAATTTCTCTTGGATTTCATGATTTTGTCCATGCTGACAACCAATCTTGGCTTGGCCCCGTGAAGCTTAGCTAAGCTTGGCGTGACCTCGTGTGGCCTCGCGGCCCCAAGCCCAGTCCATCAACTTCAATAGTCCCTTAATATTTGGATATTAACAATGTACTATTACTATATATATTAACACCCAATCTATATACCATATTCACAATACTTGGATATGATCAAATTCAAAAAATATTAACACACCTAATCTATATACCATATATATATATATATATATATATATATATATATATATATATATATATATATATATATATATATATATATTAACACCCAATCTATATAGCACATTCACAATATTTGGATATGATCAAATTCAGAAAATATTAACACACACAATCTATATAACATATATATTACTATATATATTAACACCCAATCTGCAAAATATTACTATATATATTAACACCCAATCTATATACCACATTCACAATATTTTGCAATGTACTATTACTATATATATTAACACCCAATCTATACCACACCCAATCTATATAAAGTAACATCCAATATATATACCACGCCAAATCTATATAAAGTAACACCCAATATATATCAAATTCAGAAAAAAAAAGAAGTTAGGGGGTTACCTGTGGCTAGACCTGGCAAACGGGCGGGTCGGGCCGGGCCGGACCAAAAAGACCCGAGTTTTCGTGGGCTGGAAACATGAGGCCCGTGGTGGGCCGGCCTGGCCTGCGAGCTTCACCCTTTAAATTTTTTTTTTAAAAAAACTATTTGCTACACATTTTTAAATTTAAAATTTACATAATTTATTTAAAATTTTAAAATAATAAATTTTATAACTAGAAGTACATTTTAAGTAGTTTATGATATTTATAATTATATTGACATAAATTAAATAAATTTATCTCAATTTTAAATTTGAAAATATTTGAAATTGATCGATTTTTAATCTTATAATTTAGAAGGTATCAGGTATGTATTAGTTTGATGTTACATATTTTAACGGTTCACATTCAAGGAGATGAAGGACATGTTACATAATTATATTGTAAGACCCCAACTTTTATAAATAAAGATGAATTTTTTATAAATATTATTTTTGAATATTATGGAGTTAATTTGATATAATGTTATAGTTGTGGGTAATATTTATAAATTTTACAAAGTACGCAAGTTGTTATATAATATTCGATTGGTCGGAAAATATTCGTTTTAACAGGGAATATTCGTACAACGGCACAATCATTGGTGGACCCCACAACAGAATTATTGTCGGATTGAGAAAACGACAAAAATATTTTATTAAAAATAACGGCGGAAGTTTTACCATTGTTACTATTGAACTACTCGGTAGTAAAAGTACAGTAATACGTGTGGTTGCATAGTAACACACGGTATTGATTATTAATGCTTATGTGAGAAGTCACTCAGTTTGATTCAATTATTGTCAGTTAATAATATGAATTATTTAGCGATAATGAAGTTTTGTTTTATTCGTATTATTAACGTAATAAAACAGAAACATCTTTTTATATAAAACAGAATACTTTATTAAAGTTATTCTATAAATAGAATATATTATATTTTATTTAAAAGATTTTTCTTTAAATATGGACCGTCGGATTAAAGTAATCAATCTGGACCGTTCATGGATTAGTTACTATGCATTCTATTTTTCTATAAATAGCAGCTCATTCCTTCATTATTTCTTACGAATTTACTGAACTCTAGAGAGAGAAACTATAGAGAGAAACTATAGAGAGAGAAAAGAAAAGTATTATGCTACTTAACTACTTCCTTATTTCAATTCTTCTTTAAAACGGTAATGGGTGTTATTCTTTCTTATTCATGAAGAGAACTGTTGTTATTCCATTTCTTATTATTCTGTTGGAATAACCTGTATACGCGGTCTACCCTATACTTGGTGACATTCTTCTATTATTCTGTTGGAACATCCTGTCTGTGTGTTTTACACCGGACCTGGTTCCGTTTTTATTATTATTCTGTTGGAACATCCTGTCTGTGTGTTTTACACCGGACCTGGTTCCGTCTTGTTATTATTCTGTTGGAACATCCTGTCTGTGTGTTTTACACCGGACCTGGTTCCGTCTTGTTATTATTCTGTTGGAACATCCTGTCTGTATGTTTTACACCGAACCTGGTTCCATTAGTTATTATTTTGTCGGAATATCCTGTCTGTGCGTTTACGTCGGACCTAGTTCCATTATTTATTATTCTGTTAGAATAACCTGTCTGTGCGGTCTATCGCATGCCGGGTGATTTCTTTTGTTATTCCATTCTTTATTATACTCAGTTGGTTAAGTTTTGACTTCTATACTCCATGAAATTAGTGGAATATCCTTGATAATTGCGGTTCATCTAGTATCTTTTCATGAAAATATTCTTCTAAGTATTCTTGAATTTTACTCCACAAAGCAGTATCATGTTGACAATTTGGACGTTGTTAATTCTTGGATCAATTAATTCTTGAACTTGCTTTATTGAATTCTTATATCATTGCCATCATCCTCATGTTTATAAAATGTTGAAAGTCATCTGTGGCCTGTAGTGCATAGATGGGCTTGGTATGATTATGACCAGAGATTATTCGGTATAATCATGACCGTAATGTTACAAATGATGTGACAAAAGTCCTCATTGGCCCGTAGTGCATTGGTGGACAGTTGTTGGCATGATCATGACCATTAATGAATACACGAATATCCTTGGCCGTAGTGCAGGGGTGATTCGATGATGTGGATTATTTTATTAAGCCGAGTCCCAGCGATAACAGTGTTGAAAAACCTTTTAAATCATAAAAGATAGTAGAGTTTATTTTCTACTTGACTCTTTTAATGGATTGCTTGTTCCGCTGCAGTTAAACTTGATGTCTATTATATTTTATCAGTTTAACATTGTTGAAGGCTAACGATAATTTATTATGCATTATCTTAGTCATAATATTTCTTACTGGGCTAGTTGAGCTCACCCTTTCTTTCACTGTTCTCTTCAGGAAATGAGAATATAGCTGGGACGAGTCGGGGAACGGAGTGATGGACCAGATGATAGTATTAGTAGTCCTCACTATTCTATTAAATAGTGTGATAATAATTGTAATGAGGACTCCTTTTGAGTTTGTATAGTCTCTAGTAGACAATAATTGTATTCAAACTCACAGTTATGTTTTGTCGTATTGTACACGACAGTTGTATTAGTAAATTGTATTTGTATTCTGTACCATGTATCTGACGACCCAAGATGGGTGATGTATACCTAATTTTGGGGGCATCACAGTTGGTATCAGAGCTTATGGATATGATCCCTGGCTAAGATGTGGGAATAGAACTAGGAGGGGAGAGACGGGAATTCCTTCGCTAGTATGACCTACCTAAGTTTATTTGCATGGCATTTAATTGGTCAGTCATAATATAAGGATAATATATGACATATCAATTAACTTTTATTTTGTGGCAGTATCTGAAAATGGCATCTGAGAATGTTGAGAATAGCAATAGAGCACAGGCGACTGTGGATTCAACACATATCCATAATCGGGATAATGTGCATCAGGAAGGCGATAATCCTCATGCAAACAACAATACTGACCAAATGATGAATGATGGAATGTTCAGAAGCTTTATGCAGTTCATGCAACAGCAGGCGAGAGCGGCTCCTATTCAAAATGTAGGTGGAAACACTGAAAACTCTCGGATGGTCACCGCTAAAAAGTTCAAGGAGCTGGGACCACTGGAGTTTAAGGGAGAGCCAAAACCACTTATAGCGGAAACATGGATAAAGCAGATCACCAAGATATTTGATGTCTTGGGATGCTTCGAGGAGCAAAAGGTTCCCTTTGTCGCCTTTATGTAGCGAGGAGAGGCAGATTACTGGTGGGAATCGATTAAGCGTACTCAACATGCCGCACTGAAGATGTCTTGGGAGAAGTTTCAAGAGCTGTTCAATGACAAATACTTTCCCGAAAGTGTTCGTCACATGAAGGAGGTGGAGTTCATCAAATTGGAGCAGAATAATATGACCGTGTCGTAGTATGAGGCTAAATTTGCTGAGTTGTCCCGGTTTGCGTCCCACTTAGTGGATAATAAAGATCGAATGGCGCAAATGTTTTTTCGAGATTTGAAACCTGAGATACGTCAACATCTTATTTCTCATAAACTGTGTTTGTATTCAGATGTTGTGAATATGGCTCAGTTAGTGGAGCGCGATAACGAGTCAACGCAACCAAAAGAGAGCAGTCGGCAAAATGATAATACCAGTGAGAGCAGTCATTAAAGCGGTGACAACAAGCATGGAGGAAATCAACATGCCAAAAATGGTAACCACTTCGGTGGTAATCAGGGCCAAAATAATAAGAATGGTCATTTCAAGAAGAGGAGATTCAACAATGATGGAAAGACGTCAGCACCAGCACCCGTTGTTAAGGAAGGAGAACGACCACCTATCATATGTTTCAAATGCGGAGGGGAGGGGCACATCAGTCCAAACTGTGCGATGCCGTCTAAAGCATGTTATAATTGTGGAAGAGAAGGTCATTTAGCTCGATTTTGTCGTTTACCAAAAAAAAGTTTAGCCAAGATAGAGACATCAAAGGCCGTCCCAGAAAAGTCAAAACTGGTAGTGCAAGGGAGAGCGTTTGTTGTGACCTCCCAGAAAGCAAGGATCCCGAGTGAGGTCATCACGGGTAAGCTTATCATAAACTTTCACGAAGTCTATACTTTATTTGATACCGGTTCTACCCATTCTTTTATTTCTCCTACTTGCGCTCATCGATTAAATTTGATTCCGGAGAAATTAGACTTTGACTTATCTGTTGAAACTCCATTGGGAGAAATCTTCATTACATCCACGGTTTATAAGTCTTGTTTGGTTCAAGTTGGTACCCACACATTACCTGTCGATCTTATTTTATTAAAAATACTTGCATTTGACGTGATTCTAGGGATTGATTGGTTAACTACTCATCATGCAAAAATTGATTGTTTTCGTAAGGTTGTTAGCTTTCATATTCCTAATCGACCTATTATGCGAATTCAAGCAACCAAACCATTAAAATCAATCGCTGTCATCTCAAGCCATAAAGCTATTCGTTTATTGAAAAACGGATGTCAAGCTTTCTTAGCTCATGTCACGGATCTAAACAAAAATACGTCAATTTTGAATGATATTTCTATTGTTAATAAATTCCCTGACGTATTCTCTGAAGAACTTCCTGGCCTATCCCCAGAGCGTGAAATTGATTTTTGTATCGATCTTGAACCCGGTACAAAACCCATTTCTAAAGCCCCATATCGAATGGCTCCTATTGAACTTCAGGAGTTAAAGATCCAACTGTAGGAATTGTTAGACATTGGCTTTATTCGTCCTAGTACTTCTCCTCGGGGTGTTCCTGTTCTATTCGTGAAGAAGATGGAAGTATGCGACTTTGTATTGATTATCGGGAGTTGAATCATGTCACCATCAAAAATAGGTACCCATTGCCACGTATTGATGACCTGTTTGACCAGTTGCACGGAGCATAATTCTTTTCAAAGATCGATCTTCGTTCTGGATATCATCAGCTGAAGGTTAGAACTGAGAATATTCCAAAGACGGCTTTCAGAACTTGGTACGGGCATTATGAATTCCTAGTCATGTCCTTTGGATTGACTAATGCTCCTGCTGCCTTCATGGATATGATGAACCGGGTATTCAAGGAATATTTGGATCACTTTGTGGTCGTCTTTATTGATGACATCCTTATTTATTCCAAAAGTCGTGAAGATCATGAGCAACACTTGAGGTTGGTACTCCAAAAGTTTCGTGAATACAAGCTTTATGCCAAGTTGAAGAAATGTGAGTTCTGGCTTGAGGAAGTAGCATTCCTTGGGAACGTGGTATCAAGACATGGAATATCTGTTGACCCGACAAAGATTGAAGCTATTCAAAGCTGGGAGCAACCTAAATCAGTGACCGAAGTACGTAGCTTTCTTGGTTTAGCTGGTTATTATCGGAGATTCGTGGAAGGATTTTCTCGAATCGCTACTCCATTAACTCAGCTGACTCGGAAAGATACAAAGTTCGGTTGGAGCGAAGAATATGAGAAGAGTTTTCAAGAACTCAAGAGGAGACTCATTTCAGCACCTGTTCTAACAATACCATCTGGCTCGGAGGGATTTGTCATCTACAGTGATGCTTCGAGCAAAGGGTTGGGATGCGTTCTCATGCAACATAGAAAAGTCATAGCCTATGCATCAAGACAACTCAAGGAATATGAGAGGAATTATCCTACTCATGATCTAGAGTTGGCAGCTGTTGTCTTTGCACTTAAAATTTGGAGGCATTACTTGTATGGGGAGAAGGTGGAGATCTTTACGGATCATAAAAGCCTCAAATATTTCTTCACTCAAAAGGAACTCAACATGCGACAACGACGTTGGCTTGAACTGTTGAAAGATTATGATCATACCATTCAATACCATCCTGGAAAAGCGAACGTGGTAGCTGACGCATTGAGTAGAAGATCATATGCAAGTACGAGTGCGATATTGTCAACACAAAGGCCCATTTTGTGTGATTTACAAAGGATGGAGATAGAGTTAAAGACTCCAGGGACCCATGTGATGATGGCGAATATACGAGTAGAACCGACTTTAATCGATAAAGTTAAAGCTGCTCAAGCTACAGACCTGGAGCTGATGCGTATGAGGAAGAAAGTGCAAGAAGGTGCTATGCCGGAAGCAAGAATCGATGAAGAAGGAATACTTCGAGTCAACTCCAGACTTTGTGTTCCTAACAACCCTGATTTAAAGTATGAAATCATGATGGAGGCGCACAACACACCGTTTGCAATCCATCCTGGAAGTACCAAAATGTATCATGATCTTCGTCATACATTTTGGTGGAGCAATATGAAGAGAGAGATATCGCTGTTTATCTCAAGGTGTCTAACTTGTCAACGAGTCAAAGCGGAGCATCAAGTACCAAAAGGTCCATTGCAACCACTTGAAATTCCAGAATGGAAGTGGGAGCACATTACCATGGATTTCGTTACCGGTCTTCCTAAGGTTTCTCAAGGTATAGATGCGATTTGGGTCATTGTTGATAGATTGACCAAGTCTGCTCATTTCTTACCGATACGAGAAACTTATACACTTGAACGTTTTGCTCGTATGTACATAAACGAGATTGTAAGACTGCATGGTATACCAGTATCCATAGTTTCTGACCGAGACCCAAGATTCACTTCACGATTTTGGGTTAGTTTACAAAAAGCTATGGGCACGGATTTACGATTTAGTTCAGCATATCATCCTCAGACGGACGGACAATCAGAGAGGACTATTCAAACTCTTGAAGAT
This sequence comes from Panax notoginseng, assembly GCA_016801055.1. NCBI lineage: Eukaryota > Viridiplantae > Streptophyta > Magnoliopsida > Apiales > Araliaceae > Panax > Panax notoginseng. The sequence continues at coordinate 214,948,653 of CM029017.1, read as the reverse complement.
CTATTAAGACTCTGTGTCCTTGATTTCAAGGGAAGTTGGGACAAGTTCTTACCATTGGTGGAGTTTTCCTACAACAACAGTTATCAAACAAGTATTGGCATGGCTCCATTCGAAGCATTGTATGGAAGAAAATGCCGTTCTCTAGTATGCTGGGATGAGGTGGGTGAAGCAGCATTGTTGGGACCGGAGTTGGTATGTATGACTACAGAAAAGATTCAAACGATCCGACAACGTATAAAAACCTCACAAGATCGACAAAAGAGTTATGCTGATCTTCATCGAAAGGACGTGGAATTTGATATAGGAGATCATGTGTTCTTACGTGTTGCTCCATGGAAAGGAGTTACGAGATTTGGAAAGAGAGGAAAGCTCAATCCTCGATTCATCGGTCCATTTTTAATCCTCGATCGAGTAGGAACTGTGACTTATAGACTCGCTTTACCGCCAAGTATGTCTCGTGTTCATAACGTTTTTCACATATCCATGTTACGTAAATATGTGGAAGACCCAAACCACATTATTGAGTTAGAACCGGACGAAATAGCAGAAGATTTGACGTATGAAGAAGTTTCTGTTCAAATCTTGGATAAGAAGGAACATATTCTACGCTCCAAGGTTATACCTCAAGTCAAAGTTTTGTGGAGAAACCACGATGTTGAGGAAATGACTTGGGAGTTAGAATCTGAAATGAAATCAAGGTATCCTTACCTCTTCGACATACCAGGTACGTACCCTAATTTCGAGGGCAAAATTTCATAAGAAGGGGAGGTTGTAGGACCCCAACTTTTATAAATAAAGATGAATTTTCTACAAATATCATTTTTGAATATTATGGAGTTAATTTGATATAATGTTATAGTTGTGGGTAATATTTATAAATTTTACAAAGTACGCAAGTTGTTATATAATATTCGATTGGTCGGGGAATATTCGTTTTAACAGGAAATATTCGTACAACGGCACAATCATTGGTGGACCCCACAACGAAATTATTGTCGGATTGAAAAAATGACAAAAATATTTTATTAAAAATAACGGCGGAAGTTTTACCATTGTTACTGTTGAACTACTCGGTAGTAAAAGTATAGTAATACGTGTGGTTGCATAGTAACACACGGTATTGATTATTAATGCTTATGTGAGAAGTCACTCAGTTTGATTCAATTATTGTCAGTTAATAATATGAATTATTTAGCGATAATGAAGTTTTGTTTTATTCGTATTATTAACGTAATAAAACAGAAACATCTTTTTATATAAAACAGAATACTTTATTAAAGTTATTCTATAAATAGAATATATTATATTTTATTTAAAAGATTTTTCTTTAAATATGGACCGTCAGATTAAAGTAATCAATCTGGACAGTTCATGGATTAGTTACTATGCATTCTATTTTTCTATAAATAGCAGCTCATTCCTTCATTATTTCTTATGAATTCACTGAACTCTAGAGAGAGAAACTATAGAGAGAGAAAAGAAAAGTATTCTGCTACTTACCTACTTCTTTATTTCAGTTCTTCTTTAAAACGGTAAGGGGTGTTATTCTTTCTTATTCATGAAGAGAACTGTTGTTATTCCATTTCTTATTATTCTGTTGGAATAACCTGTATCCGCGGTCTACCCTATACTTGGTGACATTCTTCTATTATTCTGTTGGAACATCCTGTCTGTGTGTTTTACACCGGACCTGGTTCCGTCTTGTTATTATTCTGTTGGAACATCCTGTCTGTGTGTTTTACACCGGACCTGGTTCCGTCTTGTTATTATTCTGTTGGAACATCCTGTCTGTATGTTTTACACCGAACCTGGTTCCATTAGTTATTATTCTGTCGGAATATCCTGTCTGTGCGTTTACGCCGGACCTAGTTCCATTATTTATTATTCTGTTAGAATAACCTGTCTGTGCGGTCTATCGCATGCCGGGTGATTTCTTTTGTTATTCCATTCTTTATTATACTCAGTTGGTTAAGTTTTGACTTCTATACTCCATGAAATTAGTGGAATATCCTTGATAATTGCGGTTCATCTAGTATCTTTTCATGAAAATATTCTTCTAAGTATTCTTGAATTTTACTCCACAAAGCAGTATCATGTTGACAATTTGGACGTTGTTAATTCTTGGATCAATTAATTCTTGAACTTGTTTTATTGAATTCTTATATCATTGCCATCATCCTCATGTTTATAAAATGTTGAAAGTCATCTGTGGCCTGTAGTGCATAGATGGGCTTGGTATGATTATGACCAGAGATTATTCGGTATAATCATGACCGTAATGTTACAAATGATGTGGCAAAAGTCCTCATTGGCCCGTAGTGCATTGGTGGACAGTTGTTGGCATGATCATGACCATTAATGAATACACGAATATCCTTGGCCGTAGTGCAGGGGTGATTCGATGATGTGGATTATTTTATTAAGCCGAGTCCCAGCGATAACAGTGTTGAAAAACCTTTTAAATCATAAAAGATAGTAGAGTTTATTTTCTACTTGACTCTTTTAATGGATTGCTTGTTCCGCTGCAGTTAAACTTGATGTCTATTATATTTTATCAGTTTAACATTGTTGAAGGCTAACGATAATTTATTCTGCATTATCTTAGTCATAATATTTCTTACTGGGCTAGTTGAGCTCACCCTTTCTTTCACTGTTCTCTTCAGGAAATGAGAATATATCTGGGACGAGTCGGGGAACGGAGTGATGGACCAGATGATAGTATTAGTAGTCCTCACTATTCTATTAAATAGTGTGACAATAATTGTAATGAGGACTCCTTTTGAGTTTGTATAGTCTCTAGTAGATAATAATTGTATTCAAACTCACAGTTATGTTTTGTCGTATTGTACACGACAGTTGTATTAGTAAGTTGTATTTGTATTCTGTACCATATATCTGACGACCCAAGATGGGTGATGTATACCTAGTTTTGGGGGCGTCACATATATAATTTTTTTAAGAATTATATTATGGAAAAAAGGGAGGTGAGGTTGTCTCATAATTCTTTTTAAGAGATATTTTATTATAATCTATTGCGAGATTATGTTTTCTTTATTTAGGAAAATATTTTTATCTGACAATAATTTTTTATTGTGTTAATTGATGACAGATAAATATTTTAAAATATTTCAGAATCACCTGTTCTATTTATTTTCATATATTATTTTTAAAAAAAAATCCATTCCATAAAAATAGTATTTTTTTATTCACACAAATGTCATTCTTTTGTGATTTTATAAATTTTAGAATTCATGTGAAACAGTTTAATTTTTAAAAATAGCAAAACTTGTAGTTAGTGAAATACAAATATTTACTATTTTACTGATTAAAATTAAATTAACTACATATCTTAATTATATCTTAATTAATTACCTACATTAACTATATATCTTAATTATAGTTTTCAATTATAGTTAAAATATATTGAAGATTACATTAAAAATAAATAGTTGTTGTAGCTCAGTTGGTTTGAACTCTTATTTATTTACTTACAAGTCTTGTGTTCAAGCCTCATAACCCACAAGTGGTAACATTTTATTTTAAACAAAAATAAAAATCATAGGCCACGGGTGGGCTGGGCCAAAATGGCCCGGGTTTTCGTGGGCTTAAATAATGCGGCCCAAAGCCTGGGTTTTGGCGGGCGGGCGGGCCGGCCCGCGGGCTTTGGGCTCGTTTGCCAGGTCTACCTGTGGCGGCGGAGATGGCAGTGGGCAGTGGGCAGTGGCGGCGACGATGGCAGAGCGAGCTCCTTCTTCTCTTCTCCCCCTTTCTCCCTCTTCTCTCTATTCTGAGCTCCCTCTTTTCTTTTCCTTCCGTGTGCTGTGTCGAGCGAATACCTGGTACTGATAACATTAAGTTTGATCAGCGACCGCATGCGGTCGCTAATTTTTAATGACATGGACTTATCAGTGACCACATGCGGTCGTTAATTTTAATTGGCCGCACAAAACCTTGGCGCCAACATTTTTTGCCAAATTTTGGGAGGCAAAATTATGATAGCGACCGATCAGCGACCGCATGCCTTTTTCTTGTAGTGTGTGCCCCTTTTTTTTAGTCAATGCAAAATGAACCCATTGCTATCTGAAAATTTGGATTGTGAACCCTATTGTGCCATGTGGTGTTGACTTGTACACGTGGCACATTGACATGTCAATTTAACACATTGGGCTAAAAATATCTATTCTCCCAAGATTTGAACTTAACGTCTTATACATCCAACACTAACAAAACATTGATTTCCAAATAAACTAAGAATTAATATTATTTTTTAGAAAATTATTACTAACACTAATAGTATTAGTACAACTTTATTAGTTATTAGTAATATTATTAATAAGTTGTTAGTAATTACTTATTAGTTATTAATAATTTTCTTTAACATGATGTTGTTTATTTGGGTAAATACTTATAATATATTATCTTAATAACATTACTTAATTAGATATTAGTATATATTAATGGTATTAGTAACATAAATATTCTAACAGCATTACTGTTATAGTCTACATTAATGTTAAAAAAAATGAACCTTATTTTATTTTATTTTATTTTATAATTTTTTTAACAAAAATAATAATTGAATTAATGTATGCTAATAAGAATAATTTATGATAATAACAATAATAGTTATAATAAATAAATAATTTAATCTTGTGAACACATATTTTGTAAAAATAATAAGTACTTTATTTATTCAATATATTTAAATGATTTTTTTAAATTTCATCTTTTCCAATAGGTGATGAAGTTGGAGAGGTAGAATTAATAGAACAACAAACAAATAAATAAATAATAAAAACCTTAAGATGACTCTTATTCATGATTTTGACTCTTCTCACCCGTTCCTACAGAAGAAACTACACAGAGAGAGAAAAATTGAATTTATCTCTTTTTTTCGTCAAAATTATCTTATTTTTTCATTAGCATGTATATTAATAACAATAATATTGTAAGTATATTAATATTATTAATAATATTAATATATCCTAATATCTAATAAGCAACATTATTAAGATAATATATTTTATATTTAGCTAAGAAGCAAAATCATGTTAAAGAGAATTAGTAATAACTAATAAGTAATTAATAACAACTTATTAATAATATTACTAATAACTAATAAGTTGTATTAATATTATTACTGTTAGTAATAATTTTCTAAAAGATAACATTAATATTCTTAACTTAGTTGGTAATAAAATGTTTTGTTAGTTTTTGTAGTATGAAGTTTTAGGTTCAAATCTTTAGAGAATAAATATTTGTAGCTCAAATATTGTTCAATTGACATGTCAACGCGTCATGTGTATAAATCAATGCCGCATGGTATAAGAAGGTTCACAATCCAAATTTCTAAATAGTAAAATGTTCGTTTTGCATTGACTAAAAAAAAGGGAGGCAATATATATTTAGTACTGGGGTCAATTTTGCATTTTACTCTTGAAATAAGTCCTCTTTGATCAGAACTGTGTAGTGCTCTCTTTCCTTTCCCATTTACAGTGAGAAGAGAAGGACGACGAAATGGGCACATCAAGCGATCAGCCAACTTCTTATACTTCAGTTAACATAGGAGATCCTAAATCTCCCTTGTCGAATTGGATTACGGAACAGCTACAAGGCATACACACCATATCCAATGATCACGTCTCCATCTATAGAGTTCCTCGTTATCTTCGCCAAGTAAATGAGGAAGCCTTCACGCCACAAATGGTGTCTATCGGTCCTTTTCACCATGGGAAAGCGGAGTTGCAGCCGTGGGAAGAGAATAAAATGCGCTATTTGCAGGCATTCCTCGATCGTTCTGGGAAGAGTTTGGAGGATTGTACAGAGTTTATAAAGCGTTTGGAAGGAAGAGCTCGGGCCTGCTACAGGGACAAAATCAATATGACTAGTAATGCATTTGTGAAAATGATGCTTGTGGATAGCTGTTTTATCATCGACTCCATTTGGAGGTGGGGGAACAAATACCCAGAACCAGCAGATTACTTGAGTAATCCTGAGCTGATTCGTCTCGTTTTCAGAGATATGCTTTTATTGGAAAATCAGATTCCGTTCTTTGTTCTCCGTGAGTTATTCCACTTAGGCTTCAACAACCCAGGCGAGGACCAAGATGAGTTTCTTGAGCTTTCGTTCACTTATTTTGCTACTATATTACCGACAATAACGGAGCCCGGAGATATGGAAAGTGTGTTTAGAAATGTGAAGCGTCACCTAGGATCAGGTTTAGAAGTAAAGCATTTCACTGATTTGTTTAGGATATGTCACCTACCAGAAAAATTACAGGAGCCAAGTGCGGACACTAATCTTGTACGAATTCCAAATGCAGCAAGATTGTCTGAAGCTGGAATGAAATTCGAAATTGGCACAAGCAAGTATTTACACGACATAAATTATAACAACGGATTTCTGGAAATGCCAATGTTCCAAGTACACGACGACTCGGAATGTTTGCTCAAAAACCTTATTGCACTGGAGACGTGTCACTATCCATTTGATAGTTACATAATCAATTATATTTGCTTTATGGATATGCTTATCGACAGTGCTACAGATGTGGATTTACTCATTCAGAAGGGAATTATTATAAATGACATGAGTAGTAGTGCTGCAGTGGCTTCCCTCTTTAACAACCTTGCAATGGAAACTACGTTGTTTGGTCCATATTACTTTACGAGTATATCTGATGACATGAACGCATATTACGAAGTTCCTTGGCACAATTGGAAAGCAACTTTCAAACGTGATTACTGCCGCACTCCGTGGATGATTGCTTCTACTATGGCTGCAATTATATTACTTGTGCTTACTCTCATACAAACCATATGTTCTATAATTTCACTTATTACCGGCAAGAGTTGATTCACTTTTAATGTGGTTTGGGTCTCTGTGTGGTTCTTGCTGCTAGTACTGTTTGGTTACAAGTACAGTTGTTGGATTGGATTCCCCTCTCCCAGGGACAGATTTGCACCAGTTTTCGTCAATGCCGAATTGTTTGTTGTTATCCTCATATATGTCCTTAATATTTTTTGTTGTGTTTCAATGTGATACTTTATTAGTATCAAACAGTAAATAATCTTTTGTTTATTTTCTTAGTGTGAGAATTAGTTGCCACCATTTGTTTGAAGCAAAATTAAAGGTTTTCCCACTATACCTGTGCCGTTTACGCATTAGGCCATTCAAATTTTATAAATTGCAATTATCCAATTGAACAAATGAAAATAGCAATAAAAAGTAAGCATTTCTGTTTTCTTTCCTACAATAATCTTAGAATATGTTTGGGATTGCTTAAAACATATGATTACAAATTTTGATTATTGATTTATTGGTTTAGATTATTATCAGTTTTAGAAAATTAGTATGTGTTTGGTAAATAAAAAGCAAATAAATTTGTAAAAAGTGAAAAGTGTTTGATATAAAATTCATTTATTAATCACTTATTTCAAGTGTAAATTATTAAAAAGGAATGTTTTGAGAAGTAAAGATGGCCGATGGATGAAAATTACTAAAATAAATAAAGATAGACTAGTAATATGCTTGGTCAAACCTGATTATTAGATTTTGCAGATAATTAGAAATTCCAAATTGAAGGTTTTGATTATTTCCAAAAAAAAGTGATTACAAACAGTTTCAAAATCAGAATATCAAACACTTTTTGCTTCTTAAAATTGATTATAAGCAAGTTTGACCGTTTATAAGCGATCCCAAACACCAACTTAGTTTCATGTAAGAGGGAGTTTCATCTTTAGATGTAGACAATTTACTCTATTGAGTTTCTTCCACCAATTTGCCAAGAAAGGCATGCTCTGACCTTTGACAAGTCCAACAGCCCTGAAAAGATAACTCACTTCACACCTTGTTTCTGCATGATGAAACCCAACAAACCTATAAAACAATTGTGACAATTGAAGTGAATTACTCCTCTGCCATTTCTCAATTATTTTGACAGGAAAATCTGAATTACATTCATGCACCAATGCCCACATCGTCAAGAATAATCTATAAACACAAACGACCCAAAATTATTATTTAGTTGAACCATATTGGGAAATTTACACAAGGATAGTTCTTTTTCGATTTCATAAAGTAATTAAAACAAAATAATTCCTCAGTTTCAAAATATAAGATCGGTTTCCTTTCTTTGTTATTGATGGTATATTCCGTCTAGGCTTCAACAACATAATCACCGACACAATTCTTCAACTTTCGGTAATGTATTTCTTTGATCGAATGCTAATTTTGTTGATGTTTACTGTTATTTCCAAATAAGGAGGACCTATTCAATAGGAATAGACCTACTATTTAGGAGTGTGTTGTGGCTCTTGTTGAAGCCACGTTTTAGCTCAGTTTACTGCTTTATTAGCATGTTCTTAGTGGTAGTAGTGGTTGCTATTTTATTGGTTTGATTGATATATTTGCCTATTTATAGGCCTTCAGTTCTTTCAATAATATGTGTCTTTCATTGATCCGAATTTACTCCTCCAAGTTTAAATACACAGTCCTGTTTGTAACAGTGGTATCAGAGCAAGGTTGCATAAGAGAGTCACTTTTAAGAGTTAATTTTTTGATATAGCAGTAGCTATTTCTTTTCAGCTTATTTTATTTCTTGCACCAGCAGGAAATTAATGATGGCTACAGACAACTTTGTTCAACCGGCTATTCCCCGCTTTGATGGTCACTATGATCATTGGAGCATGTTAATGGAGAACTTTCTAAGATCCAAGGAGTACTGGCGAGTTGTCTCAGATGGAATTACGAAACCAGGAGCAGATGCCACAATGACAGAAGCACAGAAAGCAGAGCTAGAAGAAAAGCAGTTAAAAGATCTTAGAGCCAAGAATTACTTGTTCCAAGCAATTGATCGCTCAATCTTAGAAACGATTCTTTGCAAAGACACCTCCAAACAAATATGGGATTCCATGAAGAAGAAATACCAAGGTTCAACGAAGACCAAGAGGCAGCAACTTCAAGCATTTCGTACAGAGTTCGAAATACTTCGAATGAAGTCGGGAGAAACAGTTACAGATTTTTTCTCTCGGACAATGGCAATCGTGAACAAGTTGCGGATCCATGGCGACAAGACGGAGGATGTAACTGTTATTGAGAAAATTCTTCGGTCAATGACACTGAAATTTAATTATGTTGTTTGTTCTATCGAGGAATCGAAAGACCTTAATAAACTCTCAATAGATGAGTTGCAAGGATCAATGTTGGTTCACGAGCAAAAAATTATTCATGAAGACAAGGAAGAGCAAGCTCTAAAGGCTTCAACAAACAGCAATTCTTGGACAACCTATAGATCAACAGATCGAGGCAGAGGCCGAGGAAGAAGTGTCCGAGGAGGTAGAAATTGAGGAAGAAGAGGCGGACGAGGAAATTTTAGAGCTGATGAATATCAATTGATCAGATTTTCAAAACAGAGGTAGAGACCGAAATCAACACTTTGACAAATCCAAGGTAGAATGCTACAGATGTCATAACTTCGGGAATTATCGTTCTGAATGTTATACAAAATTACCTAACAATAAAGAAAAAGGAGAGAAATCCAATTTTGCAGAACAGAAGGAAGTTGAAACTTTGTTGATGGCTGCTTAAGATGATGAACCACCTCGAGCAGAAGTGTGGTATGTGGACACATGCTGTAGCAACCACATGTGTGGAAGTAAGTCCCTTTTTTGTTCTCTAAACGAAAGCTTTCGCTCTATAGTGAGTTTTAGTGATCGTTCTACTGTTAATGTGATGGGAACGGGAGATGTTAATATAAGAATCAAGAATTAATGGTTTTGTAGAAACAATCTCCAATGTTTTTTATGTTCCCGACTTGAAAAGTAATTTATTAAGTGTTGGTCAATTGCAAGAAATATATTATATAATAATGATTAAAAAGGGTGCTTGCGAGATATATGATCTGTAAGACCCTAACTTTCATGAATAAAGATTAATTTTTCTCGAAATATATTTTTGAATATTATGGTGTGGATTTTTTATAATGTCATAGTTGTGAGTAATATTTTATAAATTTTACAAAGTAAGCAAGTTGTTATAAAATATTCTATTGGTTGGGGAATATTCGTTTTAACAGAGAATATTCGTATGACGACACAATCATTGGTGGACCCCATAATGGAATTATTGTCGGAGTTAGAAAAAGACAGAAATATCTTTTTATAAAAATAACGGCGAAAGTTTTACCGTTAACTGTTGAAATACCCGGTGATAAAAGAAAAGTATTATGCGTGGTTGCATAGTAGCACACGGTATTGATTATTGATGCTTACGTGAGAAGTCACTCTGTTATACTCATTTATTGCTATAGTAATTGCTGCATAGTTGAAAGTAGTATGCATACAAGCCAATCATGTATGATGATAAAGCATATACTTTATAATCAATCTTATTTATTTATTAATAAAAGAATTATTTATTAAAGGCATTTATTATCTACATCGTGCTGTTTTAATAATATGTGCTAAACCCATAGTTTTAAGCAATGTTTTTAGAATCATGATGAGATCATGCTAATGAGATCTAAATTCTTAGATAGCTTAAACTAAAATGTTCCCACTCAATGGATTACTAAAAAGGAGATTAGTGAATCCAGATAGATTGGTACGTACGTTGCTTGCTCATTGGATGAGGATGATTGATCTCATAATCATTTATGTGGAGACACTAAAGCAAGTATGTAGGTGCTTATTAGAGAATAAGTTCACTGAACGTGGCTAGCTAAGGAATACCTAATGGAGTTTTACTTGTTTGTCAATAGGAATTCCTGTAGTGATAGTAGTACAAATGATCCTTAGACTTGAGATCATCATAGTATCTTATATATAATGAATTACACTTTGACTTATTCCTTAAGACTCTTAGAGTATATCAAAGGGTATGCTTGGGTTTAATAAGTTATATATGTAGATAATGAATGATCAATAAAGAATCTACCACTTCTAGTAAAAGAAGATAAATGTCCTATGTGATTCGATAAATGACAACCCAGAAATCCTAGGCTAAGGTGGAATGAAATTAGAAAGTAGTTTCTAATTTGCATTCATTAGGAGTTGTGCATTTAGGAATCGAAATACATATAATTAAATAAAATAAGACTTGATAGTAATTCCATGTCTTATATTTAATTGGGACATTGTATGGTGGAAAGATTGAATTGTACGGTAGCTATTAACTCAAAGGTTATTTTATGATTAATGTTGAAATCTATACTATCTGAAAAGTCGTTGATCGCTAGGGAGGCCTATCCCTATTGTAGAATAAATATTATTTATTTAAATAAATTAATCGTTTAATTTATTTATTTAAATAAGATTAGAATTGTTCTAATTGATTTATTCACAACCGGTTTAATATGGAGAACCTAAAGGGTCACACCATAAAAGGAAGAATAATTATTTAAGAAGTTAATGACATAATCGTAATAATATGTTAAGTATATTTAATTTAATCTATGGTGGTCGAATAAATTAAATAGCTTAATATTTATTATTTAATATTTTAGAAATATTAAATATATATTAATAAGAGGAGTCTTATTAATATTATTACAATTATTATTATTTTAATTTCTAAAAGAGTTTAGGAATTAATTTAATATAAGTACTCTCATTTATTCCTAATAGGATTAGGAGGGAAAATTAGTTAAAGGAGTTTAATTAATTATCCCTAATAAGATTAGGGAGCCCATTTAGTTAAAAGAGTTTAATTAAATAAATAATACATTATTTTAATTAAATAGGGTTACCTGATATCTTTATAAGAGGAGTCTTATATCAGATATCAAGATACATGTAATTCCAAGGAGTTGGAGAGTACGCCCCCTTTTCTATAGAGATAGGAAAAACTAGGGTTTGAGCCAATACACCTTTCTTATTGAAAATTGTTCTTTCTTGGTGGATCACCTTTAGAGGCCATACACTTGGGTGGCTTACATTGATCAAATGAAGGAATCTACCCAGAGTCTCGTACCTGAGGAAGCTCGTTTCTACAAGGGTAAGATTTCATAATTTCTTATTCTTCGTTTAATTAATAATATGCATAAAGGATGATCCGGGTAATTGGTTTGTGAATTTTTTTTTAAAATCTGATTTTATTATGCTTCCGCTATTTTTGTAATTTGATTGCTGCTTTGATTTTCACAAAAACCTAACAGTGGTATCATGAGCTAAACTTTATGCGAATTATTAATTATTTTGATTCCATATATGTATGGGTATATATTTTGAATAATTTATTGGGCATAATTTATTGTATAAAATTATTAATTTATAGAATTAAAAAAAACATTTTAAATTCCAAAAACCTGTTATCGCGAACTTTGTTGCGGAAAGCTTCATGGCTTGGTGTGTATATATATATATATATATATATATATATTATAGTTATATATATATAAGAGTTACCAAGAGTTTCAATGATTCTTAGATTAAGAGATTCACTTGATTTCATGTCTATATACGCGTGACACCAGGTTATATTATATATATGTATATTATATTTCCGTTATCATATATATATAAATATTATCACATGAAAACGGTTATATTATATATATACACGTGATATATATATATATATATATATATATATATATATATAGTGGGGTTCAGAAACGGACCAAGCGTGCGGACTAACAAACGAACCGAAGAAAAAAAGAAGCACGCGGGTCAGAAAGGAGGAAAACAAACTGAAGCAAAAATTTACGCGGGTCACAAAGACCCGGGTCAAAAACCCATATGCAATCACAAAACTTTCGCTTTCAGCGAGCAAAACTTTACAAACTCTGCTGATTCTTTGATGAAGTCCCCTTCCCCGATTCTGAGCATGAGCATTTCCCCTCTCAGTCATCCGATTATGAAGCTATGGTTTGCAAACCAGAAGTTTGGTGAGATCGAACTCCACATAACCTGTTGCAAACTTGTTGATTTGAAAGAAATCTAGGTTTGTATAGTTGTTTTGTGGCTGGGCAATTGGATTGAAGCTAGGGTTTGCAAATCGTAAGGTCAGTTAGACTCTCTCTCCTAAAGAATTTCGTTTTTTTAGTGATGCATAATAAATAACCTGTAGAAAGAGGAGTTATGATTTGAATGTTGCTATAGAGTTCTTTAACTAGTTATTGGTGGAAAAGCCTTTTCTCCCATTTGTAATTCCTTTGGTTTTAGTTTTTTGGTCAATTGAGAAATGGGTCTTTTCTCTCTCCAATTGGGTTCCTCTTGCAGTGGCTGTTTGAGCTACTATTCAGGTTACTTCTTGTGATTTCCACCCTTTTTAATTGCTTGTGACCCTTTGATTTGCAGAATTTGGAGTTTATTGTAAATTATTTGCCTTTTTTTGTTTTTTATTTAGTTTACTTTGATGTAATGTTTTGTATGAAAGTCAAGATTACAGCCGGCTTGAGATGTAGATCATACTTATTAGGCGCATAGCAACAATAAATCTATGCTTTCCTGCGGAACACATGCCTATAAGGTATCCCTGGTCAGTCCTGTTTTGCATCTTTGATAAATGATAAATGATAAAGAAAGGCAGTATTGGTTTGGATCAGGCATTTCTTTTCTCTCTTTATGTCTTCACGAATAAAAAAAACCAGAACTGGTTTGAAGTAGGCTTTTCATTTATCAGTTTATGTTTCTATATATTTTCGTAATGTCTTCATACCAATTTGCCAAGGACATGTGGTTTTAACCAACTGTTAAGGTTGGGATCAAGTAAACTATTATTCTTGCCCAAGAATGGTATGTATTTATTTATTGTAATTTTTGTATATTTGTTCCTTTTACATAAGTGAATAAATTTATTTTGTCCCAAAATATGCAAAAATGTGGTAACTTCATCAGCTGGTGTAACGAATATGTTCGAGTGTTACATAATCAAGGGAGGTTGCAAATGGACACATCCGAACATTTAAATGTAACAACTAATCCAACGAATACTAACGACTCCAATGAATTAACGATTGTGAAAATTGAAATGCGTCAATTGCAACTAACTGTGCGATTTGTTATAATTGTTAATGTTATGTATGCGGTGTTGTTGTTAATGTTATTAAATCGGTTGTAATTTTGATAATTTTCATTATCTAACCAACACGTTATGTATGCGGTGTAAAATTTCCTCAGTCTTCTCTTTGCCTTTTGCTCGTCCTTTCAACCCTTTTGTATAAAGGAACTTGTGCATTTATAGGTATCAAATGAAATTTTCTACTATATTGGTTTTACGTATTTTATAAGTTGAATTTTGGTAGTTCTTGATTTGAGATGGTTAAAATTAACCACAACTAATTTTCTGGTTCCTAGCTCTGCCAAAATTGGTGTAAAGTAGGCTTAATAATTGTGAGCTGTTGTTACTATAGTTTATTGAACCAACTTGTTGATAATGGTCCTGTGTCCGTTGGATGTTCTGTATGATTGCCAATCGCACAGTTATGTTGTTTTGATCCTGATAGAGAAGTAACATTAAACATTTCTACAAGTTAGTTTTGTTTTAATCAAAGTTTTTCTTGAACAATGTTTTTTATCAAGTTGGTCCATGAAATTTTTACATGGTTGACAAATGGATTGGCAAAGGGATTTGGCATATCGTGATCATGCACTAAGAACATATGTTTGTTTGTTATGTTGCATTCGATTGACCATATGTTGTATATCAAGGAACATAAATAGTAAAAGATAAAAAGACTAGTCAAGCCACGATAATTGAAGCCTTTTAAGATACTTTAGCTAGCCAACAACATAATCATTTGTATGGAAAGAGAGAATACAAGTTAGGGGCATTACGTAGTCCACCCACAAAATAAGAAGTGGAAAAAAGAAATAATCACATTTGTATGGAAAGAGAGAATACAAGTTAGGGGCATTACGTAGTCCTCCCACAAAATAAGAAGCGGAAAAAAGAAATAATCATAAAGTTAGCAGCTCTCCGATTCCTACAAAGAAGCGAAATAGACATCCCTCTAAATATGGATTTTAGAATCTCTTCTTCCAGCCGGCTCCCTAGACATGGATTTTGCTTTGACCACCTCATTAGGCCAAGAGTCCTTGTATTGTATATAAAGATCAAATTTGATCCTAGATGATCCCACAGCTTGTACAATGATAAGTCAGTGGTTAAATTGCCAAGACACAAAAGAGTCGTTGTCATCGCCCAAAAAGACATTCAACTCATTCCTTGCTTCTACTTTGCGCCTGCTATTTTTGAGCAAGACAATAACATATTCCTGCAAAAAGGATACGTATAAGTGAATTGGTATTGCCAAATGGTAAGCTACTTCTAGCTAAACCAATAAAATCCATGTATACAGGCCCAAATATGTCGATCTATCCCGAGAAATGCAAAAACCATAAACTCTAAAAGTCCAAGATTAAGTCGAAAAATAGTTAAACTTAAGACATAACCAGACTGTTATTTTGATAAGTACTTTAAGTGGAGACACCAAAGCGTGAGCATAGCCTGTATTTGTAGAGCAGCTGTACCAAAAAAAAAATCACCTCTACAAAATAGTGGAAATATTTACCAGAACAACACAAAAAGAATCGACAAAAATTCAGGGGAGGTTGCCCAACAAAAGAAACAACAAATTAAGCAAAGAAGCAGTAGACTACTCATTCTCTCCATTCATGCCACGATAAAAAAGACATAAAGATACAGTCTTGCCTTCTGTCTCCTATACAAAGGCAAAGTCAAAGAAACATTGATAAAGACCCTGGCATGACCAAATTGTACCATACATTAATTCAAAAAACAACAAACAAAAACTTATGTACTGCTGTGAAAGAACAATGTTTACAACCAAAGACCTCAAAGATAGCAAAAGTGCTACATCCCAAAAGAATAGCATCCCTCTTTTCATCAAAACCAAGAAATCTAATATATATCAAGCATGTCTTATAGCTCAAATGCAATATGTTTACTGCAGCATCATTTTTCCACATTGTCATTATGTGTCATCGATTGTACTACAATATAAGGTCGGACACCTAGTTAGTACATCTAACTTCATGTCTAGATAATGAAAAAAAATTATATTTCAGATACTTTGAAGACTTTCCATATTCATTTTATACTCGTTACATTTCTATACACATTTAATGATATTTCCATACAAATGATGAAAAATTAACATTCTCAAGCAAAAGTTAACATCTTCCACATCATCTTGCATATATCTCTCAACCTTCTAATTCCAACTGTTACTCTATATTAGCTACGAAGTAAGATGATAAATGAATGTAAAAAGGGGGATAAAAAACTCTAATTATGACTGCTAATATTGCCAGTGAAAGACATGAAAATGCAACATTAACTTTCAATTAGGCAATTAGTTCATAAAAATATTAACTAGTAATTAGTTTCTGTAGGATCTAGTTTTAAGTAGAAGACACCAGAACCATCTTATTATGCTACATCAGCCAATCGGATAGATTCTGAGATAAAGATCAAATGACCCTCAAAGTTTTCCAGTACGCAGTTGCAGTTTAAGATAAGTGCCTTTTGATGTTGCTGTGTGTTATAGCAAAGTTCATTAATTCAGTGGTTAAAGGATGGTATGATGTGAAACATTATATGGAGATTTATAAATTATTTCCACAAATTACAAAGCTACAAGATCATCCATCCTAGCAGTAACAAAGCTACATGATAGGAGATCAATGGAAAATTACAATAACTTCCTCATAGCAGACGCCCAAAATGCAAAAAAAAAAAATCACAAATACAAGACTATCAACCACAATCCAATAAACAACTCTAATTAAACAAATATTGAGAAAAACTCTGTTTAAAACTATCAAAGTTCGGTGATATCAGAAATTTTAGGAGAGAGAATCTCACTTACCTTACGATTTGCAAACCCTAGCTTCAAATGGGCTTTGTTTTGTTCTCAGTCGTAAGGGACTTTGCGAATCTACCTTATTTAGTCGCGAACGGAAGAGAGGAATGGCAGAAAGGGATTTCGCATGGGTTCTGTTCTCTACGAATTGGAAGAGAAAGAGAGAAGGAGGGGTTTTCGTTCT
This sequence comes from Panax notoginseng, assembly GCA_016801055.1. NCBI lineage: Eukaryota > Viridiplantae > Streptophyta > Magnoliopsida > Apiales > Araliaceae > Panax > Panax notoginseng. The sequence goes on along the minus strand of CM029017.1, from coordinate 214,931,641 downwards.
CTACAAATTGGAAGAGAAAGAGAGAAGGGGAGTCTTCTTTTTGAATTCGCAAGTTTCTTTCATTTTGACCTGGATCTTTCATTTTGACCCGCGTGCTTCTTTTTTTCTTCAGTCCATTTGTTAGTCCGCACGCTTGATCCGTTTCTGAATCCCACTGTATATATATATATATATATATATATATATATATATATATATATATATATATATATAATATTTTAATAATTTTATAATTAAAATAAAAGAGTTTATTTTAATTTTGAAGTTGGATTTCATGCAATTTAAAAATGTCCATTAAATGATATTCATATATATATGGAATGTTTTAATTTATTGATACATATGATGATATATATGATAATAAATAGGATTGATTATGGACTATTGACCAATGTGATTGGATTTATTTTGGTTGGATGTTTGAATGAATGTGTTTTATTAAATGGGGTCTGCGTACCTCGTCTTTTCTGGTTTTCTTCTGATGTAAATTCTATCTCTCTCCTATATACTTCCCCTTGATTGCTGATCAAGGTTTTTATTTAAATTAAATAGTTTATGTAATATGATTAATTAGAATTTTTTTTTCGAAGAACCAGAGATCAGGGAGAAAGGAGTGTAGGGTTTCGGCACAGAAACGCACAGCGGAAATTAAAATTTTAAAGCAATTTCCGAAACCCTAAAACAGGATCCATGCGAAAAATCAATTAATTAAGAGGTTTAGAGATTATACCGAATATGAAAACGAGAATCTGAAATCGACTGCGCCTCGAATCTCCAACGCAATACAAACCGACTGCGTCTCTACGGTATCCACACGAACGCTCCGCGAATCGTCCTACGATCTGCAGAAGAAGGAATCGCGGTACTAGCCACCAAGGATGAGGATTTTCAGAACTGTTTTCTCTAGTCTCTCTCTAAGAGCGGCTAGGGTTTTGTGTTTTGACGTAAAACCTAAAGTAATTGATATATATCATATATATAGCAGTTAAGAGGAATTAATCAAAACCTAATATTATTAAAATCCGAATTTATATATATCTTAATTAAGTCTTACTTAATTAATATACATATATATAAATTATCCTATTAATTTAAATTCGTAATTTAAAATTCTATCAATCACATTGACATCTTTAAATATTTATAATTTAAATTAATTTCCTTTTAATTACGTTCTTTGTGTGTGACCCTATAGGTTATTATTACGTTGGCAATAATTTTAAAATCATATTATAAAATTATAAACAGTGAGCGGCATCTAGTAATGCATCACTGCTACCCAAGTAATAATAAGATCGATGATTCGATGCAACCTTTTTCGTGACCAATGTTTCAATATAATTTAATCCTTTTAACCTTAATATCCTAGATTAAACTCGAGTCATGGAATGTGTCATACTCTTCATAATTTAATCTGAGTTTTTTTTTGATCAATGAGTAGACTATATGAAACAAATCACTATTTGAGCATGGCCATGCATTTCATAGTCCTACTCAATCAAGAGGCCTATGGATATCACCTATAAAATATAGGATGGTTAAATTCCATCTAGATCACTCATATTACTCACACGATTCATAATGAACCCAATAATCACCTTTATAGTCCACCCTATTAAAGGTGACATTTGATGATATCAAAGTACATAAATTCTCGTGTAGTAATATAGCGGTTTCAGGTCGGAGGACCATTACATCATTGTCACTATGATAATTGCTATGACACTTCACATAATGCTCCATATAGAATTCTCATGGTGGGTCTGTCCAGTACATTGTTCTCTAACATGTACCTATGCATTGACTTAATATCTCATATATTTATGACCAATAAGATTTGGTCATCAGTCAATCCACATACTAGTCTCAATGCATCATTGTTGTCCCATCAACAATGATACTCGACTAGGGACATTTAAGAACAATGATACTAATTGTAATTATATAATCTCATGTTCAAGTCACATACTTGAAACTATATAATTTGTATCACTATTCTAAGGAATTTTATTATGTTAACAATTATATTACGCAGTAATTAAAACCATAATAAAATCATTTATTTATTCAATCAACAATAATATCAAATGTTAAGCAATTATATCAAATAATTGGCCTCTAGGGCATAAACTCTAACAAGGAGCACTCGAAAACCCGTTTGTAATGGAGCTTGGGTTTAAATGTAATAGTTATATTTAAATATTTGTTCTTGCACCCTAGGATTTAACCTTTTGGTTCACTTGGAGGCTCTAGTGAACCAAACTAGAATAAAAGTCCATAATCAATCCGGGTAGAATATAGTATTCTATATGTGCATGTTAGTATTATATATATTATATATTGTGCAAACATGCTTCGCATGTTTAATAATATGACGCGTATTTTATATATATATTTGCATGCGTGCTAAACAAGATGAGATAAATAATAACAAATTCCTCAAAGTTTTTATATATTAAGTTGCAACGTTCAAAGATATTTAGAATATCAAACGTCGCCGTCCAGCATGATAAAAATAATAGAGCATTGAATATTTAATATGAGTTTGTTGTGCACACACAAGGCGAGTATTAAATATTTGAGATGTTGTTTTTATTACATTTGATGTTTATAAGGAATTGAACATTACCGCTTTGTTGTGCACACACAAGGGCTGTAGTTTTCTCTTCACTTATATGGAAATGCTGGGTATGACTTAATTTAAATCATTTTAGTTCGGATGTGCACACACTTGACTATTATTATTTAAGAGGCAAAATATAAGGAGTTACATGATGATGTAATTGACAAGAGTTGTCTACCTATTTATTTATATATAGTTTGTTGTGCACACACAAAGCTATATACTTTTAAAATGGGATCCTTATTCTCACTAGCAAATCTTTAATTAGATATTACCGAACTATATTCATGAGGGTAATATAGTTTGAAGAAGATAGTGGGAGATACCAATATAAAATAAGACCTAATTTATTTGGTAATTAATTAAGTGAATGTTTGCTAAAATATTATCTTTTTTACATGCAGAATTTTGAAAATGTCACATTCACTAATTTCATTTCGTAGCATACTTGATGCTAACAAACTGACCGGACTGAATTACACGGACTGATTAAGGAATCTGAGAATTGTTCTCACTGCTGAAAAGATTTCTTATGTCCTAAATTCGCCTGTACCTGCAAAAGTTGCAAAAATAACCTCTGAGGAAGAGATTGCTACTTTTAAACAGTGGCAAGATGATGCATCAGTGGCTCAATGCATCATGCTCGCATCCATGAGTAACGAGCTTCAGCGTCAGCATGAAAACATGGATGCTCCTACTATGCTACTGCACCTTCAAGAGTTGTATGGTGAGTAAAGTAGGACTGCTAGATATGAAATATCTAAGGAGCTCTTCCGATCTCGGATGACCGAGGGCACTACCGTTGAGACTCATGTCTTAAAGATGATCAATCTGATTGAACGTCTTGGACAACTTTGGTTCGTCATGGATGGAGAGTTGAGTCAAGATTTAGTCTTGTAGTCACTCCCAGACACCTTATCACAATTTGTTGTGAATTTTCACATGAATAAGTTAGATGTCAGCTTGCCTGAATTACTTAACATGTTGAAAACTGCTGAAGGTCACTTCTCATCCAAAAAGAATCATGTCTTATTGGTGGATGATTCTTCCAAGAAAAGGAAGAGGCCCAAGGTATCTTCTGAAAAGAAGAAATCCAAGAAGGCTAAGGGAAAGGCGAAAGTGAAGGATCAAAAGAAACCTGATCCAGCTAGCAAAGGAATTTGCTTCCATTACAACAAGCCGGGTCACTGGAAGAGGAACTGCAAGGATTATCTTGCAGAACAAAAGCAGAAGAAGCTTGGAGAAGCTTCGAATTCTAATCAAGGTTTGTTTATGATTGAAATTAATTTTTCTGAAAGTCAATCTTCTACTTGAGTATTGGATACCGGCTGTGGTTCTTACGTATGTAATAATATGCAGAGACTGGTCAGAAGTAGAAAGCTGAGCAAGGATAAGGTCGTACTACGAGTGGGAAGTGGAGCAAATGTTGCTGCATTAGCTGTATGGACTTATTATTTAGCACTGCCTACGGGAAAATTCATTAGTTTAAATAATTATTATTTTGTTCCATCACTTATTAGAAACATTATTTCAATATCTGTATTGGATATGGAAGGTTTTGACGTTATAATAAAGAACAATAGTTGTTCTATTTATAATAATAATATTTTTTATGGTGTTGGTAATTTACGAAATGGACTTTACATTCTTGACTTGCATGAAAATATACTTCAAATTGAACAAACCAAGAAAAGGAAAATAGGTGATGTTAATTATACCTATATGTGGCACTATAGACTTGGTCATATTAATGAAACAAGATTATCTAAGTTGTATAAAGATGGGCTCCTAGAGCTATCAGATTATGAATCATATCCAACTTGTGAGTCTTATCTCATGAGAAAAATGACTAAATCTCCTTTTAGTGGAAAAGGAGAAAGAGTTACATAGTTGTTAGCGTTGGTACACACGGATGTATATAGACCTATGACAACGAATGCACGGGGAGGGTAATCTTATTTTATTACATTCACTGATGATCACTCAAGATTTGGATATGTGTATTTAATGAAATACAAATCTGAATCATTTGAAAAGTTAAAAGAGTTCATAAGTGAAGTAGAGAAACAAACGGGCAAAAGTATTAAGATTCTTCGATCAGATCGAGGTGGTGAATACTTAAGTAGCGAGTTTCTTAATTATCTTAAAGAAAATGATATAATCTCACAATGGACTCCACCAGGGACGCCACAGCTGAATGGTGTGTCTGAAAGGAGAAATCGAACACTGTTGGACATGGTTCGTTCCATGATAAGTTTTACCGATCTTCCGGTACCATTCTGGGGATATGCCTAAGAAGCGGCTACATATCTACTAAATAAGGTTCCCTCGAAATCCGTCCCTAAGACTCCATATGAGATGCGGATAGGGAGGAAGCCTAGTCTTAAGCATGTTAAGATTTGGGGATGTCCAGTTTATGTGAAAAGGTTTCAAAATGATAAGCTTGGGGCAAGATCTGATAAGTGTACTTTTGTGGGATATCCTAAAAAAAGTTTAGGATATTATTTCTACAATCCTACTGAACAAAAGGTGTTTATTGCCAAACATGCTGCCTTCTTGGAAAAGGAGTTTATCCTTGAAGGGGTCAGTGGGAAGAAAATAGATCTTGAAGAAATTCAAGAGCCACAAACCACTATAGATCAAATGGATGAACCTGTCCAAGTAGAGATTCCTTCTGTACCACACCCTATTCGTAAATCTAGAAGAGTACCAAAGATACCTGATAGGTATGAACTTGTTATAGAAGATGACGATGAGGTACACATCATAGATGATGATGATCCATTGAATTACGAATAGGCTATGAGTAGTAAAGACTCAGAGAAGTGGCAAGAAGCCATGAAATCCGAGATGGACTCCATGTATGAGAACCAAGTATGGACTTTGGTTTCACCACCTGAAAGCATTAAGCCTATTGGGTGTAAATGGGTCTTTAAAAGAAAGACTGGAGCAGACGACAAGGTAGAGACCTATAAGGCCCGACTGGTCACAAAAGGTTTCAAACAAAGACAAGGAGTTGACTATGACGAAGCCTTCTCACCAGTAGCAATGCTCAAGTCCATTCGGATTTTGCTTGCGATTGCAGCTTACAATGACTACGAAATCTGGCAGATGGACGTGAAAACGACCTTCCTCAATGGAAAACTTGAGGAGGATGTGTATATGACACAGCCAGAGGGATTTGTTTCAAAGGTTGGAACAAATCAAGTCTGTAAGCTACAATAATCCATTTATGGATTGAAGCAAGCTTCTCGTAGGTGGAACATCCGTTTTGATGAGACAATCAAAGAGTTTGATTTTATCAAAAATAAGGATGAACCATGTGTGTACAAGAAGGTTAGTGGGAGCGCTATTTCATTCCTCGTATTATATTTTGATGATATATTACTGATAGGGAATGATATTCCTATGCTACAATCAATTAAAATCTGGTTATCTAAACACTTCTCTACGAAGGACTTGGGAGAAACATCCTATATTTTGGGGATAAAGATCTATAGAGATAGATCTAAAAGGTTGCTTGGCTTGTCCCAAGGAACGTACATTGACTCGATGCTAAAGAGGTTTAGCATGGAAGATTCCAAAAGTGGTCTCATGCCGATGAGCCATGGAATACATCTCTCCAAGAAACAGGCCCCAAAGACACCTGAGGAGAGAGACTGTATGAGTAAGATTCCTTATGCTTTAGCAATAGGATCTATTATGTACGGTATGATATGTACTAGACCAGATGTCCCTCATGCACTTAGTGTTACAAACAGATATCAGTCGAATCCAGGAGAAGAACACTGGAAGGTAGTGAAAAATATCCTAAAGTACTTAAGAAGAACTAAGGATGTATTTCTTGTCTACGGTATGTCTGAATTGAAACTAAAGGGCTTCACAGACTCAAGTTTTCAAACAGACAAAGATGACAGCAAATCCGTTTTGGGGTATGTGTTTACCTTAAACGGTGGCGCAGTGAGTTGGAAGAGTTCCAAATAGCAAACAGTTACCGATTCAGTGACAGAGGCAGAGTACATAGCTGCAAGTGAAGCTGCAAAGGAAGCTGTTTGGATGAAGAAGTTCATTACTGAACTTGGTGTGGTTCCTAGCATTACAGGACCAATACCTTTATTCTGTGACAACATTAGAGCTGTTGCGCAGGCTAAGGAACCCAGGTCTCATCAGAAATCCAAACACGTGTTGCGACGATTTCATTTGATCAGAGAGATTATTGAAAGAGGAGACGTCACCCTGGAGCGTGTGGACTCTCAAGACAATATTATAGTTCTATTTACTAAAGCGTTAACACAACAGCAGTTTGATCGTCACTTAGAGAAGATGAGTATGAGATACCACGGCAATTAGCTTTAGTGCAAGTGGGAGATTGAAAGTAGTATGCATAAAAGCCAATCATGTATGATGATAAAACATATACTTTGTAATAAATCTTATTTATTTATTAATAAAAGAATTATTTATTAAAGGCATTTATTATCTACATGGTGCTGTTTTAATAATATGTGATAAACCCATAGTTTTAAGCAATATTTTTAGAATCATGATGAGATCATGCTAATGAGATCTAAATTCTTAGATAACTTAAACTAAAATATTCCCAATCAATGGATTACCAAAAAGGGGATTAATGAATCCGGATAGATTGGTACGTACGTTGTTTGCTCATTGGATGATCAGGATGATTGATCTCATGATTATTTGTGTGGAGACACTAAAGCAAGTATGTAGGTGCTTATTAGAGAATAAGTTCATTGAACGTGACTCGCTAAGGAATACCTAATGGAGTTTTACTTGCCTGTCAATAGAAATTCCTGTAGTGATAGTAGTACAAATTATCCTTAGACTTGAGATCATCATAGTATCTTATATATAATGAATTACACTTTGACTTATTCCTTAAGACTCTTAGAGTATATCGAAGGGTATGCTTGGGTGTAATACGTTATATATGAAGATAATGAATGATCAATAAAGAATCTACCACTTCTAGTAAAAGAAGATAAATGTCCTATGTGATTCGATAAATGACAACCCATGAATCCTTGGCCAAGGTGGAATAAAATTAGAAAGTAGTTTTTAATTTGCATTCATTAGGAGTTGTGCATTTAGGAATCAAAATACATATAATTAAATAAAATAAGACTTGACAGTAAATCCATGTCATATATTTAATTGGGACATTGTATGGTGGAAGGATTGAATTGTATGGTAACTATTAACTCAAAGGTTCTTTTATGATTAATGTTGAAATCTATATTATCTGAAAAGTCGTTGATCGCTAGGGAGGCTTATCCCTATTGTAGAATAAATATTATTTATTTAAATAAATTAATCGTTTAATTTATTTATTTAAATAAGATTAAAATTGTTCTAATTGATTTATTCACAACCGGTTTAATATGAAAAACCTAAAGGGTCACACTATAAAAGAAAGAATAATTATTTAAGAAGTTAATGACATAATCGTAATAATATATTAAGTATATTTAATTTAATCTATGGTGATAGAATAAATTAAATAGCTTAATATTTATTATTTAATATTTTAGAAATATTAAATATAAATTAATAAGAGGAGTCTTATTAATATTATTACAATTATTATTATTTTAATTTCTAAAAGAGTTTAGGAATTAATTTAATATAGGTACTCTCATTTATTCCTAATAGGATTAGGAGGAAAAATTACTTAAAGAAGTTTAATTAATTATCTCTAATAAGATTAGGGAGCCCATTTAATTAAAAGAGTTTAATTAAATAAATAATACATTATTTTAATTAAATAGGGTTACCTGATATCTTTATAAGATGAGTCTTATATCAGATATCAAGATACATGTAATTCCAAAGAGTTGGAGAGTACGCCCCCCTTTTCTATAGAGATAAGAAAAACTAGGGTTTGAGCCAATACATCATTTTTCGTGAAAATTGTTCTTTCTTGGTGGATCACCTCTAGAGACCATACACTTGGGTGGCTTACATTGATCAAAGGAAGGAATCTACCCAGAGATTCAAGGAGATCGCGGAGAAATAGGAGGTGAACTCGTACCTGAGGAAGCTCGTTTCTACAAGGGTAAGATTTCATAACTTCTTATCCTTCGTTTAATTAATAATATGCATAAAGGATGATCCGGGTAATTGGTTTGTGATTTTTTTTAAAAAATCTGATTTTATTATGCTTCCGCTATTTTGGCAATTTGATTGCTACTTTGATTTTCAAAAAAACCTAACAATAGTATCTCACATTTTTTATTCTATTATTGTCACAGTATCATATGCATAATATTTTATATTATTAAATCAATAATTGAGATAACAAGTTATTCATCTTATTATTTGCATTATTGACAATGTCTAGAAAATTCTGTCAAGAAAAAGAATTTGGTCACCTAATTGCGCGCCAATATGGAGAAATTCATATCGAAAATCCCCTCTTTTCGGGAAATGATCTGGTTGTTAATATTGCAAGTTATATTATTGATGAATAAATATTGTTAAAAATATTGAGGAGATTTTTATGAAGTATTTGTTGTAAGTTTGGCGTATTTTATGGGCCCCCACTTACCCATTTTTTAAAATTACCGGTAGAAAGTTATTCAGTATATATATATATATATGTGGGAAGAGAAATGGTGGGTGGTTGTGGTGTGCTTGTGTGGGAGGTAATATATATATATATATATATATATATATATATATATATATATATATATTATAATAAATTTTATTTTGTTTTTTTATTAAAAATAGAATATATTATATTTTATTATGCATAGTATTTGCATAGTGTCTGTATAGTAAATCAGAAATTTTTTTCCTTCACCGGTTGCGTCCGTGATTATGTTTACCGTGCATCCGTGATTTTAATTTTCAAATAGTATCCTTCCATTCTCCTATACATAGGATGCTTAGTTTAGAATTGAAAATCACACCAGAATCAGATAATTCTTCTTCTATAATATTGAGCATATTTCTTTCGAGTTTTAGGAAGCTCTGAGTGTAGAAAATAGTACAAGTTTTCTTCAAGAATATTCCCGTCCTACCAGTCAGAAGTACTTTCTTTTTAAGGTAAGAGATATTATTTTTGTTCAATATTCGTATGAAATAATATTTTCTTCCATTCTCTGTAGTATGTAAGTAATATTATTTCGTTTCAGGTTTCGAATTCTACACTCATTTTGTTAAAGTATGACTTATATACTCCTTGAAATTAGTAGAATATCCTTGAAATTTACGCTTCATCTAGTATCTTTTCATGAAAATATTATTCTGAGCATTCTTGATAATTTTTAATCTTTTCATACCGGGGTACTATTCACTCAGGTACTATTCACCCTGGGTACTATTCATGACAAAAAGTGATTTCTTTTCGGTGCAAATTATTTTTGATACAATATTATTCTTGAATTTTACTCCACAAAGCAGTATCATGTTGGCAATTTGGACATTTATTGAATTCTGGATAAATTGAATTATAAATCTTTAAAATTTATCATTTGCTTTCATTTAATTGAATTCTTATATCTTTGTCATTATTCTCATGCTTATATTGTGATGAAAGTCATCTTTGGCCCGTAGTGCATAGATGGACTGTTAATTGGTATGATTATGACCAGGGATTATTCGGTATAATCATGATCTGTAATGTTACAAATGATGTGGTAAAAGTCCTCATTGGCCCATAGTGCATTGATGGACAGTTGTTGGCATGGTCATGATCATTGGTGATAACACGAATATCTTTGGCCCGTAGTGCATGGATAATTCGTGGACGTGATACTAATGAATATCCTTGGTCATAGTGCATGGATAATTCAGTGATGTGGAATATTTATTGAGTTGAGTCTCAGCGATAAAATTGATGATAAACTTTTTAAATCATAGAAGATAGTAGATATCATGTTCTACTTGACTCTTCTAATGGATTGCTTGTTCTGCTGCAGTTAAACTTGTTATTTATTATATTCTATCAGTTTAACACTGTTGAAGGCTAACAATAATTTATTCTGTGTTATCTTAGTCATAATATTTTTCACTGGATTAGTTGAGCTCACCCTTTGCTTTCATTGTTCTCTTCAGGAAATGAGAATATAGCTGGGACGAGTCGGGGAATGAAGTGATGGTCCAGGATGATGGCTATAGTAGTCCTCGCTATTAAAGGAAATAGTATGATAATAAATGTAATGAGGACTCCATTGAGTTTGGATATTGTCTAGAAGACAATATTCGTGTAAAAACTCTCAGCTACGCTTTTGATCGTATTTTATAAATGGAGTTTGTATTTAAGTTCTGTACCATGTATTTGACGACTCAAAATGGGTGATGTATACTTATTTTGGGGGCGTCACAGTTGGTATCAAAGCTTAGGGATATGATGCCTAGCTGAGACGTGAGACTAGAACTAGGAGGGGAGAGACGGGTAAATCTTTCGCTAGTATGACCTACCTAAGCTTATTTGTTATTTAATTGGTCGGTTAGAATATAGGGGTATTATGTGGTATGTCAATTAACTCTTGTTTTGTGGTAGTATTTGAAAATGGCATCCGAGAATGTTGAGATAAGCAATGGAGCACAGGAGACCGTTGAGTCACCACAGATCAATAAACAGGATAATGTGCATCAGGAAGGAAACAATCCTCAAGTAAATAACAACACCGACAAAATGATGAACGATGGAATGTTCAGAGGCTTTCTGCAATTCATGCAACATCAGGCGAGAGAGACTCCTGTGCAAAATGCAGGTGGAAACACTGGCAACTCTCGTATGGTCACTGCTAAGCAGTTCAAGGAGCTGGGACCACCGGAGTTTTTGGGAATGCCAGAACCACTTAAGGCAGAGACGTGGATAAAGCAGATCACCAAGATATTTGATGTCTTGGAATGCTCCGAGGAGCAAAAGGTTCCCTTTTCCACCTTCATGTTGCGAGGAGAGACAGATTATTGGTGAGAATCTGTAAAGCGTACTCAACCTGCAGCACTGAAGATGTCTTGGGAGAAGTTCCAAGAATTGTTCAATGACAAGTACTTTCCCGAAAGTATTCGTCACATGAAGGAGGTAGAATTCATCAAGTTGGAGCAAAACAATATGACTGTGTCGTAGTACGAAGCTAAGTTTGTCGAGTTATCTCGGTTTGCGTCCCACTTGGTTGATAATGAGGAGAGAATGACGCGAATATTTCTACGAGGTTTGAAACTCGAAATACGTCAATACCTCATTTCTCATAAACTGTGTTTGTATTCAGATGTTGTAAATAGAGCTCAGTTATTGGAGTGCGATAATGAGTCAACCTAACTAAGAGAGAGCAGTCAGCAAAATGATAATACCAGTGTGTCGACGTCGGGCTTTTTTTGTCCCTTTTCGTTTCTTGTTCTTTGGTGTTCTCATATTAGGTGAGATTTGTTTGAAAAAATAAGTGAAAAAGGTCCGACATGTATCATGTCGACGATTGGACTGTAAGAGTTGCCAGTTACTTTTTTATATGGTTGTACCAACACAATCGAGAAAAGGTTTGCACATTAACCCAGCAATGTGACACTGCTAAACGGGTCTGTGAAACCGAGATTCAATTAGGGTTCGGGGGCTTGATTATGCGAAGGGAAGGTGTTAGGCACCCCCTGACATTCGTGTTACCACGATGACCGCCACTTTTTAAGAAACTGTTGTATGAATATGTGTGTGTGTGTGTGGGTCAATGTGCTATTATTTGGAAGTAGTGCTATGCCTCGTTCGCACCTATATACATAGGGTTTGAATTTATACAAAAAATCAGTTTTAAATAAGATATAGCAATGAGGTTTTATAAAAGAGGTTTTTCAAATCCTGTGCTCAATAGTAATTGAGGCCTTTGATACTTCCATTTTATTATTAAATGTTCGACTTGATTGCTTTTATTTTCGAGATGCGAAGCATCTTCGAGAAAATAATATACAAGGTAGTGCCGAACTCCTTATGGGCATGAGAGCCATCCAAGGAAATCCAAACACCGTGAATAATTTACAAGCTGCTTACAGCTGAAAATGTCCATCACGGGAACCGAATCTAAATTCAGTAGACTGAATATGCGATCACATGATTCCTAGGCTCACATGATGCCGCAATTTGTATGAAAACAGTAAACAGTTTTATATATAAAAGCTGTATATATATATATATATATATATATATATATATATATATATATATATTGACATGATCAACCACCACGAAGCACCTCCATGGAGAATCAGAAATGTAAATAAAGCTGTAAAAGCGATCAACCGCATCGAAGTAAACTCCAGGCGGGACGAAATGTATATATATATATATATATATATATATATATATATATATATATAAAAGCGATAAACGCACAGGATATATATCGATCCTGGCTCGGTTTATCAATTCGGTGATTTGTCGCTATATATATATAAAAGCAGTAAACGCACCGGATGTAAAATTCAGGCTCATCGAACATAGTTTGACAACAATTCATATATATATATATATATATATATATATATATATATAAGCAAGTAAACGCTCCGGATATAAAATCCAGGCTTATCGAACAAAGTTCGACAACAATTCATATATATAAGTATATATATACGAAAACAAATAAACGTTCCAGACGTAAGTTTAGGCTCAATCGAGGCATAACTCGATAATGTTAGTCCATATAAATATATATATATATATATATATATATATATATATATATATATATATATATACAAACTTAAATGAAAACCACGGACCGAAGTCCGGGCAAACACACACAACACGACTCTCAATGTGAAGAACATTGTGTGCAAAGATGAAGAGAAAGGCTTTAAAGTGTGTAAGAAGGCTTACAGTAGATTGCCAAAGAAGACTTCTATAGCTTTAAGTGGATGAACACTCGGCTCTCGCCGGTAAAAATATAGCTATATGTGAGCTTACAAGTGTTTAAATGAGAAAACACTTAGTTTAGGGTGTGTACAGAGAAAATTGGACAGGACTTCCTCACCTCTTTTTTTTTTCAAATGGCCACCCCAAGCCCTCTATTTATAGAGGGGGGAACCGCAGGTGTACCTGCGGCTGCCCGGGGTGCCCCAGGCTTTGCGGGTCCTGCCGACTCGAAGTACGTGTACGCGTGCACTGTGATGTCCGCTTGAACTTTTAGAACAACAATTCGGGCATCCGACTGATGTATGGAAGACCTATTTCGAACCGCCGTTATCGAGAGTTACGCAATGGCATGGGATTAGAGGTTGTACGAAGTCAGGAAGAGGGGACCATGCCCATGGTCTTCAGGCTTCAAATTTTATCCGATGTATCCTGCGTAATAATCACTCGGGATTGGAACTCCTTGGCTCTTATGGGACATTATTGTGTAGAAATGTATGTATGCATGATATGTTGAGACGGCGCGATGTGGGGTCGAGGTAGCAAGATGACAATTTTGCTCCTCACCGGGGTTATCTCCGGTTTGGGCTGATAAAGCAGACGTTGCTCAGGGTTATCTCTGAGATTAGACTGCTGCAAATGTTGAAGGTCCTCAGGGTCATCTCTGAGGTGTGCCTGTCTTCCTGGTGTTATCTCTGGGTCTTTGGACTGAGTGCCTCGGTGTAAGCGTCCGAGGTTGAAGTTGACTGCATGCATTTGAAATAAGCATTTTTGGAGTTATCGTCAAAATTGCAACGACACTCCTTGGGGTTATCTCCAAGGATGAAAATGCTATTCCTGGTGTTACTTCTGGGACTGAGACTGAACATCTCGGGGTTATCTCTGAGATGAATCAGTCTTCTTCGGTGTAATTTTTGGTATTTGAACTGCATGCCTCGGGGTTTACTCCGAGGTTGGAACTGGTACTCCCGGTATGTGTTCCGGGGTTGAGACTAAATTTTCGGTAGTATCCTAAATGGATATGAGCTATCTTCCAAAGTTATCTCTAAAAGACGAATCTGCCCTCCTTCAATGTTAGTGACAGGTGTGCAGAAAATTTTGAGCGTCTACACAGTGGTAGCTGTCATCGAAGTGGTGACAACAAACGTGGAGGTAATCAACATGCCAGAAATGGTAACCACTTCGGTGGTAATCATGGCCAAGACAATAGAAGTGGAAATTTCAAGAAGAGAAGGTTCAATAATGATGGAAAGACAGCAGCACCAGCACCCGTTTCCAAGGAAGGAGAACGACCACCGATCGTATGCTTCAAATGCGGAGGGGAGGAACACATCAGTCCAAACTGTGACACCCCCAAATCTCGGTACTTCATCACCTCAAGATTCGGTGTTCATTTAATCAACTCATTCATATCTAACTACCCAATCATAATAAAATTGAATAATAAACCTTCCTTTAAGGGATTACATAAACAAAATCTCCCAGGTTATCTAACCTTTAATTACAATCATTCAAATGCGGAAATTAAATAAATACTTCATTACATCAATCAAATTAAAGTCTAGTAAATAACTGTCAACACATTACAAGTCTTCATTACTTATTCATCTTTCTCTTTCCTTTACTGGTGCTAGGTACATCTACCTTCTCATCTTTAACTATAATAATTATATAAGCAAGAGTGAGCAAACAAAGCTCACTTGAAATAATAATGAAGAAAATCTTACAACATTTGCCAACTAATAGGCTCAATAGAACTGAACAATATGTTCTATTAACATTCTAAAATATACAACTAAGGGTCTAATGACCACGAACCATGTCCACAATTATAAGTAATCTTTCAACTTTAACTTTAACAGTCATAAGACTATAAGGACTCCACGTACTTAGGGGGATCAGCCCTTCGTACAATGTATTGTGCACAAATATTTCAACGCTAAGTGTAAACCTCTATTAAAAGAGTTGTTCATCTCAGTATTTAGAATACAAGTCCACACCAAAGTAAGTTTGGTTTGGATAAGCTTTCAAGGTAATTTGGAATTCAACGAACATCAACTAAGGAGTAGTTGAATAAAACCAATAACACTATACTCTAGAATAATCGTGATTGAATCAATCATAGTAAATTAAAGTCATGCTTTAGGAATAATCTAATAGCATACAATTTGAATAACTATAGCATACCTTGCTTGAACAATACTAAGCCAATGTTAATTAGAATTGAATACTAAGCATGCATAACAATTTGAACGATAGAAATGTTCGACATTAGTATATATAGTTGTGCATGCAAAACAACAAGTTAAATATAAGAATAACTTGCTCTAGAATAGCTTACATCATTATATTGTAATCGAATTGAAAACAGTACTTGAATTAACAAGATAATAGATTAGAAAACTTGCTCAATGTAAAAAGATAGAGATTTAGAATCTTACCCAAAGAAAATTTAAGCACTTGCACAATTATAAGAGTAGAGTTAGAGAACTTGCCTTGCGCGTAGATTAAACCGTTATAATCCAAATCACAATATCCTATATACATATGATATCATAACGTTATCAGTCATTATCAATTCTACCTCACGTATGGTTTAAATGTCTAACCATGTAATCAAATTATATTCCTAAACGATAATAAACTCGTTAGGTATTAACACCATGTTCGTTCAACACATTACAATACTAAAATAATAGAATTATTTGGTCCTATAGCATTACAACTAAATTTTTCAGACTTCTGTGCAAGACAAAAGTCATTTTTGAGCATTCTGCTAAGTGGCACCGCGGCGCCACAGTTTGAACTGTGGGCCGCGTTGCGACGCTGAGTCCGGCGCGAGAAATACATAGGGACTCGGCGCTGCGGCACGAAGTTCGACGCTCCGGCGCTGACTTCGACGCTGCGACGCGAAGTCTGGTTGGGGCTCTGATTTTGACGCTGGGGCATGAAACTTGACGCTGGAGCGTGAATTTTGACACTGGGGCGCCGAAGCTCACAGAACCAAAATGAAGAACAGAGCCAAAGCTACTGTCTTAAATTTGTAACAACAATTCGTCCCAAACAGCATGTATAGCTAATATAAATTACACATAATTGCTAACAATCATCCATATACCAATTACCAACAATTGAACAACAAATTTAAAAGACTTAAATCACTAAAATAATATTTGGTTAAAACTCAAAACTCCATTTTTGATATCTAAAGTACAGTGAGCGTAATTTCCGCTTTTATCAACCAAATTTGATTCCTTTGAAATACAAGTATACCAACAGATAACAAATTAACATGTATAGTTTAATTCTTCAGTTAGCATACATAAATTTTGATATTTCTACAAAACATATATTCGTATATATATACTTCAATGAACAAATCAATTTCTTCCTTTAGCCTATAATTAGCATACAGTCTTATATATATATATATATATATATATATATATATATATATATATATATATATACACACACACACACACACATGCTAGTGATAACAATTGCAACTATACATATACATGCTTCTCTGACTAATTATACAAACATAGTTTTACAGAGAGTTTTGTAAAAATCTTTTACACCGTAAAGATGAAGAACACAGAGACATTAGGCATCATGAAACCACAAATATATATATGTACATTTATTAAGGTTAGAGAAACCCACCTTTTTGCTTGCTTACGAATCTTTGTTAACGGACTTGCTTTGAAAATCACGTTCTCTCTCAAACTCTGTACTTCTATCTTTTTTCTCAAAACTCTCTCTAGCCCTTCTTTCTTTTCTCAGTAAAAATTTAGAGTACTAACAAGGTAACTCAATTGATATCCAATACGCGTAATCATAAAATGGTCATGGCCATAATAAGTCTATTCAATAATAACATCGGTTATAAAATATATAACGTATAACTTATAATTATATATTTTATTTATTTAGTTTATTTTATAAACAATTTAAATTTCAAAAATCCAAAAGTCATAGGGCTTTGTTTGGCAAATCCCTTTAAAATAAAATAGTTTATATCCTTAAGCTTTGTTTGGGTTAAACTAAAATAAACTACTTTAGTTTATTTTAATAACCCTTGTAACATAGTTATTTGTCACACTTTATTTAATAACAATTTATTAAATACATTACTTAATCACATAACTCAATCCACATAACACATTAATTATTTAACAAATAAATAATTAACTAATCACATTAATTATTTAGCAAATAAATAATTAACTAAATCAACTCAATCAATTTAAACAATTAATTATTCAATAATAAACATATCCAATAAATATTTATATAAATCAATAAATATTTATAACTTACATTTAAAAATCTGGAATGTTACATCATTCCCCTCTTAAAAGGATTCTGTCCTCAGAATCACAACTCAAACAAATCATTCGTTACATTCTTCCCTACTTACAAAGATTCTGTCCTCAGAATCGAAGACACAGATTAAACAAATAACTCAGGGTACTCTTTCAATATTTTCTCTTCGAGTTCCCACGTAGCTTCTTCAGCGTTGTGGTTCCTCCATATCACCTTCATAGAAGGTATCACTTTATTCCTGAGCACTTGTACTTTTCTGTCGACTATCTGGATAGGAACTTCTTCATAAGACAAATCTTTCTCGAATTGCAATGGTTCGTACTCGATTACATGTTTGTAATCGGGTTTATATGGTCGTAACACCAAAATATGAAAAAATATTGTGAATGTTTTCCAACTCTGGAGGTAGAGCTACCTCGTAAGCCACCTCTCCAACTCTTCGCAGCACCTCGAATGGTCCAATAAACCTCGGGCTTAGCTTTCCCTTCTTACCGAAGTGAATTTTCCCCTTCCAAGAAAAAACTTTTTGGAATACATAATTTCCTACGTCGAATGCACGATCTTGTCAACGTTGATCAACATACTTCTTCTGTCAGTCTTGAGCTGCTACCAGTCTTTTCCTGATGAGTTTGATAACGTCAGCAGTTTGTTGTACCAGTTCTGGTCCTAGCAGTTGACGTTCACCGACTTCATCCCAGCACAGTGGAGTTCTGCACTTTCTGCCGTATAATGCTTCGTAAGGCGGCATGCCGATGCTTGCGTGGTAACTGTTATTGTAGGCAAATTCCACCAATGGTAAATGTTCTTCCCAACTTCCTTTGAAATCCATGACGCATGCTCTCAGCATATCTTCCAATGTCTGGATCGTTTTTTCGCTTTGGTCATCTGTTTGCGGATGATATGTCGTACTCATTCGCAACTGTGTTCCCATACATTCTTGTATTCTCTTCCAGAAATTTGATGTGAACCTCGAATCTCTATCTGACACAATTGACATTGGCACTCCATGTCTCGACACAATCTCTTTAACATATAACTTTGCCAGCTGATCAAGATTAAATCTAATCTTTATTGGCCAAAAGTGTGCAAATTTTGTCAGTCTATCCACTATCACCCATATCGCGTCGTATCCTTTCTGAATAATTAGAAGACCTACCATAAAATCCATTATGGTATGCTCCCATTTCCATTCCGGTATTTCCAACGGTTGAAGTAATCCGCTTGGTCGTTGATGCTCGGCCTTCACTTTCTGACATGTCAAACACTTTGCAACGTATTCTGCAACATCTCTTTTCATGTTCGGCCACCAGAAATGACGCCGCAAATCTTGATACATTTTTGTACTTCCTAGATGAATCGAGTATCTTGAGCTATGAGCTTCTGTCAAGATGTCTTCTTTAATATCTTGTACTGCTGGAACCCAAATTCGTCCCTCGAATCTTAGCATTCCCTTAGTATCGACCTTGTACTTTAATTCTTTACCCTCGGCCACACTTTCCTTTATTTTTCTATATTCTTCATCCTGTAGTTGTGCGTTCTTCACCTTGTCCACCAAAGTTGGACTAGCTTCTATCTGGTATAATTTTTCACCGGATTCTTCTGGAAATTTGATTTCTAGCTCTAGCCTTGCCATTGTTGAAATGAGCTCCTCCTTATCAGTTAACAACATCAACTTTTCTCTACCTTTCCTACTCAAGGCATCTGCAACCACGTAAGCTTTTCCCGGATGATAAAAGATCTCACAATCATAATTTTTTATCAATTCCATCCATCTCCTTTACCGCATGTTTAGGTCTTTCTGTGTGAAGATATACTTCAGACTTTTATGGTCTGTGTAGATCTCATATTTTTCTCTATAGAGATAATGTCTCCATATTTTTAGAGCAAATACTACTGCCGCCAACTCTAAATCATGAGTCGGATACCCTTTCTTATAGTCTTTCAGTTGCTTTTATGCATACGCAATAACCTTGCCGTTCTGCATAAGGACACAACCCAATCCTTTGTGTGAAGCATTACTATACACCACAAAGTTTCCTGTATTATCTGGTAGTGACAACACAGGTGCCACACTTAACTTCTTTTTCAGTTCTTGAAAACTTTCCTCACACTTTTTCGTCCAAACAAATTTTACAAATTTTCTTGTCAAATTTGTCAACGGAGTAGCAATCTTGGAAAAATCTTGAATAAATCGTCTATAATATCCGGCCAATCCCAAGAAACTTCTTACTTCCACGTGTTCCTCTCGAGATTTAGAGTACACCAGAATATCATCGATAAATACCACCACAAACTTATCTAAAAATGGTTTAAACACCCAGTTCATCAAATCCATGAACGCTGCAGGGGCGTTTGCCAAACCAAAAGACATCACCAAAAATTCGTAATGTCCATAGCGAGTTCAGAATGCCGTCTTCGGTACATCCTCCTTTCTTACCTTCAGTTGATGATACCCACTTCTCAAATTTATTTTTGAGAAATATCTAGCACCCTTCAACTGGTCAAACAAATCATCTATTCTTGGCAATGGATATTTGTTTTTAATAGTAACTTTGTTCAATTCCATATAATCAATGCAAAGACTCATTGACCCATCCTTCTTCTTTACGAATAACACCGGTGCTCTCCACGGTGACACACTTGGCTGAATATATTTCTTGTCCAACAGCTCCTGCAGTTGTACCATCAGTTCCTTCATTTCTACCAGAGCCATTCTGTACGGGGCTTTCAATATCGGAGCAGTCCCTGGCGCTAAATCGATCACGAATTCAATTTCTCTATCGGGCAGAAGTCATGGCAAATCTTTCAGAAAAACGTCCATAAATTCCCTAACTACTGGTATTTCCTCCAATTTAACATCCTTCTCCTTTTGAGTATCGACTATGTAAGCAAAGTACTCTACACAACCCTGACTCAACAACTTCTTGGCCAGCATCATCGTCAAACATCTCATTTGTCTAGGCGATTTGCTACCATGAAAAACTACCTTTGATGGAGTCATAAGGTTTACACACTTCTTTTGGCAGTCAATTATTGTTCCATAATTGAATAGCCAATCCATTCCCAATATCATGTCAAACTCTCCGAGTTTTATCTGGATTAAATCTACCATCATGATATTTTCCTTAATATTCACCTTACAATTCTTGTATACGAACCTAACAGGAATCACTTCCCTATTCACAATTTCTATGTTTAAAGAAAAATTCAACTCTTCTCTAGATATTTCTAACTTCTTAGCAAATTCATCAGATATAAATGAACAAGTAACACCCGAATCAAATAATACATATGCATTTATATCATTGATTTGGATAATACCTGACACGACATCTTTTGATTGCACCGTGTCCTGCACCGTCATGTTAAAGGTTCTGGCTGTGGGCTTATTTGTTGACTTCGGTCCAGCAATAGTTAGTGCACCTCTACTAGCATTTCCCTTGCTTCCAGCTGTCTCACCCGACTTCTTCTTTGGACACTCGCGAGCAAAGTGATCCTTTGACCCGTAGGTGTAGCAAACATTCTTCTTGGGTTGATTGCAATTTGGGGGGATGTGACCCTCCTGGCCACAGTTGAAGCATACTCGTTTCCCCATCAAGCATACACCCTTGTGAAACTTTCTGCATGTAGCACATGCTTCAAACGTCTTCTTTTGCTGGCTTCCTTACTGATTTCCAGCTCCCCCATTCGCATTCCACTTCATTTTCAAATTGTTGCCATTACTGCCATTACTACCACCACTCTTAGCTTCACCTTCACTTTTCTTTTTCTTCTACTCTTGATTGTGTTTTGTTACAGCCTCGCCTCTACTCTCAGTAAGAATCGCCTTCTCCATCACTGCTGCAAACGTCTTCAACTGGAATAGGGAATGTAAGACCCCAACTTATTAATGAATAAAATCAAATTTTCTCTAAATATTATTGTGAATAATAAGGGGTTAATTTGATATAATACTTTGGTTATGGGTGAAATGTGCAAATTTTGCAAAATAAGCAAGTGGTTATAAAATATTCATTTTGTCGGGGAATATTCGTTTGGTCGTGGAATATTCTTGCTGTCGGGGAATATTCGTACGACGGCGCAGCCTTGTGTGGGCCCCATAACGGAAAGCGATTGGATGAAGAAAACGACAAGTATAAGTTGTTTATAAATAACGGCGTAGTTGTTACCGCTAATACTGTTAGAATATCCGGTGGTTAAATTACAGTAGCACACGGTATTGCACCAATTATTGATTCTTACGTAAGAAGGCACTACTCAATAATTGTTACAGTAGTTATTATTCAATATTTTATTTTATTGATTCAATAATTGCTGCGTTGATATTTTATATTATTGTTGTTTCAATAATTGTTGCTGCACAGTATTTTTCATTATCAGATCAATAATTCATATTATTTGAATAATATTATTAGATAACATTATTGACAATGTCTAGAAAGTTCTGTCTAAGGAGAGGTTTGGTCATCTAATTGCGCGCCAGTAAGGAGAAATCCTTATTGGAAAGCCCCCTCTTTCCTGGGAACGGCCTGGTTGTCATAAATGTGATTCTGTAATATTATTTGTGAATAATTAATTATTGATTCATATGATAAGGAAATATTTATTTTATGTGGATATAAATGAGGGATATATTTTTGTGGTTAAAAATGAAGGAGTTAATGTTGAGGTTTTTATCCGTATTTTTGTCGGAATGGAGGTATTAAAAAACAGGGTTTTTGAGATATTTTGCGGGGGTTATAATTTTTAATCCGACCGTTGGATCGTGGTAATTTTTGGATATGTTATACATATATAAGTTGAGTATATGCCCACAAATTTTGAACCGTTAAAAATGAACGTATGATTTATTATGAATTTTACAAGATGACTGGTTCAGAAATTGTTGAATTTTCGGAGTTTATCATTTTGATAGAAAATTCTAGAATTGGTGGGCCCCACTTGTGGTTGGTGAAGAAATGTGCTAAATTATATTTCAAATGTGGTGGGTGGGAATAGTAGCAGGTAAAGCCATCAGGTTGCAGGTCAAGCCTACTAAAATTTTCCTATAAATAGAGGGCTAAGTTAGAATTGAAAATCACACCAGAAACAAGTTTTCTCTCTTTCTCTCTCTAGATTATTGAGTGTATTTTGTGAGTATTTAGATACTTTGAGAGTTTCTATTCATCAGAGCAAGTTTCTTTCAGCCTTATACCGGTATTCCGACCAGAAGTACTGATATCTTGAGGTAAGGGATATTATTTTCTTCTTAAATGATATTATTTTCTTCAATATCATTATGCTGAAATATTGATATGAGTTTTTATCAAATTTGGAACCTTTTGTGTCGGGGTTACTATTCACGTATATGGCACTATTCACGTATACGATACTATTCACGAATACGGCACTATTCACCGAAAAATAAATTTTTTTTTTAACCAAGATGTCTATTATGGTTACTATCTTTGATTGTATCCATGTTTTGATCTTTATTTTTGAATTCTGCTTCACAATTGATTATTATGAATTATTATTGATCTTGGATAAACTGTTATACGAATCCCTAATATTTGTCCTTCTATCTCACTGGATTCGTTCTCTTTAAGATATTTTTCATCATCCTCAGTCCTAAATGATGATATTACTGAATATCTTTGACCTGTATTGCAAAGATGTATGATTACTTGATGAATATCTTTGGCCTGTAGTGCAAAGATGAACAGGTGTTGAGATGAACATGATTGACAGGTGATACAAATGAATATCTTTGGCCTGTAGTGCAAAGATGAATATTTGGATAAAGATGATTATTAATTGTTGTTACAGGGATAAAATATTGATGATGAACTTTTAAATCTTAGAAGATAGTAGAATTCTTTCTCTACTTGACTCTTCTAATGGTTTGCTATTTCCGCTGCAGTTGTTGATCTAAAACTTGTTGTCGATTATATTCTATCAGATTTTTCTCTGTTGAAGACTAACGATAATTTGTTATATATTATCTTAGTCATAATATTCTTTACTGGGCTAGTTGAGCTCACCCTTTTCCTTTTTGTTTCATTTTTCTTCTCAGGAGGTGATAACATAGCAGGATCTAGTCGGGGTATGGAGTGGTGGTTCTAGAAAGATGTTTTAGCAGTCCTCACTATTTCTGTAAAATAGTATTTGAATAATTATAATGAGGATTTATTTGAGTGTGGATATTGTCCAGAAGACAATATTTGTATTTAAACTCACAGTATGTGTTGTCGTATTTTGCACGACAATTGTATTATTGAAGTTGTAGTTTACTTTCTGTACCATGTATTTGGCGACTCAGAATGGGTGTTGTATACCTATTTTGGGGGCGTCACAGTTGGTATCAGAGCTTAGGGATATGATCCCTGGCTGAGATGTGAGATAAGAACTAGGAGGGGAGAGACGGGAAATTCCTTCGCTAGTATGACCTGACTAAGTTTATTTGGTATTTATTTGGTCGGTCAGAGTATAGGGATAATATATGACATGATTATTAACCCTTGTTTTATGGCAGTATTTTAGAATGGCAGCTGAGAACGTTAATAATGGAGTAAATCAGACCGTGGAGACACCTTTGATCACCACCCAGGGGAACGTGCAACAGGAAGATAATATTCCTCCTGTAAACAACGTTACCGAGCAAACGATGAATGATGGAATGTTTAGGAGCTTTTTGCAGTTCATGCAAAATCAGACGAGAGAGACTCGTGTGCAGAATACGGGTGGAAATGATAACAACGCGCGGTTTGTCACAGCTAAGCAGTTCAAAGAATTGGGACCACCAGAATTTAAGGGAAAGCCGGATCCGATCATGGCGGAAACGTGGGTCAAGCAAATTACCAAGATATTCGATGTCTTGGGATGCCCGGAGGAACAGAAGGTTCCATTCGCCACCTTTATGTTCCGCGGTGAGGCAGACTACTGGTGGGAGTCTGTGAAGCGTACCCAGCCTGACGCACTCAACATGTCCTGGGAAACATTTCAAAAACTGTTCAATGACAAGTACTTTCCTGAAAGTATTCGTCATATGAAAGAGGTGGAGTTTATCAGACTGGAACAAAATAACATGACGGTGTCCCAGTACGAGGCGAAGTTTGCAGAGTTATCTAGGTTTTCACCTCATTTGGTCGAAAATGAGGAACGAATGACAAGGATGTTTTTGAGAGCTCTAAAACCCGAGATTCGGCAATATCTTATCTCTCATAAATTTTCTTTATATTCAGATGTTGTAAACAGGGCTCAATTATTAGAGCGAGATAATGAGTATGTGCAACCGAGGGACCACAACCAGGGTCATACCGGTGGTGGCAGTCATCGAAGCAATGAAAACCAGCAGGGAGGAAAACATTCGAACAAAAGCGGTAACCACTCTGGTGGTAATCGTGGTCGTGATAATAGAAGGAACGAGTCAGGAGGAGATTTTAAGAAGAGAAGGTACAATAATGATAACGTGAAGACGTCAGCACAAACATCAACTGTTTCTAGGGGAGGAGAACGACCACCGGTCGTATGTTACAAATGTGGGAAAGAGGGACATATCAGCCCAAACTGCCCACAACAATCCAAGGAATGTTATAACTGTGGAAAGGAGGGTCATATAGCTCGAGAGTGTTCTGTAGCAAAACCAAGTTCAGCGGGGATGGTGACTCCAAAAGTTATCCCGGATAAGTCGAAATCAGCGGTTCCTGGAAGGGCGTTTGTCGTGACTGGCCAAAACGCGAGAAACCCGAACGAGGTGATCACGGGTAAGCTAATCTTGAATTCTTGCGAAGTTTATACTTTACTAGATACCGGTTCTACCCATTCTTTTATCTCTCCTGCTTGTGCTCAACGTTTAAACTTGACTCCGGAGAAATTGGACTTTAACTTATCTGTTGAAACTCCGTTGGGTGAAACCTTCGTTACATCTACAGTTTATAAATCTTGCATGATCCAAGTTGGCACTATCACATTACCTGTTGATCTTATCTCTTTAAAGATACTTGCTTTTGATGTGATTTTAGGAATTGATTGGTTAACCACTCATCATGCTAAAATTGATTGTTTTCGTAAGGTTGTTAGTTTTTATATTCCTAACCAACCTGTCATACGAATTCAAACTACTAAACCACTAAAATCAGTCACTGTCATATCAAGCCACAAAGCTATTCGTTTATTGAAAAACGGATGTCAAGCTTTCTTAGCCCATGTTATGGATTTGAACAAAGACAAGTCAGATTTGAATAATATTTCTATTGTTAGAGAATTTCCCGATGTATTTCCTGAAGAACTTCCTGGTCTACCCCCAGAACGTGAAGTTGAATTCTTTATTGACCTTGAACCCGGTACAAAGCCCATTTCTAAAACTCCATATTGAATGGCTCTTATTGAACTTCAGGAGTTAAAAGTTCAACTACAGGAGTTGTTGGACATCGGTTTTATTTGTCCTAGTACGTCTCCTTGGGGTGCTCCTGTTTTATTCGTAAAGAAGAAAGACGGGAGTATGCGACTTTGTATCGACTATCGAGAATTGAATCATGTCACTATCAAGAATAGGTATCCGCTACCTCGCATTGATGACCTGTTCGACCAGTTACAAGGAACACAATTCTTTTCAAAGATCGACCTTCGTTCTGGATATCATCAGCTGAAGATTAAAACTGAGGATATTCCAAAGACTGCCTTCAGAACTCGGTACGGGCATTATGAATTCTTAGTAATGTCTTTTGGATTGACTAATGCTCCTGCTGCTTTCATGGAATGATGAATCGTGTATTCAAAGAATATTTAGATCAGTTCGTTGTTGTCTTTATTGATGACATCCTCATCTATTCCAAAAGTCGTGAAGATCATGAGCGCCATTTGAAGCTGGTATTGCAAAGGCTTCGTGAAAACAAGCTATATGCCAAACTGAAGAAATGCGAGTTCTGGCTTGAGGAAGTAGCATTCCTTGGGCACGTGGTGTCAAAACATGGAGTATCTGTCGACCCGGCGAAGATTGAAGCCATACAAAGTTGGGAGCAACCGAAGTCGGTAACCGAAGTACGTAGCTTTCTGGGCTTAGCTGGTTATTATCGGAGATTTGTGGAAGGATTTTCTCGAATCGCTACTCCGTTAACTCAGCTGACTCGGAAAGATACAAAATTCGTATGGAGTGAGGAATGCGAGAAGAGTTTCCAAGAACTCAAGAGGAGACTCATTTCGGCACCTGTTCTGACAATACCATCTGGTTCGGATGGATTTGTTATCTACAGCGATGCTTCAGGCAAAGGGTTAGGATGTGTTCTCATGCAACATGGGAAAGTCATAGCCTATGCCTCACGACAACTCAAAGAATATGAGAGGAATTATCCTACTCATGATTTGGAGTTGGCAGCAGTCGTTTTTGCGTTGAAGATTTGGAGACACTACCTATATGGGGAGAAAGTGGAGATCTATACGGATCATAAAAGCCTCAAATATTTCTTCACCCAAAAGGAACTCAACATGCGGCAACGACGTTGGCTTGAGCTGTTGAAAGATTACGATTATACCATCCAAAATCATCCTGGAAAAGCGAACGTAGTAGCTGACGCATTGAGTAGAAGATCATACGCGGGTACGAGTGCAATGTTGTTAACACAAAGGCCCATTTTGTATGACTTGCAAAGGATGGAGATAGAGATGAAGGCTCCAAGTACCCACATGATGATATCAAATATACGAGTAGAACCGACTTTAATCGATAAAGTTAAAGCTGCTCAAGCTACGGACATAGAGCTGATGCGTATGAAGAAGAAAGTGCAAGAAGGTGCTATTCCAGAAGCAAGAATCGATGAAGAAGGAATACTTCGAGTCAACTCCAGACTTTGTGTTCCTAACGATTTTGACTTGAAGCATAGAATAATGATGGAGGCACACAACACACCGTTTGCAATCCATCCTGGGAGTACCAAAATGTATCACGATCTTCGACATACATTTTGGTGGAGCAATATGAAAAGAGAGATCGCGGAGTTTATCTCGAGATGTTTAACTTGTCAACGTGTAAAAGCGGAGCATCAAGTACCAAAGGGTCCATTGCAACCACTTGATATTCCAAAATGGAAGTGGGAACACATTACTATGGATTTTGTTACGGGTCTTCCCAAGGTTTCTCAAGGTATAGATGCGATTTGGGTTATTTTTGATAGATTAACCAAGTCCGCTCATTTCTTGCCGATACGTGAGACTTATTCCCTTGAACGTCTTGCTAGTATGTACGTGAACGAGATTGTGAGATTGCATGGCATGCCAGTATCCATAGTTTCGGATCGTGACCCAAGATTCACTTCACGATTTTGGGTTAGCTTGCAGAAAGCTATGGGCACGGATTTACGATTCAGTTCGGCATACCATCCTCAAACGGACGGACAATCAGAGAGGACTATTCAAACTCTTGAAGATCTATTAAGACTTTGTGTCCTAGATCTCAAAGGGAGTTGGGATAAGTACCTACCATTGGTGGAATTCTCCTACAACAACAGTTATCAGGCGAGCATAGGTGTGGCTCCATTCGAGGCGTTGTATGGAAGAAAATGTCGTTCTCCAGTATGCTGGGACGAGGTGGGTGAAGCAACATTGTTGGGACCAGATTTGGTACGCATTACTACAGAGAAGATCCAAACGATTCGACAACGTATACAAACGACACATGATTGACAAAAGAGTTATGCGGATCTTCATCGGAAGGACGTGGAATTTAATATTGGGGATCATGTATTGTTACGTGTTGCACCATAGAAGGGAGTTACAAGATTTGGGAAGAGAGGAAAGCTCAATCCAAGATTTGTTGGTCCATTTGAGATTCTTGAGCGAATAGGAAATGTGGCTTATAGACTCGCATTACCTCCAAGCATGTCTCGTGTTCATAATTTTTTTCACATATCTATGCTTCGTAAATATGTTAAAGACCCGAACCACATTATTGAGTTAGAACCAGACGAGATAGCTGAAGATTTAACGTACGAGGAGGTACCTGTTAAGATCTTGGATAGGAAAGAGCATGTCCTACGCACGAAGGTTATACCACAAGTTAAGGTTTTGTGGAGAAACCATGCTATTGAAGAAATGACCTGGGAGTTGGAATCAGAAATGAAAGCGAGGTATCCTCACCTTTTTGAAACATCAGGTACGTACGTCAATTTCGAGGACGAAATTTCATAAGGAGGGGGGGTTGTAAGACCCCAACTTATTAATGAATAAAATCAAATTTTTTCTAAATATTATTGTGAATAATAAGGGGTTAATTTGATATAATACTTTGGTTATGGGTGAAATGTGCAAATTTTGCAAAATAAGCAAGTGGTTATAAAATATTCATTTTGTCGGGGAATATTCGTTTGGTTGTGGAATATTCTTGCTGTCGGGGAATATTCGTACGACGACGCAGCCTTGTGTGGGCCCCATAACGGAAAGCGATTGGATGAAAAAAATGACAAGTATAAGTTGTTTATAAATAACGGCGTAGTTGTTACCGCTAATACTGTTGGAATATCCGGTGGTTACTATCTTTGATTGTATCCATGTTTTGATCTTTATTTTTGAATTCTGCTTCACAATTGATTATTATGAAGTATTATTGATCTTGGATAAACTGTTATACGAATCTCTAATATTTGTCCTTCTATCTCACTGGATTCGTTCTCTTTAAGATATTTTTCATCATCCTCAGTCCTAAATGATGATATTACTGAATATCTTTGGCCTGTAGTGCAAAGATGTATGATTACTTGATGAATATCTTTGGCCTGTAGTGCAAAGATGAACAGGTGTTGAGATGAACATGACTGACAGGTGATACAAATGAATATCTTTGGCCTGTAGTGCAAAGATGAATATTTGGATAAAGATGATTATTAATTGTTGTTACAGGGATAAAATATTGATGATGGACTTTTAAATCTTAGAAGATAGTAGAATTCTTTCTCTACTTGACTCTTCTAATGGTTTGCTGTTTCCGCTGCAGTTGTTTATCTAAAACTTGTTGTCGATTATATTCTATCAGATTTTTTCCTGTTGAAGACTAACGATAATTTGTTATATATTATCTTAGTCATAATATTCTTTACTGGGCTAGTTGAGCTCACCCTTTTCCTTTTTGTTCCATTTTTCTTCTCAGGAGGTGAGAACATAGCAGGATCTAGTCGGGGTATGGAGTGATGGTTCTAGAAAGATGTTTTAGCAGTCCTCACTATTTCTGTAAAATAGTGTTTGAATAATTGTAATGAGGATTTATTTGAGTGTGGATATTGTCCAGAAGACAATATTTGTATTTAAACTCACAGTATGTGTTGTCGTATTTTGCACGACAATTGTATTATTGAAGTTGTAGTTTGCTTTCTGTACCATGTATTTGGCGACTCAGAATGGGTGTTGTATACCTATTTTGGGGGCGTCACAGGGAAACCCTACTGTACAACCAGGGCTTCAGTCCGTATTCAAACCTTTTTGCCTTGCGTTCATCTGTGCTGACTTGATATGGCGCAAACCTCGCTAACTCGTTGAATTTCGCGGCATACTCAGATACCGTCATCGTTCCTTGCTTCAACTCTAAAAACTGAACCTCTAATTGATTCTTCGAACTCTCTGGGAAATAGGTCTCGAAGAATAACTCCTTGAACCTATCCCAGGTCATCACTCCTGGTCCTTCCCGTGTTTTATTGGCCTGCCACCAATAACTAGCTTCTGCTTTCAACATGAACGTTGCAAAAGTAGTCTTCTGATCTTCCCCTACCCTAGCGACTTCAAATACTTTCTCTATTTCCATAATCCAGGTCTGTGCCTCGACTGAATTCATGGACCCACGAAATTCAGGTGGTCCAACCACCTTAAACTCCTTAAACGTTGTGCCTTGGTTTTGTGGTTGATTCTGCGGTTGATTCTGCAGTGCACCTGTTAGTAACGTCACCAGCTACTGAACGGGGTTAGCTTCAGCATTATTGTTGTTGGTTCCTTCAGTGGTTCTCTGTCAGGATGGTTGACGTCTTGGAGGCATTTTCTATTAAAAATACACTCATTAGATTATTACTCCACTCTTTTAAGAATTTTTTTTAACTTGCCCCCAAAGAAGCAATAATCACATAACACATAACACTTTGGAATAGTAAGATAAATAACTTTTATTCATTCATAATTTCTTTGGAAAACATCATAACAATAGCATTACTGCTATACACATTATTTTCCTGAATTACTATAGCTTCAGGACATCATCGTCATATCCCACAGGTTACATGACACTGGGAACTTACATATTATTTATCATATCATATATCTTATATCAAGTACATCCCTAGGATATCCTATTAAGATACTGTATAGCCTTTCGACGCTCTTCTTCCATAACTCGGAACATTGTTCGGCGATCTAACACGTACGATGGCAGAGTCTCGAATTGAATTGGATAACCCATGACCCGCTCTTGAGCTCGATTGATCATGGTATTGAATACTTTATCCATCTCCTCCATCTTCAACCTCTTTGATTGCGCGTCTCTTACTACTATTCCGGTTCGTTGATAAGCTTCTTCGTATGCGTCTTCAGCTCTTGCTCTCTTAGTAGCTTCTTCCGTCAGTTTGTTCTTTAGTTCTGTGATCACCTCGATCAATTGATCTTTCTCTCCTTCTGTTTGTACTAGCTTCTCTTCGACATTAGTCAGTTGTTCCTCACGATCCTGGATCTCGTCATCCTTCTGTGTCATTGCAGTCTGTTGTTCAGCTATCTCTTGCAACTCCTCGACGGTATCCTGAAGTTCCACATTACGGTCGTAGACTTCATCATACATACGAGTAGCTATCGAGGTTAGTTCTTCCTCCTCATCCTTGTCATCCTCATCCTCCTGTGGCAACTCCACAGGATCCTCCTCATCCGTCTCCAAATCATCATCCTCATCTTCAACCACTGTAACCAACGGGGCTGACTCCCGTGGCAGTAGTTGTTCCCAAACAACTTGAATATCGCGAGGCTCCTCCTCTATAGGTATCTGAGGTCCTTCCTCTCTAGCTTGACTGGATTCTCCGACATTAGTCATCCTGACAAAAAAAGTTTTAAAGTTTTAATTATTAATCATTCTACTCGACACTCACGAGCACATAAGTTATAAACACATAAGCACATAAGTGTGTTATTACTTCTTCCTTAAAACTCGATAAGAGTTATCTCCACTATCTTTTCAAAGGTTACTTCCTAAGGCTTTTCCCCCACCTAAAGTTCATAATCAAAAGCTTTGATACCAACTTGTGACACCCCCAAATCTCGGTACTTCATCACCTCAAGATTCGGTGTTCACTTAATCAACTTATTCATATCTAACTACTCAATCATAATAAAATTGAATAATAAACCTTCCCTTAAGGGATTACATAAACAAAATCTCCCAGGTTATCTAACCTTTAATTACAATCATTCAAATGCGGAAATTAAATAAATACTTCATTACATCAATCAAATTAAAGTCTAGTAAATAACTGTCAACACATTACAAGTCTTCAGTACTTGTTCATCTTTCCCTTTCCTTTACTGGTGCTAGGTACATCTACCTTCTCATCTTTAACTGTAATAATTATATAAGCAAGAGTGAGCAAACAAAGCCCACTTGAAATAACAATGAAGAAAATCTTACAACATTTGCCAACAAATAGGCTCAATAGAACTGAACAATATGTTCTATTAACATTCTGAAATATACAACTGAGGGTCTAATGACCACGAACCATGTCCACAGTTATAAGTAATCTTTCAACTTTAACTTTAACAGTCATAAGACTATAAGGACTCCACGTACTTAGGGGGATCAGCCCTTCGTATAATGTATTGTGTACAAACATTTCAACGCTAAGCGTAAACCTCTATTAAAAGAGTTGTTCATCTCAGTATTTAGAATATAAGTCCGCACCAAATTAAGTTTGGTTTGGATAAGCTTTCAAGGTAATTTGGAATTCAACGAACATCAACTAAGGAGTAGTTGAATAAAACCAATTACACTATACTCTAGAATAATCGTGATTAAATCAATCATAGTAAACTAAAGTCATGTTTTAGGAATAATCTAATAGCATACAATTTGAATAACTATAGCATACCTTGCTTGAACAATACTAAGCCAAGGTTAATTAGAATTGAATACTAAGCATGCATAACAATTTGAACAATAGAAATGTTCGACATTAGTATATATAGTTGTGCATGCTAAACAACAAGTTAAATACAAGAATAACTTGCTCCAGAACAGCTTACATCATTATATTGTAATCGAATTGAAAACAGTACTTGAATTAACAAGATACTAGATTAGAAAACTTACTCAGTGTAAAAAGATAGAGATTTAGAATCTTGCCCAAAGAAAATTTAAGCACTTGCACAATTATAAGAGTAGAGTTAGAGAACTTGCCTTGCGGGTAGATTAAACCGTTATAATCCAAATCACAATATCCTATATACATATGATATCATAATGTTATCAGTCATTATCAATTCTACCTCACGTATGGTTTAAATGTCAAACTATGTAATCAAATTATATTCCTAAACGATAATAAACTCGTTAGGTATTAACACCATGTTCGTTCAACACATTACAATACTAAAATAACATAATTATTTGGTCCTATAGCATTACAACTAAAAATTTTAGACTTTTGTGCAAGACAAAAGTCATTTCTGAGCATTCTGCTAAGTGGGCCCGCGGCGCCACACTTTGGACTGTGGGCCGCGCTGCGGCGCTGAGGTGGCGCTCCGGCGCGAGAAATACACAGGGACTCGGCGCTGCGGCGCGAAGTCCGGCACTCCGGCGCTGACTTCGGCGCTGCTGCGCGAAGTCTGGCTGGGGCGCTGATTTTGACGCTGGGGCGCGAAACTTGACGCTAAAGCGTGAATTTTGACGCTGGGGCGCCGAAGCTAACAAAACCAAAACGAAGAACAGAGCCAAAGCTACTGTCTTAAATTTGTAACAACAATTCGCCCCAAACAACATGTATAACTAATATAAATTACACATAATTGCTAACAATCATCTATATACCAATTACCAACAATTGAACAACAAATTTAAAAGACTTAAATCACTAAAATAATATTTGGTTAAAACTCAAAACTCCAGTGTTGATATCTAAAGTACACTGAACGTAATTTCCACTGTTATCAACCAAATTTGATTCCTTTAAAATACAAGTATACCAACATATAACAAATTAGCATGTATAGTTCAATTCCTCAGTTAGCATACATAAATTTTGATATTTCTACAAATCATATATTCGTATATATATACTTCACTGAACAAATCAATTTCTTCCTTTAGCCTATAATTAGCATACAGTCATATATATATATATATATATATATATATATATATATATATATATATATATATATATATATATATATATACAGATACACATGCTAGTGATAACAATTGCAACTATACATATACAATATACATGCTTCTCTAACCAATTATACAAACATAGTTTTATAGATAGTTTTGTAAAAATCTTATACACCGTAAAGTTGAAGAACACAGAGACATTAGGCATCATGAAACCACAAATATATATATATGTACATATATTAAGGTTAGAGAAACCCACCTTTTTGCTTGATTACAAATCTTTGTTAACGGAGTTGCTTTAAAAATCACGTTCTCTCTAAAACTCTGTACTTCTATCTTTTTCTCAAAATCCTCTCTAGCCCTTCTTTCTTTTCTCAGTAAAAATTTAGAGTACTAACAACGTAACTCAACTAATATCCAATACGCGTAATCATAAAACGGACATGGCCATAATAAGCCTATTCAATAATAACATCGGTTATAAAATATATAACGTATAACTTATAATTATATATTTTATTTATTTAGTTTATTTTATAAACAATTTAAATTTCAAAAATTCAAAAGTCATAGGGCTTTGTTTGGCAAATTCCTTTAAAATAAAATAGTTTATATCCTTAAGCTTTGATTGGGTAAAACTAAAATAAACTACTTTAATTTATTTTAATAACCCTTATAACATAGTTATTTGTCACACTTTATTTAATAACAATTTATTAAATACATTACTTAATCACATAACTCAATCCACATAACACATTAATTATTTAACAAATAAATAATTAACTAATCACATTAATTATTTAGCAAATAAATAATTAACTAAATCAACTCAATCAATTTGAACAATTACTTATTCAATAATAAACACATCCAATAAATATTTATATAAATCAATAAATATTTATAACTTACATTTAAAAATCTAAAATGTTTCATAAACTGCACGATGCAGTCCAAAGCGTGTTACAATTACAGAAGAGAATGTCACCTAGCTCGGTTTTGTCGTGCAGTGAAGCCAAGTCCAGTTGGGATGGTGACACCAAATGCCATCCCAGACAAATAAAAACCAGTAGTTCAAGGGAGAGCGTTTGTCGTGACCTCCCAAAGAGCAAAGAACCTAAACGAGGTCATCATAGGTAAGCTAATCATAAACTCTAGCGAAGTCTATACTTTATTTGATACCGGTTCTACCCATTCTTTTATTTCTCCTACTTGCGCTCAATGTTTAAATTTAACTCTGGAGAAATCAGACTTTGACTTATCTGTTGAAACTCCGTTGGGAGAAACCTTCATTACATCCACTGTTTATAAGTCTTATTTGATTCAAATCGAAAACCGCACGTTACCGATCGATCTTATCTCTTTGAAAATACTTGCATTTGATGTGATTTTAGGGATTGATTGGTTAACTACTTATCATGCTAAAACTGATTATTTTCGTAAGGTTGTTAGCTTTCATATTCCTAACCAACCTATTATACGAATTTAAGCAACCAAACCACTAAAGTTAATCACTGTCATATCAAGCCATAAAGCTATTCGTTTATTAGAAAATGGATGTCAAGCTTTCTTAGCCCATGTCACGGATTTAAATAAAAACACGTCATATTTGAATGATAATTCTATTGTTAATAAATTTCTGACGTATTCCCTGAAGAACTTTCTGGCCTACCCCCAGAGCGTGAAATTAAATTTTACATATCGACCTTGAACCCGGTACAAAACCCATTTCAGAAGCCCCATATCAAATGGCTCCCATTGAATTTCAGGAGTTAAAGACCTAACTGTAGGAATTGTTAGACATCGGTTTCATTCATCCTAGTACGTCTCCTTGGGGTGCTCCTGTTCTATTCGTAAAGAATAAATATGGGAGTATGCGACTTTGTATTGATTATCTGAATCATGTCACCATCAAAAATAGGTATCCGTTTCCTCGCATTGATGACTTGTTTGACCAGTTGTAAGGCGCCAAATTCTTTTCAAAGATTAATCTTTGTTCCGGATATCATTAGTTAAAGATTAAAACTGATGACATTCCAAAGTTTGCTTTCAGAACGCGGTACGAACATTACGAATTCCTAGTCATGTCTTTTAGATTGGCTAATGCTCCTGCTGCCTTCCTGGATATGATGAAC
This sequence comes from Panax notoginseng, assembly GCA_016801055.1. Lineage (NCBI taxonomy): Eukaryota > Viridiplantae > Streptophyta > Magnoliopsida > Apiales > Araliaceae > Panax > Panax notoginseng. The sequence continues at coordinate 214,895,348 of CM029017.1, read as the reverse complement.
CGAGTATTCAAGGAATATTTAGATCATTTTATGGTTATCTTTGTTGATGACATCCTCATTTACTCCAAAAGCCGTGAAGATCATAAGCAAGACTTGAGGCCGATACTCCAAAAGCTTCATGAAAACAAGCTATACGCCAATTTGACGAAATACGAGTTCTGGCTTGAGGAAGTTGCATTCCTTGGGCACGTGATATCAAATCACGAAATATCTGTTGACCCAACGAAGATTGAATCAATACAAAGCTGGGAGCAACCTAAGTCAGTAACCGAAGTACGTAGCTTTCTGAACTTAGCTGGTTATTATCAGAGATTCGTGGAAGGATTTTCTCGAATCACTACTCCATTAACTCAGCTGACTCGAAAAGATACAAAATTCGGTTGGAGCAAGGAATGTGATAAGGGTTTTCAAGAACTCAAGAGGAGACTCATTTCAGCACCTGTTCTGACAATACCATTAGGTTTGGAGGAATTTGTCATCTATAGTGATGCTTCAGGCAGAGGGTTATGATGTGTTCTCATGCAACATGGGAATGCCATAGCCTATGCCTCACGACAACTCAAAGAATATGAGAGGAATTATTCTACTCATGATCTAGAGTTGGCAACAATCGTTTTCGCACTAAAGATCTGGAGACATTGCCTGTATGGGGAGAAGGTGGAGATCTATACAGATCATAAAAGCCTTAAATATTTTTTCACCCAAAAGGAACTCAACATACGGCAACGACGATGGCTCGAGCTGTTGAAAGATTACGATCATACCATTCAATTCCATCTTGGAAAAGCGAACGTGGTAGTTGACGCATTGAGTAGAAGATCATATGCGAGTATGAGTGCGATATTGTCAACGCAAAGGCCCATTTTATATGACTTACAAAGGATAGAGATAGAGTTAAAGACTCCAGGGACCCACGTGATGATGGCAAATATACAAGTAGAACCGACTTTAATTGTTAAAGTTAAAGCTACTCAAGCTAAAGACCTAGAGTTGATTCGTATGAGGAAGAAAGTACAAGAAAGTGTAAGAAAGTGCTATTCTAGAAGCAAGAATCGATGAAGAAGGAATACTTCGAGTCAACTCCAGACTTAATATTCCTAACGACCCTGATTTAAAGTATAAAATCATGATAGCGGTGCATAACACACCGTTTTCGATCCATCCTGGGATTACCAAAATGTATCATGATCTCCGACATACATTTTGGTGGAACAATATGAAGAGAGAGATAGCAGAGTTTATCTCAAGGTGTCTAACTTGTCAACGAGTCAAGGTGGAGCATCAAGTGCCAAAAGGTCCATTGCAACCACTTGAAATTCTAGAATGGAAGTGGAAGCACATTAACATGGATTTCGTTACTGGTCTTCCCAAGGTTTCTCAAGGCATATATTCAATTTAGGTCATTGTTGATAGATTGACCATGTCTGCTCATTTCTTACCTATACAAGAAACTTATACACTTGAACGTCTTGGTCGTATATACATAAATGAGATTGTAAGATTGCATGGTATGCCAGTATCCATAGTTTCTGATCGAGACTCGAGATTCACTTCACGATTTTGGGTTAGTTTGCAAAAAGCTATGGACATGAATTTACGATTCAATTTGGTATATCATTCTCAAACGGACAGGCAGTCGGAAAGGACTATTCAAACTCTTGAGGGTCTATTAAGACTCTGTGTCCTTGACTTCAAAGGAAGTTGGGACAAATTCTTGCCATTGGTGGAATTCTCTTACAACAACAGTTATCAAGCAAGTATTGACATGGCTCAATTCGAGGCGTTGTATGGATACAATGTCGTTCTCTAGTATGTTGGAATGAGGTGGGTGAAGCAACGTTGTTGGGACCGAAATTGGTACGCATGACAACAAAAAAGATTCAAATGATCCGGCAACGTATAAAACCTTTTGCTAATCTTCATCGAAGGGACATAGAATTCAATGTTGGTGATCACGTATTGTTACGTGTTGCTTTATGGAAGGGAGTTACGAGATTTGGAAAGAGAGAAAAGCTCAATCCTCGATTCATTGGCCCATTTGAAATCCTCGACTGAGTAGGAACTGTGGCCTATAGACTCGCTTTACCGCCAAGTATGTCTCGTGTCCATAACATTTTTCATATATCTATGTTACGTAATTATGTGGAAGACACGAACCACATTATTGATTTAGAACCGGACAAAATAGCGGAAGATTTAACATATGAAGAGGTACCTGTTAAAATCTTGGATAAGAAGGAACATATTCTACGCTCCAAGGTTATACCTCAAGTCAAAGTTTTGTGGAGAAACCACGATGTTGAGGAAATGAACTTTGAGTTAGAATATGAAATGAAATCAAGGTATCCTCACCTCTTCGACATACCAGGTACATACCCCAATTTCGAGGACAAAATTTCATAAGAATGGGAGATTGTAAGACCCCAACTTTTATGAATAAAGATTAATTTTTCTCAAAATATATTTTTGAATATTATGGTGTGGATTTGTTATAATGTTATAGTTATGGGTAATATTTATAAATTTTGTAAAGTAAGTACGTTGTTATAAAATATTCGATTAGTCGGGGAATATTCATTTTAACAGGGAATATTTGTAAGGCGACACAATCATTGGTGGGCCTTACAACAAAATTATTGTCGAAATTAGAAAACGACAAAAATATCTTTTTATAAAAATAACAGTGGAAGTTTTACCGTTACTGTTGAAATACCCGGTGATAAAAGAACAGTAATACACGTGGTTATATAGTAGCACACTGTATTGATTATTGATGCTTATGTGAGAAGTCACTCAGTTATACTCAATTATTGCTACAGTAATTGCTGAATAGTATCTCACATTATTGATTCTATTATTGTCATAGTAACATATGTACAACATTTTATATTATTAAATCAATAATTGAGATGACAAGTTATTCATATTATTATTTACATTATTGACAATGTTTAGAAAATTCTGTCGAGGAAAGGGGTTTGGTCACCTAATTGTGCGCCAATAGGGAGAAATCCTTATCAGAAAGCCCCCTCTTTCTTGGGAATGATCTGGTTGTTAATATTGCAAGTTATATTATTGATGAATAAATGTTGTTAAAAATATTGAGGAGATTTTTATGAAGTATTTGTTGTAAGTTTAGCGTATTTTATAGACCCTCACTTACCCAATTTTTAAAATTATCGGTAGAAAGTTATTAAGTATATATATATATATATATATATATATATATATATATATATATATATATAATAGGTGGGGCCCACACGTGGGGAGAGAAATGGTGGTGGGTGGTGGTGGTGTGCGTGTGTGGGAGGTAATATATATATATATATATATATATATATATATATATATATATTATACTAAGTTTTATTTTTTTTATAAAAAATAGAATATATTATATTTTATTATGCATAGTATTTGCATAGTAAATCAGAAAAAAAATTTCCTTCGCCGGTTGCGTTCGTCATTATATTATATATATATATATATATATATATATATATATATATATATATATATATATATATATATTATAATAAATTTTGTCTTATTATAAAAAATAGAATATATTATATTTTATTTTGCATAGTGTCTGCACAGTGTTTGCATAGTAAATCAGAAAAAAAAATTCCTTCGCCAGTTACGTCTGTGATTATGTTTATTGTGCGTCCGTGATTTTAATTTTCAAATAGTATCCTTCCATTCTGCTATAAATTGGATGCTTAGTTTAGAATTGAAAATCACACCAGAATCAGAGAATTTTTATTCTATAATATTGAGCGTATTTCTTTTGAGTTTTAGGAAGCTTTGAATGTAAAAATTAGTACAAGTTTTCTTCAAAAATATCTCCGCTATACCAGTTGGAATACTCATCTTTTTAAGGTAAGAGATATTATTTTTGTTCAATATTCGTATGAAATAATATTTTCTTCCATACTCTGTAATATGTAAGTAATATTATTTTATTTCAGATTCCGAATTCTACACTCATTTTGTTAAAGTATGACTTCTATACTCCTTGAAATTAGTAGAATATCGTTGAAATTTTTGCTTCATCCATTATCTTTTCATGAAAATATTATTCTGCGCATTCTTGATAATTTTGAATCTTTTTATGTCGGGATACTATTCCCGGGGTACTATTCCCGAAGTACTATTCACGGGATACTATTCACTCAGGTACAATTCACCCGAGATACTATTCATGACAAGAATTAATTTCTTCTCGGTCTAAATCATTTTTGATACAATATTATTCTTGAATTTTACTCCACAAAGCAGTATCATGTTGACAATTTGGACATTATTGAATTCTGGATAAATTGAATTATAAATCTTTAAAATTTATCCTTTGCTTTCATTTAATTGAATTCTTATATATTTGTCATCATCCTCATGCTTATATTGTGATGAAAGTCATCTTTGGCCCGTAGTGCATAGATGGACTGTTGATTGGTATGATTATGACCAGGAATTATTCGGTATAATAATGACATGTAATGTTACAAATGATGTGGTAAAAGTCATCATTGGCCCGTAGTGCATTGATGTACAGTTGTTGGCATGATCATGACCATTGGTGATAACACGAATATCATTGGCCCATAGTGCATGAATAATTCGTGGACGTGATACTAATGAATATCTTTGGCCGTAGTGCATGGATAATTCAATGATGTGAAATATTTATTGAGCTGAGTCTCAACGATAAAATTGATGATAAACTTTTTAAATCATAGAAGATAGTAGATATCATGCTCTACTTGACTCTTCTAATGGATTGCTTATTCTGCTGCAGTTAAACTTGTTGTTTATTATATTCTACCAGTTTAACACTGTTGAAGGCTAACGATAATTTATTCTGCATTATCTTAGTCATAATATTTCTTACTGGGCTAGTTGAGCTCACCCTTTGCTTTCATTGTTCTCTTTAGGAAATGAGAATATAGCTGGGACGAGTCAGAGAATGGAGTGATGGTCCAGGATGGTGGCTATAGTAGTCCTCGCTATTCTATGAAATAGTATGATAATAAGTGTAATAAGAACTCCATTGAGTTTGGATATTGTCTAGAAGACAATATTCGTGTAAAAACTCTCAGCTACGCTTTTGGTCGTATTGTATAAATGAAGTTTGTATTTAAGTTCTGTACCATGTATTTGGCAACTCAAAAATGGGTGATGTATACCTATTTTGGGGGCGTCACATGTTCCTTCTAGAGGTGCTATTGCTATTGGATAGATGTCTTCCAATAGGTTGTTTCCATTAACGATTGAAAGTGTCCAGTCTTGCTTAGCAGCTGAAGTGAAAGATCCTTCCTTTCTTTGGCATTATCACTATGGCCACTTAAATTTTAGTGGATTAAAAACTCTCCAACATAAGCAAATGGTGATAGATCTTCCTCAAATTATCATTCCTTCTTAAGTTTGCGAAGAATGCGTTGTTGGTAAACAACATCGTTCTCAATTTCTAAATGGAAAGTTATGGAGAGTAAAGAAAGTCTTAGAACTGGTTCATTCAGATATTTGTGGACCGATTAATCCAATTTCAAATGGGGGTAAAAGATATTTCCTTATTTTTATTTATGATTATAGTCGAAAAACGTGGGTTTCCTTTTTACAGGAAAAATCTAAGGCCTTTAATGCATTTAAAAGTTTTAAGGCACGTGTTGAAAAAGAAGCAAGGAGATTCATCAAAACACTCCGCACTGATCGTGGTGGAGAATATTGTTCAAAAGCATTTGAACAATTTTGTGATGTTCAAGGCATACGAAGAGAACTAACAACGACTTATTCATCACAACAAAATGGTGTGTCGGAGAGGAAAAATAGAACCATCCTCAACATGGTAAGGAGCTTGCATGCAAGAGACAGAATTCCTAAAAGTTTTTGGCCGGAGGTAGTGAATTGGAGTGTTCATGTATTAAATAGAAGCCCCACATTTTTCGTTCAAAATATGACACCAGAGGAGGCCTGGAGTGGACGAAAACCAGTAGTACACCATTTCAAATTGTTCAGTTGCATCGCTTATGCTTATGTCCCAAACGAGAAAAGAAAGAATTGTTAGATGATAAGGTTGAAAAATGTGTATTTCTTGGCATAAGTGATGCATCTAAAGCATATAAATTGTTCAATGCACTCACAAAGAAAATTGTGACTAGCAGAGATGTTATTTTTGATGAGGAGAGCATCTGGGATTGGAGTGGACAACAGCCTACTGGTGGACAGCAGCGTACTGCTGTCATTTTAGACAATGACGATGTCATTATGGACAATGAAACACAACAGCCTTTACAACAACAAATCTATGCTGCTTATGTACCTAAAAGAACATTGAATGATGCTCTAACAACCACTGAAGCTTCTAGAATAGCAGCTGAGCGCACAGATATAGCAGCAAAATCACAGCAGCACCGTGTTCGAAAGAGGCCTGCATGGATGCAAGACTTTGAGGTAACTGGTATTGAATCTGATGACTATGATACAATTGTCCATTATGCTTTGTTATCAGATTGTGATCCCATTACATTTCAAGAAGTCGTCAAAGATCCAAAGTGGCAAAAGGCTATGAATGAGGAGATTCAGTCTATAGAGAAAAATAATAGTTGGGAGTTGGTCGAACTTCCTAAAGGGAAAAAATCAATTGGTGTTAAATGGGTTTATAAAACGAAGCTGAACAAGGATGGTGAAGTTGACAAGTACAAAGCTCGGCTCGTAGCAAAGGGGTACAAGCAAGAATTTGGTGTAGATTACAATGAGGTGTTTTCTCCAGTTGCAAAACTTAACACTATTTGATTGGTATTATCTATGGCTGCCCAAAACTCATGGTCTATCCATCAATTAGATGTGAAGTCAAAAATTTTGCCTGGGGAGTTGGAAGAAGAAGTCTATGTGGAACAACCCCTTGGATATATGAGGCAAGGATGCGAAAATCAGGTATACATGTTAAAGAAAGCATTACAGGGATTTAAAAAAGCACCAAGAGCATGGTACAGTCGTATAAATGCTTACTTTATTAAGGAAGGTTTCATTAAATGCCCATATGAACACACTGTTTACACTAAATATGGTGTCAATAAAAGAATTTTAATATTGTGTTTATATGTTGATAACCTCATTTATACTAGTAATGATAGAACTATGCTGACTGATTTTAAAAGTTCCATGACGAAAGAATTTGATATGACTGATTTGGGATTAATGCATTATTTTCTTGGCATTGAGGTAGTACAATCATCTACTGGTATTTTCATCTCCCAAAAGAAGTATGCTCTAGAAATTTTGGACATCATTATGATGAAAGAGTGTAATTTTGTCACCACTCCAACTGAAGTTGGCCTCAAACTCTCAAAGGCTGGAGCAGGAAAAAGGGTGGATACGACTTTGTTCAAGCAAATAGTTGGAAGTCTCATGTATTTAACTTCTACAAGGCCAGACATCATGCAAGCTGCGAATTTAATAAGCAGGTACATGGATAATCCAACTGAAGTTCATCTCTTAGTTGCAAAAAGAATCTTTCGTTACTTGAAAGGGATAATAGATTTTGGAATTTTGTACAAACATGGTGAAAAATCAAGTCTGCTTGGGTATTCAGATAGTGATTATGCTGGAGATCTTGATGATTGTAAGAGTACTTCGGGAGCCATTTTTATGCTAAATTCGGGAGCTATTAGCTGGTCATAAAAAAAGCAGCAGATAGTAACATTGTCAACTACTGAGGCTGAGTTTGTTGCTGCATCACCGAGCTCTTGTCAAGTTATTTGGTTACGAAGGTTATTGGAAACTTTAAGCAATCAACAACAAAACCCAATGCTGATTTATTGTGATAATACGTCAACAATAAAGCTTTCAAAAAATCCAATTCTCCATGGGAGAAGAAAGTATATTGATGTGAGGTATCACTTCTTGCGTGACTTATGTAAGGATGGAGTTATTAATTTGGTGTTTTGCAAAAGTGAAGCGCAGGTTGCTGATATTTTAACCAAGCCTCTTAAGCCCATTGCATTTTTGATGCTTCGGAGCATGCTTGGACTTTGTTCTTCAAGGGATGCTGTTCCAGAAAGGGCAATGCAAAATGTTGCATTATGTTAAGATCATATTTCTAAACTGGTTTATGAATAAATCAGTTTAAGGGAGGGTGTTGAGGTTTACTGTTATTTTCAAATAAGGAGGACCTATTCAATAGGAATAGACCTACTATTTAGGAGTTTTTTGTGGCTCTTGTTGAAGCCACGTTTTAGCTCAGTTTACTGCTTTATTAGGATGTTCTTAGTGGTAGTAATGGTTGCTATTTTATTGGTTTGATTGTTGATGTATTGCCTATTTATAGGCCTTCAGTTCTTTCAATAATATGTGTCTTTCATTGATCTGACTTTACTCATCCAAGTTTAAATACACAGTCCTGTTTGTAACAAATTTGGGATCAACAATATAACAATTGAAAATGTGAAGCGTTACCTATAATCAGATCGTGAAATAAAACACTTTGTTGATTAGCTAAGGATATGCCATTTCTTAATTATTTTGATAACAAAATCTGAATTACATTCATGCACCAATGCCGACATCGTCAAGAATAATCTATAAACACAAACGACTAGGTTTAAAGGAACAACTGCCAAAATTATTATTTAGTTGAACCATATTGGGAAATTTACATGAGGATAGTTTCTCCTTCGATTTCATCAAGTAATTAAAACAAAATAATTCCTCAATTTCAAAATATAAGATCAGTTTCCTTTCTTTGTTATTGATGGTATATTCCGTCCAGGCTTCAACAACACAATCACCGACACAATTCTTCAACTTTCGGTAATGTATTTCTTTGATCGAATGCTAATTTGGGACCAAAATATAACAATTAAAAATGTGAAGCGTTACCTACAATCAGGTCGTGAAATAAAACACTTTGTTGATTCGCTAAGGATATGTCATCTACCATCAACCATCCAAAGGTAGGATTCACGCGAGGATATTTGTAATAGCCTTAATTTCTAGGATATTTGTAATATCCTAGAAATTTCAAATATGGCATAAGATTTATAAATGAGAAAAGAAATAATGAGAATTGAAATATCAATTAAAAATTAAAAAAAAAAACTAAATTGGTAGCTCATCACATGGAAGAGTAAAAAAAACTAAGTCGGCAGCTAGGGGGTGATCAGGATTAATTTTGTTTAGAAGGATCAGGAAGGTGGGGAAAAAGAAAGAAGCGACTCAGCCATATATATATGTGTGTGTAGGGAATAATCCATAGCATCTATTTGCTATGGATCAAAAAGTGGCATATAACACCTATACCTTCCATTAAAAAAATGAATTGCTAAGATTAAAAAGGAAATCACCTCGTCCGCTAGTACTTGTAATGAATGTTAGTGGATCCCAATTTCCTCTTGACAGAGATGACAACTCGCTTCTCTTTGATGATGCGCAGGTTTATTTGAAAATGCGACTCTCTCTCTTATTTTACTCTTTTCACTACCTCTTTTTCTTGAAGTCTACTTGTTAATTAATAATTAGAGGAGTACTATCTCTTTCTCTCTCCAAAATAAAATAAGATTGTAATTTTGTAATCTTTTGGGTGTGTGAATTCTCTGAAGAAGCAAAGTCTTCTCCCTCACACCTTTCAGTCTCTCACTTCTCTCCTTCCTTTCTCAACCATTGAGATCAATGACTATAGGGTTTGATGCCACTCAAAGCTTACCAAATTGTCTGTTCTTTACTGTTTTTGCCCTTTACTTGAGAGACTGTCTTTTTCTTTGGTTGATTTGCTATTGTTATTTTGTCTCTATCTATTCTTTTTTTTCTATTAATTTTTTAGAACCGTAGTTTAATCTGGTCTTCTAGGTAGACTTCTGAGTTTTGATTGACCTTTTTGTTGAGTTGAACATTTGTTTTTTTTTTAATTTTGATCAGTGGGTATCCTTGTTGTTTGAGTAATCAATATGGGTTTTTTTACGTATTTGGGTTTATGATTTATTTATTTTTGTGTGATTGAAGTTCTGTTAAAGTAGCTAACTCCGAGGTGGTTTTGATGTTTATGGCGTCATGGGTTTGTAAAATTAGGTTTTTTGTTTGCTCATTTTTGGTTTAAGGGTGGTGAAATGGAGGTTGAAGAAGCTAACAAAGCAGCAGTTGAGAGTTGTCACAGAGTTTTAAGTCTGATATCTCAGCCCCAAGATCAGATTCAGTATATTATTTTCGACTAAAACTTTCATTACTCTCGTCCACTAGTAGTACTAGCGGACAACGTGATTTATTTTTCAATCTCAGCCATTCATTTTTTTAATTGAAGGTATAAATGCAATATGCCACTTTTTGATCCATAACAAATAGATGCTATGGATCATTCCCATATATATATATATATATATATATATATATATATATATATATATATATATATATATATATATATATATATATATATATATATATATCAGGCCAGTTCAGGAACGGACTGGTCCGTTAACGGACCAGTCTTTAGCGACGGACTGTCAGTCGCTAAAGCCCATAACATTACCTGTTATGGGCTTTAGCAACGGACAGTCCATCGCTAAATGCTGGTCCGTTAACGGACCAGTCCGTTGGAAAACGGCTGCTATATATATATATGTGTGTGTGTGTGTATATATATGTATAATTACACCTACCTTATGTTTATAAAAAGAAGAGAGAGAGAGAGAGAAAGCAAGAGGAGAGAGAAAATAGGCAGGAGAAAGAAGAGAAAAAGAGGAAAAAGAGAACGGAAGAGACGAAAAACAACCAGAAAAGGTAAGAAATTGCCCTTGTTCATGCTATTTAAAATTTTGTATACATATATACATGTGTATAGAGATGAGAATAAGAAATAAACAAGAACAAGGTTTTAAGTGGAAGAAAAACCCACCGTGGTGTAGATTGGTCGACGATGTAGTCTAAATGAAGGAGAAAAATGATTATATAAACTAAACTTTTGTTCTTACTATTTCTCTCTTGTGCATAAAAATGATTACAACCATTGGTATTTATAGGATTACAAGAGCATTCTAGAATACTTAGCTTATAAGAATAAAACTCTAGATATTTCTAATGACCATTGATATATCCAATACAAAATATTAAATGTTTCACATCTTGTTTAGAGATATTCAAAGAACCAAATTAATCAATGAATGTAGAAAACCAAGAATTTGGTTTAGCTTCCCCACAATGCCTCCCGTAAACCAAATTTACCTTTTATTCCCAAACTTGCAACATTTCTCTTGAAGACTTCTCTGCTTAAAGGCTTTGTGAAAATATCTGCTAACCGATCTTTCGTCCTGCAATACTCCACTTGAATAATACCTTCTTTTACCAACTCTCTTAAGAAATGAAATCGAATACGAATATGTTTCGTTCTTCCATGAAGTACTGGATCCTTTGTTACTGAAATGGTTGAACTATTGTCACAAAATAGTGTTGTTGGACAGATCTGCGTATGCTTCAGACATCCCAAAATTCCTTGGAGCCAAACAATTTGACATCCTGCTAAAGAAGCATCAATATATTCAGATTCTATTGTAGAAAGAGCAACAACAGATTGTTTCTTCGAACACCATGAAATTGGGCCACTTCCAAGACTAAAAACATAGCCTGAAGTGCTTTTACTATCATCAACGCTTTCTGCTAAGTCACTGTCAGTATATCCGATAAGATTAATCGGAATACTAGCTTGATAAAAAATACCATAATCAATGGTTCCTTTGACATATCGCAGAATTCTTTTTGCAATCTCGCAATGATTAGAGTATGGTTTCTCCATGAACCTACTTACTAAACTTACTGCAAATATGATATCTAGTCTTGTTGCAGTCAAGTACATCAAATTTCCCACCAAACTTCGAAACATAGTGGAATTCACAAGCTTGCCTTCACCTTCTTTACTTAATTTTAACCTTGTGATGCATGGAGTTGATACAGGATTTGCATTCTCCATTTTGAATTTTTTTAAAATTTCTTTTGCATAACTTTCTTGTGAAATGAAAATTCCTTTCTTGGTTTGATGAACTTCAATGCCAAGAAAATGATGTAGCTTTCCCAAGTCTGTCATTTTAAATTCTTTCATCATGGAGTCTTTAAAATATTTCAACACTTTCAAATTATTTCCTATAAAAGTGATATCATCAACATAAAGACTTACAACCATGAAGCTTTCTTGTGACGTGCCTTTGATGTAGAGAGTGGGCTCGTACGGGCATTTCCAAAAACCATTTTGTTCAAAGTATGAATTAATTCGGCTATACCAAGCCCTTGGTGATTGTTTCAGTCCATAAAGCGCCTTCTTCAATTCGTAAACTTTGTTTCCCTTCTTCATAAAACTAGGTGGTTGCTCAACATAAACTTCTTCTTCCAAAAAACCATTAAAAAATGCAGATTTCACATCCATTTGAAATATACTCCAATTATTTTGAGCTGCAAGTGAGATAAGCAAACAAATAGCGTTAAGTCTAGAAACTGGAGCGAATACCTCAGTAAAGTCTTTTCCTTCCTTTTGCTTATACCCCTTTGCTACTAGTCTCGCCTTGTTTTTGTTAATGGAGCCATCTGAATTCATTTTTGTTTTATATACCCACTTTACGCCAATAGAAATCTTGTTCGGAGGCAGATTTGTAAGCTCCCATGTTTCATTATTTTCAATGGCTTTCATTTCTTCTTTCATGGCTTGTTTCCACTTTTCTTCTTTTGATGCTTCATCATAAGAAATTGGATCTTCTCCTGCAAAGAAAGCAAAAAATACAGTAACATCCGAATCAATTTGCTCGGTTGACTCATAAATTTCTCTTAAGCTCTTTGTTCTTCTTTGAGGAGTTCTTTGGGGAGTGCTTTGAGGGGACTCGGGGGAGTTTCCACAAGACAAGTGTCTTGGAGAAATAGGCTCGCTTTCATCTTGAGAATCATCATTAGTATCACAAAAACTTGGCCAATTTTCAAGAAAATCAACTCCTAAATTAAATGAAGAATTTTCATCAAATCGAACATCTTGACTAATCACTATATATCTTCTATGTCAATGAATTGTACAACTTGTAAGCTTTGCTTCTTTCACTGTAGCCGATAAAAATACACTTTTCTGATTTATCATCCAATTTGTTCCTCAATGCATTCGGAAAGTGTGCATAGGCAACACATCCAAAGGTCCTCAGGTGACTAACTTTTGGCTTCACTCCAAACCATGTTTCATGAGGTGTGCAATTGTTCAGACTTTTTGTAGGAGGCCTGTTAATCAAATAAACAGCACAAGATACAGCTTCTGCCCAAAACCCTTTATCTACCATTTTCATTTTCAGCATGCATCTTGCCATTTCCATGATGGTTCGATTTTTTCTTTCACTAACGCCATTTTGTTGTGGTGAATGCTTTACTGTCAATTCATGCCTAATTCCATCATTTTTCCAATGCTTCTCAATTGGAAGATATTCACGACCTCTGTCGGTTCTTATTGTTTTAATTTGACAACTAGAAAATTTTTCAGCTTCAGCTTTGAATTCCTTAAAAGCTTGAAACGATTCAGATTTTTCTTTGAGAAAATAAACCCAAACTTTTTTCGAGAAATCGTCAACAAAGGTAATAAAATATTTGTTACCTCCATGAGAAGTAATCGGCATTGGTCCACATAAATCTGAATGAACTAATTCCAACAGCCTTTTTGATCTCTATGAAGATTTTTGAGGAAAAGGTTCTCTATGTTGTTTTACAAGTTGACATGCTTCACAAATCTGATTTGTGTGATTAATTTGAGGAAGTCCTTCAACCATCTTCTTTACTGCTAGCAATTTTAGGCTGCCATAATTTAAATGACCATACCTGTCATGCCACAACTTGGAAATTCCTTTATCAATAGTAGTGAAACAAGAGATGTGACACCCCCAAATTCGGTACTTCCATTTTCACAGGATTTGGTGTTCACTGTACAAACGTCATCCATCTATCTACCCATAAGTAAATGCAAACCATGCAATAGATAGAAATAATAATAATCACCCCTTATGGGGTTACATCAACTACATAATAAATAAATCCCAGGTTACTCTAACCTTAAATCATCTGTGCGGAAACATAAACAAATAATTCTTAAGTAACATCAATTCTAATTATCATTACATAACCACATAAATAATCAATCTTCATTACTTGCTAAGCTTGCCCTTGCCTTTACTAGTGGAAGGTTCGTCTGGTCTTTCGTTCTTAACTACAATGTTATTATTACGTAAGAGTGAGCACGATTGCCCACAAGTATAACAATATAACAATGAATAATAACATGCGAGAAAAATAATAACTTCGAATATAAAAGCTCAACTTTTGAATCAAGAATGGATAACAAGAATCAAAAGAAATTTCTGAGGGTCATAAGACCTTGAACTATGTCCTAGGTTGTCAAGGGTTATACTTGAAACCTTTAACAGTCATAAGACTATGGACCTTTCTTCTCGTACTTAGGGGGATCAGCCCTTAGTACCATACTGTGAACAATATCTTAACGCTAAAGCGTAAATAATCCCCTATAAAAGGGTTGTTCATCTCAGTTTGACATCGGAGTTCGTACCAAAGGAAGTTTGGTTTGGATAATTCATCAAGGGTTCTGTAATTTAGAACGCTCATCAACTATGGACTAGTTGAATCGATAAAGGTTCGCTAGTCTAACAAGGTTTAACAATAATTGATAACTTAACTTGAATAGAATCTCAAAAGGTATACAATGGAATAAATATTGTATAACAGCATCATGCTTGAAAGATTAATAAACTTTAATATAACAACATGGGCTTAATCAAAATAACGAGAACTTGCTCGATGAAAAGAGACAACTTATAATTCATATTATGATAACGAGTAGGGTTAGGAAACTTGCCTCGTGTGTATATTACACTTTAACTAAGTACGTTCTTTGAATTTAATCCTACATACCATTCATTTTCACAATACCAGTTAATTATAACTTAACTAATCATCAATGATCATTCCTTTGTCTAAACTTTAGTTATGACTATACTTGGTCAAATTATCACATTTACTGTCACATAATATCGCTTCATGAATAATAATTTACTTATGTATTCAATAATTCAATCCATATGCAATTATGTTATTTATATGTTACACATCTATTTTACATCTCATTATACTTCTAACATGTCTACATCTTCATTACATTAAGTTACTAACACATTGCTAGACTTAACATTTTAAAAATAATTCATTATAAACTTTCTAGAGAGTGGCGCTGCGGCGCTGCGGCGCCGCGGCGCTGTGGCTTGAGACTTGGCGCTGCGGCGCAAGAAATAGACAGGTAGCCAGCTCTACGGCGCGGCGTACCAGACACAAAAATGACAGTTCACGAAAATCGCAGAACATGCCAATTTCTTCCAATTTCTTATTTTCTACTCGAAATTAGACATACCCATATGATATAATTCATGCATAAACACCCAACATTTATATAATGACTTTAACCAATTTAAACACTTAATTACAGAATAAAAGCATGCAATTTCACTAACTTTGATGTTCTTGAAGGTTTTGAAAATAAAACATGAAAATTATCACTACGGATTCGTTATAACACCGAATCCGTTCATTTAAACTTCGATCTCATCGTATCAACAGGCATAATAAAATACGAGTAAAAATTTTAGGGATAATATATGATCAACACTTGAAATATCACGTATAAGGCTATATGGCCAAAACCCAAACTCTGTAAGTTTTTGAAAAACATATACGACATGTGTTTTCATGAAACGGATGATATGGTTTACATAATATATATAATTAAATACAATGTGATATGTCATAACACATAGACAACCCATAATCATTACTCATATCCCAATTACAGAGGTTAAACCAAAAACTTTGAAAGACATGTTCATAGAATTTAAATGACGTAAAATAGAAATTGGGAAGGAGGAGATTACCCAAAGCGTAGTGTAGATTTTAATAAGAGATGAATATCAATTTCACTCTGACTTCTCAACTAATACTTTGTATCTCTCTATGTGAATGCTCTCTAGACTTAGCAATAATAGAATGAATGAAGAAGACGTCGATATAAGAACTGGCGCATTATGGTCAGTTAACCCAGTCATGGGTAACTGTCCATAACTCCCACTAAGGCCATGTTTGGCTAGTGTAAAAGACTTATACCCAATTAATTTAATAAAACCTCTTATACTATAGTTTAAATCATGTCACGCCCACTTGCACAATACTTCATATATCTTATTTAATATAAATAAAATATAAAAACTTCTAATAATTTCACATAGTCATATAATTAATTTCTCATTAATAAATAATGTCAAATTATTAACTCTCTAATTAATAATTAAATAATTAAATAACATCATGCTTAATTAAATATTTCATTTAATTCAATAAGCTCACATAATTACATACTTGAATAATAATTGTTCTCTACATTAATTTAATAAATATGACACATATAATTAAATTAATCTACCACAATTGCATCAAATAATTATTTAATCCAATAATTAAATCATCGAACAATATTTATTTAATTCAATAAATATTAAAAATTAATTTACAAAAATCTCGTTCGTCACATCTTTCCCCCCTTAAAAGGATTCTGTCCCCAGAATCAGGACTCAATAAATTTGACCCATTACATTCTCCCACCCTTACAAAGATTATGTCCCCAGAATCACTTATAACAATCTAGGTAAATAAGTGAGGATAATTCTTCATCATATTCTCTTCGAGTTCCTACGTAGCTTTTTCAGCGTTGTGGTTCCTCCAAATTACCTTAACAGAAGGTATTACTTTATTTCTCAAAATTTTTTCTTTTCGGTCGACAATTTGAACAGGGATTTCTTCGTAAGACAAGTCTTTTTCAAAATGTAGGGGTTCGTATTCAATTACATGCTTGTAATCGGGTTTGTATGGTCGTAAAACTGAAACATGGAAGACATTGTGGACATTCTCGAGTGCTGGAGGTAAGGCTACCTCATACGCGACTTTTCCGATTCTTCGTAGTACTTCAAAGGGTCCAATGAATCTTGGGCTTAATTTTCCTTTTTTTCCAAACCTGATCTTTACCTTCCAGGGAGAGACCTTTAAGAACACATAACTACCCCGTTCAAACTCAACATTCTTACGGTATGAATCGGCGTATTTCTTCTGCCTATCTTGAGCTGCTACCAATCGTGTTCGGATTACTTTGACTATTTCTGCTGTCTGTTGTACCAATTCTGGCCCTAGCAACTGTCTTTCGCCAACTTCATCCCAGTAAAGCGGAGTTCTGCACTTTCTGCCGTATAAAGCTTCATAAGGCGGCATGCCAATACTAGCGTGGTAACTGTTGTTGTAACCGAACTCTACGAGCGGTAGATGATCATCCCAATTTCCTTTAAAGTTCATTATACAAGCTCTTAACATATCTTCCAATGTCTGAATTGTTCTTTCACTTTGTCCATCTGTCTGAGGGTGATATGCCGTACTCATTCATAACTGTGTACCCATGCATTCTTGTAGACGTTTCCAGAAGTTTGACATAAAGCTCGGATCCCTATCGAAAACGATTGACACTGGCACTCCGTGCCTCGAAACAATCTCTTTTATATATAACGTTGCCAACTGATCTAAGTTGAATCTATTTTGATCGGAAGGAAGTGTGCGGATTTCGTTAGTCGGTCAACGATAACCCATACTGCGTCGTAACCTTTCTGAGTCATCGGAAGGCCAACCACGAAGTCTATTGTAATATGTTCCCATTTCTATTCTGAAATCTCTAGCGGTTGTAGCATCCCACTCGGTCTCTGATGTTTTGCTTTCACTTTCTGACAGGTTAAACATTTGGTAACACACTCTGCAACATCTCATTTCAGATTAGGCCACCAGAAATGTTGTCGAAGATCTTGGTACATCTTGGTACTACCAGGGTGAATCGAATATCGTGAGCTATGAGCCTCGCTCAAAATGTCTTCCTTAATGTCTGTTATTGGTGGTACCCAAATTCTGTTCTCGAATCTCAGTATTCCTTCCTTATCCATCTTAAATCTCGATTCAGTTCCTTTGGATATCTTCCTTATCACCTTTTTGCATTCATCGTCCTGAAGTTGAGCCTCCTTAACTTTATCTAGTAGGGTTGTACCAGATTGCATTTGGAACAGCTTCTCATCAATTTCCATAGGATACTTTACTTCCAGTTCCAACTTCTCCATGGCCAAAATTAACTCCTCCTGTTCGGTCAACATCATCAATTTCTCCTGACCCTTTCTACTTAAGGCGTCGGCAACCACGTTTGCCTTACTCGGATGGTATAAAATCTCACAGTCGTAGTCCTTAATTAACTTCAACCACCTTCTTTGGCGCATATTCAGTTCTCTCTGTGTAAAAATATATTTCAGACTCTTGTGGTCTGTATATATTTCACACCTCTCCCTGTAGAGATAGTGCCTCCAGATTTTCAAAGCGAAAACCACTACAGCTAACTCCAAGTCGTGGGTCGGATACCCCTTCTCGTAATCTTTCAATTTTTGTGATGCATACGCAATGACTCTACCGTTATGCATAAGCACATAGCCAAGTCCCTTATACGACGCATCACTATAAACCACAAAATTTCTTGTATCGTTCGGAAGAGACAACACAGGTGCTGAACTCAACCTCTTCTTTAATTCTTGAAAGCTTTCCTCACACTTCTTTGTCCAAACAAATTTTACAGCTTTTCGAGTCAAATTTGTCAACGGAGTTGCGATCTTGGAAAAATCTTAAATGAATCTTCTGTAATAACCTGTCAATCCAAGAAAACTTCTTACTTCCGACGGCGCCTTCGGCTGATCTCAGTTGATCACGGCTTCGACTTTGGATAGATCTACCGAAATTCTGTCTTTATCGATCACATGTCCAAGAAATGGTACCCGCTCGATCTAGAATTCACATTTCGAAAACTTAGCATACAACTCTCTTCTCAACACTTCCAACGTTAATCTCAAATGCTCTTCATGTTCTTTCTTGGTTTTTGAATATACCTAAATATCATCTATAAATACCACTACGAACTTGTCCAAAAATGGCTTGAACACACCATTCATTAGTCCCATAAATGCTGCAGGAGCATTCGTTAAACCAAACGACATTACTAAAAATTTGTAGTGACTATATCGTGTTTTGAACGCTGTCTTCGGTATATCCTTTGGTCTCACCTTCAGTTGATGATAACCACTTCTCAAGTCTATCTTTGAAAAGTATCTTGCTCCCTTCAATTGATCAAACAGATCATCGATCATCGGTAATGGATATCTATTCTTAATCGTAACCTTATTCAGTTCTCTATAATCGATGCAAAGCCGCATTGTCCCGTTTTTCTTCTTTACAAATAAAACCGGCGCTCCCCATGGTGATACGCTTGGTTGTATATACTTTTTGTCCAGTAATTCTTGTAGTTGGACCATCAATTCTTTCATCTCTACCGGTGCCATTCGGTATGGTGCCTTCGATATTGGAGCCGTTCCTGGAGCCAAATCGATCACGAATTCAACTGCTCTATCTGGAGGAAGTCCCTGCAAATCGTCCGAAAATACGTCTACGAAATCTCTCACTACTGGTATCTCATCTATTTTTGGATTCTTTTTATGACCATCGACTATTTAAGCTAGATATCCTACACAGCCTTGTCTTAACAACCTCCTGGCCTGCATCATCGTCAGACAACTCGCTTGTCTAGGTGACTTGCTACCATAAAATATAACTTTTGACGGAGTTATAAGGTTAATACGCTTCTTTTGGCAGTCAATTACCGCTCCATAATTGGATAACCAGTCCATACCCAAAATAACGTCAAATTCTCCAAGTCGAATAGGGATAAGATCTACGTTCATGATATTACCCTTAATATCCACTCTACAGTTCTTATGCACGTACTTAACAGGGATAATTTCTCTATTCGCAATTTCTATGTTCATGGGGTATTCTAACTCATCCTTAGGCAATTCTAAATTATTAGCAAAGTCATCAGATATAAATGAACAAGTAGCACCCGAATCAAATAATACGTAAGCATTAGCTCTATTGATCGGAATGATACCTGACACCACATCGCAAGACTGCACTGCATCCTGCACTGTCATGTTGAATGTTCTGATAGTCAGTCGGTTAGTTGTGGTTGGTGCTGCGATAGTCAAAGTGCTTCCACCGGTATTTCCTCTATTTCCTCCTGAACTCGTCCCTCCAGATCCCTTCTTCGGACAGTCCCTTGCAAGATGATCCTTTGAACCACAAGTGAAGCAGGCACCCTTCTTTGGGTTCGGACAGTTTGGTGCTATGTGGCCTTCCTGACCACAATTGTAGCACACTCGCTTCCCTTTCATACAAACTCCTAAATGGGCTTTTCTGCATTTTGGGCATGCTTCAATCTTCTTCTTCTTCCCTCCTTGTTGACTTCTAGCTGACGAGTTATCCGTCCACTTCCTCTTCTGATTATGGCTACCGTCAGTGCTACTCCCACCAGTCTTGTTATTACCTTCATTCTCACTTTTTTCTTCTTCTGATCCTGATTGTACTTCGTTACTGCATCGCTTCCACCCTCAGCGAGTATGGCCTTCTCTAGTACCCCGACAAATGTCTTAAACTAAAACATCGACACCTTACTATACAACCACGGCTTTAGTCCTTGTTCGAAACGTCTTGCCTTCCTCTCATCGGTATGCACTTGATATGTGGCAAACCTTGCCAACTCGTTGAATCTAGCCGCATAATCTGATACAGACATATTCTTTTGCTTCAATTCCAGAAACTGAACCTTCAATTGGTTCTGCGAGGTAGTCAAGAAATACATCTCGAAAAACATCTCCTTGAATCTCTCCCAGGTAATCATACCTTCTCCTCCATGAACCTTGTTTGCTTGCCACCAAAAACTGGCTTCAGATTTCAGCATAAACATTGCAAAAGCGGTCTTCTGGTTCTCTCTGACTCTTGCGACCTCAAAAACCTTCTCCATCTCCATAACCCAAGTCTGAGCTTCGATCGGGTTCATGGATCCTTTAAACTCTGGCGGTCCCACCGCCTTAAAATCCTTGAACGTTGTATTCGGTGGAGCTTGAGGTTGATTGTTCATTGCTCCAGCTAGTAAGTTCACTAATTGTTGGACGGAATTAGCATTGGCGTTATTGTTATTATTCGATGACTCTTCCTGAGCTGGTTGACGGTTTTGTCTTCTTCTCGGCGGCATATTTCTGTTAAGAATATACGCTTATTAGATCTTTATTAAATTCTCTAAATAGTTAAGGCTTAACTCAACAATTTAACATAATCATTGAACACATTATCTCAAACACCTTGATATATTTATTCAAATCAAAAGTTTTAACATCAAACGATAGCATCACTGCTATTTACATCAACTATCTCGAGATAAAGAATCTACAGGATTTAAAACATTAAAATATTCATTCATTCATAAACACGTCTGAATTTACATCTAAAACTAGATAAGTTTTTCATATAATTAAACAAACACTATCACTGCCTATTAAGGCGCCGAATAGCCTTGCTACGTTCTTCTTCTATGATGCGAGACATCGTTCTGCGATCCAGCATGTACAATGGTAGACCTTCAAACTGGATTGGCTACCTCAAAACTCGATCCTGGGCTTCATCCATTGCGTTATTAAGTGTAGAGTATGTCTCTCCAAGCTTAGCCTTCTTTACACGACAATCCCTTTCTGTAAGATCAGCACGATGTGATTCTTGTACCCAGCCCTCCTCTACTATGGAAAGCCTCTCTGAGCTCTCTTTCAGATCCTTCTTCAACTTTTCTATTTCTACGGACTTATCCTCGGTTTGACCCTTCTCGTGAACTAGATCCCACTCCATGTTTCCCAAATGTGTGTGAAGAGTCACAATCTCCCTATCCCTCTGCTCAAGAGTAATCTGCTGACTAATTGCCCGCTCAGTCAAATCCTGGACAGTGTCCTGTAACTCTATGTTACGATCATAAAGTGCATCATACATCTCAGCATCAATGGAGTTCAGTGGGAACTCCTCTTCTTCCTCTTCTTCCTCAGGATCCTCCTCTGGATCAGTCTCAGGCTCATGCTCCTGACCAACAACTGTGATCAACGGAGATGGCTCCCTCTGAATCAACTGCTCCCTGACAACATGAATGTCTCGGGGCTCCTCCTCAATAGGCACTCGGGGTTCCTTCTCCCCAACTCGACTAGCTCCTCCAACATCAGACATCCTGACAATATAATTTTAAGTTTTAGTTACTAAGTCATACTAGTGAGCACATACTTTAACACATAAGCACATAAAGTCTTTTATTATCTTTAATGAATTAAGAATTCATCTCTTAGAACTCGATAAGAGTTTTCCTTCACTATGTTCTTCCTATAAGGCTATTACCTAAGGTTGTTCCCCCACCTAAGGTTCATAACCTACAACTTTGATACCAACCTCTGACACCCCCAAATTCGGTACTTCCATTTCCACAGGATTTGGTGTTCACTGTACAAACGTCATCCATCTATCTACCCATAATTAAATGCAAACCATGCAATAAATAGAAATAATAATAAATCTCCCCTTATGGGGTTACATCAACTACATAATAAATAAATCCCAGGTTACTCTAACCTTAAATCATCTGTGCGGAAATATAAACAAATAAGTCTTAAGTAACATCAATTCTAATTATCATTACATAACCTCATAAATAATCAATCTTCATTACTTGCTAAGCTTGTCCTTGCCTTTACTAGTGGAAGGTTCGTCTACTCTTTCGTTCTTAACTACAATGTTATTATTACGTAAGAGTGAGCACGATTGCCCACAAGTATAACAATATAACAATGAATAATAGCATGCGAGAAAAATAATAACTTCGAATATAAAAGCTCAACTTTTGAATCAAGAATGGATAACAAGAATAAAAAGAAATTTCTGAGGGTCATAAGACCTTGAACTATGTCCTAGGTTGTCAAGGGTTATACTTGAAACCTTTAACAGTCATAAGACTATGGACCTTTCTTCTCGTACTTAGGGGGATCAGCCCTTAGTACCATACTGTGCACAATATCTTAACACTAAAGCGTAAATAATCCCCTATAAAAGGGTTGTTCATCTCAGTTTGACATCGGAGTCCGTACCAAAGGAAGTTTGGTTTGGATAATTCATTAAGGGCTCTGAAATTTAGAACGTTCATCAACTATGGACTAGTTGAATCGATAAAGGTTCGCTAGTCTAACAAAGTTTAACAATAATTGATAACTTAACTTGAATAGAATCTTAAAAGGTATACAATGGAATAAATATTGTATAACAGCATCATGCTTGAAAGATTAATAAACTTTAATATAACAACATGTGCTTAATCAAAATAACGAGAACTTGCTCGATGAAAAGAGACAACTTATAATTCATATAATGATAACGAGCAGGGTTAGAAAACTTGTCTTGTGCGTAGATTACACTTTAACTAAGCACGTTCTTTGAATTTAATCCTACATACCATTCATATTCACAATACCAGTTAATTATAACTTAACTAATCATCAATGATCATTCCTTTGTCTAAACTTTAGTTATGACTATACTTAGTCAAATTATCACAATTACTGTCACATAATATCACTTCATGAATAATAATTTACTTATGTATTCAATAATTCGATCCACATGCAATTATGTTATTTACATGTTACACATCTATTTTACATCTCATTATACTTCTAACATGTTTACATGTTCATTACATTAACTTACTAACACATTGCTAGACTTAGCATTTTAAAAACAATTCATTTTGAACTTTCTGGAGAGTGGCGCTACGGCGCCACTGTTATACTTGGTCTTCGTGCTGCGGCGCGATGGCACTGCGGCCGGACTCTTGGCGCTGCGGCGCCGTGGCGCTGCGACTCGAGACTTGGCGCTGCGGTGCGAGAAATAGGCAGGTAGCTGGCGCTGCGGCGCGGCATATTAGATACAGAAATGGCAGTTCGCGAAAATCGCAGAACATGCCAATTTCTTCCAATTTCTTATTTTCTACTCAAAATTAGACATACCCATATGATATAATTCATGCATAAACATAACCCAACATTTATATAATGACTTTAACCAATTTAAACACTTAATTACAGAATTAAAGCATGCAATTTCACTGACTTTGATGTTCTCGAAGGTTTTGAAAATAAAACATGAAAATTATCACTACGGATTCGTTATAACACCGAATCCGTTCATTTAAACTTTAGTCTCATCGTATCAACATGCATAATAAAATACGAGTGAAAAATTTAGGGATAATACATGATCAACACTTGAAATATCACGTATAAGGTTATATGGCCAAAACCCAAACTCTGTAAGTTTTTGAAAAACATATACGACATGTGTTTTCATGAAACTGATGATATGGTTTACATAATATATATAATTAAATACAATGTGATATGTCATAACACATAGACAACCCATAATCATTACTCATATCCCAATTACAGAGGTTAAACCAAAAACTTTGAAAGCCATGTTCATAGAATTTAAATGACGTAAAATAGAAATTGGGAAGGAGGAGATTACCCAAAGCGTAGTGTAGATTTTAATAAGAGATGAATATCAATTTCTCTCTGACTTCTCAACTAATACTCTGTATCTCTCTATGTGAATGCTCTCTAGACTTAGCAATAATAGAATGAATGAAGAAGACGTCGATATAAGAACTGGCGCATTATGGTCAGTTAACCCAGTCATGGGTAACTGTCCATAACTTCCACTAAGGCCATGTTTGGCTAGTATAAAAGACTTATACCCAATTAATTTAATAAAACCTCTTATACTATAGTTTAAATCATGCCACACCCACTTGCACAATACTTCATATATCTTATTTAATATAAATAAAATATAATAACTTCTCATAATTTCACATAGTCATATAATTAATTTCTCATTAATAAATAATGTCAAATTATTAACTCTCTAATTAATAATTAAATAATTAAATAACATCATGCTTAATTAAATATTTCATTTAATTCAATAAGCTCACATAATTACATACTTGAATAATAATTGTTCTCTACATTAATTTAATAAATATGACACATATAATTAAATTAATCTACCACAATTGCATCAAATAATTATTTAATCCAATAATTAAATCATCGAAAAATATTTATTTAATTCAATAAATATTAAAAATTAATTTACAAAAATCTCGTTCGTCACAAGAGATGTTAGCAACCTGAAGTTTTATAGGAAAAAGATTATTTGAAGTTACTCCAATTGTTGCTATCAACTGATTTCTCTTCGACAAGCATTATCATGAAAATGAATATCAAACCCCTTTTTCAAAAGGTGACCGGTGCTAAATAAATTATTTTTTAAACCAAGAACATAATAAACTTCAGACATCTTCTCCATTTTTCCAGATTTTGTTTGAAAAATAACTTCACCAACACCTTGAATTTTGTAGGCTCTGTCATCTCCAAATTTTACCTGTCCATGGTTAGATTCAACCAAGTCTGAAAATAAGCGCTTGTTTTCGGTCATATGTTTGCTTGCACCACTGTCTAAATACCAAACATTATCCTTATCATCGCCTTGAAATGCCAGCAACAAAGTATCCTGCACATCTTTTTCATCAGTTTTGTTTTCATGCATCAATCCGGTCTCATTTTGTGTTCCCTCTATTCTAAAATGACATTCTTTATATGTATGACCGAGTCTATAATAGTGGTAACATTCAAAATAGCCACGACCTCTTCCTCTTTGATAACCACGGCCTCTTTGATAACCACGACCTCTTCCTCTTTGGAAGTTTTTGATCATATTTTCTCCATCTTCATTTGAATCATTTTTGTTTACATAACCTCTTCCTCTGCCTTGAAATGAAAGTCTTTACCTCTGAAGTTGCCATTACCACCTCGACCACGACCATAGTGAAAACTACGGCCTCCCGTAAGTGAAACTTGGGATTTAAGAGCTTGATCAGGAAGAGGAGAATGATTTCTTTGATTTATCCTTACTTCATGAGCCTTCAAGGTCCCTTGCAAATCTTGAATAGTAAGAGACAATAGATCTTTTGATTCTTCAATAGCTATCACAACATAATCAAATTTTGGTGGTAATTTTTGCAACAACTTTCTCATCATCTAAAACTTCACCATTGGATGCCATTTGATTTGCAACTGAATTAACTCTTGTAAAATAATCTGAAATACTTTCATTCTCCTTCATTTCTAATTTTTCAAATTCTGTTCTTAAGGTTTGGAGGCGTACCTTTTTTTACCTTTTCTACACCTTTGTATGTAACTGGAATAATTTCCCAGACTTCCTTTGAACTTTTAGCTTTAGCAACTCTTTCATACACCGACATCTCAATTGTTTGATAAATTTGCAAACGCGCCTTGCTGTCCTTCTTTCGATTTTCCTTCAAATTGTTTTTTTGCGCTTGTGTCAAAGCATCTTCGTTTTTTGTATCCTCATATCCTTCATCCACAATATTCTATAGATCCATTGACTTGAGCAATAACATCATATTGTCTCTCCAATAATCATAATTTTCCCCACCAAATCGAAGAATAAGAAGAATAAGTGAAATCATGTTATTGGAATTTGCCATTTTTTAATGCTCCGCAGCTTGCTTTTTTTTTTTCTCTACTGCTTCAGTTTTTTTTTCTTTGGATCTCTGTTGCTGTAGCTACTTTAATTTCTTTTTCTACTTCAACCTTAACAGGAGCATCAATCACTTGGTGTTTTATCTTTTTGGTGGACCCGTGCAAACATATCAATTACTCCCTCCATCCCATTATATTTGATGTTCCCATTATATTTGATGTTCTAGAGATTTTTACATAGATTAAGGATAGATGTAATGTTACTATTTTACCCTTAATTAATACTTTATCTCTTCATCTTAAGCCTGTTTGTGGGAGTAACTCGTGAGCCGATAGTGGAACTCTTCGTTTAGATACTCCATTTGCAGGCTTTCCGATGGAGAGATTGATTGCGCAATCTCAGATCTCTCCCTCTCGTCACCTTAATTTCGCAATTCTCACTACATTCATCGTCTTCATCTTCGATCTCCAGATCTAGCAAGCTAAAAATTGAGGCCTCTGCAAGTGAGCACTGAAGAAGACGCCGGATCTGACCGGAGCACTGAAGAAGACGACGGAGGCCTCGGCCGAATTTGGCCGGAGCACTAAAGAAGACGCCGGATCTGACCGGAGCACTGAAGAAGACGACTGAAGCCTCGGTCAGATCTGACCGGAGCACTGAAGAAGACGACGGAGCTTTTGATTTGTATGTATGTATATATACATGTATATACCAAAAGAGAAGATGGAAGAGATCTAGAAATAGAAGGTGGGGAAAAATATGATTATAAATCTTGTTAATGGTATAATGGTAATGGTGGAGAGAGAGAAGCTAGCCCAAAAACTAGCGCTAGCTTAGAGATGAGAGAAAGCTTTGATCCTTCTATTTCATCGTTGGTAGCCTGTCACTGCAAATTCTCTCTCCTTAGCTCTGCTCTGTACATGTCAGGAGAAGGGTAGAAAAGGAAAAAAATTGGCAAAATATCCTTGGTACGGGAGAACGTCAAATATTTTGGAAAAAAAAATATACTCTAAAACGTCAGATATAATGGGATGGAGGAAGTACTTTAGATAAGCAGCTTGTCAGGAAGCTAGTAGTGCATCATCTTCCACCCAGTCAACTATATCTACTAAAGCAGCTTATGAAGTTTTGGCTGCTACGAGAGAAAGCTCTGATACCAATTTGTAGTCTAAATAAAGGAGAAAAATAATTATATAAACTGAACTTTTGTTCTTACTATTTCTCTCTTGCGCATAAAAGTGATTACAACCATTGGTATTTATAGGATTACAATAGCATTCTAGAATACTTAGCTTATAAGAATAAAACTCTAGATATTTCTAATGACCATTGATATATCCAATACAAAATATTAAATGTTTCACGTCTTGTTTACAGATATTCAAAGAACCAAATTAATCTATGAATGTAGAAAACCAAGAATTTGGTTTAGCTTCCCAACAGACGAACATGGAAATAACTTAATTGAGTTTGTCTTTTTAACATGATTTTAACGTTTAAACTTGCTGGAATTGAACATAGCTATTCTAGGATGTTAATAACCTGGAAATAAACGAGAAATGGTGAAGGAGAGAAGCATAACGATAAATTTTTCCGTGCCAGAAAATATTTTTGGATGCTTGTTTCAACTTGAAATCTCTAACGGATTTTGAAACTAATTATATGTATGGACTTCTAAGAATGTGTAGTTGATTTTGGGCAGAAAAGCAATGAAAAACTTGCTGAAAAACATTTTGGACCACCGGAGAATATGACTGGAGGTTCGCAACCAACAAACTTTTCGGGCAGAGCCCGTTTGGCTATTTCTGGCCAGATTTTGTGGAAATTTTGTATTAGAAAGTTGTAGAGAATTAAATTTTATGTGAAATGGACATAGAATTCTTAATTTTCAGATAAGCAATTTAATTATTTTGAATTGTTGAAGTTTCAGCACTTTAAAAAATTATAATTAAATTCCCGAAAAATGGTTTTGAGCTGGATTTTGTTTACAGTAATATTATAATAGTATTTAAGAATTACAAAAAAAATTGATGAATTATATAAGAGCAAAAGTATTTATTGTATTTTTAAGTCATTTAAAGTTAGTTTAAAAATAGTAGAAATTCATAGAAAATTTTATGAATGGTGGAATATTATGAAACTTGGTGAAAAATCTTATAATAATTTAAGATAAATATTTGTAGTGCTTCAAGGATAGGAAAATATGTGGAGGTGTTATGTCTATTTTGTAGTTATTAAACAATAGTTTTATCAATTGAAATAATTACAAAAAATTATCAAATAATCCAAAAAATGTGGAAATTGGTTAACGTTGGAAAGTTTAAAATAATATTCTAAAGACTTTAGAAGGATTAGTAGACTCAATAGGTGTCGAGACGTTGTGGATCGCGTGCTAATTGGCCAATGGGCATAACGGTCTTTTTACACGAGGGTCAAGAATTGACCGAGAGAATTTGAGTATACTTTTATAGTATAACATTAGTGTTGTGTTAATATATCAATAAAATGTGATTGTGGACTTTGAATTAATTTTTTAGATTAAAACGAGCTGGTTTGACCTCATTTAGAAACTAGAAGTTGAGCCGAGATGTTGTAATACTAGAGTGAAGTTCCCTGAACTATTAAAGTTCTGCAAATTATGAACTTTCTTATTTTTGAGCTTATGTGCTAGTTCCTTAATTTTTGTAAGTTTTTTAGTTTATTCGGTATTTTTAAATGGAGCAAGTTATAATATCATAACAAACTCTTTATTTGAATAAGTTCCTTATTTATTAAAATCCTACAAGTCATGCAAATGCCTATGATTGAGTTGGGCTGCAAGTTTTGCAGATCATATATACGAGGTTCTTGAACTCATAATTAGTAGATCATATATACGAGGTTCTTGAACTCATAATTAGTGTGGTAAGTACTTGAACCCGCAGTACTATGGTAAGTTCCTGACGAGTTCTTGAACTCATAATACTATGGCGAGTTCTTGAACTCATATTATGATGGCAAGTTCATGAACTCATAATGTATGGTAAGTTCTACGAATGAAATATTATTTTTGAATTTGCAAGTCCTTGATATTCAAGAATTGATTGGAAGTAGAAAGGATGTCATTTGTTTCGACTACTCTATTATAAAGTTAATCGTTATGGTTGATGTTATCTAATCCCAATTTGTTTGGTAAGGATTCTTAATGTTAAGACTGAGGATGAATAACCCTATATTATACGAGATTTTTCACAATTTTTGTAACTATTAACTTTTATAACAGAGTTCATGGTCCTCATCACCATGTATAGATTTCATAGTTATTGTCACTGTTGAATTCTGTATAAGAAGTTCATGGTACATATGATCATGTATAGAATTCACAACAATTATGACTGTTGAATTTTGAATGTGTAAATGTTTTTAGTTGTATGACTGTCAAACAGTTGTGGGCAATGTTTTGTCGACTTGAAGGTTGTAGTCAGGCTATATAGTGCCATGGTGAAGCTTTAGCATGTAAGAGTCTGCATTTTATGTGACTGTTAGGCTACGCTTCAGCAAAGAAATGTTTTTGAAAGTTAAAGAGTTTTTGGTCTTTATGAGCCCTCAGTAATAATCTAAAATTAAAGACTTTGGTGTTGAGGTTTTTCTTATGTTGAAAATTTCCTTGACGAGATATTAATTTGTTCAAAATATATTTATTCATTGATGAGATTACTCTGACAAGTCGTTGTGTACTATAGTGAAGTAACATGTTACAGTCAAAGAAGTACTGCTAAGTGTATCACATCTAATACGATTCTAAAAAATTCTTGGTCTTTCATGACCATCCAAGTAACGTAAAGCTGATAATTAATTATTTCTAAGTTTGAAATTATTGGATTATTGATACAAAGTTACTCCTTAAACTGTTTATTTTAGTACCGTACTTTCTTAGCATATTCGATGCTCACTGTAATACCCGGTTAAAAAAAATAATAATAACATGTAATAATAAAATAATAACAGGTTTATAATTAGATAATTGAATAGAAACTAATAATTACTTACACATATCTAAAATCTATTAGGTTAAGTCAGTTAGACTGTAACAAACTTTTAATTTTAAAAGTACTGTTTTACTTGGTAACCTATTTTGCAAAGGAATTAAAGATATTTAGATAACTAGAGAGAGAAAAGAACGTAACAAAATTTCTTTGGCTTTGGGGTACTGCAGAACAGAGAAAAAGAAAGAAGAAAACTCAAAGAGGTAAAAATAAACTCTTCTTTTTCTATTATGAGTTGAAACTCGTATTATTTATGTATGTTTATATTTCAAAACAAATGTTATAATAAGAAAAAGAGTATAAAAATTAATGGTATGTATTTTCTGTATAAATCAAAGAGATTTCAAATTATATATGTTTTAGTTAGTTTGAAAACAATTTTGATAAAAAAAACAATACTATCTTTTCATTAAAAATATTTCAGTTCGTTAGAAAATAATTTTGACAAATCAGGATAAGAGGTTAACAAATTCATATGTGATGTTGAGATAGTCCGACTTGTGGCTATTATAGTTTGTATTTAAATAAATATAGTTTATTAATATATATTTTTAACTCTAGTATGTAATCATAAAACTGACCTAAAATTAAGATTTATGTGCATAAAATTCGAGTTAAGAGTACAAGTAAGTTATAATATTTCATCCTAATAATTTTATTTGTCCTAATTTTATATTTAGGATTTGTTCGCTTTTATTTTTTGTATTTGCAATATCGAGTTAAGTGACTTTCCGAACTAATTAGTATTTTTTTAATTTATCGTATACTTTTATGTATACCTTAGAAATTACTCGGATGCCTAAATGTATGATTTCAAAATTTGTTATGTTTTATTTAAGGCTTCCATTTAAATTAAAATGTTATGTTCTGTTATTTCAAACTTGGGATCAAGTATTTATTTTTGAATTGTGAAATGAGATTGTATGATTTTGAACTGTGAAAAAGTATCGTTTAGAATGTTGATAATCTTGTGAATTTTTTTTAAAATCCACAGTCTGACTATGTATAGAACCTGTTATTGATTACGTTAGTTCCGGAGCTAATATAAGACCTACTAAGGCGCACCCCTTTTAGATGCCTTTCGTGGAGCGTGCATTATATGGATACCTTAGTAGGATGCGTGATCATTGACATTATCGAACTTTTGGGTTGTGTTACAAGGCTGCTATAACCTTAGTCGCTAAGGTTGTTGATTAAAATATATAATATTGTATACATTGAAATCATTTTGAATGTGAAATTTGTTTTTTTATTATCTATTTTAGTTTTGAAAAATATATTTACTATTATTATTGAACAAAAAGTTATTTCGAAAAAACTGTTTTGTAAATTATACTTGATCCCCCTAAATAGTAAGGATTGCTACTTGCTGGGCTTCACCGCTCACCCCTTACAAATTTTTATAGGTCCCATCGTTGATAGTTGAGCACTTATTTGATACGCTTTGGATAGCCAGCGTTTAATTTAGGATGTTATTTTTTGTTGTTGTTAGATGTTGATAAAACTTTTAGTTTCGGGGAGTTGCAACTCCATTTTATTATTTTGGGTATTTATTGGTTCTTCATTTGAATTGGATTAAAAGATGTTTATTATTGGATTTAATTTAAAATTATTTTTGAGTTGTTTTGTTTGGTCTGCGCTTGATTGGTATTGTGTGCCATTCCAGCCTTTAGGTTTGCAGCGTGTTGCACTTCGAACCTGCGCGAGTTTGGGGTGTTACAAAGATGGTATCAAAGCAGTGGCTCATTGCAGTGTGCTGGCTAGGAAACCCACACATTTCCTAGGGAATGATTTTGGTATTTAACTGTGGGTTGTGATTCGACTAGACTTAAGAAATTGAGAGTGATAGATTTTAGGTTTGGACATCTTTATATAAAAAATTGGGTTTAATATATAAGATCACGTTAGATTAGTTTTATTAATTAATGAATGGTTGAGTACCGAATTTGGAGACTACTTTGACGATGTGTAAGTTATAACCTTGCAAATTGTAGTGCTTTTTAGATAACAGACAAGTTAGAAAAATGAGACTTATATTGCTTACGTTGTGGTGAATCTATGATTTTGGTAATCATTAGATTGAAAAGGTTGCTTAATTTGGTGTTCAAATTGATATAGAATAAGAAATTGTCAAACGAGTTTCTTATAATATTTTAACTTGAGGACAAGTATTGGGTGATGGACTAGGTAGTGTATATGAAGTCTGAGACTTTTAGAGTATTATTTAGATATGGATCAAGTGTTAGAGCGTGTTTATAATTAACCTTAAGAATTGTCAATTTGGAGGACCAAATTTTTTTAAGGTGGGTAAAGTATAATAACCGGTTAAAAAATAATAACATATAATAATAAAATAATAACATGTTTATAATTAGATAATCGAATAGAAACTAATAATTATTTATACATATCCAAAACCTATTAGGATAAGTTAGTTAGACTGTAACAAATTTTTAATTTTAAAAGGACTCTTTTACTTGGTAACCTATTTTGCAAAGTAATAAAAGATATTTAGATAACTAGAGAGAGAAAAGAAAAAATTATTTGGCTTTGGGGTACTGCAGAATAGAGAAGAAGAAAAGAAGAAAACTCAAAGAGGGAAAAATAAACTCTTCTTTTTCTAGTATGAGTTGAAACTCGTATTATTTATGTATGTTTTTATTTCAAAACAAAGAATGCAACAAGAAGAAGAGTATAAAAATTAATGGTATGTATTTTCTGTATAAATCAAATAGATTTCAAATTATATACGTTTCAGTTCGTTTGAAAACAATTTTGATAAACAAAACAATATTATATTTTCATTAAATATATTTCTATTCGTTAGAAAACAATTTTGACAAATCAAGATAAGAGGTTAACAAATTCATATGTGATGTTCAGATAGTCCGACTTGTGACCATTATAGTTTTATTTAAATAAATATAGTTTATTAATATATATATGTTTAACTATAGTATGTAATTGTAAAACTGACCTAAAATTAAGATTTATGTGCGTAAGATTTTAGTTAATAGTATAAGTTATAATATTTCATCCTAATAAATTTTTTTGTCCTTTAAGATTTGTTAGCTTTTATTTTTCGTATTCGCAATATCGAGGTAAGTGGCTTTCTGAACTATGTAGTGTTTTTTTAAATTATCGTATACTTTTATGTATGCCTTAGGAATTACTCAGATGTCTAAATGTATGATTTCAAAATTTGTTATATTTTATTTAAGACTACCATTTAAATTAAAATGTTATGTTCTGTTATTTCAAACTTCGGATCAATTATTTATTTTTGAACTATGAAATGAGATTATATGATTTTGAATTGTGAAAAAGTATCGTTTAGAATATCGATAATATTGTGAAAAGATTTTGAAATAATCAGTCTGACTATGTATAGAACCTGTTATTGATTACGTTTAGTTCTGGAGCTAATATAACATACTAAGGCGCATGTAAGACCCCAACTTTTATGAATAAAGATGAATTTTTTATAAATATCATTTTTGAATATTATGGAGTGAATTTGATATAGTGTTATAGTTGTGGGTAATATTTATAAATTTTGCGAAGTACGCAAGTTGTTATATTATATTCGATTGGTCGGAGAATATTCGTTTTAATAGGGAATATTCGTACGACGACACAATCATTGGTGGATCCCACAACGGAATTATTGTCGGATTAAGAAAACGATAAAAACATTTTTTTATAAAATAACGGCGAAAGTTTTACCGTTAACTGTTGAAATACCCGGTGGTAAAAATACAGTAATACGCGTGGTTGCATAGTAGCACAAGGTATTGATTATTGATGCTTACGTAAGAAGTCACTCAGTTTAACTCTAGTATTGCTACAGTAATTGTTGCATAATATCTCATATTATTGACTCAATTATTGTCACAGTATCATCTGCATAATATTTTATATTATTAAATCAATAATTGAGACGACAAAGTTATTCATATTATTATTTGTAATATTGACGATGTCTAGAAAGTTCTGTCGATGAGAGGTTTGGTCACATAATTACGCGCCAGTAGGGAGAAATTCTTATCGGAAAGCCCCCTCTTTCTTGAGAATAATCTGGTTGTTAAATATTGTGAGTTATAATATTAATGATGAATAATTATTGGAAGATTAAAAATGTATTGATTGAAGATAAAATGATTTGTGGTAATATTTATTCAATCTTTGATATAAATAAGAAGTCTGTTATGAGACGTTTGTGGCAAGTTTGGTTTATTCAATGGGGGCTCATATGTCATCATCTAAGAGTGACTTTCGCTAATAGTAATTGTCTTTACCAGACCTCAAACCACTTGCCGTTTCATATTACAGGCGTCGAACCAATTGTCGTTTCACATTACAGGCGTCGACCAATTGTCGTTTCACATTACAGGCGTTGACCAATTGTCGTTTCACATTACAGGAGTCGACCAATTGTCGTTTCACATTACAGGCGTCAAACCACTTTTCTTTTCACATCACCAGTCGTCAAACCACTTGCCTCTTCACATTGCAAGGGCTAAGCTAGAAATCTTCTATAAATAGAAGCTTATTTCTTCTTTCATTCTCACCAATTCACTACGACTTACAAGAGAATTCTATAGAGAGAGAATCAGAGAGAAAGAAGAAGAGTATTTTGTTACTACACTATTTCAGTATCCAATCTCCTACTAAGGTAAGGGGTATTATTTCTTTCGTATTCGTAAGGGATGTTATTTTTGTTCAATATTCGCTTGAAATAATATTTTTCTTCCATACTCTGTAGTATGTAAGTAATGTTATTTCATTTCAGATTTCGAATTCTATACTCGTTTGTTAAAATTTTGGCTTCTATACTCCATGAAATTAGTAGAATATCCTTGATATTTGCGCTTCATCCAGTATCTTTTCATGAAAATATTATTCTGAATTTTTGAAGTACTATTCACGGGATACTATTCACTCGAGTACTAATCACCCGGGGTACTATTCATGATAAAAATTGATTCATTTTCAGTTTAAATTATTTTTAGTATAATATTATTCTTGAATTTTACTCCACAAAGCAGTATCATGTTGACAATTTAGACGTTATTGATTTCTAGATAAATTAAATTATAAATCTTTAAAAATTTATCATTGAATTTGTTTTATTGAATTCTTATATCATTGTCATCATCCTCGTGTTTATATTATGTTGAAAGTCATCTGTAGCATGTAGTGCACAGTTGGACTTGGTATGATTATGACCAGGGATTATTCTGTATAATCATGACCGTAATGTTGCAAATGATGTGGTAAAAGTCCTCATTTGCCCGTTGTGCATTGATGGACAGTTGTTGGCATGATCATGACCATTGATGAATACACGAATATCCTTGGCCCGTAGTGCATGGATAATTTATGGTCGTGATACTAAAGAATATCCTTGGCCGTAGTGCAGGGGTGATTCAATGATGTGGATTATTTATTAAGCTGAGTCTCAGTGATAAAAGTAATGAAAAACCTTTTAAATCATAGAAGATAGTAGATTTTATTCTCTACTTGACTCTTCTAATGGATTGCTTGTTCCGCTGCAGTTAAACTTGATGTTTGTTATAATTTATCAGTTTAACACTGTTGAAGGCTAACGATAAATTATTTTGCATTATCTTAGTCATAATATTTCTTACTGGTCTAGTTGAGCTCACCCTTTTGCTTTCATTGTCCTCTCCAGGAAATGAAAACGTAGCCGTGACTAGTCGGGAAACGGAGTGACGGTCCAGATGATATCATTAGTAGTCCTCACTATTCTATAAAATAGTGTGATAATAATTGTATTGAGGACTCCATTTCAGTTGAATACTGTCTAGAAGATAATATTCGTTTTAAAACTCTCAGTTTATGTTTTGTCGTATTTTACACGACAGTTGTATTTGAATTTTGTACCATGTATTTGGCGACTCAAGATGGGTGATGTATACCTATTTTGGGGGCGTCACAGTTGGTATCAAAGCTTAGGGATATGTTCCCTGGCTAAGATGTGAGACTAGAACTAGGGGGGAGAGACGGGAAAATTCTTCGCTAGTATAACCTACCTAAGTTTAATTATTATTTAATTGGTCGGTCAGAATATAAGGATATTATGTGGCATGTCAATTAACCTTTGTTTTGTAGCAATGTTTAAAAATGGCATCTGAAAATATTGAGATAAGTAATGGAGCACATGAGACCGCTGAGACACCTTTAATCACCAACCAGGTTAATGTGATGTTAGACGAAGAAGAAATTAGAGATATCTACGTGGTGAGTGAAGAACTAATAGTTGCACCCGAGCTAGTCGCAGAGGTAGCAGTTGAGAGTGAGGAAGAAGAGGAACCTGAGGAAAATTTCTTAGAAGAATTTTATAATCAAAATTTAGAATTACAAAATCGTATTCATGAGTTAGAAGAACATGCTGAAGAACGACAGGCGGTCGTGGAGCAAAGAGATGCAACAATTCAAAATTGTGTTACCCGATGTACGATACTTGAACAGAAGCACTCTTTGTCAGAGTATAAGATATTAGAGCTAGAATCTAATAATGCTATGATCAAAGTTCTGATGAAAGAAGAAACAACTGAACGAATGAGAATGGAGGATGCATGGGTAAAAGCCGCACGACGCGTTGATATTATAGAAAAAGACGTCCGATCCAATAAGGCCAAAATAGATGAAATGGATTTCACTTTTTAGATAGCAATTGGGAGAATCCAACATCGAGTTCGGAATTACCTTGTGTAAAACGGTCAACCCTAATTCAATATGGATTAGAGAGTAATGATTCAAATCATGGATCAGGAATGCGACGAAGCAATTAAGGGTGGAATGTCCTTTATAGCAAAGTCAAGCCTAGCTGGGATGGTGACGCCAAAGGATGTCCCAGACAATTCAAATCGGTAGTTTAAGAGAGCATTTTTCGTGACGAGGAACCGAATGAAGTTATCACGGGTAAGCTTATCATAAACTCTAGCGAAGTCTATACCTTATTTGATACTGGTTCTACTCATTCTTTTATTTCTCCTACTTGCGCTCAACGTTTAAATTTGACTCCGGAGAAATTAGACTTTGACTTATCTGTTGAAACTCTGTTGGGAGAAACCTTCATTACATCCATTGTTTATAAGTCTTGTTTGGTTCAAATCGGTACCCTCACATTACCTATCGATCTTATTTCATTGAAAATACTTGCATTTGACGTAATTCTAGGGATTGATTGGTTAACTACTCATCATGCAAAAATTAATTATTTTCATAAGGTTGTTAGCTTTCATATTCCTAACCAACCTATTATGCGAATTCAAGCAACCAAACCATTAAAATTAATCACTGTCATCTCAAGCTATAAAGCTATTCGTTTATTGAAAAATGGATGTCAAGCTTTCTTAGCTCATGTCACGGATTTAAACAAAAATACGTCAATTTTGAATGATATTTCTATTGTTAATAAATTTCCTGACGTATTCCCTGAAGAACTTCCTGGCCTACCCCCAGAGCGAGAAATTGAATTTTGTATCGACCTTGAACCTGGTACAAAACCCATTTCTAAAGTCCCATATCGAATGACTCCTATTGAACTTCAGGAGTTAAAGACCCAATTACAGGAATTATTAGACATCGGTTTCATTCGTCCTATTACGTCTCCTTGGGGTGCTCCTGTTCTATTCGTGAAGAAGAAAGATGGGAGTATGCGACTTTGTATTGATTATCGGGAGTTGAATCATGTCACCATCAAGAATAGATACCCATTACCACGTATTGCTGACCTGTTTGACCAGTTGGAAGGCGCCAAATTCTTTTTAAAGATCGATCTTCGTTTCGGATATCATCAGTTAAAGATTAGAACCGATGACATTACAAAGATGGCTTTCAGAACTCGGTACGGGTATTATGAATTCCTAGTCATGTCTTTTAGATTGACTAATGCTCATGCTGCCTTCATGGATATAATGAACCGAGTATTCAAGGAATATTTAGATCACTTTGTGGTTGTCTTTATTGATGACATCCTCATATATTTCAAAAGCCGTGAAGATCATGAGCAACACTTGAGACTGATACACCAAAAGTTTCATGAAAACAAGCTTTATGTCATGTTGAATAAATGCGAGTTCTAGCTTGAGAAAATAGCATTCCTTGGGCACGTAGTATCAAGTCATGGAATATCTGTTGACCTGGTAAAGATTGAAGCTATTCAAAGCTGGGAGTAACCTAAAGCAGTGACCGAAGTACGTAGCTTTCTCGACTTAGCTGGTTATTATCAGAGATTCGTAGAAGGGTTTTCTCGAATCGCTACTCCATTAACTCAGCTGACTCAGAAAGATACAAAATTCGGTTGGAGCGTGGAATATAAGAAGAGTTTTCAAGAACTCAAGAGGAGA
The DNA here is from genome assembly GCA_016801055.1 of Panax notoginseng. Classification (NCBI taxonomy): domain Eukaryota; kingdom Viridiplantae; phylum Streptophyta; class Magnoliopsida; order Apiales; family Araliaceae; genus Panax; species Panax notoginseng. Next base: position 214,856,335 of record CM029017.1, on the reverse strand, counting down.
CTCATTTTAGCACCTGTTCTGACAATACCATCTGGCTCGGAGGGATTTGTCATCTACAGTGATGCTTCGGGCAAATGGTTAGGATGTGTTCTCATGCAACATGGGAAAGTCATAGCCTATACCTCTCGGCAACTCAAAGCATATAAGAGGAATTATCCTACTCATGATCTAGAGTTGGCAGCTGTTGTCTTTGCACTAAAAATTTGGAGGCATTACTTGTATGGGGAGAAAGTGGAGATCTTTACGGATCATAAAAGCCTCAAATATTTCTTCACCCAAAATGAACTCAACATACGGCAACGACGTTGGCTTGAACTGTTGAAAGATTATGATCATACCATTCAATACCATCTTGGTATAGCGAACGTAGTAGCTAACGCATTGAGTAGAAGATCATATGCGGGTACGAGTGTGATATTGTCAACATAAAGGCCAATTTTATATAACTCGCAAAGGATAGAAATAGAGTTAAAGACTCCAGGGACCCATGTGATGATAGCGAATATACGAGTAGAACCGACTTTAATCGATAAAGTCAAAGCTGCTCAAGCTACAGACCTGGAGCTGATGAGTATGAGGAAGAAAGTGCAAGAAGGTGCTATACCGGAAGCAAGAGTCGATGAAGAAGGAATACTTCGAGTCAACTCCAGACTTTGTGTTCCTAACGACCCTGATTTAAAGTATAAAATCATGATGGAGGCGCACAACACACTGTTTGCAATCCATCCTGGGAGTACCAAAATGTATCATGATCTTCGACATACATTTTGGTGGAGCAATATGAAGAGAGAGATCGCGGAGTTTATCTCAAGGTGTCTAACTTGTCAACGAGTCAAGGCAGAGCATCAAGTATCAAAAGGTCCATTACAACCATTTGAAATTTCAGAATGGAAGTGCGAGCACATTACCATGGATTTCGTTACCGGTCTTCCCAAGGTTTCTCAAGGTATAGATGCAATTTGGGTCATTGTTGATAGATTGACCAAGTCGGCTCATTTCTTACTTATACACTTAAACGTCTTGCTCGTATGTACATAAACAAGATTATAAGATTGTATGGTATGCCAGTATCTATAGTTTCTGAGCGAGACCCAAGATTCACTTTAAGATTTTGGGTTAGTTTGCAAAAAGCTATGGGCACGAATTTATGATTTAGTTTGGCTTATCGTCCTCAAACGGACGGACAGTCAAAGAGGACTATTCAAACTCTTGAAGATCTATTAAGACTCTGTGTCCTTGACTTCAAGGGAAGTTGGGACAAGTTTTTACCATTGGTAGAGTTTTCCTACAACAATAGTTATCAAACAAGTATTGGCATGGCTTCATTCGAGGCGTTGTATGGAAGAAAGTGTCGTTCTCTAGTATGCTGGGATGAGGTGGGTGAAGCAACGTTATTGGAACTAGAGTTGGTATGTTTGACTACGAAAAAGATTCAAACGATCCGACAACGTATAAAAATCTCACAAGATCGACAAAAGAGTTATGCTGATCTTCATCAAAAGGAAGTAGAATTCAATATTGGAGAACATGTGTTGTTACGTGTTGCTCCATGGAAAGGAGTTACGAGATTTAGAAAGAGAGAAAAGCTCAATCCTCGATTCATTGGCCCATTTTTAATCCTCGAACGAGTAGGAAATGTGGCTTATAGACTCGCCTTACCGCCAAGTATGTCTCGTGTTCATAACGTTTTTCACATATCTATGTTACGTAAATATGTGAAAGACCCGAACCACATTATTGAGTTAGAATCGGACTAAATACCGAAAGATTTAACGTATGAAGAGGTTCCTGTTAAAATCTTGGATAAGAAGGAGCAAATTTTATGCTCCAAGGTTATACCTCAAGTCAAAGTTTTGTGGAGAAACCACAATGTTGAGGAAATGACCTGGGAGTTAGAATCTGAAATTAAATCAAGGTATCCTTACCTCTTCGACATACAAGGTACGTACCCTAATTTCGAGTGTAAAATTTCATAAGAAGGGGAGGTTGTAAGACCCCAACTTTTATGAATAAAGATGAATTTTCTATAAATATTATTTTTAAATATTATGGAGTGAATTTGATATAGTGTTATAGTTGTGGGTAATATTTATAAATTTTGCGAAGTATGCAAGTTGTTATATTATATTCGATTGGTCAGGGAATACTCGTTTTAACAGGGAATATTCGTACGACGGCACAATTATTGGTGGACTCCACAACGAAATTATTGTCGGATTGAAAAAATGACAAAAATATTTTTTTATAAAATAACGGCAAAAGTGTTACCGTTAACTGTTAAAATACCCGGTGGTAAAAATACAGTAATACGCGTGGTTGCATACTAGCACACGGTATTGATTATTGATGCTTACATAAGAAGCCACTCAGTTTTACTCAATTGTTGCTACCGTAATTGCTGCATGGTATCTCATATTATTGACTCAATTATTGTCACAGTATCATCTGCATAATATTTTATATTACTAAATCAATAATTGAAACGATAAAATTATTCATATTATTATTTGCAATATTGACGATGTCTAGAAAGTTCTATCGAGGAGAGGTTTGGTCACCTAATTGCGCGCCAATAGGGAGAAATCCTTATCGGAAAGTTTCCTCTTTCTTGGGAATAATCTGGTTGTTAAATATTGTGAGTTATAATATTAATGATAAATAATTGTTGAAAGATTAAAAATGTATTGATCGAAGATAAAATAATTTGTGGTAATATTTATTCAATCTTTGATATAAATAAGAAGTCTGTTATGAGACGTTTGTGGTAAGTTTGGTTTATTCTATAGGGGCCCATATGTCATCATCCAAGAGTCACTTTTGCTAATAGTAATTGCCTTTATCAGACGTCAAACCACTTGGCGTTTCATATTACAAGCGTCGAACCAATTGTTGTTTCACATTACAGGCATCAACCAATTGTCGTTTCACATTACAGGCGTCAACCAATTGTCGTTTCACATTACAGGCGTCAAACCACTTGTTATTTCACATTACAGGCGTCAAACCACTTGTTATTTCACATTACAGGCGTCAAACCACTTTTCTTTTCACATCACCAGTCGTCAAGCCACTTGCCTCTTCACATTGCAAGGGCTAAGCTAGAAATCTTCTATAAATAGAAGCTTATTTCTTCTTTCATTCTCACCAATTTACTACGACTCATAAGAGAATTCGATAGAGAGAGAATCAGAGAGAAAAAAGAAGAGTATTCTGTTACTACACTATTTCAGTATCTAATCTCCTACTAAGGTAAGGGATATTATTTCTTTCGTATTCGTAAGGGATGTTATTTTTGTTCAATATTCGCTTGAAATAATATTTTCTTCAATACTCTGTAGTATGTAAGTAATATTAATTCATTTCAGATTTCGAATTCTATACTCGTTTGTTAAAATTTTGGCTTCTATACTCCATGAAATTAGTAGAATATCATTGATATTTGCGCTTCATCCAGTATCTTTTTATAGAAATATTATTCTGAGCATTCTTGATAAGTTTTAACTTTTTTATGCCGGAGTACTATTCACGGGGTTACTATTCTTGAAGTACTATTTACGGGGTAATATTCACTCGAGTACTATTCATTTGGGGTACTATTCATGATAAAAATTGATTCGTTTTCGGTCCAAATTATTTTTGGTACAATATTATTCTTGAATTTTACTCTACAAAGCAGTATCATGTTGACAATTTGGACGTTATTAGTTTTTGGATAAATTAAATTATAAATCTTTAAAAATTTATCATTGAACTTGTTTTATTGAATTCTTATATCATTGTCATCATCCTCATGTTTATATTAAGTTAAAAGTCATCTGTGGCATGTAGTGCATAGTTGGACTTGGTATGATTATGACCAGGGATTATTCGGTATAATCATGATCGTAATGTTACAAATGATGTGGTAAAAGTCCTCATTGGCCCGTTGTGCATTGATGGACAGTTGTTGGCATGATCATGACCATTGATGAATACACGAATATCCTTGGCCCGTAGTGCATGGATAATTTATGGTCGTGATACTAAAGAATATCCTTGGTCGTAGTGCAGGGGTGATTCAATGATGTGGATTATTTATTAAGCTGAGTCTCAGCGATAAAAGTGATGAAAAACCTTTTAAATCATAGAAGATAGTAGATTATATTCTCTACTTGACTCTTCTACTGGATTGCTTGTTCCGCTGCAGTTAAACTTGATGTTTGTTATATTTTATCAGTTTAACACTGTTGAAGGCTAACGATAAATTATTCTGCATTATCTTAGTCATAATATTTCTTACTGGGATAGTTGAGCTCACCCTTTTGCTTTCATTGTCCTCTTCAGGAAATGAGAAAGTAACTAAGACTAGTCGGGGAACGGAGTGATGGTCCAGATGATAGTATTAGTAGCCCTCACTATTCTATGAAATAGTGTGATAATAATTGTATTGAGGACTCCATTTGAGTTGAATACTGTCTAGAAGATAATATTCGTTTTAAAACTCTCAGTTTATGTTTTGTCGTATTTTACACGACAGTTGTATTATTAAGTTGTATTTGAACTTTGTACCATGTATTTGGCAACTCAAGATGGGTAATGTATACCTATTTTGGGGGCGTCACAGCGCACACCTTTTATATGTCCTTCGGGGAGCGTGCATTTTATAGATATCTTAATAGGATGCGTGGTCATTGACATTATCGAACTTTTGGGTCGTGTTACAGGGTTACTCTAACCTTAATCACTAAGGTTGTTGATTAAAAGATATATTGTATAAATTGAAATCATTTTGAATGTGAATTTCATTTTGTTATTATTTGTTTTAGTTTTGAAAATTGTATTTACTATTGTTATCGAACAAAGAGTTATTTTGAAAAAAGTGTTTTGCAGATTATACTTGATCCACCTAAATAGTAAGGATTGCTACTTGTTGGGCTTCCCTTTACAAATTTTTATAGGTCTCATCGTTGATAGATTAGCACTTATTTGATACACTTTGGATAACTGGAGTTTAGTTTAGAATGTTATTTCTTTTTGTTGTTGGATGTTGATAAAACTCTTAGTTTCAGGGAGTTGCGACTCCATTTTATGATTTGGTATTTATTGGTGTTACATTTGAATTGGATTAAAAGATATTTATTGTTGAGTTTAATTTAAGATTATTGTTGAGTAGTTTTGTTTGAGCTACAAGTGATTAATATTTTTGCCATGCGAGCCTTTAGTTTTTGCGGCGTGTAGCACTTCAGGCCTGCAACTAGTTCGGGTTGTTACAGAGATGGTATCAAAATAGGCCCCTTGCAGTGTGTCGACTAGGAAACCCACACATTTTCTGGGGAGTTTTTTTGGTATTTAACTGTGGGTTGTGATTAGACTAGACTTAAGAAATTGAGTGTGATAGATTTTAGGTTTGGACACCTTTATATAAAAATTGGGTTTAATATATAAGATCAAGTTGGATTAGTTTTATTGACTGCAGAATGGTTGAATACCATATTTGGAGACTACTTTGATGATGTGTAATTTATGACCTTGCAAATTTTAGTGCTTTTTAGATAACGGGAAGTTAGAAAATGAGAGTTATATTCACTACAAGAAATATTAGGGATGTAGTGAAGGAAATTTTGTTAAGAAATTCATTCCTTCACATGAGGAGTTTTCTAGTGAAGGAACAGTGAAGGAAAAGAATGTAGTGACAATATAGTTATTAGCGATAGAAATATCCTTCACAATTTATATTTTTTTCTTTTGCAAAATTAAGGTCGTAGAAAGATATTTGGCGCCAATTTATGATGCAAATTTGTGAGAAAAAAAATATATTAATGAAAGAATTATTACTCACTATATATTATTGTTCAGACGTTTTTTGCGAGAGATAAAATTGGTCACTGTTTTGTTCTAAATAATTTTTTTAGAATTAATTGTGGTGAGTATAACTAATTTATGACATTATAAGGTGCACACCTTTTAGATGCCCTTTGGGGAGCGTGCATTTTATAGATACCTTAGTATGATGTGTGATCATTGACATTATCAAACATTTGGGCCGTGTTACAAGGCTACTATAACCTTAGTCACTAAGGCTGTTGATTAAAAGATATATTGTATACATTGAAATCATTTTGAATGTAAAATTCGTTTTGTTATTATCTGTTTTAGTTTTGAAAGTATATTTACTATTTTTATCGAACAAAGAGTTATTTCGAAAAAAAGTATTTTTCAAATTATACTTGATCCACCTAAATAGTAAGGATTGCTACTTACAGGGCTTCACCGCTCACCCTTACAAATTTTCACAGGTCCCGTCGTTGATAGTTGAGTACTTATTTGATACGCTTTGGATATCTGGAGTTTAGTTTATGATGTTATTTTTTTTGTTTGATGTTGATAAAACTCTTAGCTTCAGGGAGTTGCGCCTCCATTTTATGATTTTGGTATTTATTGGTGATTCATTTGAATTGGATTAAAAGATGTTTATTGTTTGGTTTAATTTATGATTATTGTTGAGTTATTTTGTTTGGGCTGCGCGTGATTGGTATTGTTGCCATGCAAGCCTTTAGGTTTGCAGCGTGTAACACTTCGGGCTTGTGCAGGTTTGGGGTGTTACAAAGATGGTATCAAAGTAGTGGCCCCTTGCAGTGTGTCGGCTAGGAAACCCACACATTTCTTGGGGAGTGATTTTGGTATTTAACTGTGGGTTCTGATATGGCTAAACTTAAGAAATTGAGAGTGATAGATTTTAGGTTTGGACATCTTTATATTAAAAATTAGATTTATTATATAAGATCTAGTTGGATTAGTTTTATTGATTACAGAATGGTTGAGTACAGAATTTGGAGACTACTTTGATGATGTGTAAGTTATAACCTAAAATTTTTTAGTGCTTTTTAGATAACGGGTAAGTTAGAAAAATGAGTTATATTAGTTACGTTGTGGTGAATCTATGATTTTGGTAATCATTCTTTGATACGAGATTGAAAAGGTTGCTTAATTTGGAGTTCAAATTGATATAGAATAAGAAAGTGTCAAACAAGTTTCTTAAAATATTTTAACTTTAAGGACAAGTATTGGGTGATGGACTAGGTAGTTTATATGAAGACTAAGACTTTTGGAGCATTATTTAGATATGGATCGAGTGTTAGAGCTTGTTTGTATTTAACCTTAAGAATTGTCAATTTGGAGGACCAATTTTTTTTAAGGTGGGTAGAATGTAATACCCGGTTAAAAGGAATAATAATAGCATATAATAATAAAATAATAACAGGTTTATAATTAGATAATGGAATAGAAACTAATAATTATTTACACATATCTAAAACCTATTAGGATAATTCAGTTAGACTGTAACAAACTTTTAACTTTAAAAGAACTGTTTTACTTGGTGTTCTATTATGCAAATGAATTAAATATATTTAGATAACTAGAGAGAGAAAAGAACGTAAAAAAAATTATTTTGCTTTGGGGTACGACAGAACAGAGAAGAAAAGAAGAAGAAAACTCAAAAAGGTAAAACTAAACTCTTATTTTTCTATTATGAGTTGAAACTCGTATTATTTGTGTATGTTTATATTTCAAAACAAAGGTTATAACAAGAAAAAGAGTATAAAATTAATGGCATGTAATTTCTGTATAAATCAAAGAGCTTTCAAATTATATATGTTTCAGTTCGTTTGAAAAACAAGTTTGATTAAAAAAACTATATTATCTTTTCATTAAATATGTTTCATTTCGTCAGAAAACAATTTTGACAAATCAGGACTAGTGGTTAACACATTCATATGTGATGTTGAGATAGTCCGACTTGTGGGCATTATAGTTTGTATTTAATAAATATAGTTTATTAATATATATTTTTAACTATAGTATGTAATCGTAAAACTGACCTAAAATTAAGATTTATGTGCTTAAGATTTGAGTTAAGAATATAAGTAAGTAATAATATTTCATACTGTGAACCCAAGTATAAATTAGGGTTCACATCTGACTTAAAAGAATTGAATGAAAGACGAAAAATCTGAAAATAAATAAGCGAGACCCAAGAGAAGCCTCTACATGTCCCGAGGCAGAAGACTCATGGAGGCGACTCATTTGGGAATTGATTGAAGGATTAGATTGATTACTAGAAGTACATGAGGACCTGGGCATTACTCTACTGACTAAGGGTATTTCTAGAATTCCCCCCCAAGGTCATGTGCTTGACATGTGACCAGTTTTCAGGAAACTCTATAAATAATCCTTCCATTCCATTGAGGAGTGGACCTTAGGAGAAATTGAAGACTTGGAGATTCTCTCTCAATCCCAAACACTCAAGAAGGCTCTTTGAATCTTTGGTACCCTAATAAGGTTCTCAGATCCTAAGAGTTCTGCCACATGTCATCAAAGTAATTGCTCACTTATTTTTCTCCCCTCTTCAAGCAATCAATTAATTCTATACGTATCGTGGATTTCTCACCTCCTCAGCCAATACGAACCTTAACTCTTGCAAGGTACGATTTCCTTTCCCACATTTCTTTGGCGACTCTGTTGGGGAGGTGTAGAATTTGTGAAGGGTATGCCCACAACTCGAAGTGGGAGAACTACAGGAAGAGTTTCACCAACAACTAGCATTACTTCGCTGGATCAAGTTCTAAGGAAAGCAAATTAAGCTTTCCAAGGAGCGAATCTGGATCTCGATCAACCCATTAATGAAGACACTTTTGAAGAAAGTTCAACATCACCATATATGGTTAATCAACAACAAACAAATGTCAGGTAGACAGGCACTGGAAGGCAAGGCGAGGATGCAAGTGGAGAGAAGATAACCACAAATGTTGGGCAACTGGAGATGCTCAAGGCATTGAAGGAAGCATGGGAAGGACAAGGATTGATGATGACTGTGATGCTAGAAATGTATAGGAAGTAAGCGGAAATGGGGAATTTTTGCCAGCAGTTGATGCAAACCCCCACTTTCAAGGCCATGTTCTCAGGCAGTTCGCAGGAGGAATGAGCAGGAGTGGAGGACAACAACAACAACAACAACAACAACAAAGAGAATCAAGCAGCACCTCTATTAACAGAGAATCAGTCAATTCCGATCATCAACTTAGAACCCCATAACAGTGGTGACGTGCCACAACCTAGACTAGAAGCAATCCAGCCTCAGACAAACATCATCCCAACCACTCTACCCGCATTTTCACAAGTGCAGATACCAACCATACCGAGCCACGTCCAACGAACAAGCCCACAAGCACAACCGATATAAATTTTACATATTGAAAGTGTACACGAACCAATTTCTTTACCATATACACCGCCAATGCATTAGTACATTACAACACCCCAAAGTGTCCATACCATAAGCCATTACGTGACGAAAGATGATATTATCGATGTGATCAATCAACTTTGCAAGCAAACATCTCGACCTTCGGAGTTAGACTTTACTCCACCCTACCTGACACATATTCGGAGACAACCTTACCTGGCAGAGTATATTGAGCATCCTCCGTAGTTTCCAAAATATAATGGGGAGAAATAAAACGCCAAGGACATATTGCCAAATTTATGGAGTCGATGTCTCCATGGTTAGGTTATTGGGAGCTGTCGTTAACACTCATAAATTAATCTCACTTTCACTTCACAAATTCAAACAATTAGCACAATAGTAAGTAAGGATCGATCCCACATAGAGTAAGTTTGTTTTAGATTTATTATACTATTTTAACAAGAAATAAAGTTGGGGGTTTTGAAATTGTTTAAAACTAAGAAAACATAAATAAATGATGAGATTAACCAAATATGTGACAACTTCAATTTTGCAGTTCACTTTCACCAAGTTACAACAATCAATTAACCAAGTTGTTATTATTTATCCTTCAATAAAACTATTAGCCCTAGATAACAATAAGCTCTGTTATCTGAAATTCTCCTTAGATATTCACTGTATAAGACAAGCTCTTCACCAGATTCAACTGTTATGTAACCTAGAATGAGCTCTCTAAATTTAATATTACAGAAGCATTAAGAAATAGGAAATTAGGCTAATCTAAGCAACAAACTCATAAGCTCGATTTGTTTAACTCGTTTTCTAATAATCTTACCAATACACAAAATCTTGACCATAATTAGTATCACTAATTTGCTACTTGTGATGAAGACAAATATCAATTACACGTAATATCAATCTTAATCTAGAAGATGTTAATGATCAAACTAACTTAATTGGCCATATCAAATTAATTAGATCAATTATTATGCAATCAATGAAAATAGATTATCAAAAAAAGTTTCATGCAAGAAGGAATAACTAATAAAACTTAATTAATCAATTACTTGTAACAAGGTTCTATACCTCCTTTTAGAACTGAATAAAGAAAACTAGTCTGACATGCTTCTAAGTCTAAACTCCAATGGTGTATGATAGTTGGTAGTAGATGATAGAATGAATATAATCCTGACTATCAAGTCTATTTATAGTGCTAGACAAAAGAAAATTTCCTATGAGAACTAGAAATCCAAATCCTAAAAGATATTATCAATCATTCCTATTTTCCATAAAAAAATAGAATCCAATTTGGAAATAAAATCTCAGTGAAAAGAAATCCTAAATTTGATAGCAATATTAATCCAATTCCATGTAGAAATCTACAAAAATCACTAAAGTCAACTCTTGGTCAAACCCCATTTTGGCGTAACCGCGCTAGAAATATGCTTGAAACAGGCATTGTCGCGCCACCCTTCCAGGGTTCTCAGATTCTGTTGCAGCGCAGCCGCGCTCGACTTTGTACTGGTACCATCGTTGTCATGCTATAGCCCTAGAGTTGGATCCTGGCTTTGCATCACAGCGCTGTCGCACCTCATTTGCCTCTAACTACGGCGCGGTTGTGCTGCCCTGCTGCTCTGCAATCAAATTTTCTTCTCTCTACAAATCAGCTCCAAATTAACCCATTTCCATCCTATCAGCTTTAATTCACCTGAAATCAATAACCAACCTTAAAAGTCCATTTACACCCCCAAAACATGTAATAAAACCAAACATAAAGGAATCAAAAATCATGAATATTGTGTACTTATCAAATTCCCCCACACTTAGTCTTTTACACGTCCTCGTGTAAACCAACCCAAGAGTTATATTACCTTTCAACAGACTTCTTTTCAACCACAATGTCAAAAAGTTCAAGTTATAAATCATGAATATTATACTAACTCACAGAAATCTAATCAATGCATTATCATTCAATTCAAGATAACAACCTTGCCAATTCACCAATGACTTGCATCAAATCAAACTAAATCCAGATAAACAACTCTCCTATGATTCACACACATACCCAACTCAGTTATCATGGAGAAAAAACCATGCACACCACTCAAGACTCAAAACATATTTTTCCAACTTTATTTTTTCACCAGAACCCTTTCACATTCTCTTTTTTTCTAGGTGAATGCATTTTATGCTTCGTTCCACCTTCCTCGTTTTCTCTTAAATGAGTGCATTTTATGCTTCGTCTCATTTATTTGGACGTGTTTATGGGAGAGTACATTTCACGCTCTGTCTCAACCCACCACATGGTTTCTCTTTTGCTTCTTTTTGTCCTTTTTCAGCAATTTCTCACTTTGATTTCCAACTTTTTCAATTTTTTTCTTTCACATGGTTCTGCCAATAGCATAAGTAGTTCAATAGTCCTAAATCATGAGATTAGTATAGATAGACAATTCCTTAGATAACTTAGCCAAATAAGCATATATCACATGTTTAAGTACTTATGCAACAGAAATTCAATTCAAATCAATTACTGTGGATCATGGCTTAGTTCTCAACAACCATCAACCAATTAAGCATCAAATAGAATATGAAATTTAGCATTAATTTTCAATCTCTAACTTTAACCTTTGAACACGTAATCAAAAAGAATCATAGAACCAAAGCAAAAAAAAATCAAAAATTTTCAAAAGCCGTCAATTTTTTCAAAATTCCTACCAAAAATGGATTGATATCCTCCTAAAAAACCCAAAAACTATGACGCCCCCAAAATTAGGTATACATCACCCATCTTGGGTCGTCAGATACATAGTACAGAATACAAATACAACTTAATAATACAACTGTCGTGTACAATACGACAAAATATAAACTGTGAGTTTGAATACAAATATTATCTTCTAGAGAGTATTCATACTCAAAAGGAGTCCTCATTACATTATTAACACACCATTACATAGAATAGTGAGGACTACTAACTAATACTATCATTCGGACCATCACTCCGTTCCCCGACTTGCCCCAGCTACGTTCTCATTTCCTGAAGAGAACAGTGAAAGAAAGGGTGAGCTCAACTAGCCCAGTAAGAAATATTATGACTAAGATAATGCAGAATAAATTATCATTAGCCTTCAACAATATTAAACTGATAAAATATAATAGACATCAAGTTTAACTGTAGCGAAACAAGCAATCCATTAAAAGAGTCAAGTAGAAAATAAACTCTACTATCTTTTATGATTTAAAAGATTTTCCAACACTGTGATCGCTGAGACTCAGCTTAATAAAATAATTCACATCATCGAATCACCCCTGCACTACGGCCAAGGATATTCGTATATTCATTAATGGTCATGATCATGCCAACAACTGTCCATCAATGCACTACGGGCCAATGAGGACTTTTACCACATCATTTGTAACATTACGGTCATGATTACACCGAATAATCCCTGGTCATAATCATACCAAGTCCATCTATGCACTACAGGCCACAGATGACTTTCAACATTTTATAAACATGAGGATGATGACAATGATATAAGAATTCAATAAAACAAGTTCAAGAATTAATTTATCCAAGAATTAACAACGTCCAAATTGTCAACATGATACTACTTTGTGGAGTAAAATTCAAGAATGATCAGGAGAATATTTTCATGAAAAGATACTAGATGAAGCGCAAATGTCAAGGATATTCCACAAATTTCATGGAGTATAGAAGTCAAAACTTAACCAACTGAGTATAATAAAGAATGGAATAACAAAAAAAATCACCATGCATGCGATAACCGCACAGACAGGTTATTCCAACAGAATAATAAATAATGGAACCAGGTCCGGCGTAAACGCACAGACAGGATATTCCGACAGAATAATAAATAATGGAACCAGGTCCGGCGTAAACGCACAGCCACAGGATATTCCGACAGAATAATAATAAAAACGGAACCAGGTCCGGTGTAAAACACACAGACAGGATGTTCCAACAGAATAATAGAAGAATGTCACCAAGTATAGGGTAGACCGCGTATACTGGTTATTCCAACAGAATAATAAAGAATGGAATAACAGAAGTTCTCTTCATGAATATAAAAGAAATAATATTCCCTACCGTTTTAAAGACGAGCTGAAATAAGGAAGTAGTTAAGTAGCAGAATACTCTTCTTCTCTCTCTCTATAGTTTCTCTCTATAGTTTCTCTCTCTAGAGTTCAGTGAATTCGTAAGAAATAATGAAGGAATGAGCTGCTATTTATAGAAAAATAGAATGCATAGTAACTAATCCATGAACGGTCCAGATTGATTACTTTAATCTGACGGTCCATATTTAAAGAAAAATCTTTTAAATAAAATATAATATATTCTATTTATAGAATAACTTTAATAAAGTATTCTGTTTTATATAAAAAGATGTTTCTGTTTTATTACGTTAATAATACGAATAAAACAAAACGTCATTATCGCTAAATAATTCATATTATTAACTGACAATAATTGAATCAAACTGAGTGACTTCTCACATAAGCATTAATAATCAATACCGTGTGCTACTATGCAACCACACGTATTACTGTACTTTTACTACCGAGTAGTTCAACAGTAACAATGGTAAAATTTCCGCCGTTATTTTTAATAAAATATTTTTGTCGTTTTCTCAATCCGACAATAATTCCGTTGTGGGGTCCACCAATGATTGTGTCGTTGTACGAATATTCCTGTTAAAACGAATATTCCCCGACCAATCGAATATTATATAACAACTTGCGTACTTTGCAAAATTTATAAATATTACCCACAACTATAACATTATATCAAATTAACTCCATAATATTCAAAAATGATATTTATAGAAAATTCATCTTTATTTATAAAAGTTGGGGTCTTACAACCTCCCCTTCTTATGAAATTTCGCCCTCGAAATTAGGGTACGTACCTGGTATGTCGAAGAGGTAAGGATACCTTGATTTCATTTCAGATTCTAACTCCCAAGTCATTTCCTCAACATCGTGGTTTCTCCACAAAACTTTGACTTGAGGTATAACCTTGGAGCGTAGAATATGTTCCTTCTTATCCAAGATTTGAACAGGAACTTCTTCATACGTCAAATCTTCGCTATTTCGTCCGGTTCTAACTCAATAATGTGGTTCGGGTCTTCCACATATTTGCGTAACATGGATATGTGAAAAACGTTATGAACACGAGACATACTTGGCGGTAAAGCGAGTCTATAAGCCACAGTTCCTACTCGATCGAGGATTAAAAATGGACCGATGAATCGAGGATTGAGCTTTCCTCTCTTTCCAAATCTCGTAACTCCTTTCCATGGAGCAACACGTAAGAACACATGATCTCCTACATCAAATTCCACGTCCTTTCGATGAAGATCAGCATAACTCTTTTGTCGATCTTGTGAGGTTTTTATACGTTGTCGGATCGTTTGAATCTTTTCTGTAGTCATACGTACCAACTCCGGTCCCAACAACGTTGCTTCACCCACCTCATCCCAGCATACTGGAGAACGACATTTTCTTCCATACAATGCTTCGAATGGAGCCATGCCAATACTTGCTTGATAACTGTTGTTGTAGGAAAACTCCACCAATGGTAAGAACTTGTCCCAACTTCCCTTGAAGTCAAAGACACAGAGTCTTAATAAATCTTCTAGAGTTTGAATAGTCCTCTCTGATTGTCCGTCCGTCTGAGGATGATATGCGAACTAAATCGTAAATCTGTGCCCATAGCTTTTTGTAAACTAACCCAAAATCGTGAAGTGAATCTTGGGTCTCGATCAGAAACTATGGATACTGGCATACCATGCAGTCTTACAATCTCGTTTATGTACATACGAGCAAGACGTTCAAGTGTATAAGTTTCTCGTATCGGTAAGAAATGAGCAGACTTGGTCAATCTATCAACAATGACCCAAATCGCATCTATATACCTTGAGAAACCTTAGGAAGACCGGTAACGAAATCCATGGTAATGTGCTCCCACTTCCATTCTGGAATTTCAAGTGGTTGCAATGGACCTTTTGGTACTTGATGCTCCGCTTTGACTCGTTGACAAGTTAGACACCTTGAGATAAACAACGCTATCTCTCTCTTCATATTGCTCCACCAAAATGTATGACGAAGATCATGATACATTTTGGTACTTCCAGGATGGATTGCAAACGGTGTGTTGTGCGCCTCCATCATGATTTCATACTTTAAATCAGGGTTGTTAGGAACACAAAGTCTGGAGTTGACTCGAAGTATTCCTTCTTCATCGATTCTTGCTTCCGGCATAGAACCTTCTTGCACTTTCTTCCTCATACGCATCAGCTCCAGGTCTGTAGCTTGAGCAGCTTTAACTTTATCGATTAAAGTTGGTTCTACTCGTATATTCGCCATCATCACATGGGTCCCTGGAGTCTTTAACTCTATCTCCATCCTTTGCAAGTCACACAAAATGGGCCTTTGTGTTGACAATATTGCACTCGTACTTGCATATGATCTTCTACTCAATGCGTCAGCTACCACGTTCGCTTTTCCAGGATGGTATTGAATGGTATGATCATAATCTTTCAACAGTTCAAGCCAACGTCGTTGTCGCATGTTGAGTTCCTTTTGAGTGAAGAAATATTTGAGGCTTTTATGATCCGTAAAGATCTCCACCTTCTCCCCATACAAGTAATGCCTCCAAATTTTAAGTGCAAAGACAACAGCTGCCAACTCTAGATCATGAGTAGGATAATTCCTCTCATATTCCTTGAGTTGTCTTGATGCATAGGCTATGACTTTTCCATGTTGCATGAGAACGCATCCCAACCCTTTGCTCGAAGCATCACTGTAGATGACAAATCCCTCCGAGCCAGATGGTATTGTTAGAACAGGTGCTGAAATGAGTCTCCTCTTGAGTTCTTGAAAACTCTGCTCACATTCTTCGCTCCAACCGAACTTTGTATCTTTCCGAGTCAGCTGAGTTAATGGAGTAGCGATTCGAGAAAATCCTTCCACGAATCTCCGATAATAACCAGCTAAACAAGAAAGCTACGTACTTCGGTCACTGATTTAGGTTGCTCCCAGCTTTGAATAGCTTCAATCTTTGCCGGGTCAACCGATATTCCACGACTTGATACTACGTGCCCAAGGAATGCTACCTCTTCCAGCCAGAACTCGCATTTCTTCAACTTGGCATAAAGTTTGTATTCACGAAGCTTTTGGAGTACCAGCCTCAAGTGTTGCTCATGATCTTCACGGCTTTTGGAATAAATAAGGATGTCATCGATAAAGACGACCACAAAGTGATCCAAATATTCCTTGAATACCCTGTTCATCATATCCATGAAGGCAGCAGGAGCATTAGTCAATCCAAAAGACATAACTAAGAATTCATAATGCCCATACCGAGTTCTGAAGGCAGTCTTTGGAATATCCTCAGTTCTAACCTTCAGCTGATGATATCCAGAACGAAGATCGATCTTTGAAAAGAATTGTGCTCCTTGCAACTGGTCAAACAGGTCATCAATACGTGGCAATGGGTACCTATTTTTGATGGTGACATGATTCAACTCCCGATAATCAATACAAAGTCGCATACTCCCATCTTTCTTCTTCACGAACAGAACAGGAGCACCCCAAGGAGAAGTACTAGGACGAATAAAACCAATGTCTAACAATTCCTGCAGTTGGGTCTTTAACTCCTGAAGTTCAATAGGAGCCATTCGATATGGGGCTTTGGAAATGGGTTTTGTACCGGGTTCAAGGTCGATACAAAATTCAATTTCACGCTCTGGGGGTAGGCCAGGAAGTTCTTCGGGAAATACGTCAGGAAATTTATTAACAACAGAAATATCATTCAAAGCTGACGTATTTTTGTTTAGATCTGTGACATGAGCTAAGAAAGCTTGACATCCGTTTTTCAATAAACGAATAGCTTTATGGCTTGAGATGACAGCGATTGATTTTAATGGTTTGGTTGCTTGAATTCGCATAATAGGTCGATTAGGAATATGAAAGCTAACAACCTTACGAAAATAATCAATTTTTGCATGATGAGTAGTTAACCAATCAATCCCTAGAATCACGTCAAATGCAAGTATTTTTAATGAAATAAGATCGACAGGTAATGTGTGGGTACCAACTTGAACCAAACAAGACTTATAAACCGTGGATGTAATGAAGGTTTCTCCCAATGGAGTTTCAACTGCTAAGTCAAAGTCTAATTTCTCCGGAATCAAATTTAATCGATGAGCGCAAGTAGGAGAAATAAAAGAATGGGTAGAACCGGTATCAAATAAAGTATAGACTTCGTTAGAGTTTATGATAAGCTTACCCGTGATGACCTCATTCGGGTTCCTTGCTCTCTGGGAGTTCACAACAAACGCTCTCCCTTGCACAACCGGTTTTGACTTTTCTGGGACGGCCTTTGGTGCCTCCATCCTAGCTGAATTTGTCTTCGGTAAACGACAAAATCGGGCTAAATGACCTTCTCTTCCACAATTATAACATGCTTTGGACGGCATCGCGCAGTTTGGACTGATGTGCCCCTCCCCTCCGCATTTGAAACATATGATAGGTGGTCGTTCTCCTTCCTTAACGACAGGTGCTGGTGCTGACGTCTTTCCATCATTGTTGAATCTCCTCTTCTTGAAATGCCCATTCTTATTGTTTTGGCCCTGATTACCACCGAAGTGGTTACCATTTCTGGCCTGTTGATTCCCTCCACGCTTGTTGTCACCGCTTCGATGACTGCTTTCACTGGTATTATCATTTTGCCGGCTGCTCTCTTTTGGTTGCGTTGTCTCGTTATCGCGCTCCACCAACTGAGCCCTATTTACAACATCTGAATACAAACACAGTTTATGAGAAACAAGATGTTGACGTATCTCCGGCTTCAAACCTCTTAAAAACATTCGCGTCATTCTTTCTTCATTATCCACCAGGTGGGACGCAAACCGGGATAACTCCGCAAATTTTGCCTCGTACTGCGACACGGTCATATTATTCTGCTCCAATTTGATGAACTCCACCTCCTTCATGTGACGAATACTCTCGGGAAAGTATTTGTCGTTAAACAGCTCTTGGAACTTCTCCCAAGACATCTTCAGTGCGGCAGGTTGAGTACGCTTTATCGATTCCACCAGTAATCTGCCTCTCCTCGCAACATAAAGGCGGCAAAGGGAACCTTTTGCTCCTCGGAGCAACCCAAGACATCAAATATCTTGGTGATCTGCTTTATCCATGTTTCAGCTACAAGTGGTTTGGGTTCTCCCTTAAACTCCGGTGGTCCCAGCTCCTTAAACTGTTTAGCGGTGACCGCCTGAGAGTTTCCAGTATTTCCACCTACGTTGTGGACAGGAGCCGCTTTCACCTGTTGTTGCATGAATTGCATAAAACCTCTGAACATTCCATCATTCATCATCTGGTCAGTGTTGTTGTTTGCATGAGGATTGTCACCTTCCTGATGAACATTATCCTGATTATTGATATGTGGTGAATCAATAGTCGCCTGTGCTCCATTGCTATTCTCAACATTCTCAGATGCCATTTTCAGATACTGCCACAAAATAAAAGTTAATTGATATGTCATATATTATCCTTATATTATGACCGACCAATTAAATACCATGCAAATAAACTTAGGTAGGTCATACTAGCGAAGGAATTTCCCGTCTCTCCCCTCCTAGTTCTATTCTCACATCTTAGCCAGGGATCATATCCCTAAGCTCTGATACCAACTGTGACGCCCCCAAAATTAGGTATACATCACCCATCTTGGGTCGTCAGATACATAGTACAGAATACAAATACAACTTAATAATACAACTGTCGTGTACAATACGACAAAACATAAACTGTGAGTTTGAATACAAATATTATCTTCTAGAGAGTATTCATACTCAAAAGGAGTCCTCATTACATTTATTAACACACCATTACATAGAATAGTGAGGACTACTAACTAATACTATCATTCGGACCATCACTCCGTTCCCCGACTTGCCCCAGCTACGTTCTCATTTCCTGAAGAGAACAGTGAAAGAAAGGGTGAGCTCAACTAGCCCAGTAAGAAATATTATGACTAAGATAATGCAGAATAAATTATCATTAGCCTTCAACAATGTTAAACTGATAAAATATAATAGACATCAAGTTTAACTGTAGCGGAACAAGCAATCCATTAAAAGAGTCAAGTAGAAAATAAACTCTACTATCTTTTATGATTTAAAAGATTTTCCAACACTGTGATCGCTGAGACTCAGCTTAATAAAATAATCCACATCATCGAATCACCCCTGCACTACGGCCAAGGATATTCGTATATTCATTAATGGTCATGATCATGCCAACAACTGTCCATCAATGCACTACGGGCCAATGAGGACTTTTACCACATCATTTGTAACATTACGGTCATGATTACACCGAATAATCCCTGGTCATAATCATACCAAGTCCATCTATGCACTACAGGCCACAGATGACTTTCAACAGAATATAAACATGAGGATGATGACAATGATATAAGAATTCAATAAAACAAGTTCAAGAATTAATTTATCCAAGAATTAACAACGTCCAAATTGTCAACATGATACTACTTTGTGGAGTAAAATTCAAGAATGATCAGGAGAATATTTTCATGAATAGATACTGGATGAAGCGCAAATATCAAGGATATTCCACAAATTTCATGGAGTATAGAAGTCAAAACTTAACCAACTGAGTATAATAAAGAATGGAATAACAAAAGAAATCACCATGCATGCGATAGACCGCACAGACAGGTTATTCCAACAGAATAATAAATAATGGAATCAGGTCCGGCGTAAACGCACAGACAGGATATTCCGACAGAATAATAAATAATGGAACCAGGTCCGGCGTAAACGCACAGACAGGATATTCCGACAGAATAATAATAAAAACGGAACCAGGTCCGGTGTAAAACACACAGACAGGATGTTCCAACAGAATAATAGAAGAATGTCACCAAGTATACGGTAGACCGCATATACTGGTTATTCCAACAAAATAATAAAGAATGGAATAACAGCAGTTCTCTTCATGAATATAAAAGAAATAATATTCCCTACCGTTTTGAAGACGAGCTGAAATAAGGAAGTAGTTAAGTAGCAGAATACTCTTCTTCTCTCTCTCTATAGTTTCTCTCTATAGTTTCTCTCTCTAGAGTTCAGTGAATTTGTAAGAAATAATGAAGGAATGAGCTGCTATTTATAGAAAAATAGAATGCATAGTAACTAATCCATGAACGGTCCAGATTGATTACTTTAATCTGACGGTCCATATTTAAAGAAAAATCTTTTAAATAAAATATAATATATTCTATTTATAGAATAACTTTAATAAAGAATTCTGTTTTATATAAAAAGATGTTTTTTTTATTACGTTAATAATACGAATAAAACAAAACGTCATTATCGCTAAATAATTCATATTATTAACTGACAATAATTGAATCAAACTGAGTGACTTCTCACATAAGCATTAATAATCAATACCGTGTGCTACTATGCAACCACACGTATTACTGTACTTTTACTACCGAGTAGTTCAACAGTAACAATGGTAAAATTTCTGCCGTTATTTTTAATAAAATATTTTTGTCATTTTTTCAATCCGACAATAATTTCGTTGTGGGGTCCACCAATGATTGTGTCGTTGTACGAATATTCCCTGTTAAAACGAATATTCCCCGACCAATCGAATATTATATAACAACTTGCGTACTTTGCAAAATTTATAAATATTACCCACAACTATAACATTATATCAAATTAACTCCATAATATTCAAAAATGATATTTATAGAAAATTCATCTTTATTTATAAAAGTTGGGGTCTTACAACCTCCCCTTCTTATGAAATTTCGCCCTCGAAATTAGGGTACGTACCTGGTATGTCGAAGAGGTAAGGATACCTTGATTTCATTTCAGATTCTAACTCCCAAGTCATTTCCTCAACATCGTGGTTTCTTCACAAAACTTTAACTTGAGGTATAACCTTGGAGCGTAGAATATATTCCTTCTTATCCAGGATTTGAACAGGAACTTCTTCATACGTCAAATCTTCCGCTATTTCGTCTAGTTCTAACTCAATAATGTGGTTCGGGTCTTCCACATATTTGCGTAACATGGATATGTGAAAAACGTTATGAACACGAGACATACTTGGCGGTAAAGCGAGTCTATAAGCCACAGTTCCTACTCGATCGAGGATTAAAAATGGACCGATGAATCGAGGATTGAGCTTTCCTCTCTTTCCAAATCTCGTAACTCCTTTCCATGGAGCAACACGTAAGAACACATGATCTCCTACATCAAATTCCACGTCCTTTCGATGAAGATCAGCATAACTCTTTTGTCGATCTTGTGAGGTTTTTATACGTTGTCGGATCGTTTGAATCTTTTCTGTAGTCATACGTACCAACTCCGGTCCCAACAACGTTGCTTCACCCACCTCATCCCAGCATACTGGAGAACGACATTTTCTTCCATACAATGCTTCGAATGGAATTCATCTTTATTTATAAAAACCTCCCCCCACACTCATACCTTACATTGTCCCCAATGTAAGAAAATCATGCAAAGAAGAAAGTATTATTAAACTAACATGCAAAAAATAAAAACTAAAGGGATATAAAAATCAAATTTAGAATCTTGGGTTGCCTCCCAAGTAGCTGCCCTTGTTTAACATCATTAACTTGACATCATGACTCGCTTCTCATCTTGCATCCATCATCGGTGGGTTCACTCTTCTCTGTGCACCCCTCATGGGTTTAACTTCGTCAAACATATCCAAACTGTTGGTGATGGCAACCTCCAAGCTATCCTTATGTAATTGTTCAAAAGTTTCATGCACTAAAGAGTCAATAACATCAATTGTAAAACATGATTAACATCACTAGGGTACCTCATTGCATCATATATGTTAAACTGAATCTTTTCTCCATCGAATTCCATTGTCAAGGTCTCATTGTGTACATCAATCATAGTTCTCTATGTTTTCAGGAATTACCTTCCTAACAAGAAGTGAAGTGCGATGGGTTTGGTGATGTATGATCTGTTGGGATTGTATATAGCGCGATTACATATTCAAATCATATAAACAGTGCATAAGCGCGATAAATTGGAATTTAAAATGTTCATACAAACCCATACCTAGATCATGTTTTGTGCTTAATTATCAATATAAATGAAGAAGAAAGAGAATTGGATTCATACCCTTGTAGAACAAAGCTACCTTAGCTACGAGTTCAACTTCTAGTCCTTCGTAGTCTCCTTGAATACGCGGGATTGGATTCCCTCCTTTAATCAACGTTAGCCACCTAAACGTTTGGCCTCTAGAGGTGATCCACCAAGGAAGAACAAAAAACTCAAGAAGAAGGGTGTTAAGCAAAACCCTAGTTTCTATCTTTATAGAAAATACGTACTATCCCAACTCTTGGAATCAAGTGTCTTGTGTCACCCTCTCTCCATAAAAAGACTTCTCTTATTTATAGATGTAGGGAACCCTCCTAAACTATTTAGGAATAGGGTTTTTATTTAATTAATTAAACTCTTTTAATTAATTAGGCTTCCTAATCTCATTAGGAATAATTAATTAAACTCTTTTAATTAATTAGTCTCCTAATCTTATTAGGAATATATGAGAGTACTTATATTAATTAATTTCCAAACCACTTTAGGAATTAACTTAATAATAATAGTAATAATAATAATAATAATAATAATAATAATAATAAGACTCCTCTTATTAATTTGTATTTACATAATAAATATTAAGCTATTTAATTTATTCTATCACTATAGATTAAATTAAATACACTTAACTTATTATTACGATTATGCCATTTACTTCTTAAATAAATATTCTTCCTTTTATAGTGTGACCCTTTAGGTTCTCCATATTGAACCGGTTGTGAATAAATCTATTAGAAAAATTCTAATCTCATTTAAAAAAATAAATTGAACTATTAATTTATTTAAATAAATAATATTTATTCTATAATAAGGATAAGCCTTTTTAGCGATCAACGACTTTCCAAATAATATAGATTTCAACATTAATCATAAAAACACTCAAAATTTGGCTTTCCTTGTACTAATCATGCAGGAGGGCAAAAATGTCTTTTTACACCCCGGAGGACCACAATAAACCTCAAACCACGGAGACAGCCTCATGGGATATCAAATCAAACCTTAGAGACAACACTGTGGGACATCAGATCAACCTCGGAGACAACCCCGAGGAAAGACAGAATCAACAACGGTCAAACCCGGAGACAACCCCAAGGGACATCTAAAATCCACCTCAACTCTAGAGACAACCCTAGGAGGGCAAATGTGGGATATTGACAACACAACATAGAACCACATACATCCAGTTATAGATATGGTCATCATGAGCCATTACAACAATCCCGTGTCCAAACTACGCACGACAGCTTAATTAATGGACTGCCTGCGAAGACAAGAAGATGCTATTCTGGTCATGGACCACTATTTTTGGATTAGGAAAAGTATAAGCCCTATGTCATTGCGTAGCTCTTTGAAAGAGCTTTTCGTAATGGTATAGCACACCTCTATAGGATTCTCGGATTGCAAGTTATGAAGGTTTTAAGCCACCTGCACAGTGATTGAGGTACACGTACTTTAAGGCAACATGGCCCACTAGGCCTAGCCATTGGTCTCTACCTACGGTTGCTGCAGGTAGACTCACGATTGGCCAGGTCTATAAATATCAAACCCCCACTAGCCATTTAGAGAGAGAAGTAGTTTTAGATAGAGAGAAAGGGCCCAAGAGAGAGAAAATCTGATATCTAGAGTGAGAAATAACTCAAATCTTGCTTCTATCTTTGTAAATCTCTTCTGTAAACACTTCTATACATATATATATAAGACATATCAAGTTTTAACCGATGGAAATCAAGTTTAAAGGCGCCTAAAGCCGTTCGATTGCCAATCTTGTGCCAGACTGTACGATCTCTTCAGATCTGCTTCTATTTCTTGCTTTACTATATATATATATATATATATATATATATATATATATATATATATATATATATATATATATATATATATATACGGGGAGGATCTTAAGCGGACCAAATAAGCGGATCAAAGAACGGACCAAGGCAAAAACACGCGGGTTTCAGGGTCCGGGTCGGACCAACCCGCGGGTTAACCCTGAAACCCGCATGTTTTTACCTTGGTCCGTTCTTTGGTCCGCTTTAGATCCTCTCCGTATATATATATATATATATATATATATATATATATATATATATATATATATATATATATATATATATATATATATAGATCCACCTCTGTATTGCATAGATCTAGCTTTTTAACCATTCATTTTGTGTAAATAGTCAATATTGGCGTTGTATTGACTAGATCTGTACCAGATCTAGCTTTTAACCAGTTCAAAAGCTGTAAAATTGGAACCTGGAAGCTAGAATAGCTAAGATCTGTATAGATCTAGTTTACTTTCTAGTTTTTGTAAATATTTAGCATCCACGTGACCCTAGATCTGTATCTAGAGGAAGCGAGAGGTTTGTTTAATCGCATACAAAGATTTGTTCAATAAATCACTTGTTAAGCAAAGTTTTTAAGTTATTTGTATATAATATGTTTAAATATTCATTCTAAAAGCTTTAAATATTCATGTGAGCCTAGGAACTACAAAGGATTGATTATCCAATCAATGGATCTAGATCAGGTTCCGAAAATGGACTTGTTTAAGTTGTAAATGTCAGCTTGCAATCCATTGTACATGTAAATCCAGGGCCTTAAAACGGTTATTCGAATTTAAGGCTCTAAAATAGTGAAAACATGTATGTGGTGCTCAGGCTTACTTCGATGGCTTCCATACCCATAAGGAGCCCGACCCTTGTATTTTCTAGTTTTCGTTTTGTCACTCCAAATGATTTTCAAATCAAATTAACGAAGATTTTATAAAATATAAATCGCGTCGGGATGGATAGAATTAAGAAAAAAATCAAGGAATTAGAACTCCGAGTTCTAAACCACCCCCCAAAGATGCTTCACATCTCAATAAAATCAAACGAAGCCACTTCTAGGATCAAAAGAAAGGCTTAATACAAGATAAAAGGAAGTATCAAAGGCCTCAATTCCTATGTGAGCGAAAGGATTTGAAAACAGCTTTTCAAAACTTCACTTTCATATGCTTGTTAAAAATAAATTTTTCAATAAATCAAACCTCTTTGTATATAGGTCCAAAGAGGCATACCACTACATTCAAAATAAAGCACAAAACCTCTTTGCAAAACAAATCAAAAGCTTTCCACACACACACACACACACCCAATGCATAATGAATGAAAAAGTAGAGGTAACCGCCTAACACCTTCCCCTCACTTAAGTACGCCCCCAAACTCTATGAATCTCGAGTTTCAGACCAATTAAATAGAGTAACATATTGGGCCATATTGTGAAAACCTTTCAAAACACGGATGAATTGATACATCTATTTAAACTCATATCAACTGGTGGCTCTGTCTAATTCGACCCAATCATTAAAATAAAACTTTTTAAATCGTCGACATTTATGTTGGTCTTTTCTAAAAAAATATACCCTTGCAAGATAAGTCAATATAGATCACATAAAAGGTAGTAAACAAACAATAGAAAAGGGAAAAACACGGCGTCGACAACCTTTCAATCCTTCCATCATACAATATCCCAATTAAATATAAGACATGGAATTACTGTCAAGTCTTATTTTATTTAATTAGATGTATTTCGATTCACAAATGCACAACTCTAAATAATGCAAATTAGAAACTCCTTTTTAATTTCATTCTACATTGGCCAAGGATTCCTGGGATGTCATTTATCGAATCACATAGGACATTTCTCTTCTTTTACTAGAAGCGGTAGATTCTTTATTGATCATTCATTATCTCCATATATAACTTATTACACCCAATCATACCCTTTGATATACCCTAAGGGTCTTAAGAGACATGTCAAAGTATAACTTATCATACACAAGATACTATGATGATCTCAAGTCTAAGGATCACTTGTATTACTATCACTTCAAGAATTCTTATTGACATACAAGTAAAACTCCATTAGGTATTCCATAGCAAGTTACGTTCAGTGAACTTATTCCTCAATAAGCACCTATATACTTGCTTTAGTGTCTCCACACAAATGATCATGAGATCAATCATCCTCATCTAATAAGCAAGCAACGTATGTACCAATCCATCCGGATTCACTAATCCCTTTTTTAGTAATCCATCGATTGGGAACATTTTAGTTTTTAGCTATCTAAGAATGTATATCTCATTAACATGATCTCATCATGATTCTAAAATTATTGCTTAAAATTATGAGTTTATCACATATTATTAAAACAACACCATATAGATAATTAAATGCCTTTAATAAATAAATAATTTTATTAATAAATAAATAAGATTGTTTACAAATTATATGATTTATCATCAAACATGATTGGCTTGTATGCATACTACTTTCATCCTCCTCCATATCCACAATGTAAAAATTTGCAGGAAAGATTAGTTCGTTCACCTGCATTAAGACATCTTCAATGTGAGACCCCAACTTTTTATGAATAAAGATTTATTTTTCTCTAAATATTATTTTGAATAATAAAGTGTGATTTGATATAATGCTATAGTCACGGGTGATATGTGCAAATTTTGTAAAGTAAACAAGTTGTCATAAAATATTCGTTTAGTCGGAGAATATTCTTTTTGTCGGTGAATATCCGTATGAAGACACAATCGTTGGTGGACCCCACAAATGAATGACTATCGGATATAGAAAGCGACAAAAATAACCTTTTTATAAAAAATAACGGCAAGGCTTTTACCGTTAACTGTTGAAATATCCGATGATAAATGTACAGTAATATGCATGGTTGCACAGTAGCACATGTTATTGTACAGTATCTCTGATTATTGATGCTTACGTAAGAAATCACTCAGTTTCATTTAATAATTGCCACAGTAATTATTGCATAGTATCTCATATTATTAATTCAATTATTATCACAGTATCATCTGCACAATATTTTATATTATTAAATCAATAATTGAAACGACACATTTATTCATATTATTATTTACATTATTGATAATGTCTAGAAAGTTCTATCAAGGAAAGGGGTTAGGTTATTTAATTGTGCTCTAATAAGGAGAAATCCTTATTGAAAAGCCCCCTCTTTCCTGAGAATGATCTGGTTGTCAATATTGTGAGTTATAATATTAATGATGAATAATTATTGAAAGATTAAAAATGTGTTTATTGAAGATAAGTGATTTGTGATAAATATTTATTCAATTTTTGATATAAATAAAGGGATTTATCATGAAGTATTTGTTGTAAGTTTGACTTATTAGATGGACTCCCACTTACTCATTTTTCAAAATCGCCGGTAGAAGTTGTCTTAGTTTTATTTTATTGTAATTATAATAGTAATAAAACAGAAAATTTTTTATATAAAATAGAAAACTTTTTATATTATATATAAAGTTATTTGTTTTATTAGATTATAAATAGAATATATTATATTTTATATAAAATTTTTGTTTTATTAGAATATTTTATTGCATAGTGATGAATAGTAAAATCAAATTTTCGACGAATTCACCGAATTCTTCGCCCTTGATTTTTTTTCCTGTGCTTCCGTCATTATGTTCAAATAGTGCACTGCCATTCTCCTATAAATATGATGCTTAGTTAAGAAATAAAAATCACACCAGAATCAGATAATTTTTCTTCTATAATATTGTGCGTATTTCTTTTTAGTATAAGAATACTTTGAGTGTAGCAATTAGTACAAGTTTTCTCAAAAATATTTTCGCTATACCAGTCAGATTTACTCTCTTACTAAGGTAAGGGATATTACTTTTCGTATTCGTAAAATATATTATTTCTTTCGTATTCGTAAAGGATGTTATTTTCTTCATACTCATAAAGGTTGTCATTTTATTCTGTTAGTTCCCAGTAGGCACACAATAGATCTAGAAGGGGGGGGGGGTTGAATAGATCCTTTTTCATTTGAAATACTTTTCTCTTTTATTTTGTATTGCTAATGAATTAGCATATGACAAACATAAGAATCTTTTCAAGCACAGCAGAATAAGTAAAAGATTCCATTCATTGATATATTCATAATCATGCATACATTGTTCTTAGAGTTAGTTCAGTGGTAAATAGTTAATGCATACATAGCAGTTATAGCAGTTAAGTACATAATGTAAATGACATAAAATAAATGACACAAAGGATTTTAAGTGGTTCATAGACTCAAGCTCCTAATCCACTCTTCTTCTTTCAACTAGCAGGATTTCTACTAAGGAAGGGCAGCACCCTGAATCAATAGAATTCCTTCAAGGCCAGCAGCCTTGGAACTTCAGTTCACTAAGAACTATTCAAGGCTAGCAGCCTTGAAACTCCTCTAGTTCCCTAGGAACTCTTCAAGCCCAGCAGGCTTGGAACTTCATTTAGTCCCTCGGGACAAGGACCCTTCAGGCCCTGGCTTCTTATTGTTATTGATGTTGTTGTTATTGGTGTTGAGCTGCTAAGATGTCTTTAATCTTGAACATCTTTTGTACTTAGCATCTTGGTGTGGTCCTCTTTGCATTCTGCTTCGAGTATGGACCACATCTTTTTTGATGCAGCTGAAATTCATTCTGTTCTGCTCATCTTCATACGATGTCAGCTATGCACCGTCACCATTTGGGTTTGCTAAGTGGTTGACCTTTTGGTAAACTTTGTCAGGCACTTAGTAATCCATGAACCCTTCTTGAACACATTTTATGACGAATTTATTTGCCACACACAAAATTTTGTCACAATTTGTTAATTAATAATTACGAAATTCATAATCGTCACTAAAACTTTTGTTTTTGTGACCACCTTTAATTTTGTTACTACTAATCATTTATATCGTCACTAATTTACACATTTGATGACGATTAAGAAAATTTCGTCACAAGTTATTTTAGAGGTAGAATTTCGCACCAAAATTTTGGAGGAAAACCTTTTAGTGACATTTTGTAATAATTGATGACAATATTTATTGTCACTAAATATTTTTTTCGATGACAACATAATAGTTTGTCATTAATTATTTGTAAAATTTAGTGACAATGTGCTTTCGTCACTAATGTTCACATTTAGTGACGCCAAATACAAATTCATCACAATTTTATTTGGAGGCAAAATTATTTTTGGAGGGAAATTTTTTAGAGACGGAAAACTAATAATTTATGACAATTTGTATTGTCATAAATACCAATTTTATATTACGAGAAAATAGTTTGTCACTAATTACATGAGTGGATAAGTGACAAAAATGGTTTGTCATAAATTCTTATATTTAGTAACAAAGTACGTCATATCGTCACAATCTTATTTGGAGGCAAAAAATTTTGGAGTGGAATTTTTTAAAGAAGGAAAAATAATAATTTATGACAATTTGTATTGTCATAAATACCAATTTTATATGACGAGATAATAGTTCGCCACTAATTAGATGAGTGGATAAGTGACAAAAATGGTTCATCATAAATTCTTATATTTAGTGACAAAGTACGTAATATCGTCACAATTTTATTTGGAGGCAAAAAAATTTAAGAAATTTTGGAGGCAAATTTTGTAAAGACAAAAAATTAATAAATTATGACAATTTTTATTGTCACAAATACCAATTTTATATGACGAGATAATAATGCGTCACTAATTAGATGAGTGGATAAGTGACAACACTGGTTCGTCATAAATTCTTTTATTTAGTGACAAAGTATGCAATGAAGTCACATATTTATATGGAGGCAAAAAATTTCCTAAATAAACTTGTATCCAAACGACGTCACTAGTCTTTCTTTTATCATTGGCAGCCTCCATTTAGTCAAAAATCGACCAACCGCGCTGATTAAGTTGCACTAACGGGTACGACGTAGACGCTTCCTCTTTTATTAATTCTACTACAAAAAAATGGACATTTGGCAACGATTTATCGGGCAATGACTTATAAAGTCGTTGCCCAAAATGCATATTTAGCAACAAAATTTTTTATTCGTTTTAGTTTCTGAAAGGCTTTTATTTTTCGTAATGAAATTCATAGGTTGTTGCAAAAATTCGTTGCAAAATTTCTGCACTTATTTTGTTTTGGCTTTTGATTCATGGTGATTCGTAGAGTGGCTCTCTGGATCTTCTCTATGCTCTGCCACTCTTCTGAATGCTATCTTCTTGTCCTTCTCGGCTCTCAGCTTAGCTGCCATCTTCAGTGGCATTCTCATCTTTGTTAAGTGAAGCTTTATTCTGTTCAAGTCCTTCTTCAAAGCTGCTTCACTTCCACCTTCGTAGTCTCACTCTCACTGAGACTTGTTCTGTTAAGCTCTGGTGAAACTCATAGAGTTAACAATAGCATTCTAACAACTCAATGATTCTGTAACTTAGCAATCATCAGTAACTCTTGATCTTTGAAGCTCTGGCTGATTTATACTTCTTCCCAATCTTTCCGTTGGTATATAGTCGTTGAAAGATATTTGAATTGCTTCGCAGATCTCGAGTAATTTGATGTAGACTACAGATGTGACATGACATCTCCTTTATGACTTTCTAACACTACGGTCTACTATTTCACCTACCCCGTCAGAGATGTCACTTTGATGTCTCGGGCAGGTAATCAACTTTATTTCCTCCTTCTGATTTCTAGATAAGAGGTTGTCCTTTGGCATCGATGCTCTTAAAAAGCTCTATTCGAACATCAATCTTCAGATTGAACCGTTACCAATACTTCAACCTTTAGATGACCGAACTCTACGATTCTGATGCATATCTTCTTGGACCTGATCGTAGTGTTTTGTTGAATGTTGCTCATTGACAGGTAGAGACAACATTATGATTTTGAAGAGTGTTTATTGGATCTTCAATGTAGAACACCTCTTCCTTCTTTTGTGCAGTGCTTCAACACTTCTATCTGCCTTGACTGTTCTTAGGAACTGACAGCTTGACTCCTTGTTCTGGCCTCTTTTAAATAGAAATTCACTTTAGATTTGTGGCATGCCCAGCTCGCTTTCTCCTTGTGATCTCTCGTTCACTTATCATAAATGGACCGAATCAATAATTAATCACTTTAGCCTTGTTCTTCAGAAGCTGACCAGTATCTCTGTATACACTTCATCAGTCCCTACTTTGTTTGGCAAACACTACGATCCAGGTTATTTCCAAGATCGTTGTCTTCTGTTCACTTGACAGTTACTGCACTTGCTGACTTTCCTTACTCAGTTACTTTGATTGAAGTCTTCTTCTGATCAACTTGTGGAAGACTTCAACTTGAATGGCTTCACAACTTAATCTGAATGTTGATTGGGTTGGTGCTTAGATCTTCTGTTAGCTTGCATGCTATTAGTTGAGTGCTTTCTGGTTTCTTTTAGGTTGGATGTAACTTTACACCTTAGACCAGAGGCTTCATACTTTGGATATTTTGGGAGTGCTCACATGTTGAGAATCGTGTTTGCTCTATGATTCTGCCTTGGTGTTGTGAGCACATCTGTTGAGGCCTTAGTTCTGCACTCTATGATTCAGCATCGGCTGTGCAGACACTACGACTCCGAGATCAGATCTTGACACTCTACGATTTCTGTTTTTATGCTAGTTATCTTCATCTGATCTCGCTCGACTATGATCTCTGCCTCTGATATGATCAGTAGACTCTACGACTCCGAGTGTAGTCTACGATTCTTGACTTAACTTTTGTAGATGCTCGGTCGGCTCTATGATTCTGAACATGACTTCCTCAGCAGACTACGGCTCCGAGGAAGTTCTTCTCGACACACTACGATCCTTCCTCGTCTCTTCTGGCAGTCGACGAACTCTGAGATCTACTATCTTGCAGACTACAATTTCGCCTTGATAGCTCTCGAGTTTTCCTTGACTCTCCTGGTAAACTACATTTTCTGGTCCAGTGCTCGACGATCAGACAAGCGTATCTATTACATTATAAGATCAACCTAACAAGCTTGATCTTTCTATATTTATAGTCCTTGTACATCATTTTTTTAAGGACTTTACAAAGCTGTTTTGCTTATATAGGATCAACCTAACACATTTGATCAATTCATTCTAAGTCTTTGTACATATTTTCCTATTATCTATTAAAGGACTTTATAGCTTTTCTTGATGCAAGCATACTTGCATATTCATTCATATATATCATAATCAAATCATATGTAAATAGAAATAACATTCGCATGCTTATTCCTGACAATCTCCCCCTATTTGATTATGACAAAAATAATTAGTGCATATGCATGGGATGAATGAATCTTATATACAGTGAGCAGCTGTATTTCTAAAATAGATAATCATGAATGTCCTTGATAATAATATGGAATTTCATAAGCTATAACACTTTACATCCTGGATCCAGAACATACCTAATTAGTTAGAGATGTACCTCTTTGGCTCCATATGAGTTTCCAGGATGTTTATTGATCAGCTACTTATCTGTTTGATCTGTTTGCTTCTGCTCCCCTTTGAATGGTGACTTTATTTCTTTTCTTTGTTCCCATCAGATTCACGCTCTTCTTCTTTTTCTGGCTCCCTCTCAAACTCTGCATACATAGGATCATCATCCTTTGGCTCCCCTTCAGATGATGATTCAGCTTCTACTTCTGCTATCTTTTTCTTTGCCTTTCTCTTGGCCTTCTTGTTTTCTTTTCTTCTGCTCTTCTTGCTCTTCCTTGAATGCCTCTTTCTATGCCTCTTTTTCTCCCTTTTTTTGTCATTAATCACTTGTGAAAGCCGCTCCATGTTGGACATAAGTTACTCCATCAGGTAAGACGAGTTACCAACCTCAATCTTGAGTTCTTGTTGGCTCAGCTGAAGTTGCAGGGAGAAAGACTAATTCAGATTGTCGATCTTGTCAGAGAGGGATTCGATTTGCTCTTCATTAGCCTTCTGTGCTCGTAGAGTTTGTACCTTCTGATCATTTATAGTCCTCAGATAGATTTGATCTCTCTCTTTAATTTTGAGAGATATATCAGACATAGTGGCTTAAAGTCTGTTTTGAACTGCATTGTCTCCTGCTCCTGTAAACACCTTTGACTATTTAGTGATGATAGATATCTTTTCAACCAACTCATCAGAATTCTTTAGTAACTCCTGCTCCGTACGAGTTTGGTCATGTGGTTGGGCAACCTCTTGTTGAGCACCAGATTGAACTCTACGATTTTCATTTTTGGACAGATTTTCGAAAGCAGTGAGAATCTGAAAAATTGTTGAGTGCCAATCGCTGTTGGAGGATGAAGGAACATCAGACAACTGTGCTTGGGCAGAGGAAAGCTTCTCAAACTGAACTTGATCATTTTCAATGGTAGAGTGAAAAGACTTTACGATAATCTCCTTGGCCATGATCCTTCTGCCATCAGAACCCACTCTACTATCATAGGGAGTGTATTCTGCCATCAGAACCCACTCTACTATCATAGGGAGTGTAGTGGTTACCAACATGTCTGTAGACTTTGTAGTGAGGCTGGTCTTTGATCATCTTGATTGCAAACTTCTTTACCCTTGGGAAGTTCTGTGACACCAGCTCCAGATTTGGAAACTATGAGTAACACCAACTGAAGTAACTTCTATCCTTTTCAGCATATGCCTTTAACCAGGGCATCCATAGGAAGAACCATCTCATCAAAAGATCATCAGGATTGTAGAGGATAGTGGTGCAGTCTAACTCCATGTTATTCCAATTTTTGAACACATCATACTCAGTCATCCTTACAACCTTGAGTTGTTCATTGTCATAGCTTACCCATCTTTTTGCTGGTTCATCAAAAACTTCCACCACTATTCTTCTAATAATTCTTGCTGGAGAGAGAATAGGATAGTCAGCTGGTTCCTCTGATTCCTGATTTGTAGAGCTAGAATCTTTCTCCATTTCTTATCTTTTTGAGCTTGAATTATGCTGACTTCTTTCATCAGATTCATCAGTGAATCCTTCTTACTGATTTTCATCATCAGTACCTTCTTCAGCATCTTCTCCCTTGGATTCAACTTCATCATCACTCACTTCTATGATTGCAGTAGAGGGTTCTCCTTGCTTCTTTGGGAAAGATTTAGCAAGCAGTTTGTTGCTCTTTCTTCTCCTTGGAGGTTCAGCTATAGGAGTTTCAGACTCCTCTTCTTCTTCAGAATCTGAAACTTTTGTATCATCAAACAGACTTCGTTGATGTTCAACAACAGTAGGGGCATGTCCTTCTTCTTTGGAATCAACATCTTTTGAGCCATTATGTGAACTTGTTGGAGCATTATCAGTAGGGGATGAAATTGTGTTAACTTACAACCTTTCTTCATCAGCAGAGTGGCAACTCTGAGTGTTAGCCATAGGACTTGTATATTCTTTTTCACCATCAGATTTAACTCTTTTTTCCATAGATACAACTTCTTCCTCATTGCTGGATTTGCTCTTTGAGAGTTCAATCTTGGGGCTTTCAGTTCCCTTCCCATCTTTTGACTTTGCGTCCTCTTCTTTATTAGATGGACTTTTTTGGAGAACTGGGGCTGACTTCTTTATCACCTTTGCTTTCTTTTTGGATGGCCATTAGAGTAATCTGTTACTTCTTCTATTTGGGGTTTCTGTAGTTGAGACCTTTTCTTCTCCTGCTTCTAGATTGTCAGTGGAGAGACTTCTTGGTGGAGCCTCGATTTTCTTCATACCCTTGGACTTCTTCTTTGCTGATGTGACTGCTACTGATACAAAGTCATCAGAATGAGAGCTTTCCACCTCTTGTGCCTTCCGCTTCTTTACAGAGACCTTGTTGATGCTCCCATTTGTTATTAGCCTCTTGTTTTCCTTGGGATTTTTCTTCCAGTATATAAACAGCAGTGGGGACATCACTTTATAGACATTTAGTGGTTCTCCCTCATCATCCTTGATCTTACTTCCCAGTTTCTTCTTCAGCACTATACTCAAGAGTCTTCCATGAAAAATCTTTGTAAGGGGCCTATCTATAGACTTCTTCATCTCAGCCTTTTCCACCCATTTGATCAGCCAATCAATTAGAAGAGCGCCAAAATTCACATGCTGCTTCATGACGATTGCAGTCATAATTCTTAGTTGAAGATCACTTACAGTATCATGTGCAGTATCCTTGCACATAATGCATTTTCCAGTAATCTCAGCCAGAAATTCAAATTCTTCAGGAAACTCCTTCTTCTTCATATCCTTCATATTTACGTTCCTCTTGTAACGCATTAACCTCTTGCCTTCTTCAATGTCAACTTCATCGAGATTTATCAGACCTTGGTTGGAAAACCCTAGACATTGATTGATATCTGATGCCCTTATCTTCAGACTTACTCCTTTGACCTTCGTGGATAGGATCCCAGAATCTATTGATGCATTTGAGTAGAACTGCTTCACTAACTCTGTATAGACTGGAGTGTCGGCCTCCAAGCACTCAGAAAACCCAGCTTTCTTTACGAGCTCAAGTATGTCCTTGAACTTTTTTTTTCTGATCTTTCAAACTTCTTGAAGCTGAGTTGGATTCTGATTATAACTCGCCATTCTTCCATTATGAGGGTTTGAAATATATGGGTATTTGGTTTCAGACCTCTTATGAGAGATAGTTGAATGAGATTTGGGCGAATCTAGAAGTTTGATGGATTTAGGCTTTAAAGAGGATTCTAGGGTTTGAAAGAGAGAGAGAGAGAGAGGTTTGACAGCCTTTGATAACTGTTTATAGATTTTGAATTTGTCTTTATGACAGTTCCTTCTGACTCTGCATAAGCTGTGATGTGTTAACCAGCCATTGGTTGCACGATGTCCAGTAATAAACTGTAACTCCCCATAAACTTTTTAGTTTGATATTCCTTTTAAGAAAATAAGCATTACTGACGTGGATTGACCGTTAACCTTTTCAGTACGTAGAGTAGCTTGGTGAGGTAGCTGTGGACTCTAGGATTTTCTTTGTCGACTCATCGATCGTCTTCTGAGAGAGGCTTCAGTAGATGGTTTGACACTAATCCTTATCTTGAAGTTGCATGACTTAACCGCTGATGTACCCCAAGCTAGTTTGGGCACTAAAGTTCTGAGGTGAGTTTGCAAGATGTCTTTCCAAACTGTATTCATACTTATCTCTACACGATCTGAATAGTTGAGCAAGTGTCTAGTTCTTCCGAGCTCCTTATGAGCTAGTGTTTCCTCTGGGAAGACTGAGATCGTCGAGCCTACTTCTATGATTATTGAGGTTGCACTACGATCGTTGAGTTTTCTTCAAACTCTACTCTATGATCGTTGACTATCTTGGTCCTTGAGATGAACTTTCCTTAGCATTCCTTCTGGGTTAAGGAAGCTCAGGAAGGGCCAACCTCTTAGAGTGAACTAAGGGTCAGGTTTTTCCCTAAGGCGCTTTCCAGATGGAAAACTTTAGAAGTGATTTGTACTGATATCTCATTTGACCTTTTCTGCTGGGGAGTTCCTCAACCAACTTTAAACATTTGTATTAGTTGTAATCGTGGTGTCCTCCTGTTCTTATACTACGATCAGATGTTTAATTGTAGGCGCTTCATGATTTTGAGTTGGGTGGTTGACAAGGTTATCAGAAGTACATTTTGAGACGTTCCCACTGTCCATAGATCTTCATTTGGTTCATCAGCCACAAAGTTTTGGGACTGTGTAACTGGTACATTGCTTCATAGTGTATTTTTGATATTTTTAGTGCTGCTTTTCTTTAGCGGATCACTGGTCCCCTATAGTTGATACTATCTTCTCAGAGAGGTGTGAGTTCTTCTTCTTCATGTGCATTAGAAGGTAGCCTTGCATATCTCCTTCTGATCACTCTACGATAGTTAGACAGAACTACGAACGTAGTCTTCTTTGACGATTTATACTTGTGGAGTTCTGTATCTTTAATGGGTTCCTCATGATTAATGCTCGATGATCCTTTGATGTAAACTTCCTTGAGGATTCTTCTCATATGGAATGCTTTGCATATAAGACCCTTTTCATCTTAGGTTGAATGGCCTGCTTTCATATAAAAATTAGCAGCCATGGGAGCTTTATTCAGGTTAGCTCAACGGGTCTTTAAGGACAGGCTTTTACGAATAGGAGTTTTGTTAGAGACCTTTCTGAAATATCTTAAGCCTTCTGCTGGTTAAATCTTCTTGAATGAAGTTTTCTACTTCATCATTCCTTAGTGTGGTCAGATAGACCAAGCACATGCAGGTTAGATAAATTTCTATTTGTGGTACCCATTGTTAAATGGGTCCTGCTAGGTTAGCCTTCAAAATCCCTATTCCTCATATATTAGAATTATAATCATATTGATCACCAACAATCATATTCATGCATGCAACTAATTTAGATATTACATTTTAAGATACATGATGATGAGTGTGTGTAAGATTAACCATTTTAACAAAACACTCTTTTCCTTTGATGGTTTCATCATTTTCTTGGTTATGTTCACAGAGTTTAAATGTTCACAGAGTGAGGATCAACTCTATCACTTATTTGTATCTGGTTGATTCATGGAGGTGATCAATTTCTATAAACTTTCAAGATACTCTTGTAGACCTGATCATACTCTATGTATTATCAAAAACTTAGAACATAGGTTTGTACATACATACTAACCCAATAGCACAGATTTCCCCACTTAAGATTAATTAAACCTTGATATGCTTATGACCTATTTCAGATTTCTTTCAAGATGTCATCTTCAACCTAAAACTTGGATGGAGAGAAAGTTTGTAAGCATTTGAGTTTCCAACCTCAGTGTACTTTCTCTCTTCACCTTTTTAGGTAGAGTATGATTTCTTGAAAGAATAATGTTATAGTGCATAATGAGGTGCAACATGATGTACACATTTATATTAGTGAGGAACCGTACCTTTCTACTGTCAGTTTCTTAACAGCCATTTAACTTAGATATACTGAGGTTAGGCATTGATGTGCATAGTTTTTCATTTGCTCCTGACAGCTTGTTGCTCCAGTTGTCCTTTAATAAATCAGTCATGGTCTTGAAGATGTAAGCTAAGAGAATCTTGGCATCTATAGTTCTTTGACATCCTTGAGTCCACATGGTTCATATCCAGCTGCTGGTTGGCCAAATATATATTTGAGAAGTTCTTCTTTCTTCTTTGGATAATCACTTCTTAGCATGTATGACCTTTTCATCTTTCAAGTTGGTGGATGTTTGACTCTTAGCTGTTGATGTCTCTTGAGCTTCCTCGCCTGGTCTTCAGACTACAAGATTGACTGTGAGCAACGATTGGTCTTGTTGTAATGGCATTTAAGAATATGGACCAATCTGAGCAGCTTCAGGTGTATATACACATTTACCTGTACAAAATATTTCCAACGTGTGAGCTTATCTACATTTATAAGTGACTTACTACTAAACTAAGTTTAGAACAATGTTTGTGCCTAGAATCAGACTCAAAGCGATTAGCTTTTGAATATAGCATGAGGACCTTCTTTGATACCAATTGTTAGTTCCCAGTATGCACACAATAGATCTAGAAATAGGGGGGGGGGAGTTGAATAGATCCTTTTTCATTTCAAATACTTTTATCTTTTATTTTGTATTGCTAATGAATTAGCATATGACAAACATAAGATTCTTTTCAAGTACAGCGGAATAAGTAAAAGATCCATTTCATTGATATATTCATAATCATACATACATTGTTCTTAGAGTTAGTTCAGTGGTAAGCAGTTAATGCATACATAGCAGTTATAGCAAATAAGTACATAATGTAAATGACATAAAGTAAATGACACAAGGGATTTTAAGTGGTTCAGAGACTCAAGCTCCTAATTCACTCTTCTGCTTTCAACTAGCAGGATTTCCACTAAGGAAGGGCAGCACCCTGAATTACTAAGATTCCTTCAAGGCCAGCAACCTTGGAACTTCAGTTCACTAAGAACTCTTTAAGGCCAGCAGCTTTGGAACTCCTCTAGTTTCCTAGGAACTCTTTAAGCCCAGCAGGCTTGGAACTTCATTTAGTCCCTCGGGACAAGGACCCCTCAGGCCCTGGCTTCTTGTTGTTATTGATATTATTGTTATTGGTGCTGAGCTGCTAAGATGTCTTTAAGCTTAAACATCTTTCGTACTTAGCAGCTTGGTATAGTCTTCTTTGCATTCTGTTTCGAGTCTGGACCACATCTTACTTGATACAGCTGATCTTCATTATGTTCTGCTCATCTTTATACAATGTCAGTTGTGCACCATCACCATTTGAGTTTGCTAAGTGGTTGAGCTTTTGGTAAACTTCATCTGGCACTTAGTAATCCCTGAACCCTTGTTGACTGGTTTGCAGACATGGTTCTCCACTTGTTCTGTTTCAGCTTTTGGTTTATGGTGATTCGTAGAGTGGCTCTCGGGATCTTCTCTATGCTCTGCCACTCTTCTGAATGCTATATTCTTGTCCTTCTCGGCTCTCAGCTTAGCTTCCAGCTTCAGTGGTATTCTCATCTTTGTTGAGTGAAGCTTTAGTCTGTTCAAGTCCTTCTTCAAAGCTGCTTCACTTCTACCTTCGTAGTCTCACTGTCACTGAGACTTGTCTGTAACAACTCAACGATTCTATAACTTAGCAATCATCAGCAACTCTTGATCTTTGAAGCTCTGGCTGATTTATACTTCTTCCCAATCTTTTCGTTGGTATATAGCTGTTGAAAGATATTTGAATTGCTTCGCAGTTCTCGAGTAATTTGGTGTAGACTGCAGATGTGACATGACATCTCCTTTATGACTTTCTGACACTGCAGTCTACTGTTTCACCTACCCCGTCAGAGATGTCACTTTAATGTCTCGGGCAGGTAATCAACTTCATTTCCTCCTTCTGATTTCTAGATCAGAGGTTGTCCTTTTGCATCGATGCTCTCAATAAGCTCTGTTCGAACATCAATCTTCAGATTGAACTGTTGACAATACTTCAACCTTCAGATGACCAAACTCTACGATTTTGATGCATATCTTCTTGGACCTGATCGTAGTGTCTTGTTAAATGTTACTCATTGACAGGTAGAGACAACACTGCGATTTTAAAGAGTGTTTATTGGATCTTCAATGTAGAACACCTCTTCATTCTCTTGTGCAGTGCTTCAACACTTCTGTCTACCTTGACTGTTCTTAGGAACTGATAGCTTAACTCTTTGTTCTGGCCTCATCTAAATAGCAAGACACTTCAGATTTGTGGCATGCCCAGCTCGCTTTCTCTTTGTGATCTCCCGTTCACTTATCATCAATGGACTGATCCAATGCTTAATCACTTTAGCCTTGTTCTTCAGAAGCTGACCAGTATCTCTGTGTATTTTTCATTAGTTCCTGCTTTGTTTGGCAAACATTACAATCCTGGTTATTTCCAAGATCGTTGTCTTCTGTTCACTTGACAGCTACTGCACTTGCTGACTTTCCTTAATCAGTTACTTTGATTGAAGTCTTCTTCTGATCAACTTATGGGAAGAATTCAACTCGAATGGCTTCACAACTCAATCTGAATGCTGATTGGGTTGGTGCTTAGATCTTCTGTTAGCTTGCATGCCATTCGTTGAGTGCTCTCTGGTTTCTTTCAGGTTGGATGTAACTTTGCAGCTTAGACCAAAGGATTCATACTTTGGATATTCTAGGAGTGCTCATATGTTGAGAATAGTGTTTGCTCTACGATTCTACCTTGGCGTTGTGAGCACATCTGTTGAGGCCTTAGTTCTGCACTCTACGATTCAGCTTCGACTGTGTAGACACTACGACTCCGAGATCAGATCTTGACACTCTATGATTTCTGTCTTTATGCTAGTTGTCTTCCTCTGATCTTGCTCTACTATGATCTCTGCCTTTGATATGATCAGTAGACTCTACGACTCTGAGTGTAGTCTACGATTCTTGACTTAGATTCGGCATATGCTCGGTCGGCTCATAGACAGGCTGTATCTACAATTCTGAACATGACTTCCTCAGCAGACTACGGTTCCGAGGAAGTGTAAAGCCCCCCAAATCGGGATACTTGAAACCCAAACTGGGTGCTTCACGATACCATTTCTATGAGCGGAATAATACTAATAATAATAACAATAATATAAATATTGAACTTAATTTACATAATTATCAGAGTCTAGCTCCCAAGTACGTAACCTTTAAACATTCATTACAATACATGATAGATAATTAATATCATTCTCTTACTAAGGATAAACTATTACATAAAATAGCACCAATTTATTCTACAACCTTCCCTTTCCCTTTGTTCTTAGTCGAGCCTTCTGGTTGCTCACACTTAGCTGAAAATATTTAAATTAAGCAAAGATGAGCATTTGAGTGCCCAACAAGTAATAACAATTATATATATATATATATATATATATATATATATATATATATATATATATATATATATATATATATATATATATATAAGCTGAAAGAATTTAAATGTCTTCTTTATACTACCCTTCTACAACAAATCAATAGTTGTGAAGTAATCTGTACCGATAATAATAACATAACAACCCTCTTTCAAATTTTTGAAACTACGTACTGACTATAAATAGGGTCAAGGTGACATACTATGAACATTGTTTTCAATTTTTGAATAGGTTAAACAGAACTTCATCTGTAAATCGTCATAACTTACGGGCACGGGGGTGATCAGCCCGTTGTACCATGTATTGATCAATACTACATGCAAGAACGATGTTATCGTTCACTCTGTCCACCTTGGATGCATAAAATTTTTTTCCCGTGTATGGGATGTTCATACTTGTCGGGGTTCCAAACCAAATATTTTATCTTGTTCAACAA
The DNA here is from genome assembly GCA_016801055.1 of Panax notoginseng. Taxonomy (NCBI): domain Eukaryota; kingdom Viridiplantae; phylum Streptophyta; class Magnoliopsida; order Apiales; family Araliaceae; genus Panax; species Panax notoginseng. The sequence goes on along the minus strand of CM029017.1, from coordinate 214,814,285 downwards.
TAATCTATAATTCAACATATACATATACGGGTAATTAACAAAGGTGTATCAACATGTGATTAAATACAATGATTATCCAAGTGGGGACACTTGTATAACTATTTATAGAAATTAACGAACATAATATATATTTGAATTACCATATACTAATATGTTGATAATCAATGAGCGTATATAATATATATAACAATAGGGTTAAAAATCTGTACAGTAATAAATAATTCTGAAACATTCTTACTCATGTCCATTGCATAAAGAAAATGCAAAGGTAAGATACTTGCCTGGTACGCTGCTTACAGTTATGCAACTTAATTTTTATCTTTCGTATAACAACCTATCAGTAATAAGATCATTTTACTGATTAGAATAACATATCGTAACACATAGCACTGCTTATTGCAGTCAGTACATAACCTAATCACATTGTCACGCATATTTAACAGCTATTGAATCATAAACAAACCTTAATATAGTCAAAATATTAAAGTCCAGATCAATTTCTGAAACATGTCGGTGTACCGACAACTTTATCAGGTAATTATTAAGACTCTGTCCCGAAGTTCAATAACTGTAATTATCAGTAATATTATTTTTAAATAATTTTTAAACATTTATTATAATTTATCATGAATTTTTAAACATCGGAATCATTATTAAATGATTTAAATACTAAACAATTCTATTATCCTTAATATGTAATCAATATTAAACTATTAAGGAAACCATTGCCAAAATATTAAAATTATTTATAATAACTTAAAATATTTACATTGCCTTTAAATGATTTTTAAAACATTTAAAATTATTTTTAAATAATTACCATTAATATTAATGTATTATTCCTCAAAATATTAAAAGTCATTAAGTATAACTTAAAATACTTTTAATTCATTTATATCCTTTTTAAATGATTTTTAAATTAATAAAACTATTTTTAAACTATTTATTTAATATAATTATTAAATAAATTTAATATCATTAATAATAAATTAATAATCATTAATATTAAATTATTAATAAAATTATCTTTTGAATATTAAAAGTTATATTTTATAACTTAAATTACCTTTAAACACTTTATTTTTATTTAAAATAATTTTTATAATAATAAAATCATTTTTAAACTAATTTATTTAATATAATTATTAAATAAATCTAATATCATTAATATTAAAAAATTAATGAAATTTGCTTTAAAATATTAAAAGTTATATTTTATAACTTAAAATATTTTTAAATAACTTATTATCATTTAAAATGATTTTTAATATAATAAAATTATTTTTAATTAATTTATTTAATACATTTAATAATTAAATTAAATATCCATAATATTTAAATAAATGCTAATATTTATGAAAAAAAATTCAAATTATTAAAAGTTAATTTTTATAACTTAAAATAATTTTTAAAATTATTTTTGTAATTTTCGGAAATAAATTTTTATTTTTAAATGATTTTTAGAAATTAATTTAATTAATTTTAATAAAACTGTCGCTAAAGACTGCCTATAACGACAGAACCGTCGCTATAGTTGTTTTTCATGAAATCCAGATCTTCATAGCCGGTTTGCAAGGTATCACGTTTGACCAAATCACTAGCTACTCTATGGTCAAACTATGTCAGAGATAACATCCTTACGTTTTCTGGGTTACCCAGAAAACGGAAGTCATGCCCGTCCCACCTACTTTGACCAGTCACCCTGATCGAACTGTTTGACGTCTGGGTGATATAAAGGCAGGAATTCGTAGTACATATAACAAGATACAACTTAGATACAACAACAGAATTAAAACAAAAACACACTGACAGATCCAAGGCCAACTAAAACTTGTCTGACGCTAGTTCACGGTTTCTAGGTTGCCCAGAAATGGTCCGATCATGGTCGGTCAACGACCTTTGACCAACAATAACTTGCAATCTAGACCAGACCTAAGTATGATTCTTGATCCAGATCAAAGACTACATGTCAGACTACATATTTAAATCTTTAAACAACAAAAACCAACACAGAAAAAGATCTACAAGGCCTGACATATGATTGTCAGACATCATAAACAAAATTTCCAGATTTTTGAAATCATCAAATCCGAGCCTATAGATGTTATGGATCTAACATCTATCAACCCAGATCATCATAATACACTACATCTAACATGTTTAACACAAAAAAACAACATCTAACATGGGATCAATGGACATATTTTAGCTAGGGTTTTTATACCTTTCTAAGAACAATCTTGATTCTAGCTTCTGATTTTGTTATATGTAGTAGTGGGGCTTGATTATGTGACTGATATGCTACCAAATTTCGTTGGTTTTTGAAAGAGAGAGCTTAGTTGAGTGCTTGTGCTTAAATGGGCTAACAAAATGCAATCCTTTCTCTCTTAATCTATATATAGAAGTGGTAGACGCATGTATTGGCTGATCTAGAGCCCATGTGATGGCAATTTTAAGTCAATGGAGTTGCTAGAGTTGTTGAGCAACTAAAGTTTTAGCTAATTCTACAAGTAAGCTTCAATTATGAAATAAGGGTAAAATAGTCATTTGGCTTTCTAATTTAATGGCAATCTCGTAATCATGACAAACCCTTAGGGTTTAGCACATAACACTTGTAAGATTGCTAATAGGGTTTTCTAAAAAAAATTAGTTTCTAAAATTTGTAATTAGGGTTTTCTTAATTAGATTAGGGTTCTAATTGAATTATACAGGAACATTAGGGTTTAAAGTCACTAATTATAATTAACATTGCTGATTTAGCAATTAGGATTTAGAATTAGTAATTAAGTTTTATAATTACTAATAAAGGTTACTAAATATAGAAATTAGGGTTTTTAGTTAGTAATTAGGGTTTTCATAATTTAACAATTATAATTCTAATACTTGTTAATTAATCACATTAACACAATCACAAACAATCTTGAACTCTAATTTGAGTTTCAAATTAGGGTTTTAAATTACAATTAGGGTCTCTTATAAATAGAGTTTTCCTAATTAGCGTCAAATCTTTAATAATTAATATTAATCACATAACCCAATTGCAAAATAATCTTGTACTCTAATTTGGGTTTCAAATTAGGGTTTAGCACAGTAAAACTAGGATTTTCAAATACTGCACCATAATTTGCCAACCATTATCAATACGTACATACAGTACATATTTATAGCACTGAAAAATCAAAATATAATTAATATTATATTATTATTCTCATTCCTTGATAAAAATCTAAAATTAGGGTTTGAATTTCATATCTGATTTATCTTTCATATTTAACATTATTAATTATGTTAAAATAATTTACTTAATTAATCTAACATATATTCTTATAATAAAATAATTATTACAATAATTCTAAAAATTATTTCATATATTATTTAAATAATATATAATTATATTTTCATGAAAAATAATTAATAAAAATATTTCTACTATAAAATTAATTATTATAAGAATATACTTTATAATAATCAATAATTCTAAAATAAAATTATCTGTGAACATTCATGTAATAAATATATTTTTATTTATTACATAATTACATATACACATTATCTTGTACAAATCCTCATCTTTAAAATAAAAAAAAAATTATACGCAAAATTTTTGATTTAATTATATGGAAAATATCGGGTTGTTACATTCACCCTCCCTTATAAAGATTCTGTCCCCGGAATCAACGTTTTAAAACCTATACATACAAGGGTACATAGCATTCACAATCATTTCAATTAGATCTTGATCAACTTTGATCGAACTGATCTTTAACTAAACACATAAAGCTTGTCTATCTGATTAAATGGAAAAATTTGATTTCTAAAAGAACTCAAATTCCTCCCTCAAATTTTTTTTATAAAATAATTTACTATATATAGAAAAATCATGTATAATAAAATAAAAGTTATGAGAATAATACCTGGAGTTCCATTGCCAGCTGTCATCGTATCCTGGACAGTCATGTTGTAGACCCTTGCTGTTGATTTTGTTGGCTTGCTCGATGACGTAGGTCTCGTGATTGCTAAAGTCCCGCTGCCCGTGACAGTATTCACACTTCCTGCCTCCGTCCTCCTCTTCGGACAATCTTTCACCTTGTGCTCAGTCGACCCGTATAGAAAATATCCACTATTCATCTTAGGATTGGGGCAGTTGGGAGAGATATTGCCCTCCTGCCCGCATTTATAGCAAACAAATTTTTCCATCAAACATTCCCCAGAGTGGTTCTTTCCACAAGTCTTACACGGCACCATCTGCTTCTTCACACCTCTTGTTTTACCTGCACATTTTCAAAATTGCTCCCCTTCCTCTTGCTACTACCACCCTTACTCCCACTACTAATTTTCACCTTCCCAGTTCCTTCAACATTACCTTTGTTCTTTATCTCCTTGTTGTAGAGGCTCACGGCCTCACTCCCATCCTCAGCTATAATCGCCTTTTCCATGAGTGCTACAAATTTAGGAATCTGCAACACCGCCACCTTATTATAGAGCCAGGGTTTTAATCCCAGCTCAAACCTTCTAGCTTTCCTAGCCTCTGTATCAACCTGATGCGGAGCAAACCTGTGACGACCCCAAAATAGGTATACAACACCCACTCTGAGTCGCCAAATACATGGTACAGAAAATAAACTACAACTTCAATAATACAATTGTCTTACAAAATACGACAACACATACTGTGAGTTTAAATACAAATATTATCTTCTAGACAATATCCACACTCAAATAAGTCCTCATTACAATTATTCAAATACTATTTTACAGAAATAGTGAGGACTGCTAAAATATCTTTCTAGAACCATTACTCCATACCCCGACTCGATCCTGCTATGTTCTCACCTCCTGAGAAGAAAAATGGAACAAAAAGGAAAAGGGTGAGCTCAACTAGCCTAGTAAAGAATATTATGACTAAGATAATATACAACAAATTATCATTCGTATTCAACAGAAAAAAATCTGATAGAATATAATCGACAACAAGTTTTAGATCAACAACTGCAGCGAAAATAGCAAACCATTAGAAGAGTCAAGTAGAGAATGAATTCTACTATCTTCTAAGATTTAAAAGTCCATCATCAATATTTTATCCCTGTAACATCAATTAATAATCATCTTTAACCAAATATTCATCTTTGCACTACAGGCCAAAGATATTCATTTGTATCACCAGCCGGTCATGTTCATCTCAACACCTGTTCATCTTTGCACTACAGGCCAAAGATATTCATCAGGTAATCATATATCTTTGCACTACAGGCCAAAGATATTCAGTAATATCATCATTTATGACTGAGGATGATGAAAAATATCTTAAAGAAAACGAATCCAGTGAGACAGGAGGACAAATAGTAGGGATTCGTATAACAGTTTATCCAAGATCAATAATACTTCATAATAATCAATTATGAAACAGAATTCAAAAATAAAGATCAAAACATGGATACAATCAAGGATAGTAACCATAATAGACATCTTGGACCAAAAGAAAAAAATTTATTTTTTGATGAATAGTACCGTATTCGTGAATAGTGCCGTATACGTGAATAGTGCCGTATACGTGAATAGTAACCCCGACACAAAAAGTTCCAAATTTGATAAAAAAAAACTCATATCAATATTTTAGCATAATGATATTGAAGAAAATAATATCATTTAAGAAGAAAATAATATCCCGTACAATCCCTTACAATCTCTTACCTCAAAAGTGCAGTATTTCTGACTAGAATGCAAAGTCGAAGGAAACTTGCACTGAATAGCAACTCTCAAAGTATCTAAATACTCACAAAATATGCTTCATAATATAGAGAGAGAAAGAGAGAAAGCTTATGTTTCTTGTGTGATTTTCAATTCTAACTTAGCCCTCTATTTATAGGAAAATGTTAGCACGCCGAAGCAGACTTAACCTGCAACCTGATGGCTTTACCTGCTACTATTCCCACCCACAACATTTGAATAAAAATCTCAGCACATTTCTTCACCAACCAAGAGTGGGGCCCACCAATTCTTGAATTTTCCACCAAAATGATAAATTTCGAAACTTCAACAATTTCTAAACCAGTCATCTCTTAAAATTCATAACAAATCATACGTTCATTTTTAACGGTTCAAAATTTGTGAACATATACTCAACTTATATATGTATAACATATCCAAAAATCACAACGATCCAACGGTCGAATTAAAAAATTATAACCCCCGCAATATATCTTAAAAACCCTGATTGATTTTTAATACCTCCATTCCGACAAAAATACTGATAAAACACCTCAATAATAACTCCTTCATTTTTAACCACAAAATATATCCAACATTTATATTCACATAAAATAAATTTTTCCTTATCATATGAATCAATAATTAATTATTCACAATTAATATTACAGAATCACATTTATGACAACCAGACCGTTCCTAGGAAAGAGGGGGCTTTCCAATAAGAATTTCTCCTTACTGACGCGCAATTAGATGACCAAACCTCTCCTTAGACAGAACTTTCTAGATATTGCCAATAATGTTATCTAATAATATTATTCAAATAATATAAATTATTGATCTGATAATGGGAAATACTGTGCAGCAACAATTATTGAAACAATGATAATATAAAATATCAACGCAACAATTATTGAATCAATAAAATAAAATATTGAACAGTAATTACTGTGACAATTATTTAGTAGCGCCTTCTTACGTAAGAATCAATAATTTCAAAAATACTGTGCAATAACGCGTATTACTGTATTTTAACCACCGGGTATTCCAACAGTGTTAACGGTAACAACTACGCCGTTATTTATAAAAACTCAATTTTTGTTGTTATCTTCATCTGACAGTTATTCTGTTATGGGGCCCACAAATGGCTACGCCGTCATACGAATATTTCCCGACAGAAAGAATATTTTATGACCAAACGAATATTCCCTAACAATAATTAATATTTTATAACCACTTGTGTATTTTGAAAATAAATTCATATATCATCCTTAATTTTAACATTTATCAATTTAACCATTTACTGAATAGTAATTATAAGAAAAATTGAATACTTTTATTTCATAAAATTCGGGTTCTTACAATCTCCCCTCCTTATGAAATTTCGTCCCCGAAATTTACGTACCTGGTATTTCAAAGAGTTGAGAATACCTTCCTTTCATTTCAAATTCCATCTTCCCTATCATCATAATTTCTCCATTGCTCATCTCCTGTATTTCAAATATTATTCTAGAATACAGCTTCAAAACAAGGGTTAATTTAACAAATTAACATATCACATAATATTCCGATATTATGACTGACCAACAAATAAGCTTAGGTAGGACACACTAGCGAATGATTTACTCATCTCTCCCCTCCTAGTTATATTCCCCGATCTCCGCCAGAGGCCATATCCCTAAGCTCTGATACCAACTGTGACGACCCCAAAATAGGTATACAACACCCACTCTGAGTCGCCAAATACATGGTATAGAAAGCAAACTACAACTTCAATAATACAATTTTCTTACAAAATACGACAACACATACTGTGAGTTTAAATACAAATATTATCTTCTAGACAATATCCACACTCAAATAAGTCCTCATTACAATTATTTAAACACTATGTTACAGAAATAGTGAGGACTGCTAAAACATCGTTCTAGAACCATTACTCCATACCCCGACTCGATCCTGCTATGTTCTCACCTCCTGAGAAGAAAAATGGAACAAAAAGGAAAAGGGTGAGCTCAACTAGCCCAGTAAAGAATATTATGACTAAGATAATATACAACAAAATTATCATTAGTATTCAACAGGGAAAAATCTGATAGAATATAATCGATAACAAGTTTTAGATCAACAACTGCAGCGAAAATAGCAAACCATTAGAAGAGTCAAGTAGAGAATGAATTCTACTATCTTCTAAGATTTAAAAGTCCATCATCAATATTTTATCTCTGTAACATCAATTAATAATCATCTTTAACCAAATATTCATCTTTGCACTATAGGCCAAATATATTCATTTGTATCATCAGTCGGTCATGTTCATCTCAACACCTGTTCATCTTTGCACTACAGGCCAAAGATATTCATCAGGTAATCATACATCTTTGCACTACATGCCAAAGATATTCAGTAATACCATCATTAAGGACTGAGGATGATGAAAAATATCTTAAAGAAAACGAATCCAGTGAGACAGGAGGACAAATAGTAGGGATTCGTATAACAGTTTATCCAAGATCAATAATACTTCATAATAATCAATTATGAAACAGAATTCAAAAATAAAGATCAAAACATGGATACAATCAAGGATAGTAACCATAATAGACATCTTGGACCAAAAGAAAAATTTTTATTTTTCGATGAATAGTACCGTATTCGTGAATAGTGCCGTATACGTGAATAGTGCCGTATACGTGAATAGTAACCCCGACACAAAAAGTTCCAAATTTGATAAAAAAACTCATAGCAATATTTCAGCATAATGATATTGAAGAAAATAATATCCCTTACTATCCCTTACAATCCCTTACAATCCCGTACCTCAAAACTGCAGTATTTCGGACTGGAATGCAAAGCCGAAGGAAACTTTCACTGAATAACAACTCTCAAAGTATCTAAATACTCGCAAAATATGCTTCATAATATAGAGAGAGAAAGAGAGAAAGCTTATGTTTCTGGTGTGATTTTCAATTCTAACTTAGCCCTCTATTTATAGGAAAATGTTAGCACGCCGAAGCAGACTTCACCTGCAACCTGATGGCTTTACCTGCTACTATTCCCACCCACCACATTTGAATAATAATCTCAGCATATTTCTTCACCAACCAAGAGTTGGGCCCACCAATTCTAGAATTTTTTACCAAAATGATAAATTTCGAAACTTCAACAATTTCTGAACCAGTCATCTCTTAAAATTCATAACAAATTATACGTTCATTTTTAACGGTTCAAAATTTGTGAACATATACTCAACTTATATATGTATAACATATCCAAAAATCACAACGATCCAACGGTCGGATTAAAAAATTATAACCCCCGCAATATATCTCAAAAACCCTGATTGATTTTTAATACCTCCATTCCGACAAAAATACTGAAAAAACACCTCAATATTAACTCCTTCATTTTTAACCACAAAATATATCCAACATTTATATTCACATAAAATAAATTTTTCCTTATCATATTAATCAATAATTAATTATTTACAATTAATATTACAGAATCACATTTATGACAACCATGCCGTTCCCAGGAAAGAGGGGGCTTTCCAATAAGAATTTCTCCTTACTGGCGCGCAATTAGATGACCAAACCTCTCCTTAGACAGAACTTTCTAGACATTACCAATAATGTTATCTAATAATATTATTCAAATAATATGAATTATTGATCTGATAATGGGAAATAATGTGCAGCAACAATTATTGAAACAACAATAATATAAAATATCAATTCATCAATTATTGAATCAATAAAATAAAATATTGAACAGTAATTACTGTGACAATTATTCAGTAGTGCCTTCTTACGTAAGAATCAATAATTTCAAAAATACTGTGCAATAACGCGTATTACTGTATTTTAACCACCGGGTATTCCAACAGTGTTAACGGTAACAACTACGTCGTTATTTATAAAAACTCAATTTTTGTCGTTATCTTCATCTGACAGTTATTCTGTTATGGGGCCCACAAATGGCTGCACCGTCGTACGAATATTCCCCGACAGAAAGAATATTTCACGACCAAACGAATATTCCCCGACAATAATTAATATTTTATAACCACTTGTGTATTTTGAAAAAAAATTCATATATCACCCTTAACTTTAACATTTATCAATTTAACCATTTACTGAATAGTAATTATAAGAAAAATTAAATACTTTTATTTCATAAAATTCGGGGTCTTACAATCTCCCCTCCTTATAAAATTTCGTACCCGAAATTTACGTACCTGGTATTTCAAAGAGTTGAGAATACCTTCCTTTCATTTCAAATTCCATCTTCACTATCATAATAATTTCTCCATTGCTCATCTCCTGTATTTCAAATATCATTCTAGAATAAAGCTTCAAAACAAGGGTTAATTTAACAAATTAACATATCACATAATATCCTGATATTATGACTGACCAACAAATAAGTTCAGGTAGGATACACTAGCGAAGGATTTACTCATCTCTCCCCTCCTAGTTATATTCCTCGATCTCCGCCAGAGGCCATATCCCTAAGCTCTGATACCAACTGTGACGACCCCAAAATAGGTATACAACACCCACTCCGAGTCGCCAAATACATGGTACAGAAAGCAAACTACAACTTCAATAATATAATTGTCTTACAAAATACGACAACACATACTGTGAGTTTAAATACAAATATTATCTTCTAGACAATATCCACACTCAAATAAGTCCTCATTACAATTATTCAAACACTATTTTACAGAAATAGTGAGGACTGCTAAAACATCTTTCTAGAACCATTACTCCATATCCCGGCTCGATCCTGCTATGTTCTCACCTCCTGAGAAGAAAAATGGAACAAAAAGGAAAAGGGTGAGCTCAACTAGCCCAGTAAAGAATATTATGACTAAGATAATATACAACAAATTATCATTAGTATTCAACAGGAAAAAATCTGATAGAATATAATCGACAACAAGTTTTAGATCAACAACTGCAGCAAAAATAGCAAACCATTAGAAGAGTCAAGTAGAGAATGAATTCTACTATCTTCTAAGATTTAAAAGTTCATCATCAATATTTTATCCCTGTAACATCAATTAATAATCATCTTTAACCAAATATTCATCTTTGCACTACAGGCCAAAGATATTCATTTGTATCACCAGTCGGTCATGTTCATCTCAACACATGTTCATCTTTGCTCTACAGGCCAAAGATATTCATCAGGTAATCATACATCTTTGCACTACAGGCCAAAGATATTCAGTAATATCATCATTTAGGACTGAGGATGATGAAAAATATCTTAAAAAGAAAACGAATCCAGTGAGACAGGAGGACAAATAGTAGGGATTCGTATAACAGTTTATCCAAGATCAATAATACTTCATAATAATCAATTGTGAAGCAGAATTCAAAAATAAAGATCAAATCATGGATACAATCAAGGATAGTAACCATAATAGACATCTTGGACCAAAAGAAAAAATTTTATTTTTCGATGAATAGTACCGTATTCGTGAATAGTACCGTATACGTGAATAGTAACCCCGACACAAATAGTTCCAAATTTGATAAAAAAAACTCATATCAATATTTCAGCATAATGATATTGAAGAAAATAATATTATTTAAAAAGAAAATAATATCCCTTACTATCCCTTACAATCCCTTACCTCAAAAGTGCAGTAATTCTGACTAGAATGCAAAGTCGAAGGAAACTTGCACTGAATAGCAACTCTCAAAGTATCTAAATACTCACAAAATATGCTTCATAATATAGAGAGAGAAAGAGAGAAAGCTTATGCTTCTAGTGTGATTTTCAATTCTAACTTAGCCCTCTATTTATAGGAAAATGTTAGCAGGCCGAAGCAGACTTAACCTGCAACCCGATGGCTTTACCTGCTACTATTCCCACCCACCACATTTGAATAAAAATCTCAGCACATTTCTTCACCAACCAAGAGTGGAGCCCACCAATTCTAGAATTTTCCACCAAAATGATAAATTTTAAAACTTCAACAATTTCTGAACCAGTCATCTCTTAAAATTCATAACAAATCATACGTTCATTTTTAACGGTTCAAAATTTGTGAACATATACTCAACTTATATATGTATAACATATCCAAAAATCACAACGATCCAACGGTCGGAATAAAAAATTATAACCCCCACAATATATCTCAAAAACCCTAATTGATTTTTAATACCTCCATTCCGACAAAAATACTGATAAAACACCTCAATATTAACTCCTTCATTTTTAACCACAAAATATATCCAACATTTATATTCACATAAAATGAATATTTCCTTATCATATGAATCAATAATTAATTATTCACAATTAATATTACAGAATCACATTTATGACAACCAGGCCGTTCCCAAGAAAGAGGGGGCTTTTCAATAAGAATTTTTCCTTACTGGCGCGCAATTAGATGACCAAACCTCTCCTTAGACAGAACTTTCTAGACATTACCAATAATGCTATCTAATAATATTATTCAAATAATATGAATTATTGATCTGATAATGGGAAATACTGTGCAGTAACAATTATTGAAACAACAATAATATAAAATATCAACGCAGCAATTATTGAATCAATAAAATAAAATATTGAACAGTAATTACTGTGATAATTATTCAGTAGTGCCTTCTTACGTAAGAATCAATAATTTCAAAAATACTGTGCAATAACGCGTATTACTATATTTTAACCACCGGATATTCCAACAGTGTTAACGGTAACAACTACGCTGTTATTTATAAAAACTCAATTTTTATCGTTATCTTCATCCGACAGTTATTCTGTTATGGGGCCCACAAATGGCTGCGCCGTCGTACGAATATTTCTCGACAGAAAGAATATTTCACGACCAAACGAATATTCCCCGACAACAATTAATATTTTATAACAACTTGTGTATTTTGAAAAAAAATCATATATCACCCTTAACTTTAACATTTATCAATTTAACCATTTACTGAATAGTAATTATAAGAAAAATTGAATACTTTTATTTCATAAAATTCGGGGTCTTACAATCTCCCCTCATGAAATTTCGTCCCTGAAATTTACGTACCTGGTATTTCAAAGAGGTGAGAATATCTTCCTTTCATTTCAAATTCCATCTTCCCTATCATTATAATTTCTCCATTGCTCATCTCCTGTATTTCAAATATCATTCTAGAATACAGCTTCAAAACAATGGTTAATTTAATAAATTAACATATCACATAATATCCTGATATTATGATTGACCAATAAATAAGCTTAGGTAGGACACACTAGCGAATAATTTACTCATCTCTTCCCTCCTAGTTATATTCCCCGATCTCCGCCAGAGACCATATCCCTAAGCTCTGATACCAACTGTGACGACCCCAAAATAGGTATACAACACCCACTCTGAGTCGTCAAATACATGGTACAGAAAGCAAACTACAACTTCAATAATACAATTTTCTTACAAAATACGACAATACATACTGTGAGTTTAAATATAAATATTGTCTTCTAGACAATATCCACACTCAAATAAGTCCTCATTACAATTATTCAAACACTATTTTACAGAAATAGTGAGGACTGCTAAAACATCTTTCTAGAATCATTACTCTATACCCTGACTCGATTCTGCTATGTTCTTACCTCCTGAGAAGAAAAATAGAACAAAAAGAAAAAGGGTGAGCTCAACTAGCCCAGTAAAGAATATTATGACTAAGATAATATACAACAAATTATCATTAGTATTAAACAGGGAAAAATCTGATAGAATATAATCGACAACAAGTTTTAGATCAACAACTGCAGCGAAAACATCAAACCATTAGAAGAGTCAAGTAGAGAATGAATTCTACTATCTTCTAAGATTTAAAAGTCCATCATCAATATTTTATCCCTGTAACATCAATTAATAATCATCTTTAACCAAATATTCATCTTTGCACTACAGGCCAAAGATATTCATTTGTATCATCAGTCGGTCATGTTCATCTCAACACCTGTTCATCTTTGCACTACAGGCCAAAGATATTCATCAGGTAATCATATAACTTTACACTACAGGCCAAAGATATTCAGTAATATCATCATTTAGGACTGAGGATGATGAAAAATATCTTAAAGAAAATGAATCCAGTGAGACAGGAGGACAAATAGTAAGGATTCATATAATAGTTTATCCAAGATCAATAATACTTCATAATAATCAATTGTGAAGCAGAATTCAAAAATAAAGATCAAAACATGGATACAATCAAGGATAGTATCCATAATAGACATCTTGGACCAAAAGAAAAATTTTTATTTTTCTATGAATAGTACCGTATTCGTGAATAGTGCTGTATACGTGAATAGTGCCGTATACGTGAATAGTAACCCCGACACAAAAAGTTCTAAATTTTTATAAAAAAAACTCATATCAATATTTCAGCATAATGATATTGTAGAAAATAATATCATTTAAGAAGAAAATAATATCCCTTACTATCCCTTACAATCCCTTACCTCAAAAGTGCAGTATTTCTGACTGGAATGTAAAGCCGAAGGAAACTTGCACTGAATAGCAACTCTCAAAGTATCTAAATACTCACAAAATATGCTTCATAATATAGAGAGAGAAAGAGAGAAAGCTTATGTTTCTAGTGTGATTTTTAATTCTAACTTAGCCCTCTATTTATAGGAAAATGTTAGCACGCCAAAGCAGACTTAACCTGCAACCCGATGGCTTTACCTGCTACTATTCCCACCCACCACATTTGAATAAAAATCTCAGCACATTTCTTTACCAACCAAGAGTGGAGCCCACCAATTCTTGAATTTTCTACCAAAATGATAAATTTCGAAACTTCAACAATTTCTGAACCAGTCATCTCTTAAAATTCATAACAAATCATACGTTCATTTTTAACGGTTCAAAATTTGTGAACATATACTCAACTTATATATGTATAACATATCCAAAAATCACAACGATCCAACGGTCGGATTAAAAAATTATAACCCCGCAATATATCTCAAAAACTCTAATTGATTTTTAATACCTCCATTCCGACAAAAATACTGATAAAACACCTCAATATTAACTCCTTCATTTTTAACCACAAAATATATCCAACATTTATATTCACATAAAATAAATATTTCCTTATCATATGAATCAATAATTAATTATTCATAATTAATATTACAGAATCACATTTATGACAACCAGACCGTTCCCAGGAAAGAGGGGTCTTTCCAATAAAAAATTTTCCTTACTGGCGCGCAATTAGATGACCAAACCTCTCCTTAGACAGAACTTTCTATACATTGCTAATAATGTTATCTAATAATATTATTCAAATAATATGAATTATTGATCTGATAATGGGAAACACTGTGCAGTAACAATTATTGAAACAACAATAATATAAAATATCAACGCAGTAATTATTGAATTAATAAAATAAAATATTAAACAGTAATTACTGTGACAATTATTCAGTAGTGCCTTCTTACATAAGAATCAATAATTTCAAAAATACTGTGCAATAATGCGTAATACTGTATTTTAACCACCGGGTATTCCAACAGTGTTAACGATAACAACTACGCCGTTATTTATAAAAACTCAATTTTTATCGTTATCTTCATCCGACAGTTATTCTGTTATGGGGCCCACAAATGGCTGCGCCGTCGTACGAATATTCCCCGACAGAAAGAATATTTCACGACTAAACGAATATTCCCCGACAACAATTAATATTTTATAACCACTTGTGTATTTTAAAAAAAAAATTCATATATCACCCTTAACTTTAACATTTATCAATTTAACCATTTACTGAATAGTAATTATAAGAAAAATTGAATACTTTTATTTCATAAAATTTGGGGTCTTACAAAACCTAGCCAACTCATTGAACTTTGTGGCATACTCCGCAACAGTCATATTTTCCTGCTTTAACTCTAAAAATTTCACCTCCATCCTAGCCTGCATACTGGACGAGAAAAAGTTCTCGAAGAACAGTGTCTTGAACCTATCCCATGTAACTACACCTTCTCCTGCCCTCGCCTGATTTGCTTCCCACCAAAAGTTTACCTCACCCTTCATCATGTAAGTGGCAAAAGAGGTCTTTTACCCCTCAGCTACCCTAGCTATCATGAATGCTTTTTCAATCTCTTTGACCCAAGTTTGAGCTTCAACAGGGTCAGTGGTACCTTTAAATTCCGGTGGTCCCACAGCCTTGAAATCTTTAAAGTTCGCTAAGCGGTTGTCCCGCTGGTTCCCTGCGACGGGCATTCCCTGTTGCATAGCTTGTGCTACCATGTTTGCAAAGTGCTGCATCGGGTCTGCTTGTTGTTGTCCCTCAGCGTTGTTGACAGATTCTTCTGCCCTTTAATTTCGAGTTCGACGTCTTGGTTGCATTATCTGATTAAATAAAATCATAAATTTAACTTACATTCTAAAACTTATCGTATAAGTTTAATATATTAAACTTGTTTCATTACTCAAACATAGATTCATATTCATTTATCGATTTTAAAATACTTTACATATCGCAGCACATACTGCATTAAACATCAGTTATTCCTTTGTGACTACAAAAGTCGAGATTTACAACCTTAAGTAATACAAAAGTTTTAGAATATTACATTACACGGACATACTTATCACACATATTACCTTAAACATACTTACACAACAGAACCTATACTACCTATTTTCTAAGCCTTTTTCTTGGACAACCTTTCCCCTGATGATCTTCCATTCCACAGATAAAACATGCACCTAGTTTATAGTTGGCACAATAAAGTGTGGTATGTCCTTCATAGTCACAAATGTAACATATTCTTTTCCCTTTCTGCTTGTCAGACTTTCCTAAGCCGTGATCATCTATCTTTCTTTTTTCCTTATTTCTCGGAGCTACACACGATGTGTTGCTTGTGGCTCCCATTTAATCAATTTGGATTTTAAGCTTATCTTGTTCTTCCATTATTTCTAGTAAGGCTTTTTGCAACTGACTATTTAGCAGCTTTTCTATTTCTCACAGCTTTTCCAGAGAAGAAACCTTGTTCCTCAGATCCTGCACCTCCGTTGATACTTGATCAGCTTCAACTTTAGTATCTGAATCACTATCTGTCAGTTTCACCATTTTTGGATATGGTACTACGTTTTCCAAAATAACTACCTCGTCCGAGGTGGTTTCATTGTGAGCCTCTATTTCAGCTATTAGCTTCGATATTAGCTCGGGTGTATGGATCTGATCTTTCTTCATGCTATAAGTATATAACAAGCCTTTTTCACTAGACATCTACACATAAATTATCCTGATTAGCATATAGTATATACACACAGCAAATAATAGTTTTATATCAGTTATCTTTTATTTTATTTGACAATGAATTACTCAATTCATCTCTTTTTAAACTCTATATGAGTTATTTATATTTTCAACGTTTCTCTCTGTTCTAAGGTTATAGCCTAAGGTCTATCCCACCTAAGGTTTTTAACCCTATAGCTCTGATACCAACCTGTAAAGCCTCCCAAATCTGGGTACTTGAAACCCATACTCGGTGCTTCACGATACCATTTCTATGAGCGGAATAATACTAATAATAATAACAATAATATAAATATTGAACTTAATTTACACAATCATCATAGTCTAGCTCCTAAGTACGTAACCTTTAAACATTCATTACAATACATGATAGATAATTAATATTATTATCTTACTAAGGATAAACTATTACATAAAATAGCACCAATTTATTCTGCAACCTTTCGTTTCCATTTGTTCTTAGCCGAGCCTTCTGGTTGCTCACACTTAGTTGAAAATATTTAAATTAAGCAAGGATGAGCATTTGAGTGCCCAACAAGTAATAACAATTATATATATATATAAGCTGAAAGAATTTAAATATTTTCTTTATACTACCCTTCTACAACAAATCAATAGTTGTGAAGTAATCTGTACCGATAATAATAACATAACAACCCTCTTTCAAATTTTTGAAACTACGTACTGACTATAAATAGGATTAAGGTGACATACTATGAACATTATTTTCAATTTTTGAATAGGTTAAACAGATCTTCATCTGTAAACCGTCATAACTTACGGGCACGGGGGTGATCAGCCCGTTGTACCCGGTATTGATCAATACTACATACAAGAACGATGTTATCGTTCACTCTGTCCACCTTGGGTGCATAAAAAAGTTTTTTTGTACGTGTACGGGATGTTCATACTTGTCGGGGTTCCAAACCAAAGGTTATATCTTGTTCAACAATAATCTATAATTCAACATATACATATACGGGTAATTAACAAAGGTGTATCAACATGTGATTAAATACAATAATTATCCAAGTGGGGACACTTGTATAACCATTTATAGAAATTAATGAACAAAATATATATCTGAATTACCATATACTAACATGTTGATAATCAATGAGCGTATATAATATATATAACAATAGGGTTAATAATATGTACATTAATAATATAATTCTGAAACATTCTTACTCATGTCCATTGCATAAAGAAAATACAAATGTAAGATACTTGCCTGGTACGTTGCTTACAGTTATGCAACTTAATTTTTATCTTTCGTATAACAACCTGTAAGGCCCCAACTTTTTATAAATGACGATTTAATTTTCTCTAATTATTATTTTAAAATAGTAAGGGGCTGATTTGATTATTGTGGTTAGTTATGGGTAAAATGCGCAAATATTTTTAAATAAGCACGTGGTTATAAAATACTCATTGTTGTCGGAGAATATTCATTTGGTCGTGGAATATTCTTGCTGTCGGGGAATATTTGTACGACGGCGCAGCCTTATGTGGGCCCCATAACGAAAAGCGATTGGATTAAAAAAATGACAAGTATAAGTTATTTATAAGTAACGGCGTAGTTGTTACCGTTAATACTGTTATAATACCCGGTGGTTAAAACACAGTAATACGCATTGTTGCACAGTAGCATACGGTATTGCACCAATTATTGATTCTTACGTAAGAAGTCACTACTCAATAATTGTTACAGTAATTACTGTTCAATACTTTGTTTTATTGATTCAATAATTGTTGTATTGATATTTTATATTACTGTTATTCAATAATTGTCACTACACAGTATTTTCTATTATCGGAGAAATAATTCATATTATCTGAATAATATTATAAGATAACATTATTGACAATATCTAGAAAGTTCTGTCTAAGGAGAGGTTTGGTCACCTAATTACGCGCTAGTAAGAAGAAATTCTTATTGAAGTCTTTCCTGGGAACGGCCTGGTTGTCAGTATTGTGATTCTGTAATATTATTTGTGAATAATTAATTATTGATTTATATGATGAGGAAAATATTAATTTTATATGGATATAGATGGAGAAAATTTTTAAAGTGACAATTGTTAAAAATTAATGTTTTATCTTTTCTGATAAAATAATATTTTATTATATTATTATAATATAATATTAGTGATATTTTTACAATGAATGTGGAATATATGAGTGTATGAGGAGAAAGAGTATTTTTGTTGCATTAAATGATTAACACATATTTTTTGTGTCGGTGAACCCAATTTCTTGACTGAAATTTGATTATAGCCTGTAAAATCGTCCGTTTGTGGATTTCGGTCAATTTTTGTTTAGAATTTGGAAAAACTTTCTTCTGCAAAATTGTAGAGAATTGAATTTCCTATAAAAAGACGCGAGATTCGAATTTTTTGATAAAAGGGCTATTTATAATGAATTATTGAAGTTTCGTAGTTTCGAAATAATTGATTTTTAAAAGTTTTATTTATGTTTTAAAAGAAAAACGTTTTTTCCATTTGAGTGGCACATGTTAATGGTTGAAATCAGCTGGTGTGGTGTGCTAAGGAAATTAAAAAAATTATATTATTAATTTATTAAATTTTCTGCTTTGGTGTTCTAAGCATTTTCCCATAAATAGGGTGCTTAGGTTAGAATTGAAAATCACACCAGAAACTAAAGTTTTTTTCTCTCTTTCTATCTCTATAATATCGAGCGTATTTTTGTGAGTATTTTAATACTTTGAGTATTGCTATACGATGCAAGTTCCTTCAGCACTATATCTTGTATTTCAGTCAGAAGTACTATTTTTTCGAGGTAAGGAATGTTATTTTAATCGAAAATAATATTATTTCTTCAATATCATTATGCCGAAATATTGGTTGGAAATTTTTATCGAATTTAGAACTTTTTCATGTCGGGGTTACTATTCACGAGTTACTATTCATGAGTTACTATTCACGAGCACTATTCACGAAGCATGATAATTTTTTTTTGTGAAATTTCTATCTTTTAGTGTCAGAGTTACTATTCACGTATACGACACTATTCACGTATACGGTACTATTCACGAATACGGCACTATTCACAGAAAAATTAAATTTTTATTTTTCGTCCAAAATATCTATTCTGGATACTAGCTTTGATTGTATCCATGTTTTGATCATTCTTGAATTTTACTCCACTATGATTACTTATGAGGTATTTTTGGACATAGAATAGTTGAAATACGAATCCTTAATATTTATTCTTTTATTTCACTGGATTCGTTTTCTTTAAAATGTTTTTCATCATCCTCAGTCCTAAATGATGATATAACTGAATATCTTTGGCCAATAGTGCAAAGATGAATGATTTCTTGATGAATATCTTTGGCCCGTAGTGCAAAGATGAACATGTGTTGAGATGAACATGATCGACTGATTAATATCTTTGGCCTGTAGTGCAAAGATGATTATTTGATTCAAGATGTATATTGATTGATGTTACATGGATAAAATATCGATGATGGACTTTTAAATTCATAGATGATAGTAGATTTCATTCTCTACTTAACTCTTCTAATGAATTGTTGTTTCCGCTGCAGTTGTTGATTTAAAACTTGTTGTCTATTGTATTCTATTAGATTTTTCCCTGTTGAAGACTAACGATAATTTATTTTATATTATCTTAGTCATAATATTCTTTACTGGGCTAGTTGAGCTCACCCTTTTCCTTTTGTTCCATTTTTCTTCTCAGGAGGCGAGAATGTAGCGGGTACTAGTCGGGATATGGAATGATGGTTCAAGATAGTTGTCTTAGTAGTCCTCACTATTTTGTAAAATAGTGTATCAATAAGTATAATGAGGACTTAATTGAGTATGAATACTGTCTAGATGACAATATTTGTATTTAAACTCACAGTATATGTGTTGTCGTATTTTGCACGACAATTGTAATAATAAAGTTGTAGTTGTTTCTGTATCATGTATTTTGACTACATAGAATGGGTGTTGTATACCTATTTTGGGGGCGTCACAGTTGGTATCAGAGCTTAGGGATATGGTCTTTGGCGGAGATCGGGGAATAGAACTAGGAAGGGAGAGATGAGTAAATCCTTCGCTAGTGTGTCCTACCTAAGCTTATTTGTTGGTCGGTCATAATATAGGGATATTATGTGATATGTTAATTTGTTAAATTAACCCTTGTTTTATGGCAGTATTTGAGAATGTCAACTGAGAATGTTAATAGTGGAGTAAATGAGATCGTGGAGACACCTTTACTCACCAACGAGTAGAACGTGCAACAGACCAATAATGTTCCACTTGTGAACAACACCACTGATCAGACGATGAACGATGGGATATTTAGAAGCTTTTTGCAGTTCATGCAAAATCAGACGAGGGAGATTCGTGTACAAAATACCGGTAGAAATGATAGCAACGCACGGTTTGTCACAGCCAAACAGTTCAAAGAGTTAGGACCACCAGAATTCTGGGGAAAGCCAAATCCGATTAAGGCGGAGACGTGGGTCAAGCAAATTACCACGATATTCGATGTCTTGGGATGCACGGAGGAACATAAGGTTCCATTCGCCACTTTTATGTTTCGTAACGAGGCAGATTACTGGTGGGAATCTGTGAAGCGTACCCAGCCAGCCGCACTCATTATGTCTTGGGAAATGTTTTAGAAACTGTTCAATGACAAGTACTTTCCTGAAAGTATTCGTCATATGAAGGAGGTAGAGTTTATTAGACTAGAACAGAACAACATGACGGTGTCCCAGTATGAGGCGAAGTTCGCGGAGTTATCCAGGTTTGCACCTCATTTGGTGGAGAATGAGGAACGTATGACGCGGATATTTTTGAGAGGTTTGAAACCCGACATACGTTAATATCTCATTTCTCATAAATTTTCTCTATATTCAGATGTTATGAATAGGGCTCAGTTATTGGAGTGCGAAATGAGTCAGCTCAATCGAAGAATAACGACGTACAACTCGATGATAATCGTACCGATGGCAACGGTCATCAGAACAAGGATAACCATCGTGGAGGAAATTATCGTGCCAGAAATGGTAACCACTTCGGTGGTAATCATGGCCAAGATAATAGAAGAAATAACTCAAGTGAAAATTTCAAGAAGAGAAGATTTAACGATGACGGGAAGATGTCGGCAGCAGCACCAGCACCAGCAACAAATTTCAGGGGAGGAGAACGACCGCCAGTTAGATGCTACAAATGCAGAGAGGAGGGACATATAAGTCCAAACTGTTAACAGCCTTCCAAGGTATGTTATAATTGTGGAAAAGAAGGTCATATCGCTCGAGATTGTACGATAGCGAAACCCAGTCCAGCGTGGATGGTGACTCCAAAAGCTGTCCCCGACAAGTCAAAGTCAACGATTCATAGAAGAGTGTTTGTCGTGACTGGTCAGAATGCGAGGAACCCGAACGAAGTTAGCACGGGTTAGTTAATTATAAATTCTTACTAAGTTTATACCTTATTAGATACCGGTTCTACCCATTCATTTATCTCTCCTGCTTATACTCAACATTTTAACTTGACTCCGGAGAAAATTAGACTTTGACTTATCCGTTGAAACTCCGTTATGAGAAACTTTCGTTACATCCACTGTTTATAAATCTTATTTAATCCAAGTTGGCACCATCACATTACCTGTTGACCTTATTTCTTTAAAGATACTTGCTTTTGATGTGATTTTAGGGATTGATTGATTCATTAACTACTCATCATGCCAAAATTGATTACTTTCATGAGGTTGTTAGTTTTCATATTCCTAAGCAACCTGTTATTCGAATTCAAGCAACCAAACCACTGAAGTCAATCATTGTCATATCAAGCCATAAAGCCATTCGTTTATTGAAAAACGGATGTCAAGCTTTCTTACCCATGTCATGGACTTTTAATACGTCATATTGAATAATATTTTGTTTCCTGACGTATTTTCTAAAGAATTTCTTAGCTTACTCCCAAAGTGTGATATTAAATTTTGTATCGACTTTGAACCCGGTACAAAACTCATTTCTAAAATCTCATATCGAATGGCTCCTATTGAACTTCAGGAGTTAAAAATTCAACTATAGAATTTGGTACCCGAGCCTTTATCTGGTGACTTCCTTTGTGGAATACATCGAAGCCAGACTCTCTGTAGGGAACACCATATTTGTGTGGTAGTAAACTGATAGGTGTCATTGTAACGTGCTATCCAAGATTGGGATATGAGTCACAGTTGAGAGCAACCTAAGTCAGTAATCGAAATACGTAGCTTTCTATGTTTAGTTGGTTATTATCGAAGATTTTGTGGAAAGATTTTCTCGAATTTCTACTCTATTAACTCAGCTGACTCGAAAAGATACAAAATTCGAATGGAGCGAGGAATGTAGAACTCAACATGCGGCAACGACGTTGTCTCGAGCTGTTGAAAGATTACGGCCATACCATTCAATACCATCCTGGAAAAAACGAACGTGGTAGCTGACGTGTTGAGTAGAAAATCGTATGTGGTTACGAGTGCGATATTGTTAACACAAAGACCCATTTCGTATGACTTACAGAAGATGGAGATAGAGTTAAAGATTCCAAGAATATGCGTGAAGATAACAAATATACGATTCGAATCGATTTTAATTGATAAAGTTAAAATAGCTCAAGCTACACACCGGAGCTGATGAATATAAAGAAGAAGGTGCAAAAAGGCGTTATTCTAGAAGTAAAGAGTCGATGAAGAGAAGAAATCTCAACCTTTGAATTATTAGTCCATTTGAAATCCTCGATTGAATAGGAATTATGGCCTATAGACTCGTTTTACAGCCAAGTATGACGTGTGTTCATAACGTTTTTCACGTATCGAAGTTACGAAATTATGTGGACGACCCGAACCATGTTATTGAGTTAGAACCATACGAAATAGCTGAAGATTTAACGTACGAGGAGGTACCAGTCAAGATCTTGGATGGTAAGGAGCATGTCCTACGCATGTCAATTTCGAGGACGAAATTTCATCAGGAGGGGAGGTTGTAAGGCCCCAACTTTTTATAAATGAAGATTTAATTTTCTCTAATTATTATTTTGAAATAGTAAGGGGTTGATTTGATTATTGTGGTTAGTTATGGGTAAAATGCGCAAATATTTTTAAATAAGCAAGTGGTTATAAAATACTCATTGTTGTCGGAGAATATTCGTTTGGTCGTGGAATATTCTTGCTGTCGGGAAATATTCGTACGACGGCGCAGCCTTGTGTGGGCCCCATAATAAAAAGCGATTGGATGAAGAAAATGACAAGTATAAGATGTTTATAAATAATGGCGTAGTTGTTACCGTTAATACTGTTAGAATACCCGGTGGTTAAAACACAGTAATACGCGTTGTTGCACAGTAGCACACGGTATTGCACCAATTATTGATTCTTACGTAAGAAGGCACTACTCAATAATTATTACAGTAATTACTGTTCAATATTTTGTTTTATTGATTCAATAATTATTGCATTAATATTTTATATTACTATTATTCAATAATTGTCACTACACAGTATTTTCTATTATCGGAGCAATAATTCATATTATCTGAATAATATTATTAGATAATATTATTGGCAATATCTAAAAAGTTCTGTCTAAGGAGAGGTTTGGTCACCTAATTACGCGCTAGTAAGGAGAAATTCTTATTGGAAAGCCCCCTCTTTCCTGGGAACGGCCTGGTTGTCAGTATTGTGATTCTGTAATATTATTTATGAATAATTAATTATTGATTTATATGATGAGAAAAATATTAATTTTATGTGGATATAGATGGAAATTTTTTTTAAAGTGACAATTGTTAAAAATTGATATTTTATCTTTTCTGATAAAATAATATTTTATTATATTATTATAATATAATAATGGTGATATTTTTACAATGAATGTGGGATATATGAGTATATGAGGAGAAAGAGTATTTTTGTTGCATTAAATGATTAACACATATTTTGTGTGTTGGTGGACCTCATTTCTTGACTAAAATTTGATTATAGCCCGTAAAATCGCCCGTTTGTGGATTTCGGTCAATTTCTGTTTAAAATTTAGAAAAACTTTTTTCTGCAAAGTTGTAGAGAATTGAATTTCCTATCAAAAATAGCGAAATTTGAATTTTCTGATAAAAGGGCTATTTATTATGAATTATGGAAGTTCCGTAGTTCCGAAATAATTAATTTTTAGAAGTTTTATTTATGTTTTAAAAGAAAAACGTTTTTCCCCTTTGAGTGGCACATGTTAATGGTTGAAATCAGCTGGTGTGGTGTGCTAAGAAAATTATATTATTAATTTATTAAATTTTCTATTTTGGTGTTCTAAGCATTTTTCCATAAATAGGGTGCTTAGGTTAGAATTGAAAATCACACCAGAAACTAAAGTTTTCTCTCTCTTTCTCTCTCTATAATATCGAGCATATTTTTGTGAGTATTTTAATACTTTGAGTATTGCTATACGGTGCAAGTTTCTTCAGCACTATATCTTGTATTCCAGTCAGAAGTACTATTTTTTCGAGGTAAGAAATGTTATTTTATTCAAAAATAACATTATTTCTTCAATATCATTATGCCGAAATATTGGTTGGAAATTTTTATCGAATTTGAAACTTTTTCATGTCGGGGTTACTATTCATGAGTTACTATTCATGAGTTTCTATTCACAAGTTATTATTCATGAGTTGCTATTCACGAGTTACTATTCACGAGTACTATTCACGAAGCATGATAATTTTTTTGTGAAATTTCTATCTTTTAGTGTCAGAGTTACTATTCATTTATACGGCACTATTCACGTATACGGTACTATTCACGAATACGGCACTATTCACAGAAAAATTAAATTTTTGTTTTTCGTCCAAAATATCTATTCTGGATACTAGCTTTGATTGTATCCATGTTTTGATCATTCTTGAATTTTACTCCACTATGATTACTTATGAGGTATTTTTGGACATAGAATAGTTGAAATACGAATCCTTAATATTTATTCTTTTATTTCACTGGATTCGTTTTCTTTAAAATATTTTTCATCATCCTCAGTCCTAAATGATGATATAACTGAATATCTTTGGGCAATAGTGCAAAGATGAATGATTTCTTGATGAATATCTTTGGCCCGTAGTGCAAAGTTGAACATGTGTTGAGATGAACATGACCGACTGATTAATATCTTTAGCCTATAGTGCAAAGATGATTATTTGATTCAAGATGTATATTGATTGATGTTACAGGGATAAAATATCGATGATGGACTTTTAAATTCATAGATGATAGTAGATTTCATTCTCTACTTAACTCTTCTAATGAATTATTGTTTCCGCTGCAGTTGTTGATTTAAAACTTGTTGTCTATTGTATTCTATTAGATTTTTCCCTGTTGAAGACTAACGATAATTTGTTTTATATTATTTTAGTCATAATATTCTTTACTGGGCTAGTTGAGCTCACCCTTTTTCTTTTTGTTCTATTTTTCTTCTCAGGAGACGAGAATGTAGCGGGTACTAGTCGGGATATGGAATGATGGTTCAAGATAGTTGTCTTAGTAGTCCCCACTATTTTGTAAAATAGTGTATCAATAAGTATAATGAGGACTTAATTGAGTATGAATACTGTCTAGATGACAATATTTGTATTTAAACTCACAGTATATGTGTTGTCGTATTTTACACGACAATTGTAATAATAAAGTTGTAGTTGTTTCTGTACCATGTATTTTGACGACTCAGAACGGGTGTTGTATACCTATTTTGGGGACGTCACACAACCTATCAGCAATAAGATCATTTTACTGATTAGAATAACATATCGTAACACATAGCACTACTTATTACAGTCAGCACATAACCTAATCACATTGTCACACATATTTAACAATTATTGAATCATAAACAAACCTTAATACAGTCAAAATATCAAAGTCTAGATCAATTTCTAAAATATGTCGGTGTACCGGCAACTTTATCAGGTAATTATTGAGTCTAAGGCTCTATCCCAAAGTTCAATAACTATAATTATCAGTCATATTATTTTTAAATAATTTTTAAACATTTATTATAATTTATCATTAATTTTCAAACATCGAAATTATTATTAAATGATTTAAATACTAAACAATTCTATTATTCTTAATATGTAATTAATATTAAACTATTAAGAAAACCATTGCCAAAATATTAAAGTTATTTATAGTAACTTAACATATTTTTAAAATATTTACATTGCCTTTAAATGATTTTTAAAATATTTAAAATTATTTTTAAATAATTATCATTAATATTAATGTACTATTCCTCAAAATATTAAAACTCATTAAGTATAACTTAAAATACTTTTAATTCATTTATATCCTTTTTAAATAATTTTTAAATTAATAACACCATTTTTAAACTATTTATTTAATATAATAATTAAATAAATTTAATATCATTAATAATAAATTAATAATCATTAATATTAAATTATTTATGAAATTATCCTTTGAATATTAAAAGTTATATTTTATAACTTAAATTATCTTTAAACACTTTATTTTCATTTAAAATGATTTTTATAATAATGAAATCATTTTTAAACTAATTTATTTAATATTATTATTAAATAAATCTACTATCATTAATATTAAATAATTAATAAAATTTGCTTTAAAATATTAAAAGTTATATTTTATAACTTAAAATATTTTTAAATAACTTATTATCATTTAAAATGATTTTTAATATAATAAAATTATTTTTAATTAATTTATTTAATGCATTTAATAATTAAATTAAATGTCCATAATATTTAAATAAATACTAATATTTATGAAAAATATTTCAAATTATTAAAAATTAATTTTTATAACTTAATATAATTTTTAAAATAATTTTTGTAATTTTTAGAAATAAATTTCTATTTTTAAATAATTTTTAGAAATTAATTTAATTAATTTTAGTAAAACTGTCGCTAAAGACTGCCTATAGCGACAGAACCGTCGCTATAGGTGTTCTTCATGAAACCCAGATCTTCATAGCCGGTTTGCAAGGTATCACGTGTAAGACCCCAACTTTTATGAAAAAAGATTAATTTCTCTCGAAACATATTTTTGAATATTATGGCGTGGATATAATATAATGTTATAGTTGTGGATAATATTTATAAATTTTGCAAAGTAAGCAAGTGATTATATAATATTCGATTGGTCGGGGAATATTCGTTTTAACAGGAAATATTCGTACGACGGCACAATCGTTGGTGGACCCCACAACGGAAGTATTGTCGCAGTAAGAAAATGACAGAATTATCTTTTTATAAAAATAACAGCGGAAGTGTTACCGTTAAAACTGTTGAACTACCCGGTAGTAAAAGTACAGTAATACGCGTGGTTGCATAGTAGCATACGGTATTGGTTATTGATGCTTACGTGAGAAGTCACTCAGTAATACTCAATTATTGCTACAGCAATTGCTGCATCATATCTCTCATATTATTGATTCGATTATTGTCACAGTATCATCTGCATAATATGTTATATTATTAAATTAATAATTGAGACGACAAAGTTATTTATATTATTAAATTGCAATATTTACAATGTCTAGAAGTTCTGTCAAGGAGAGATTTGGTCACCTAATTGCGCGCCATTAGGGAGAAATTCTTATTGGAAAGCCCCCTCTTTCTTGGGAATGACCTGGTTATTAAATATTGTGAGTTATAATATTAATGATGAATAAATTCGTGTTGATTAAAGATGAATTTGATAGTTTCATTGTGTTGAAATTATTTGTGTTAGTGAAAATCGACATTCATTTCGATAATAATTGATGTCTGGAGGTTATAGTGTTCAATCGGGTATTCGGAGCACTTTTCATGTCGGAGTACTATTCACGGGGTACTATTCACCCGAAAGATATATTTCTTTTCGGTCCAAATCATTTTTGGGTACAATATTATTCTATGAGGAGATGTGCTAATTTTCAGACCGTTGGTTGAAATTATAATAGTAAATCAATATGGATCGTTGATTTAAAGTTTAAATAGTAACTTGTCCCTTCAGTTTTCCAAGAGTTATTTGTCCCTTCAGTTTTCCAATAGTTATTTGTCCCTTCAGTTTTTCAAGAGTTATTTGCCCCTTAGGTGTTTCAAGAGTTAATTGCCCCTTCGCAAATAGTAGTTGTCTCTTCAATATTACCAAGAGTCATTTTGACCCTTCGTTAAGACTAAGAGCCACTTTCAGTTCTTTTATAAATAGAAGCTCATTCCTTCATTATTTCTTACGAATTCACTGAAACTCTAGAGAGAGAAACTATAAAGAGAAAGAAGAAAAGTATTCTGCTACTTCACTTTTCCAATATCCAGTTCTTCTAAGGTAAGGGATAATATTTGTTGTACTCATAAGGGGTATTATTTATTTCGTATTCATGAAGAGAACTTCTGTTATTCCATTCTTATTATTCTGTTGGAATAACCTGTATACGTGGACTACCGTATACATGGTGAAATTCTTCTGTTATTCCATTCCTCATTATTATGTTGGAATAACCTGTTTATGCGAAGTACCACATACATGGTGAAATTCTTCTATTATTCTGTTCTTTATTATTTTGTCGGAATATCCTGTCTGTGCGTTTACGGCGGACCTGGTTCCATTATTTATTATTCTGTCGGAATATCCTGTCTGTGCGTTACGCATGACCTAGTTCCATTATTTATTATTCTGTTGGGAATAACCTGTCTGTGCAGTCTATCGCACGCATGGTGAATCCTTATGTTATTCTATTCTTTATTATTCTTTTGGAATAACCTATCTATGTGGATTACCACATCCATGGTGAATGATCCTTTGTATTCATTCCTTATTAAATTGTGGAAATGATCTGTATACGTGGATTACCGCATGGCGGGTGAAAATCCATTTGCAGTTTCATACATTCTATTATACTCAGTTGGTTAAAGTTTTGGCTTTTATATTCCTTAAAATTAGTGGAATATCCTAGATATTTGCGCTTCATCCAGTATCTTTTCGTGGAAATATTCTTTTGAGCATGCTTGAATTTTACTCCACAAAGCAGTATCATGTTGACAATTTGGACATTATTGAGTTCAGGATAAATTAACTTATTAATCTTTAAAAACTATTCTTGAACTTATTTTATTGAATTATTATGTCATTGTCATCATTCTCATGCCTATATTGTAATGAAAGCCATTTTTGACTTACGTGCATAGATGAACTTATTATGATTATGACCAGGGATCATTCGGTAAAATCATGACCTGTAATGTTATAAATGATGTTTTAAAAGTCCTCAATGGCCTGTAATGCATTGATGGACAGTTTTTGGTATGATTATGACAAGGATTATTCGGTATAGTCATGACTGTTGATGATTTAATGAATATCCTTGGCCCGTAATACAGGTATGATTAGATGATGTGGTTTATTTATTAAGCTGAGTCTCAGCGATAAAAATTGATGAAAATATTTTAAATCATTGATGATAGTAGATATCATGCTCTACATGACTCTTCTAATGAATTGCTTATTCCGCTGCAGTTAAACTTGATGTCTATTGTATTTTATCAGTTTAACATTGTTGAAGACTATTGATAATTTATTCTGCATTATCTTAGTCATAATATTTCTTACTGGGCTAGTTGAGCTCACCCTTTCTTTCACTATTCTCTTCAGGAAATGAGAATATAGCTGGGACGAGTCGGGGAAAGGAGTGACGGTCCAGATGATAGCATTAGTAGTCATCACTATTCTATTAAATAGTGTAACAATAAATCTAATGAGGACTCCTTTGAGTGTGGATATTTTCTAGATGACAATATTCCTATTAAAACTCTCAGTGTATGTATTGTCGTATATTACGCGACGGTTGTATAATTATGTTTCTATTTATATTCTGTACCATGTATTTGGCGACTCAAGATGGGTGATGTATACCTATTTTGGAGGTGTCACAGTTGGTATCAGAGCTTAGGGATATGATCCCTGGCTGAGATGTTAGACAAGAACTAGGAGGGGAGAAACGGGGAATTACTTCGCTAGTATGACCTACCTAAGTTTATTTGGTATTTAATTGGTTGGTCAGAGTATAGGGATAATATGTAATATGTTAATTAACCCTTGTTTTGTTGCAGTATTTGAAATGGTATCCGAAAATGTTGAGATAAGAAATGAAGCACATGATACCATTGAGTCACCACCGATCAATGCACAGGGTAATGTGCAACAGGAAGACAATAATCCTCATGTAAACAATAACACCGATGAAATGGTGAACGATGGGATGGTCAGAGGCTTTATGTAATTCATGCAACATCAGGCGAAGGCGGCTTCTGTCCAAAATACAGGTGAAAATACTAACAACTCTCAGACGGTCACCGCTAAGCAGTTCAAGAAGCTGGGACCACCGGAGTTTTTTGGAGAGCAAAAACCACTTGAGGCGGACACGTGGATAAAGCAGATCAACAAGATATTTGATGTCTTGGGATGCTCTGAGGAGCAAAAGGTTCCCTTTGCCACCTTCATGTTGCGTGCAGAGGCAGATTACTGGTGGGAATCTATAAAGTGTACTCAACCTGCCGCACTGAAGATGTCTTGGGAGAAGTTCCAAGAGCTGTTCAATGACAAGTACTTTCTTGAAAGTATTCGTCACATGAAGGAGGTAGAGTTCATCAAGCTTGAGAAAAACAATATGACTGTGGCGCAGTACGAAGCTAAGTTTTCCGAGTTGTCTCGGTTTGCGTCCTACTTGGTTGATAATGAGTAAAGAATGACGCGGATATTTTTAAGAGGTTTGAAACCCGAGATACGTCAATATCTGATTTCTCATAAACTGTGTTTGTATTCAGATGTTGTAAATAGGGCTCAGTTATTGGAACGCGATAATGAGTCGACCCAACCAAGAGAAAGCAGCCGGTAAAATGACAATACCAAAAGTACCAGTCATTGAAGCGGTGAAAACAAGCGTGGAGGGAATCAACATGCCAGAAATGATAACCACTTCGGTGGTAATCATGGCCAAGATAATAGGAGTGGAAAGTTTAAGAAGAGAAGGTTCAGCAAAGATGGAAAGATGTCAGCACCAGCACCCGCTATTAAGGATGGAGAACGACCGTTGGTCGTATGTTACAAATGTGGAGGGGAGGGACATATCAGTCCAAACTGCGTGATGCAGTCCAAAGCGTGTTACAATTGTGGAAAAGAAGGTCACCAAGCCCGATTTTATCGTGCACCAAAGTCAAGTCTAGCTGGGATGGAGGCATCAAAGGGTCTCCCAGACAAAATAAAACCGGTAGTTCAAGGGAGAGCGTTTGTCGTAACCTCCCAAAAAGCGAGGAATCCGAACTAGGTGATCACGGGTAAGCTAACCATAAACTCTAGTGAAGTTTATACTTTATTTGATACCGGTTCTACGCATTCCTTTATTTCTCCTACTTACGCTCACCGTTTAAATTTGACTCCGGAGAAATTAGACTTTGATTTATCTGTTGAAACTCCGTTGGGAGAAACATTCATTACATCCACGGTTTATAAGTCCTGTTTGATTTAAATCGGTAACCGCACGTTACCTGTCGATCTTATTTCTTTGAAAATACTTGCATTTGATGTGATTTTAGGGATTAATTGGTTAACTACTCATCATGCTAAAATCGATTATTTTCGTAAGGTTGATAGATTTCATATTCCTAACCAACCTATTATACGAATTCAAGCAGCCAAACCACTAAAGTCAATCACTGTCATATCAAGCCATAAAGCCATTCGTTTATTTAAAAATGGATGTCAAGCTTTCTTAGCGCATGTCATGGATTTAAACAAAAACACGTCAGATTTGAATAATATTTCTATTGTTAGTGAATTTCCTGACGTATTTCCTGAAGAACTTCCTGGCCTACCCCCAAAGCGTGAAATTGAATTTTGTATCGACCTTGAATTCGATACAAAACCCATTTCCAAAGCCCCATATCGAATGGCTCCTATTAAAATTCAGGAGTTAAAAACCCAACTACAGGAATTGTTAGACATTGGTTTCATTCTTCTTAGTACGTTTCATTGGGGTGCTCCTGTTCTATTCGTGAAGAAGAAAGATGGAAGTATGTGGCTTTGTATTGATTATCGGGAGTTGAATCATGTCACCATCAAAAATAGATACCCGTTACCTCGTATTGATGATCTGTTTGACCAGTTGTAAGGCGCCAAATTCTTTTCAAAGATCGATCTTCGTTCTGAATATCATCAGTTGAAGATTAAAACTGATGACACTCCAAAGACTGCTTTCAAAACTCGGTACGGGCATTATGAATTCCTAGTCATGTCTTTTGGATTGACTAATGCTCCTGCTGCCTTCATGGACATGATGAACCGAGTATTCAAGGAATATTTGGATCACTTTGTGATCGTCTTTATTGATGACATCCTCATATACTCCAAAAACTGTGAAGACCATGAGCAACACTTGAGGCTGATACTTCAAAAGCTTCGTGAAAACAAACTATATGCCAAGTTGAAGAAATGCGAGTTCTAGCTTGAGGAAGTAGCATTCCTTGGGCACGTAGCATCAAGTCATGAAATATCTGTTGACCCAGTAAAGATTGAAGCAATTCAAAGCTGGGAGCAACCTAAGTTGGTGACCGAGGTACATAGCTTTCTCGGCTTAGCTGGTTATTATCGGAGATTCGTAGAAGGATTTTCTCGAATTGCTACTCCATTAACGCAGCTAACTCGAAAAGATACAAAATTCATTTGGAGCGAGGAATGTGAGAAGAGTTTTCAAGAACTCAATAGTAGACTTATTTCAGCACCTGTTCTGACAATACCATCTGGCACGGAGGGATTTGTCATTTACAATGATGCTTCAGGCAAAGGGTTAGGATGTGTTCTCATGCAACATGGAAAAGTCATAGTCTATGCCTCACGACAACTCAAAGGATATGAGAGGAATTATCCTACTCATGATCTAGAGTTGGCCGCTGTCGTTTTAGCGCTTAAGATTTAGAGACATTACCTGTATGGAGAGAAGGTGGAGATTTATACGGATCATAAAAGCCTCAAATATTTCTTCACTCATAAGGAACTCAACATGCGGCAACGACGTTGGCTTGAGTTGTTGAAAGATTATGATCATACCATCCAATACCATTTTTGAAAAGCGAACGTAGTAGCTAACGCGTTGAGCAGAAGATCATATGCGGGCACGAGTGCATTATTGTCAACGCAAAGGCCCATTGTGTATGACTTATGAAGGATGGAGATAGAGTTAAAGACTCCAAGGACCCATATGATGATGGCGAATATACGAGTAGAACCGACTTTAATCGATAAAGTTAAAGCTGTTTAAAGTACAAACCTGGAGCTGATCCATATGAAGAAGAAAGTGGAAGAAGGTGCTATTCCGGAAGCAAGAATCAATGAAGAAGGAATACTTCGAGTAAACTTCAGACTTTGTGTTCCTAACGATTCTGACTTGAAGTATAAAATCATGATGGAGGCGCACAACACACCATTTGCAATCCATTCTGGGAGCACCAAAATGTCTCGTGATCTTCGTCATACATTTTGGTGGAGCAATATGAAGAGAGAGATAGCGCTGTTTATCTCATGGTGTCTAACTTGTCAATGAGTCAAGGCGGAGCATCAAGTGCCAAAATGTCCATTGCAACCACTTGAAATTTCAGAATGGAATTGGAGCACATTACCATGGATTTCGTTACTGGTCTTCCCAAGATTTCTGAAGGCATAGATGCGATTAGGGTCATTGTTGATAGATTAACCAAGTCTGCTCATTTCTTACCGATACGAAAAACTTATACACTTGAACGTCTTGCCAGTATATATATAAACGAGATTGTAAGATTGAATGGTATGCCAGTATCCATAGTTTCTGATCAGACCCAAGATTCACTTCAAGATTTTCGGTTAGTTTGCAAAAAGCTATAGGCACAGATTTACGATTTAGTTCGACATATCATCCTCAAACGGACGGACAATCATAGAGGACTATTCAAACTCTTGAAGATTTATTAAGACTCTGTGTCCTTAACTTCAAGGGAAATTAGGACAAGTTCTTACCATTGGTGGAGTTTTCCTACAACAATAGTTATCAAGCAAGTATTGGCATGGCTCCATTTGAGGCGTTGTATAGAAGAAAGTGTCGTTCGCCAGTATGCTGGGATGAGGTGGGTGAAGCAGCGTTGTTGGGACCGAATTTGGTACGTATAACTACGAAAAAGATTCAAACGATCCGATAACGTATAAAAACCTCACAAGATCGATAAAAGAGTTATGCTGATCTTCATCGAAAAGATGTAGAATTTGATATTGGAGATCATATGTTGTTACGTGTTACTCCATGGAAAGGAGTTACGAGATTTAGAAAGAGAGGAAAGCACAATCCTCGATTCATTGGCCCATTTATAATCCTCGAACGAGTAGGAACTGTGTCCTATAGACTCACCTTACCGCCAAGTATGTCTCATGTTCATAACGTTTTTCATATATCTATGTTACGTAAATATGTGAAAGACCCGAACCACATTACTGAATTAGAACCAGACGAGATAGAGGAAGATTTAACGTATGAAGAGTTACCTGTTAAAATCTTGGATAAGAAGGATCATATTCTACGTTCTAAAGTTATACCTCAAGTCAAAATTTTATGGAGAAATCACGATGTGGAGGAAATGACCTGAGAGTTAGAATCTGAGATGAAGTCAAGATATCCTCACCTCTTCGACATACCAGGTACGCACCCTAATTTCGAGGATGAAATTTCATAAGAAGGGGAGGTTGTAAGACCCCAACTTTTATGAATAAAGATTAATTTCTCTTGAAATATATTTTTGAATATTATGGTGTGGATATAATATAATGTTATAGTTGTGGGTAATATTTACAAATTTCTCAAAGTAAGCAAATGGTTATATAATATTCGATTGGTCAGGGAATATTCGTTTTAACAGGAAATATTCGCACGACGGCACAATCATTGGTGGACCCCACAACGGAAGTATTGTCGTAGTAAGAAAATGACAGAATTATCTTTTTATAAAAATAACGGCGGAAGTGTTACCGTTAAAACTGTTGAACTACCCGGTAGTAAAAGTACAGTAATACACGTGGTTGCATAGTAACATACGGTATTGGTTATTGATGCTTACGTGAGAAGTCACTCAGTAATACTCAATTATTGCTACAACAATTGCTGCATCATATCTCTCATATTATTGATTCGATTATTGTCACAGTAATATGCGTGGTCACAGTAATATGCGTGGTTACATAGTAGCATACGGTATTGGTTATTAATGCTTACGTGAGAAGTCCCTCAGTAATACTCAATTATTGCTACAACAATTGCTGCATCATATCTCTCATATTATTGATTCGATTATTGTCACAGTATCATCTGCATAAAATGTTATATTATTAAATTAATAATTGAGATGACAAAGTTATTCATATTATTAAATTGTAATATTTACAATGTCTAGAAGTTCTGTCAATGAGAGGTTTGGTCACCTAATTGCGCGCCAATAGGGAGAAATTCTTATTGGAAAGTCCCCCTCTTTCTTGGGAATGACCTGGTTGTTAAATATTGTGAGTTATAATATTAATGATGAATAAGTTCGTATTGATTAAAGATGAATTTGATAGTTCCACTGTGTTGAAATTATTTGTGTTAGTGAAAATCGACATTTATTTCGATAATAATTGATGTATGGAGGTTATAGTGTTCAATCGGGTATTCGGAGCACTTTTCGTGTTGGAGTACTATTCACGAGTTACTATTCACGGGGTACTATTCACCCGAAAGATATATTTCTTTTCGGTCCAAATCATTTTTGGGTACAATATTATTCTATGAGGAGATGTGCTAATTTTCAGACCGTTGGTTGAAATTATAATAGTAAATCAATATGGATCGTTGATTTAAAGTTTAAATAGTAACTTGTCCCTTCAGTTTTCCAAGAGTTATTTGTCCCTTCAGTTTTCCAATAGTTATTTGTCCCTTCAGTTTTTCAAGAGTTATTTGCCCCTTCGGTGTTTCAAGAGTTAATTGCCCCTTCGCAAATAGTAGTTGTCTCTTCAATATTACCAAGAGTCATTTTGACCCTTCGTTAAGACTAAGAGCCACTTTCAGTTCTTTTATAAATAGAAGCTCATTCCTTCATTATTTCTTACGAATTCACCGAAACTCAAGAGAGAGAAACTATAGAGAGAAAGAAAAAAAGTATTCTGCTACTTCAATTTTCCAATATCCAGTTCTTCTAAGGTAAGGGATAATATTTGTTGTACTCATAAGGGGTATTATTTATTTCGTATTCATGAAGAGAACTTCTGTTATTCCATTCTTATTATTCTGTTGGAATAACCTATATACGTGGACTACCGTATACATGGTGAAATTCTTCTATTATTCCATTCCTCATTATTATGTTGGAATAACCTGTTTATGCGAAGTACCGCATACATGGTGAAATTTTTCTATTATTTCATTTTTTATTATTCTGTCGGAATATCCTGTCTGTGCATTTACGCCGAACCTGGTTCCATTATTTATTATTCTGTCGGAATATCCTGTCTGTGCGTTATACATGACCTAGTTCCATTATTTATTATTTTGTTGGGAATAACCTGTCTGTGCAGTCTATCGCACGCATGGTGAATCCTTCTGTTATTTTATTTTTTATTATTCTGTTGGAATAACCTGTCTATGTGGATTACCACATCCATGGTGAATGATCCTTTGTATTCATTCCTTATTAAATTGTGGAAATGATCTGTATACGTGGATTACCGCATGGCGGGTAAAAATCTATTTGCAGTTTCATACAGTCTATTATACTCAGTTGGTTAAAGTTTTGGCTTCTATATTCCTTGAAATTAGTGGAATATCCTAGATATTTGCGCTTCATCCAGTATCTTTTCGTGGAAATATTCTTTTGAGCATTCTTGAATTTTACTCCACAAAGCAGTATCATGTTGACAATTTGGACGTTATTGAGTTCAGGATAAATTAACTTATTAATCTTTAAAAACTATTCTTGAACTTATTTTATTGAATTATTATGTCATTGTCATCATCTTCATGCCTATATTGTAATGAATGTCATCTTTGGCTTACGTGCATAGATGGACTTAGTATGATTATGACCAGGGATCATTTGGTATAATCATGACCTATAATGTTATAAATGATGTGGTAAAAGTCCTCAGTGGCCTGTAATGCATTGATGGACAGTTTTTGGTATGATTATGACCAGGGATTATTTGGTATAGTAATGACTGTTGATGATTTAATGAATAGCCTTGGCCCGTAATACATGGATGATTAGATGATGTGGTTTATTTATTAAGCTGAGTCTCAGCGATAAAATTTGATGAAAACATTTTAAATCATAGAAAATAGTAGATATCATGCTCTACATGACTCTTCTAATGGATTGCTTATTCCGCTGCAGTTAAACTTGATGTCTATTGTATTTTATCAGTTTAACATTGTTGAAGACTATTGATAATTTATTCTGCATTATCTTAGTCATAATATTTCTTACTGGGCTAGTTGAGCTCACCCTTTCTTTCACTGTTCTCTTCAAGAAATGAGAATATAGCTGGGACGAGTCGTGGAAAGGAGTGACGGTCCAGGTGATAGCATTAGTAGTCCTCATTATTCTGTTAAATAGTGTGACAATAAATGTAATGAGGACTCCTTTGAGTGTGGATATTTTCTAGATGACAATATTCCTATTAAAACTCTCAGTTTATGTATTGTCGTATATTACGCGATGGTTGTATAATTAAGTTTGTATTTATATTCAGTTCCATGTATTTGGCGACTCAAGATGGGTGATGTATACCTATTTTGGAGGTGTCACAGTTGGTATCAGAGCTTAGGGATATGATCCCTGGCTGAGATGTGAGACAAGAACTAGGAGGGGAGAAACGGGAAATTCCTTCGCTAGTATGACCTACCTAAGTTTATTTGGTATTTAATTGGTTTGTCAGAGTATAGGGATAATATGTAATATGTTAATTAACCTTTGTTTTGTTGCAGTATTTGAAATGGCATCCGAAAATGTTGAGATAAGCAATGAAGCACATGAGACCATTGAGTCCCCAACGATCAATGCCCAGGGTAATGTGCAACAGGAAGATAATAATCCTCATGTAAACAATAACACCGATGAAATGGTGAACGATGGGATGGTCAGAGGCTTTATGTAATTCATGCAACATCAGGCGAAGGCGGCTCCTGTCCAAAATACAGGTGAAAACACTGACAACTCTCGGACAGTCACTGCTAAGCAGTTCAAGAAGCTGTGACCACCGGAGTTTTTTAGAGAGCCAAAACCACTTAAGGCGGAGACGTGGATAAAGCAGATCAACAAGATATTTGATGTCTTGGGATGCTCCGAGGAGCAAAAGGTTCCCTTTGCCACCTTCATGTTGCATGCAGATGCAGATTACTGGTGGGAATCTGTAAAGCGTACTCAACCTGTCGCACTGAAGATGACTTGGGAGAAGTTCCAATAGATGTTCAATGACAAGTACTTTCTTGAAAGTATTCGTCACATGAAGGAGGTAGAGTTCATCAAACTTGAGCAAAACAATATGACCATGGTGCAGTACGAAGCTAAATTTGTCGAGTTGTCTCGGTTTGCGTCCTACTTGGTTGATAATGAGGAAAGAATGACGCGGATGTTTCTAAGAGGTTTGAAACCCGAGATATGTCAATATCTGATTTCTCACAAACTGTGTTTGTATTCAGATGTTGTAAATAGGGCTCAATTATTGGATCGCGATAACGAGTCGACCCAACCAAGAGAAAGCAGCCGGAAAAATGATAATACCAATGGTAGCAGTCATCGAAGCGGTGAAAACAAGCGTGGAGGGAATCAACAAGCCAGAAATGATAACCACTTTGGTGGTAATCATGGCCAAGACAATAGGAGTGGAAAGTTCAAGAAGAGAAGGTTCAGCAAAGATGGAAAGATGTCAGCACCAGCACCCGCTGTTAAGGAAGGAGAACGACCGTTGGTCGTATGTTACAAATATGGAGGGGAGGGACATATCAGTCCAAACTGCGTGATGCAATCCAAAGCGTGTTACAATTGTGTAAAAGAAGGTCACCAAGCCCGATTTTGTCGTGCACCAAAGTCAAGTCTAGCTGGGATGGAGGCATCAAAGGGTCTCCCAGACAAAATAAAACCAGTAGTTCAAGGGAGAGCGTTTATCGTAACCTCCCAAAAAGCGAGGAATCCGAACGAGGTGATCACGGGTAAGCTAACCATAAACTCTAGCGAAGTTTATACTTTATTTGATACCGGTTCTACCCATTCCTTTATTTCTCCTACTTGCGCTCAACGTTTAAATTTGACTCCAGAGAAATTAGACTTTGATTTATCTGTTAAAACTCCGTTGGGAGAAACCTTCATTACATCCACGGTTTATAAGTCTTGTTTGATTCAAATCGGTAACCGCACGTTACCTGTCGATCTTATTTCTTTGAAAATACTTGCATTTGATGTGATTTTAGGGATTGATTGATTAACTACTCATCATGCTAAAATCGATTATTTTCGTAAGGTTGTTAGCTTTCATATTCCTAACCAACCAATTATACGAATTCAAGCAGCCAAACCACTAAAGTCAATCACTGTCATATCAAGCCATAAAGCCATTCGTTTATTTAAAAATGGATGTCAAGCATTCTTAGCCCATGTTATGGATTTAAACAAAAACACGTCAGATTTGAATAATATTTCTATTGTTAGTGAATTTCCTGACGTATTTCTTGAAGAACTTCCTGGTCTACCCCCAGAGCGTGAAATTGAATTTTGTATCGACCTTGAATCTGGTACAAAACCCATTTCTAAAGCCCCATATCGAATGGCTCCTATTGAACTTCAGGAGTTAAAAACCAAACTACAGTAATTGTTAGACATTGGTTTCATTCGTCTTAGTACGTCTCATTGGGGTGCTCCTGTTCTATTCGTGAAGAAGAAAGATGGAAGTATGCGACTTTGTATTGATTATCGGGAGTTGAATCATATCACCATCAAAAATAGGTACCCGTTACCTCGTATTGATGATCTGTTTGACCAGTTGTAAGGCGTCAAATTCTTTTCAAAGATCGATCTTCGTTCTGAATATCATCAGTTGAAGATTAAAACTGATGACATTCCAAAGACTGCTTTCAAAACTCGGTACGGGCATTATGAATTTCTAGTCATGTCTTTTGGATTGACTAATGCTCCTGCTGCCTTTATGGACATGATGAACCGAGTATTCAAGAAATATTTGGATCACTTTGTGATCGTCTTTGTTGATGACATGCTCATATACTCCAAAACCCGTGAAGACCATGAGTAACACTTGAGGCTGATACTTCAAAAGTTTCGTGAAAATAAGCTATATGCCAAGTTGAAGAAATGCGAGTTATGGCTTGAGGAAGTAGCATTCCTTGGGCACGTAGAATCAAGTCATGGAATATCTGTTGACCCAGCAAAGATTGAAGCAATTCAAAGCTGGGAGTAACCTAAGTTGGTGATCGAGGTACATAGCTTTTTCGGCTTAGCTGGTTATTATCGGAGATTCATAGAAGGGTTTTCTCGAATCGTTACTCCATTAACGTAGCTAACTCGAAAAGATACAAAATTCATTTGGAGCGAGGAATGTGAGAAGTGTTTTCAAGAACTCAAGAGTAGACTTATTTCAGCACCTGTTTTGACAATACCATCTGGCACGGAGGGATTTGTCATTTACAGTGATGCTTCAGGCAAAGGGTTAGGATGTGTTCTCATGTAACATGGGAAAGTCATAGCCCATGCCTCATGACAACTCAAAGAATATGAGAGGAATTATCCTACTCATGATCTAGAGTTGGCCGCTGTCATTTTTGCGCTTAAGATTTGGAGGCATTACCTGTATGGAGAGAAGGTGGATATTTATACGGATCATAAAAGTCTCAAATATTTCTTCACTCATAAGGAACTCAACATGCGGCAACGACGTTGGCTTGAGCTGTTGAAAGATTATGATCATACCATCCAATACCATTTTGGAAAAGCGAACGTAGTAGCTGACGCGTTGAGCAGAAGATCATATGCGGGCACGAGTGCATTATTGTCAACGCTAGGGCCCATTGTGTATGACTTATGAAGGATGGAGATAGAGTTAAAGACTCTAGGGACCCATATGATGATGGCGAATATACGAGTAGAACCGACTTTAATCGATAGAGTTAAAGCTTCTTAAGCTACAGACCTGGAGCTGATGCATATGAAGAAGAAAGTGGAAGAAGGTGCTATTCCGGAAGAAAGAATCGATGAAGAAGGAATACTTCGAGTAAACTCCAGACTTTGTGTTCCTAACGATTCTGACTTGAAGTATAAAATCATAATGGAGGCGCACAACACACCATTTGCAATCCATCTTGGGAGTACCAAAATGTCTCGTGATCTTCGTCATACATTTTGGTGGAGCAATATGAAGAGAGAGATAGCGTTGTTTATCTCAAGGTGTCTAACTTGTCAACGAGTCAAGGCGGAGCATCAAGTGCCAAAAGGTCTATTGTAACCACTTAAAATTCCAGAATGAAAGTGGGAGCACATTACAATGGATTTCGTTACTGGTCTTCCCAAGGTTTCCCAAGGCATAGATGCGATTTCGGTCATTGTTGATAGATTAACCAAGTCTGCTCATTTCTTACCGCTACGAAAAACTTATACACTTGAACGTCTTGCTAGTATGTATATAAACGAGATTGTAAGATTGTATAGTATGCCAGTATCCATAGTTTCTGATCGAGACCCAAGATTCACTTCAAGATTTTGGGTTAGTTTGCAAAAAGCTATGGGCACGGATTTACGATTTAGTTCAGCATATCATCCTCAAACAGACGGACAATCAGAGAGGACTATTCAAACTCTTGAAGATTTATTAAGACTCTGTGTCCTTAACTTCAAGGGAAGTTAGGACAAGTTCTTACCATTGGTGGAGTTTTCCTACAACAATAGTTATCAAGCAAGTATTGGCATGGCTCCATTTGAGGCGTTGTATAGAAGAAAGTGTCGTTCGCCAGTATGCTGGGATGAGGTGGGTGAAGCAGCGTTGTTGGGACCGAATTTGGTACGTATAACTACGAAAAAGATTCAAACGATCCGATAAC
The DNA here is from genome assembly GCA_016801055.1 of Panax notoginseng. Classification (NCBI taxonomy): domain Eukaryota; kingdom Viridiplantae; phylum Streptophyta; class Magnoliopsida; order Apiales; family Araliaceae; genus Panax; species Panax notoginseng. Next base: position 214,771,109 of record CM029017.1, on the reverse strand, counting down.
GTATAAAACCTCACAAGATCGATAAAAGAGTTATGCTGATCTTCATCGAAAAGATGTAGAATTTGATATTGGAGATCATATGTTGTTACGTGTTACTCCATGGAAAGGAGTTACGAGATTTGGAAAGAGAGGAAAGCTCAATCCTCGATTCATTGGCCCATTTATAATCCTCGAACGAGTAGAAACTGTGGCCAATAGACTCGCCTTACCGCCAAGTATGTCTCATGTTCATAACGTTTTTCATATATCTATGTTACGTAAATATGTGAAAGACCCGAACTACATTATTGAATTAGAACCAGACAAGATAGAGGAAGATTTAACGTATGAAGAGTTACCTGTTAAAATCTTGGATAAGAAGGATTATATTCTACGTTCTAAAGTTATACCTCAAGTCAAAGTTTTGTGGAGAAACCACGATGTGGAGGAAATGTCCTGAGAGTTAGAATCTGAGATGAAGTCAAGATATCCTCACCTATTCGACATACCAGGTACGTACCCTAATTTTGAGGACAAAATTTCATAAGAAGGGGATGTTGTAAGACCCCAACTTTTATGAATAAAGATTAATTTCTCTCGAAATATATTTTTGAATATTATGGTGTGGATATAATATAATATTATAGTTGTGGGCAATATTTACAAATTTTGCAAAGTAAGCAAGTGGTTATAATATATTCGATTGGTCAGGGAATATTCGTTTTAACAGGGAATATTCGTACGACGACACAATCATTGGTGGACCCCACAACGGAAGTATTGTCGTAGTAAGAAAATGACAGAATTATCTTTTTATAAAAATAACGGCGGAAGTGTTACCGTTAAAACTGTTGAACTACCCGGTAGTAAAAGTACAGTAATATGCGTGGTTACATAGTAGCATACGGTATTGGTTATTAATGCTTACGTGAGAAGTCACTCAGTAATACTCAATTATTGCTACAACAATTGCTGCATCATATCTCTCATATTATTGATTCGATTATTGTCACAGTATCATCTGCATAATATGTTATATTATTAAATTAATAATTGAGATGACAAAGTTATTCATATTATTAAATTGTAATATTTACAATGTCTAGAAGTTCTGTCAAGGAGAGGTTTGGTCACCTAATTGTGCGTCAATAGGGAGAAATCCTTATTAGAAAGCCCCCTCTTTCTTGGGAATGACCTAGTTGTTAAATATTGTGAGTTATAATATTAATGATGAATAAGTTCGTATTGATTAAAGATGAATTTGATAGTTTCATTGTGTTAAAATTATTTGTGTTAGTGAAAATCGACATTTATTTCGATAATAATTGATGTCTGGAGGTTATAGTGTTCAATCGGGTATTTGGAGCACTTTTCGTGTCGGTGTACTATTCACGAGTTACTATTCACGGGGTACTATTCACCCGAATGATATATTTCTTTTCGGTCCAAATCATTTTTGGGTATAATATTATTCTATGAGGAGATGTGCTAATTTTCAGACCGTTGGTTGAAATTATAATAGTAAATCAATATGGATCGTTGATTTAAAGTTTAAATAGTAACTTGTCTCTTTAGTTTTCCAAGAGTTATTTGTCCCTTCAGTTTTCCAATAGTTATTTATCCCTTCAGTTTTTCAAGAGTTATTTGCCCCTTCGGTGTTTCAAGAGTTAATTGCCCCTTCGCAAATAGTAGTTGTCTCTTCAATATTACCAAGAGTCATTTTGACCCTTCGTTAAGACTAAGAGCCACTTTCAGTTCTTTTATAAATAGAAGCTCATTCCTTCATTATTTCTTACGAATTCACGGAAACTCTAGAGAGAGAAACTATAAAGAGAAAGAAGAAAAGTATTCTGCTACTTCACTTTTCCAATATCCAGTTCTTCTAAGGTAAGGGATAATATTTGGTGTACTTATAAGGGGTATTATTTATTTCGTATTCATGAAGAGAACTTCTGTTATTCCATTCTTATTATTCTGTTGCAATAACCTGTATACGTGGACTACCGTATACATGGTGAAATTCTTCTGTTATTCCATTCCTCATTATTATGTTGGAATAACCTGTTTATGCGAAGTACCACATACATGGTGAAATTCTTCTATTATTCTGTTCTTTATTATTCTGTCGGAATATCCTGTCTGTGCGTTTACGGCGGACCTGGTTCCATTATTTATTATTCTGTCGGAATATCCTGTCTGTGCGTTACGCATGACCTAGTTCCATTATTTATTATTCTGTTGGGAATAACCTGCCTGTGCAGTCTATCGCACGCATGGTGAATCCTTATGTTATTCTATTCTTTATTATTCTTTTGGAATAACCTATCTATGTGGATTACCACATCCATGGTGAATGATCCTTTGTATTCATTCCTTATTAAATTGTGGAAATGATCTGTATACGTGGATTACCGCATGGCGGGTGAAAATCCATTTGCAGTTTCATACATTCTATTATACTCAATTGGTTAAAGTTTTGGCTTTTATATTCCTTAAAATTAGTGGAATATCCTAGATATTTGCGCTTCATCCAGTATCTTTTCGTGGAAATATTCATTTGAGCATGCTTGAATTTTACTCCACAAAGCAGTATCATGTTGACAATTTGGACATTATTGAGTTCAGGATAAATTAACTTATTAATCTTTAAAAACTATTCTTGAACTTATTTTATTGAATTATTATGTCATTGTCATCATTCTCATGCCTATATTGTAATGAAAGCCATTTTTGACTTACGTGCATAGATGAACTTATTATGATTATGACTAGGGATCATTCGGTAAAATCATGACCTGTAATGTTATAAATGATGTTTTAAAAGTCCTCAATGGCCTGTAATGCATTGATGGACAGTTTTTGGTATGATTATGACAAGGATTATTCGGTATAGTCATGACTGTTGATGATTTAATGAATATCCTTGGCCCGTAATACAGGGATGATTAGATGATGTGGTTTATTTATTAAGCTGAGTCTCAGCGATAAAAATTGATGAAAATATTTTAAATCATTGAAGATAGTAGATATCATGCTCTACATGACTCTTCTAATGAATTGCTTATTCCGCTGCAGTTAAACTTGATGTCTATTGTATTTTATCAGTTTAACATTGTTGAAGACTATTGATAATTTATTCTGCATTATCTTAGTCATAATATTTCTTACTGGGCTACTTGAGCTCACCCTTTCTTTCACTATTCTCTTCAGGAAATGAGAATATAGCTGGGACGAGTCGGGGAAAGGAGTGACGGTCCAGATGATAGCATTAGTAGTCATCACTATTCTATTAAATAGTGTAACAATAAATCTAATGAGGACTCCTTTGAGTGTGGATATTTTCTAGATGACAATATTCCTATTAAAACTCTCAGTTTATGTATTGTCGTATATTACGCGACGGTTGTATAATTAAGTTTCTATTTATATTCTGTACCACGTATTTGGCGACTCAAGATGGGTGATGTATACCTATTTTGGGGGCGTCACATCACATTTGACCAAGCATAGATCTTAGCTCGTAACGTTTCTCGGCATGTTGTTAGTCAGATCTTGTAGTGCTAGTGCAAGACTACATGATCCAACAACAAACATGGCCAAACAACACATAGCAAAGGAGATCTGATCGTCAAAAGTGGCTTTTCAGAGCTGTTCTTCATTTATGGGTTGCCCAGAAATGAAGAACAGTACGACTGGCCTACTTTGGGCTTCCACAACTTGATTGTTATGTAATGTTTTAGTGATCTATAAGCTGCAGTGTATAGCCAACATGTAGGACAATATTTCTATTACATAAAATCAACCTAACAACAACCAAATCACTAGCTACTCTACGGTCAAACTATGTCAGAGATAACATCCTTACGTTTTCTGGGTTACCCAGAAAACGGAAGTCATGCCCGTCCCACCTACTTTGACCAGTCACCCTGATCGAACTGTTTGACGTCTGGGTGATATAAAGGCAGGAATTTGTAGTACATATAACAAGATACAACTTAGATACAACAACAGAATTAAAACAACAACACACTGACAGGTCCAAGGCCAACTAAAACTTGTCAGACGCTAATTCACGGTTTTTGGGTTGCCCAGAAATGTTCCAGTCATGGTCGGTCAACAAGCTTTTACCAACAATAACAAGCAATCTAGACCAGATCTAAGTCTGATTCTTGATCCAGATTAAAGACTACATGTCAGACTACATATTTAAACCTTTAAAAAATAAAAACCCAACACAAAAAAAGATCTACAAGGCATGACATATGGTTGTCAGACATCAAAAACAAAATTTCCAGATTTTTGAAATCTTCAAATCAGAGCCTATAGATGTTATGGATCTAACATCAATCAACCCAGATCATCATAATACACTACATCTAACATGTTTAACACACAAAAAAATAACATCTAACATGGGATCAATGGACAGATTTTAGCTAGGGTTTTTATACCTTTCTAAGAACAATCTTGATTCTAGCTTCTGATTTTGTTATATGTAGTAGTGGGGCTTGATTATGTGACTGATATGCTACCAAATTTTGTTGGTTTTTGAAAGAGAGAGCTTAGTTGAGTGTTTGTGCTAAAATGGGCTAACAAAATGCAATCCTTTCTCTCTCAATCTATATATAGAAGTGGTAGATGCATGTATTGGCTGATCTAGAGCTCATCTGCTGGCAATTTTAAGTCAATGGAGTTTCTAGAGTTGTTGAGCAATTAAAGTTTTAGCTAATTCTACAAGTAAGCTTCAATTATGAAATAAGGGTAAAATAGTAGTTTGGCTTTCTAATTTAATGTCAATCTCGTAATCTTGATAAACCCTTAGGGCTTGACCCTTAGGGTTTAGCCCTAAGGTTTAGCACATAACACTTGTAAGATTTCCAATTAGGATATTCTAAAAAAAAGTTAGTTTCTAAAATTTGTAATTAGAGTTTTCTTAATTAGATTAGGGTTCTAATTGAATTATACAGGAACATTAGGGTTTAAAATCACTAATTATAATTAACCTTACTAATTTAGCAATTAGGGTTTATAATTAGTAATTAGATTTTATAATTACTAATTAAGATTACTAAATATAGAAATTAGGGTTTCTAATTTAGTAATTAGGGTTTTCATAATTTAACAATTATAATTCTAATACTTGTTAATTAATCACATTAACACAATCACAAATAATTTTGAACTCTAATTTGAGTTTCAAATTAGGGTTTTAAATTATAATTAGGGTCTCTTATAAATAGAGTTTTCCTAATTAGTGTTAAATCTTTAATAATTAATATTAATCACATAACCCAATTGCAAAATAATCTTGTACTCTAATTTGGGTTTCAAATTAATGTTTAGCACAGTAAAACTAGGATTTTCAAATACTGCACCATAATTGACCAACCATTATCAATACGTACATACAGTACATATTTATAGCACTGAAAAATCAAAATATAATTAATATTATATTATTATTATCATTCTTTGATAAAAATCCAAAAATAGGGTTTGGATTCCATATATGATTTATCTTTCATATTTAACATTATTAATTAAGTTAAAATAATTAACTTAATTAATCTAACATAAATTCTTATAATAAAATAATTATTACAATAATTCTAAAAATCATTTCATATATTATTTAAATAATATATAATTATATTTTCATGGAAAATAATTAATAAAAACATTTCTACTGTAAAATTAATTATTACAAGAATATACTTTATAATAATCAATAATTCTAAAATAAAATTATATGTAAACATTCATGTAATAAATATATTTTTATTTATTACATAATTACATATACACATTATCTTGTACAAATCCTCATCTTTAAAATAAAAAAAAATTTATACGTAAAATTTCTGATTTAATTATATGAAAAATATCGGGTTGTTACAGGAAGTTCTTCTCAACACACTACGATCCTTCCTCGTCTCTCCTGGCAGTCGACGAACTCTGAGATCTACTATCTTGCAGACTACGATTCTGTCTTGATAGCTCTCGAGTTTTCCTTGACTCTCCTGACAGACTATGATTTCTGGTACAGTGCTCAACGATCAAATAAGCCTATCTATTACATTATAAGATCAACCTAACAAGCTTAATCTTTCTATATTTATAGTCCTTGTACATCATTTATTTTTAAGGACTTTACAAAGTTGTTTTGCTTATATAGGATCAACCTAACATATTTGATCAATTCATTCTAAGTCCTTGTACATATTTTTCTATTATCTATCAAAGAACTTTACAACTTTTCTTGATGCAAGCATACTTGCATATTCATTCATATATATCATAATCAAATCATATGTTAATAGGAATAACATTCACATGCTTATTCCTGACATATTCTTTATTAATCTGCGGGAGTAACCTGTCTACACGGATTACCGCATGCATGGTTAATAATCCTTCGTATTCATTCTTTATTAATCTGCGGGAGTAACCTATCTACGCGGATTACCGCATGCATGGTGAATAATCCTTCATATTCATTCTTTATTAAATTGTGGAAATGATCTGTCTGCGCGTATTATCGCATGAGCGACCGCTCATCAGTGACCGCTCATCAGCGACCGTATATAGTCGCAGATAGATATCAGCGACCGCATACGGTCGCTAATCGACGTCGCACAAAATCTGGTCGCTAAGGCGCGCATCAGCGACCACTATTAGCGACCGCTATATCTGCGACCGATAAGAGCGACCGAAATGATAAATTCGGTCGCTGAGCTGAGTCAGCATGGACTATGAACATAGCTGACGTGGTCCACGTGTCAGTGACCGGTATCAACGACCAGATGCGGTCGCTGATAGTCTCAAATATTAGATCGGTCGCTAATAAGTATAAGCGACCACATGCGGTCGCTGATATGAAAAAAAATAAACAGATTTTTGTTGTTTTGCAAAATTCCCAAAAACCTGTACCTGTTTTGTACCTGCTTTATCCCAACCCACATACACAACAAGATAAGCAGCATACACAATAAAATAAACATCCATTGTACCCACCAACACATACACCAAAGTAGTTTCAAAACTAGTTTAAATAACATAACTGAATATACAAGTTATGAACATACAATAAGTTACAAAAGTGATATATATATAAAGCAGGTACGTCAAGCATCATCGCCTCCTTGATCACCCTATAATTAACAAAATAATAAAATAAATTACAAATATATACTAACTATGTTAATATTGGTATATTACGACAATATATACAACAAATTAATTTTATACCTCGTCGCTATCCCCATGCTGTGATGCTGCTGCCGCCGCCACTGCTTTAGCTAACTCCTCAGGATCCAGAGCCCCCAGATGCCCGCCCAGTATCGTCAGAAGATTTCGATCTTGACATATAGCTCTAACACAGTCAGCCGGAGTATGAACAGCTGGATGGCTCGATGACTGTGTAGACTGGGTAGAAGAGCAACCTGAGCCACTGAAGGATGGGCGTCGTCATTGTCCTTGACCTTTAATGTAGTTCTTCTTCACAACAGACGTCCTCTCCCACAACTCTTGATCAATAGACGGACGTGGAGTGCCTTCAGGATAGCGTTCATTCAATGAACGCTTATAAGTGTCATGTCATCATGTTAACAATTAAATAGTGAAAAATAAATTAATTCTGTAAGCATTGATAAACAAGATCAAGTTGTTAAAATTTATTATCGCTATCTGGATAGCCTCAGGCAGACCATCACGGGTGGCCACGTACACATCCAGCCAATGGATAGGTGTACCTTGAGACTGAGATTCCTATACAAAAAAAAGCATAATATTACTAAGTAAAAATGTGATATATTTTCTACAATTCATGATTTTAAAAATATTAAAACTTGTAATTAAATACGTACTCGGGCAATGATATGCTGCAACTGTGAAATACTACCGCCCTTGTATGTCCCTTTAGCCTTTTCGCCTTCGGGTACACCCGAGGATCTGTTGCTGGCGGCAGTCTTTCGTCTTTTCACCCAGCTCTCAGCCCTCCATTGAGCACACATCTCAGCCCATATGGCCTGGGTGCACCACCAGGGACTATGCTCGTGCATATAATCTTCTCCCTGGCCTGGATGGTCGATCTCTGCATTGTGAAGGGCTTTTTGTCTTTCTTTATTCAAATTATCTTTGGTGCGGACCGCGCACTTCTGCCAAAATAATGTCTGTATCACTGAAGCCTGCGCGTCCTCCCATCTATACCGTTTCTGCAAATAAAACAACAATAAAAACATTACTAAATAATTATCCTTCGAATACTAAATAATTATCCTTTGTTATAATTAAAAAAACATACATGAAATTCTGCCCAAACAGCATCCTTGTGGGCGATAGGTGTGCTCGCCCACGTAATCACAGGTGTAGGCCAATTCTGTAAACACAGCTGTGATATACACTTGACGATCTTATTATCTGAAAAATCACTATAATAAACAACATCAATTAGCATATATTAAAGCAAATTATATCTAAGTTATAATACTTATGAACATTTTTCAAACTTATACTTAAAAAAATTCGCCAGAGTCTCCCCTGTAATATAGACTAGCCACATGCACGACGACATGCATATATGGACATTTCTAGGCACCCAATACACAAACCAAGAGAAATATAACAACTTTCAATACAATATATAAAACCAAAACAATAACGATTGAATGCAAATTAAAGCAGTAAAAAATTCAAACCCATATACATTACCAATATAATATCAATCAAATCATTACCAATATACAATAAATGGAATCTTAAATGATATATGCGGGACGTACGTGCTATTCGGAGGAGGGCGAATATGAATAAGAATCCGATCATCTGGATTACTAGGGGCCTTGGGCACATGATTAGGCCCCCTACCCAAGCCGCGCTTTTTCTGCGCTGCTTCAGAAGCCATCTGACAATAAACATGTATATATGAGTCATGTTATTATGAGTCATGTTTGATTACATGTATATGTGACAATAAACATGACAGTGATATAAACATGTATATATATGAATATAAAATGACAATAAACAAAAGTTACATTTAAATAGTTTAGTACATAAACATGCATGACAGTGATATAAACATGTATATATATGAATATAAAAACGTGTAATGCTAAACATACATTTCAAGTGTCAGTGTCTGATTCAGAATCAATTTGTATACGTGTTGCAGATTCATAACCATCATCTGCTTCAGATTCAGTGTTAGATTCACTGTACTGATGAACCAGCTAGCAGGTTACATCTACTGTTGACAAACCCAAATAGTAAATGCAACTCCTTTTTCTTCACAAGATTTGAAAAAAGGGTACGTGTAATTTAACTAAAGTAGGGCTCTTGCAAGGTATATATAAGCGAAAATGCACCAAACTTATGCTTATAAGAATCTGATTTTTAGAAACTTAATATTTTATTTTCCAAAGATTTTTTTTACATGTTTTTACTCCCCTTGTGCATTTATAACAATTGATATTGATAGAAACTTAACATTAAGCACTAAAGCTATGTTTTACCTCAGCCCATAGGTGGTATAACTTATGAGAAATGGATTTGTAATCAGAAATAGTTTGGAAACTTTCAGTAGAGTTTCTGTCAGGTAATGTTTCAGACAAAAAAAATGTAGATTGGTAGCTTTATAAACTAGAATTGAACCATAACAATAAGTTATATATGGATACAACAATTTTGAAAAATGGGTAAAATTACTTATCACCTTGGGCTCAAGAACTCATAATATTAAAATACCCAAAGGTAAAATACCAATAAGGTAAAATACCAATATGAAAATACCCATTGTATACTACCAATAAGGTAAAATACCCAAACTCGAAGAATAATGCAGTGGGGAAAAAATTTCATCAATAAAAAAACATCTGACCTTGCATTAACAGTTTAATAAGCTGAAATTGACACTTATGATTCAGTTAGAACCCTTTCTTTTTGCTGCCCTGCTATCCAAATTTAACATGGGTTAGTTTATATTTAAACTATCTTGCTCCAATTCAGAAATACAGAGAATTAGGGTTACCTGTGGCGGTGGCAATGGCAGTGGGCAGTGGTGGCGAGTGAAACTCCTATTCTCCCTCTTTCTCCCTCTTCTCTCTGAGCTCCCTCTTTTCTTTTCCTCCCGTCTGTTGTGTCGTGCGAATACCTGGAACTGATTACATTTAGTTTGATCAGCGACCGGCATCTACGACCGCATGCGGTCGCTAGTTTTTAATGTCTTGGACTTATCAGCGACCGCATGCGGTCGCTGATTTTAAGTGGTCGCACAAAACCTTGGCGCCAACATTTCCTGCCAAATTTTGGGAGGCAAAATTATGATAGCGACCGCATACGGTCGCTGATATATAATAGCGACTGGATTAAATCACGGTCGCAGATATTAGTATTAGCGACCGCATATGCGGTCGCTGATAGTAGTGGTCACTGTTAGGCCTTTTTCTTATAGTGGGGTGAAAATCCATTTACAGTTTCGTATATTCTTTCATACTTGTATGGGATATCATTTCTTTTGTACTCATAAGGGATATTATTTTCGTTCAATATTCGTAAGGAATATTATTTTTTTCCATACTCTATAGTATGTAAGTGATATTATTTCGTTTCATATTCCTAAATCTACACTTATTTTGATAAGTATTGCTTATATAATCCATGAAATTAGTAGAATATCCTTGAATTTTGCGCTTCATCTAGTATCGTTTCATTGGAATATCCGTTTGAACTTTCTTATTAAATTTTAATATTTTTATTCGGGGTACTATTCACGACAAAATTGGTTTCTTTTCTATCCAAATTATTTTGATACATGAATATCATTCTTGAATTTTACTCCACAATTAGTTATCATGTTGACAATTTGGACATTCTTGAACTCTGGATAAATTGAATTATAAATCTCTAATATTTATCCTTAATCTATCTTAATTCGTTCATTATGTCATTATCATCATCCGCATGTTTATATTGTGGTGAAAATCATTTTTGGCACGTAGTGCATAGATGGATTGTTGATTGGTATGATTATGACCATGAATTGTGTATTGGTATAATTATGACCTGTAATGTTACAGACAAATGATATGGTGAAAGTCCTCTTTGGCTCGTAGTGCATAGATGGACAGGTGTTTGGCATGATCTTGACCATTGGTGATACAAACGAATATCCTTGGCTTGTAGTACATGGATAATTTGTTGATTTGAAATATTTATTGATTAGTGCTACAGGAATAACATATTGATGATAGACTTTTAAATCATAGAAGATAGTAGACATCATGCTCTACTTGACTCTTTTAATGGATTGTTATTCTTGCTGCAGTTGTTGATCTAAAACTTGTTGTCTATTGTATTTTATCAGATTTTTCTCTGTTGAGGACTAAGGATAATTTATTCTGCATTATCTTAGTCATAATTTTTTTTATTGGGCTAGTTGAGCTCACCCTTTTCATTCATTTTTTTCTTCAGGAAATGAGAATATAGCTAGGATTAGTCGGAGAATGGAGTGATGATTCAAGATGGTTATTATAACAGTCCTCACTATTTTGTAAAATAGTGTAACAATAATTGTAATGAGGACTTTATTTGAGTTTGGATATTGTCTACAAGACAATATTTATATTAAAACTCACAGCTTATGTTTTGTCGTAGTTTACACGACTATTAATAGTTATATAAATGAAGTTTGTATTTGAATTATGTACCATGTATTTGGCGACTCAGAATGGGTTGTGTAGACCTATTTTGGGGGCGTCATAGTTGGTATCAGAGCTTAGGGATATGATCTCTAGAGGAGATCTGAGGCTAGAACTAGGAGGGGAGAGACGAGTAAATCCTTCGCTTGTGTGTCCTACCTAAGCTTATTTGTTATTTAATTGGTCGATCGGAATATAGGGATAATATGTGGCATGTCAATTAACCCTTATTTTGTGGCAGTGTTTGAGAATGACATCTGAAATTTTTGAGATAAGCAATGGAGCACATGAGACCTTTGAGACACCGCTAATCAATAACCAGGATAATGTGCATTAGGAAGACAATAATCCTCATGTAAACAACAACACCGACGAAATGATGAATGATGGGATGTTTAAGAGCTTTCTACAATTCATGCAACACCCAACGAGAGAGACTCTTGTTCGTAATACAGGTGGAAATAATGGCAACTCACGACTGGTCACTGCTAAGTAATTCAAGGAGTTGGGACCGCCGGAGTTTTTGGGAAAGCCAGAGCCACTTAAGGCAGATGCATGGATTAAGCATATCACCAAGATATTTGATGTCTTGGGATACTCAGACGAGTAAAAGGTTCCCTTCGCCACCTTTATGTTGCGAGGAGAGGCAGATTACTGGTGAGAATCTGTAAAACGTACTCATCTTTCTGCACTGAAGATGTCTTGGGAGAAGTTCTAGAAATTGTTCAACGACAAGTATTTTCCAGAAAGTATTCGTCACATGAAGGAGGTAGAATTCATCAAATTAAAACAGAACAATATGATTGTATCACAATACGAGGCTAAGTTTGCGTATTTATCCCAGTTTGCATCCCATTTGGTAGATAATGAGGAGTGAATGACACGAATGTTTCTGCGAGGTTTGAAGTCTGAAATTTGTCAATACCTCATTTCTCACAAACTTTGTTTATATTCAAATGTTGTGAATAGGGCTCAGTTATTGGAGCTCGATAATGAGTCAGCTCAACCAAAAGATAATGACCAACAACACGATAATAATCGTGCCGGTGACAATGACTATCAGAACAATGATAACCATCGTGGAGAAAATTATCATGCCAGAAATGGTAACCACTTCAGTGGTAATCATGACCAAGATAATAGGAGAGGTGAACTAAGTGTGAACAACTTTAAGAAGAGAAGACTCAATAATAACAATGGAAAGACATCGACAGCAGCACCAGCACCCATTTCTAAGGAAATAGAACGACCACCGGTCGTATGCTACAAATGCGGACATGAGGGACACATCAGTCCAAACTGTACACAACAACCCAAAGTGTGTTTCAATTGCGAAAAGGAAGGTCATTTAGCTCGATTTTGTCATGCAGCGAAGTTAAGTCCAGTTGGGACGATGGCACCAAAGGATGTCCCAAACAAATTAAAGTCGATGGTTCAAGGAAGAGCATTTGTCGTGACTTCTCAAAAAGCGAGGAACCCGAATGAAGTTATCACGGGTAAGCTAATCATAAACTCTTGCGAAGTCTATACCTTATTCGATCCAAGTTCTATCCACTCTTTTATTTCACGTAATTGTGCTCAACGGTTGAACTTGACTACTGAGTAATTAGACTTTGACTTATCGGTTAAAACTCCGTTAGGAGAAACCTTCATTACATCCACCGTTTATAAATATTATTTGATTCAAATCGGCAACCTCACATTACCTGTTGATCTCATCTCTTTGAAAATATTTGCATTTGATATGATTTTAGGGATTGATTAGTTAACTACTCATCACGCTAAAATTGATTATTTTCGTAAGGTTGTTAGTTTTCATATTCCTAACCAACCTTTGATGCGAATTCAAGCAACTAAACCACTAAAGTCAATCACTGTCATATCAAGCAATAAAGTCATTCGTTTATTGAAAACGGATGTCAAGCTTTCTTAGCCCACGTTACGGATTTAAACAAAAATACGTCAGATTTTAATGATATTTCTATTGTTAATAAATTTCTTGACGTATTCCCCGAAGAACTTCCTGGCCTACCCCCAGAGCGTGAAATTGAAATTTGTATAGACCTTAAACCCGGTACAAAACCCATCTTCAAAACCTCATATCGAGTGGCTCCTATTGAACTTCAAGAGTTAAAAACCCAACTACAAGAGTTGGTACCTAAGCCTCTATCTGGTGACTTCCTTTATGGAATGCACCGAAGCCAAACTCTCCGTAGGGGATGCCATATTTGTGCGACAATAAACTGATAGGTGCTATTGTGAGGTTCTATCCAAGTTTGGGATATGAGTCACAGTTGAGAGAAACCTAAGTCAGTAATCGAAATACGTAACTTTCTAGGCTTAGCTGGTTAATATCGGAGATTCGTGGAAGAATTTTCTCGAATCGCCACTCTATTAACTCAGCTGACTCGTAAAGATACAAAATTTGGATGGAGAGAGGAATGTGAGAAGAGATTCGAAGAACTCAAGAGGAAACATATTTCAGCACCTGTTCTAACAATACCATCGTGGAAAAGCGAACGTAGTAGCTGACGCGTTGAGAAGAAGATCATATGCCGGTACGAGTGCGATATTGTCAAATCCAAAAACCCATTTTGTATGACTTACAAATGATGGAGATAAAGTTAAAGACTCTAGGGACCTACGTGATGATGTCAAATATACGAGTAGAACCGACTTTAATTGATAAAGTTAAAGCTGCTCAAACTACAGACCTGGAGCTGATGAATATGAAGAAGAAAGTACAAGAATGTGTTATTACAGAAGCAAGAGTCGATAAAGAGAGGAAATCTCAACCCTCGATTCATTAGTTCATTTGAAATCCTCGACCGAGTAGGAACTGTGGCTTATAGACTCGCCTTACCGCCAAGAATGTCTCGTGTTCATAACGTTTTTCACATATATATGTTACGTAAATATGTGGAAGACCCAAGTCACATTATTGAATTAGAACCAGATGAGATAGCGGAATATTTAACGTATGAGGAGATACATGTTAAAATCTTGGATAAGAAGGAACATATTATATGCTCAAAGGTTATACCTCAAGTCAAAGTATTATGGAGAAACCATGATATTGAGGAAATAACCAGGAAGTTAGAATCTAAAATAAAAATAAGGTATCCTCACCTCTTCGACATACCAGGTACGTACACCAATTTCGAGGAAGAAATATTATAAGAAGGGGAGGTTATAAGACCCCAACTTTTTATAAATAAAGATTTAATTTTCTCTAAATATTATTTTGAATAATAAGATATGATTTGATATAATGCTATAGTCATGGGTGATATATGCAAATTTTCAAAGTAAGCAAGTTGTCATAAAATATTCGTTTGGTCGGGGAATATTCTTTTTATCAGGAAATATTCGTACGATGGCATAATCATTAGTGGACCCCACAACTGAATGATTGTCGGATAAAGAAAGTGACAAAAATAACCTTTTTATAAAAAATAACGACAAGGCTTTTACCGTTAACTGTTAAAATACCCGGTGATAAAAGTACAGTAATACACGTGATTGCACAGTAGCACACGGTATTGTTCAGTATTTTTGATTATTGATGCTTACGTAAGAAGTCACTCAGTTTCATTTAATAATTGTCACAGTAGTTGTTGCGTAGTATCTCATATTATTGATTCAATTATTGTCACAGTATCATCTGCACAATATTTTATATTATTAAATTAATAATTGAGACAACAAAGTTATTCATATTACTATTTATATTATTGACAATGTCTAGAAAGTTCTGTCGAGGAAAGAGGTTAGGTTATTTAATTGTGTGCCAATAAGAAAAAATCTTTATCAGAAAACCTCATCTTGCCTGGGAATGATCTGGTTGTCAGTATTGTGAGTTATAATATTAATGATGAATAATTGTTGAAAGATTAAAAATGTGTTTATTGAAGATAAGTGATTTGTGATAAATATTTATTCAATTTTTGATATAAATAAAAGGGTTTATCATGAAGTATTTATTATAAATTTGGCTTATTACATGGACCCCTACTTACTCATTTTTCAAAATTACCGATAGAAAGTTGTCTTAGTTTTATTTTATTATTATTATAATAGTAATAAAATAGAAAACTTTTTATATTATATATAAAGTTATTTGTTTTATTAGATTATAAATAGAATATATTATATTTTATATAAAGTTTTTGTTTTATTAGAATATTTTATTGCATAGTAATGAATAGTAAAATCAAATTTTCGACGAATTCGCCGAATTCTTCGCCCTTGATTTTTTTTCCTGTGCTTCCGTCATTATGTTCAAATAGTGCCCTGCCATTCTCCTATAAATAGGATGCTTAGTTAAGAAATGAAAATCACACCAGAATCAGAGAATTCTTCTTCTTTAATATTGTGCGTATTTCGTTCTAGTATAAGAATACTTTGAGTGTAGTAAATAGTGCAAGTTTTTCTCAAGAATATCTCCGCTATACCAGTCAGATTTACTCTCCTACTAACGTAAGGAATTATACTTTTTCGTATTCGTAAGGGGTATTATTTCTTTTGTATTCGTAAAGAATGTTATTTTTTTCATAATCATAAAGGTTGTCATTCTATTCTTTATTAATCTGCGGGAGTAACCTGTCTATGCAGATTACCGCATGCATGGTGAATAACTCTTAGTATTCATTCTTTATTAATCTGCGGGAGTAACCTATCTACGCGGATTACCGCATGCATGATGAATAGTCCTTTGTATTTATTCTTTATTAAATTGTGGAAATGATCTGTCTACGCGAATTACCACATGACGGGTGAAAATCTATTTGCAGTTTCGTATATTCTTTCATACTTCTATGAGATATCATTTCCTTTGTACTCGTAAGGGATATTATTTTTCGTTCAATATTCGTAAAGAATATTATTTTCTTCCATACTCTATAGTATATAAGTGATATTATTTTGTTTTATATTCCTAAATCTACACTTATTTTGATAAGTATTGCTTCTATAATCCCTGAAATTAATAGAATATCCTTGAAATTTGCTCTTCATCTAGTATCTTTTCATTGGAATATTGGTCTGAACTTTCTTATTAAATTTCAATATTTTCATGCAGGGTATTATTCACGGGGTACTATTTACTAGGGTACTATTCATTCGGGTACTATTCACGGGGTACTATTTACGACAAAATTAATTTCTTTTCTGTTCAAATTATTTTTGATACATGAATATTATTCTTAAATCTTACTCCATAATTAGTTATCATGTTGACAATTTGGACATTCTTGAACTCTGGATAAATTGAATTATAAATCTTTAATATTTATTCTTGATCTCACTTGATTCATTCATTATGTCATTATCATTATCCTCATGCTTATATTGTGGTGAAAGTTATTTTTGGCCCGTAGTGCATAGATGAGCTGTTGATTGGTATGATTATGACCAAGAATTGTGTATTAGTATAATCATGACCTGTAATGTTACAGACAAATGATGTAGTGAAAGTCCTCTTTGGCCCGTAGTGCATTTATGGACAGGTGTTTGGCATGATCATGACCACTGGTGATACAAACGAATATCCTTGGCCCATAGTGCATGGATAATTTGTTAATTTGAAATATTTATTGATTGGTGTTACAGAAAAAAAATATTGATGATAGACTTTTAAATCATAGAAGATAGTAGACATCATGCTCTACTTGACTCTTCTAATGGATTGCTATTTTCGCTGCAGTTGTTGATCTAAAACTTGTTGTCTATTGTATTCTATCAGATTTTTCTCTGTTGAGGACCAAGGATAATTTATTCTGAATTATCTTAGTCATAATATTCTTTACTGAACTAGTTGAGCTCACACATTTCTTTCATCATTCTCTTCAGGAAATTAGAATATAGCTGGGACTAGTCGGGGAATGGAGTGATGATTCAAGATGGTTATTATAGCAGTCCTCACTATTTTGTAAAATAGTGTAACAATAATTGTAATGAGTACTTTATTTGAGTTTGAATATTGTCTACAAGGCAATATTTATATTAAAACTCACAGCTTATGTTTTGTCGTATTTTACATGATAATTAATAGTTGTATAACTGAAGTTTGTATTTGAATTATGTACCATATATTTGGCGACTCAGAATGGGTTGTGTAGACATATTTTGGGGGTGTCCTATTCAATTACCCCTCGGGGGTAAGTGTTAGTACGTACGCTCTGTCAATTGGTTAATCACACCAGTATTTTTCAAAGGACCTAGATTTAAGGAAGCATAAATAGATAATAATATCACATTAATTGAAGCACCTAAATCTAGCATGGCTTTTTCAAATCTAGTGTTTCCTATCTTACACGAGATTGTGAACATTCCTGGACCTTTACATTTAGGGGGCATTTTACATTGAAGCATAGCTGATATGTTTCCCCCAACTGTGACTCTTTTATTATTTTGCAATTTCCTTTTATTAGTGCACAATTCTTTTAAAAACTTTGCATATCTTGGCAGCTGTTTGATTGCATCAAGTAGAGGAATATTCACTTCTACTTTCCTAAAAGTTTCCAGGATTTCTTTTTCTTGTTCCTCTTTCTTTAAAGTTTTAGAATTCCTGGGGGAAAAGGGAAGAGGAATATTTTTGGGCTGAGTAGGAACGTTAGGTTGTACCTTTGATATTTCTATTTCCTCTTTAGTTATTTGCTCCTCAAACTCCACAGTGGCTTTTGGTGTATCCACTTGTTTTTCACTCCGCAAAGTTATAGCACTTGTATTCTCCCTTGGATTGACAATATTTTGAGACGGTAGCTTCCCAGAACCTTGAGAGTCTAATCAACTGACTTTAGTTGCAAGTTAACTCATATAATTTTCCAACATGTGGATAGAAGATCTCGTCTCTTGTTGAAGTTGTTGCGTTTAAGTAATGAATGCTTTGAACATATCTTCAAGAGATGTTCTAGAATTGGCCAGAGCTGCTGGTTTGGGTTGGTAGTGTGGATGAGTGGGCTGAAAACCTTGCTGTTTGTTTGGGCTAAACCCTTGCACTCGTGGCCTATTTCTATAACTCAAGTTGGGGTGGTCCCTCCATCCTGGGTTGTATGTATTGGAATAGGGGTTATACTTCCTCTGCATTTGTCCCTGGTAATTTCCTACTATATTAGCTTGTTGTGTAGTTTCATCCTCTTGCAATGTTGGGCACGGATATGTGGTATATCCTCCCATTAAGTATATTTCACAAGCCTTTGCAACCGACAAGTTTTCTGCCACTAGTTGCTTAACTATAGCATTTAATTCAGAAATCTACTGACCCTGATCACAAGTGCTCACCTCGTGTACCCCTTACTGATGCATGATTCATTCTGGTACCATACTGTTGTGAGTTTGCATCCATGTTTGCAATCAGGTTCTTTGCAGCCTCCAGCGTCTTGTCAACCAGTGCTCCTACACTAGCTGGATCGATCATGCTTCTATCCATTGGTACCAACCCTTTGTAGAAATACTGGATCAGGTGTTGTTCATCTATTTGATGTGATGGACAACTAGAATAGAGCTTTTTGAATCTTTCCCAATACTCATGTAGTGTCTCTCCACTGAATTGTCTAATCTTACATATCTCCTTCTTTATGTTGGCTACTGTTGAGGCTGGAAAGTACTTCTCCAAGAATAGTTGTTTCATGTCATTCCAAGATTGTATCGAACTTGAGGGTAAGTAGTACAACCAATCTTTTGCCAGATCTGCTAGTGAGAAAAGAAAGGCCCTAAGCTTGATCTGCTCTTCCGTTATCCCATATGATTTCATGGTAGAACACACCACATGAAATTCCTTCAGATGTTCTTACAGGTCCTGTAACAATCCAGAATTTTAATTTTAATTTTAAATATTTATTGAATTAAATAAATATTTTAGTTGATGTATTTATTGTTAAATAAATATTTGTTTAATTTGATTATTTATTAGTTAAATAAATAATTCATGAGGTGTGGGGAATTAACTTAATTAAGGTAATATGTTATTTAAGTTGTTCATTGGTAATTTGGTATTTTGAAGTTAACTAAAATAAAAGAATGATGAATTAATTATTATGTGGTAATATTCTAATTTAATTTAAAAATTAAATTAGAGAGTTGATAAGGATTAAATGAATTGTTATAATATTGTTTTAATTTAATTTAGTAATGAAAGTAATGTACTAATTTATTAAATAAAATTATAAGGAAATTATAATTTTGTGGCAATGTGATAATGTGGCAAATTGATTTAATAAGTTGTTATTAACTTTAATTTAATTAAATTTGAATATAAAAATTTAATTAAATAAAGTGTGACAATAAACTATATTGTAATTGAGTTATTAAAATAAGTTAAAAGGATTTTTTTAATGGGTTTTACCAAACAAGGCTTAAAGGCTTGTTAATCCTTTTTTTTTTAATTTTTTTTGCCAAACAAGCCCTAGTGGCTTTTGAATTTAAAAAGAAAAATAACTGACATATATTAAAGGGGGGGATTTATGATTTATCAGTTATATTACTTAATAAATATATGATATACATTTATATTATATATGATATACGTATATCAGTTTATATGTTTTACGTTAAGTTTAGAAGAAGAGAAAACAGAGAGAAAAAGAGAGAGAAAAGAAGAGAAGAAATTATCTGTGCTTTTGAGAGATTGAGGAGAATGAAGAAGAGAATTAAAAAGGCCATTCTTATCATCTAACAAAGATTGAGCAAGCAATCAAAGGTATAATCCTACTTTCTAAAAGTTATAGTTTTCTTTTGTATGAGAGGTTCTCTGTAAAATTATATGGATGATTAATTTTGATTCTGTGGTTATATGTATGTTAATTTCTGTATATAAACTGTTTTATGTGAATTGTATATGATTTAAAATGGAATAATCCATGAAAACATGATAAATAGGAAGAGATTATATTTACAGTGAGTTTACAGTGTAAAATACATGAATAGGACTTATTGGACACTAAAATTAGTGTTCAATTAATGTTGTAATGTATAAATTGTTTGTTGATTGTGAAAATACATGAAGAAACAAAAACAATATGATTTAAACGGACTATTTTGGTTGTAAAACGAATTCATAGTGAATTGTTTCGCTAAGAATGTCCAAAAGGGAAGAAATAGCAAAAATAGTGAAATTAAAAGTTTTAATTTGATGTTTATAATTTTTTTATGGTTAGAAACATTAGTATATGTTTCTGTAAACTTATTACAACTTGGGTAAGTTGGAATGATTGTTAGAAAGGAGCTTTTAGGCATAATTTGACTTTCTGATGTGTTCATCCGCGAACTGCAGAAACGGATACCAGGTACCCCCGCCCCGACGGGCTTTTATCGCACAAAACCCCCACCCCGACAGGGGGGGTAGGCAAACTTATGAATGTTAGAGAAAATCTAACCGGACATGTTTTACTAAAATGGGAATAACGTTTTCATACGAACTCCAATTGATGACATTCAAGATGATTCAGAACGAGGACGATTAGACCTACAACTTTTGTTCTTTAAGTTTTTCAATTTGATGTCTTTGTTAGGGGTAAAAATGGCCATCTTTAGGACTGATGTGCACTCGGATGCAATCGGAAGGTGTTGGGATGCACGTATGCAAGTGCAGTCCTTTGTGTGTTAATCTAACCTAATATAAGGAGCATGATATTGTGTTGAACTTGTAATAAGATGTTATATCAAGTTATTAACGTTTGTATGTTGACATGGCATGATAATTTGATAAGTTGTAAAAGAGCTAAAATGTGATACTCATGAAAGGATGTGATGTTGTTTAAACTTAAGCTAAGTTAATGAGTTATACTAAAAATGGAAACTAAACTCATGAAGTTAATATTAGTATAACTAATGAGTGTTGTTAATACATATAGTATGTGTAGGACTTGTGGTGAACGTGAGTAGTGATCGTTTAACCTATGCACGAGGCAAGTTTCCTTTACCCTATCTTGTTTACAATTAAGTAAGTTTTCGAACCCTAATCTCTATTTGAGTTTATCCTATCTTACTTACTTTATGCAAGTTCTCTAATCCTAAACTTTCTTTGAGCAAGTTTCATTACCCTAACTTGATTATTATTACGCAAGTTCCTAAACCTTTTTTTTATGTAAAGCAAGATCTTTATCTTATCTTGTTTACTATTGTTGTGTAAGTTTCCTAAACCTAATCTTTATTTTGAGTTTATCCTATTGTTTATAAATATTCAAGTTGTTATTCGGTATTGTTTATCAAATTACACAAGTTCTTGAATTCTATCGAGCAAAGTTCTTAATATTGATTCCTTATTTGAAAAAGTAACCTTAGCTTATCATTATTTTCCAAGCTAGGTCATTACATATTTTTAATGCTTTGAACGTTATTCTTAAAACATGACTTTGATATATCATATTATTCATTTATGGTTCATAACTACCTTGTATTACATTGATATCGAACTTTTGCATTGTCATTAAACTTTTGATTCAACTAATCCTTAGTTGATGTTCTTTGAACTCTAAATTCCCCTTGAAGCTTATCCAAACCAAACTTACTCTAGTGCGAACTCGTATATTAAAACTAAGATGAACAACCCTATTATAGGGGATTATTTAAGCTGAAGCATTTAGATGTTTGTGCACAATACATGGTACGAAGGGCTGATCACCCTAAGTACGGGGAGTCCCTATAGTCTAATAACTGTTTAGGTTTAAGTTGAAAGAAATACTTAAAACCTTGGACATAGTTCATGGTCTTGTGACCCTTAGATAATTTCCAATATCAGTTTATTGATTATCGATGTTGAGATATGTTATTCAATTCAAATGAGTTTACTCATTGCCAGTCATTGTATTCTTTCAAGTGAGCATTTGATTTTCTCACTATTGCATATATATAACCATTGCAACTAAAGTTGAGAAGGTTGATGAGCCAACCACTAGCAAAAGGAAAGGAAAGATGAACAAGTGTTGAAGACTTGTAAATCTATTGACATTTATGTTTTCAGACTCGGTTTAATTATGTGGTGTAATTATTTAATTTTTCGCATTTGATGAATGTTAAAGGTTAGATAACGTGGGATTTATTGGTTTAAGTTATGTAACCTCTTAATGGGAAGATTTATTGTTTAAATTTTATTATATTTTGGTAGTTAGAAATGAATATTTGGATATTGAACACCAAATCATGTAGGAATGAAGTACCCAGATTTCGGGGTGTCACAGGTCCTCACCTGTAAGACCACGAAAAGTAGACAGTAAATGGATCAGTCCCAATTTAAATTTAAATGTAACATTTAAATTAGGATATTCAATGCACAGAGGTTGCTGATTTAAATTAGGAGTTGCCAACTCCATGAGAGTTCTATTGTTGTTTGGAATCACCATCACTTCTTCCTCGTCTGATTTGGTGGATGATTTTTTGGATAGTAATTCTAAAGTTATGTTGATGTCCGATGATGGTACAAAAGCCTCGTCTAAATTTGCAGTAGACTTGTAAGACCCCAACTTTTTATAAATAAAATTGAATTTTCCCTATTCATTATTTTGAAATAATAAGGTGTTAATTTGATATAATGCTTTGGTTATGGGTGAAATGTGCAAATTTTGTAAAATAAGCCAGTGGTTATAAAATATTTATTGTTGTCAGGGAATATTCGTTTGGTTGTGGAATATTCTTGTTGTCGGGGAATATCCGTACTGTGACGCCCCCAAAATAGGTATACAACACCCATTCTGAGTCGTCAAAATATATGATACAGAAACAACTACAACTTTATTAATACAACATAAAAACTGTGAGTTTAAATACAAATATTGTCATCTAGACAATATCCACACTCAAATAAGTCCTAATTATAATTATTGATATATTATTTTACAAAAATAGTGAGAACTACTAAAACAACTTTCTAGAACCTTCATTCCATACCCCGACTAGTAATCGCTACATTCTCGCCTCCTGAGAAGAAAAATGAAACAAAAAGGAAAAGGGTGAGCTCAACTAGCCCAGTATAGAATATTATGACTAAGATAATATAGAACAAATTATTGTTAGTCTTCAACTGGAAAAAAATTAATAGAATACAATAGACAACAAGTTTTAAATCAATATTCGCAGCGGAAATAATAATTCATTAGAAGAGTTAAGTAGAGAATGAAATCTACTATCTTCTATATATGAATTTAAAAGTTCATCATCGATATTTTATCCCTGTAACATCAATCAATATATATCTGGAATCAAATATTTATCTTTGCACTACAAGCCAAAGATATTCATCAGTTGGTCATGTTCATCTCAACACCTGTTCATCTTTGCACTACGGGCCAAAGATATTCATCAAAAATCATTCATCTTTGCACTACAAGCCAAAGATATTCAGTAATATCATCATTTAGGACTGAGGATGATGAAAAATATTTTAAAGGAAACGAATCCAGTGAAACAAAATAACAAATATTAAGGATTCATATTTCAGTTTATCCATGTCCAAAAATACCTCATAAGTAATCATAGTAGAGTAAAATTCAAGAATGATCAAAACATGGATACAATCAAAGCTAGTATCCATAATAGATATTTTGGACGAAAAATGAAAATTTAATTTTTCTGTGAATAGTGCCGTATTCGTGAATAGTGCCGTATACGTGAATAGTAACTCCGACAAAAAAAATTCTAAATTTGATAAAAATTCAGATCAATATTTCGGCAGAATGATATTGGAAGAAATAATATCATTTATATATATAAAAAATAATATTCCTTACTTCGAAAAGACAGTACTTCTGACTAGAATACTGGATATAGAGCTGAAGGGAACTTGTAAGGTATAACAACACTCAAAGTCTTAAAATACACACAAGAATACGCTCAATAATATAGAGAGAGAAAGAGAGAGAAAAATTATGTTTCTGGTGTGATTTTCAATTCTGACCTAAGCACCCTATTTATAGAAAAATGATTAGAACACCAAAGCAGAAAATTAAATATAATATAAATATATATATACAAATTTCCTACGTACACCTTTGGCAACTGAATTCAGCCCCTAGCACATGTTAATGATGCCCTCAAAATATAAAAAACGTTTTTATTAATAAAAATAAATAAAACTTCCAAAAATCAATTATTTCAGAACTTCAGAACTTCAATAATTCATAATAAATAGCCCTTTTGTCAGAAAAATTCGAACCACATTTCTTTTTCATAGGAAATTTCATTATCTACAACTTTGTAGAAGAAAGTTTTTCCAAATTCCTAATAAAAATTGACCGAAATCCACAAACGGGTGATTTTACAAGCTATAATCAAATTTCAGTCAAGAAATGGGCCCACAGACATGTTTAACATGTTTTAAACAACTTTTGCAACAAAAATAATATTCCTCCTCATATACTCATATATCTCACATTCGTTGTAAAAATATCATCATTATTATATTATAATAATATAATAAAATATTATTTTATCTGAAAAGATAAAATATCAATTTTTAACAATTGTTACTTTAAAAATTTTCTCCATATATATCCATATAAAATCAATATTTTTCTCATCATATAAATCAATAATTAATTATTCACAAATAATATTACAGAATCACAATACTGACAACCAAGCAGTTCTCAAGAAAGAGGAGGCTTTCCAATAAGGATTTCTCCTTACTGGCGCGCAATTAGGTGACCAAACCTCTCCCTAGACAGAACTTTCTAGATATTACCAATAATGTTATCTAATAATATTATTCAGATAATATGAATTATTGCTTCGATAATGGAAAATACTGTGTAGTGACAATTATTGAAACAATAGTAATATAACATATCAACGCAACAATTATTGAATCAATAAAATAAAATACTGAACAGTAATTACTGTAATAATTATTGAGTAGTGCCTTCTTACGTAAGAATCAATAATTGGTGCAATACTGTGTGCTACTGTATTTTAACCACCGAGTATTTCAACAGTATTAACGGTAATAACAACACCGTTATTTATAAATAACTTATTTTTGTCATTTTCTTCATCTAATCGCTTTCCGTTATGGGGCCCATAAAAGACTGCGCCGTCGTACGAATATTTCTCGACAGGAAGAATATTCCACGACCAAACGAATATTCCCCGGCAACAATGAATATTTTATAACCACTTGCTTATTTAAAATATTTGTGCATTTTACCCACAACTAATCTCATTAATCAATTCAACCCTTACTATTTCAAAATAATAAATATAGGAAATTAAATTTTATTTATTAATAATTTGGGGTCTTACAACCTCCCCTCCTTATGAAATTTCGTCCTCGAAATTGACGTACATACCTGGTGTTTCGAAAAGATGAGGATACCTCGCTTATATTTCCGTTTCCAACTCCTAGGTCATTTCCTCAATAGCATAGTTCCTCCACAAAACTTTAACTTGTGGTATGACCTTTGTGCGTAGGACATGCTCTTTCCTATCCAAGATCTTGACAGATACCTCTTCGTACGTTAAGTCTTCGGCTATCTCGTTCGGTTCTAACTCAATAACGTGGTTTGGGTCTTTCACATATTTACGTAGCACAGATATATGAAAAACATTATGAACTCGAGACATACTTGGAGGTAACGCGAGTCTATAGGTCACATTTCCTACTCGGTCAAGAATTTGAAATGGACCAATAAATCGTGGATTGAGCTTTCCTCTCTTACCAAATCTTGCAACTCCCTTCCATGGAGCCACACGTAACAATACATGATCCCTAATACTAAATTCCACGTCCTTTCGATAAAGATCCGCATAACTCTTTTGTCGATCCTGTGCCGTTTGTATACGTTGTCGAATCATTTGGATCTTTTCCGTAGTCATACGTACCAACTCGGGTCCCAACAATGTTGCTTCTCCCACCTTATCCCAACATATTGGAGAGCGACACTTTCGTCCATATAATGCTTCAAATGGAGCCACACTTATACTTGCCCGATAACTGTTGTTGTAGGAGAATTCCACCAATGGTAGGTACTTATCCCAACTCTCTTTGAAATCTAGGACACAAAGTCTTAATAGATCTTCAAGAGTTTGAATAGTCCTCTCTGATTGCCCGTCCGTTTGAGGATGGTATGCCGAACTGAATCGTAAATCCGTGCCCATAGCTTTTTGCAAGCTAATCCAAAATCGTGAAGTGAATCTTGGGTCACGATCCGAAACTATGGATACTGGAATGCCATGCAACCTCACAATCTCATTCACGTACATACTAGCAAGACGTTCAAGGGAATAAGTCTCCCGTATCGGAAAGAAATGAGCAGACTTGGTTAATCTATCAACAATAACCCAAATAGCATTTATGCCTTGAGAAACAGCGGGAAGACCCGTAACGAAATCCATGGTAATGTGTTCCCACTTCCATTTCAGAATCTCAGGTGGTTGCAACGGACCCTTTGGCACTTGGTGCTCTGCCTTTACACATTGACAAATTAAACACCTCGAGATAAACTTCGCGATCTCTCTCTTCATATTGTTCCACCAAAATGTATGTCGAAGATCACGATACATTTTGGTACTTTCAGGATGGATTGCAAATGGTGTATTGTGTGCCTCCATCATGATCTTGTACTTCAAATTAGAATCGTTAGGAACACAAAGTCTGGAGTGGACTCGAAGTATTCCTTCTTCATTGATTCTTGCTTCTGGAATAGCACCTTCTTGCACTTTCTTCTTCATACGCATCAGCTCCGGGTCTATGGCTTGAGCAACTTTAACTTTATCGATTAAAGTTGGTTCTATACGTATACTTAACATCATTGCATAGGTCCCCGGAGTCTTGACTTCTATCTTCATCTTTTGTAAATCACACCAAATGGGCCTTTGTGTTGACAACATCGCACTCGTTCTTGCGTATGATCTTCTACTCAATGCGTCGGCTACCACGTTCGATTTTCCAGGATGGTATTGAATGGTATGGTTATAGTCTTTCAACAGCTCGAGCCAACGTCGTTGCCGCATGTTGAGTTCTTTTTGGGTGAAGAAATATTTGAGACTTTTATGATCTGAATATATCTCCACTTTCTCCCCATATAGATAGTGCCTTCAGATCTTTAACGGGAAAACGACTGCTGCCAACTCTAGATCATGAGTAGGATAATTTCTCTCATACTCTTTAAGTTGTCACGAGGCATAGGCTATAACTTTCTCACGTTGCATGAGAATACATCCTAGCCTTTTGCCTGAAGCATCACTATAAATAACAAATCCATCCGAACCAGATGGTATGGTCAAAATAGGTGCCGAAATGAGTCTCCTCTTAAGCTCTTGGAAACTCTTCTCGCATTCCTCGCTCCATACGAATTTGATATCTTTCCGAGTCAGCTGAGTTAATGGAGTAGCGATTCGAGAAAATCCTTCCACGAATCTCCGATAATAACCAGCTAAGCCCATAAAACTATGTACTTTGGTCACCGACTTCGGTTGTTCCCAACTTTGTATTGCTTCAATCTTCGTCGGGTCAACAGATACTCTATGTTTTGACACCACGTGCCCAAGGAATGCTACTTCCTCAAGCCAAAATTTCCATTTCTTCAACTTGGCATATAACTTGTTTTCACGAAGCTTTTGCAGTACCAGCTTCAAATGGTGCTCATAATCTTCACGGCTTTCGGAATATATGAGGATGTCATCAATAAAGACAACAACGAACTGATCTAAATAATCCTTGAATACTCGATTCATCATATCCATGAACGTCACAGGAGCATTAGTCAATCCAAAAGACATGACTAGGAATTCATAATGCCCGTACCGAGTTCTGAAGACAGTCTTTGGAATATCCTCAGTTCTAATCTTCAGCTGACGATATCCAGAACGAAGATCAATTTTTAAAAAGAATTATCCTCCTTGTAACTGGTCAAACAGGTCATCAATACGAGGTAGCGGATACCTATTCTTGATAGTGACATGGTTTAATTTCCGGTAATCAATACAAAGTCGCATACTCTCGTCTTTCTTCTTTACAAATAAAACAGGAGCACCCCAAGGAGAGATACTAGGACGAATGAAACCGATGTCCAATAACTCCTGTAGTTGGACCTTTAACTCCTGAAATTCAATAGGAGCCATTCGATATGGGGTTTTAGAAATGGGCTTTGTACCAGGTTCAAGATCAATAAAGAATTCAACTTCACGTTCTGGGGGTAGACCGGGAAGTTCTTCATGAAATACGTCAGGAAAGTCAATAACAACAGGAATATTATTCAAATATGACGTGTCTTTATTCAAATCCATAACATGGGCTAAGAAAGCTTGACATCCGTTTTTTAATAAACGAATAGCTTTATGACTTGATATAACAGTGATTGATTTTAACGACTTAGTTGCTTGAATTCGCACAACAGGTTGGTTAGGAATATGAAAACTAACAACCTTACGAAAATAATCAATTTTGGCATGATGAGTAGTTAACCAATCAATCCCTAAAATCACGTCAAATGCAAGTATCTTTAAAGAGATAAGGTCAACGGGTAAGATGATGGTACCAACTTAGATCAAACAAGATTTATAAACAGTGGATGTGATGAAAGTTTCTCCTAACGGAGTCTCCACAGATAAATCAAAGTCTAATTTCTCCGAAGTCAAGTTTAAACGTTGAGCACAAGAAGGAGAGATAAATGAATGGGTAGCACCGGTATCTAGTAAGGTATAAACTTCGCATGAATTTATGATTAGCTTACCCGTGATCACCTCGTTTGGGTTCCTTGCATGTTGACCAGTCACGACAAACGCACTTCCAGGAACCGTTGACTTTGACTTTTCTAGGACAGCCTTTTGAGTCACCATCCCTGCTGGACTTGGTTTCGCTACAGTGTAATCTCGAGCGATATGTCCATCCTTTCCACAGTTATAACACACCTTAAACTGTTGTGGGCAGTTTGGGCTGATATGTCCTTCTTTTCCACACTTATAGCATATGACCGGTGGTCGTTCTCCTCCCTTGGAACCAGTTGCTGTTGGTGCTGACGTCTTCGTATTATCATTGTTGAATCTCCTCTTTTTAAAATCTCCTCCCGACTCGCTTCTTCTATTCTTATGGCCATGATTACCACCAGAGTGGTTGCCACTCTTGTCCGTATTTTTCTTTCTCCGCTGGTTATCGTTGTTCTGATGACTGCTGTCACCGGTATGATCTTGGTTGTGGTCCCTCGGTTGAACGTACTCGTTATCTCGCTCTAATAATTGAGCCCTGTTGACAACATCTGAATAGAGAGAAAATTTATGTGAAATGAGATATTGACGTATGCCAGGTTTCAAACCTCTCAAAAACATCCATGTCATACGTTCCTCATTCTCCACCAAATGAGGTGCAAACCTGGACAACTCTACAAACTTCGCCTCGTACTGGGACACCGTCATGTTATTCTGCTCTAGTCTAATAAACTCTACCTCCTTCATATGACGAATACTTTCAGGAAAGTACTTGTCATTGAACAGTTTCTGAAATGTTTCCCAAGACATGCTAAGTGCGGCTGGATGGGTACGCTTTACAAATTTCCACCAGTAATCTGCCTCATTATGGAACATAAAGGTGGCGAACGGAACCTTCTGTTCTTCCGTGTATCCCAAGACATCGAATATCTTGGTAATTTATTTGACCCACGTCTCTGCCTTAATCGGATCCGGCTTTTCCCAGAATTCTAGTGGTCCCAACTCCTTGAACTGGTTGGCTGTGACAAACCGTGAATTGCTATCATTTCCTCCTATAATTTGAACACGAGTCTCCCTCGTCTGATTTTGCATGAACTGCAAAAAACTTCTAAACATCCCATCGTTCATCATCTGCTCAGTGGTGTTGTTCACAGGAGGAACATTGTCAGTCTGTTGCACGTTCTCCTCGTTGGTGAGTACAGGCGTCTCCACAATTTCGTTTACTCCACTGTTCACATTCTCAGTTGCCATTCTTAAATACTGCCATAAAACAAGGGTTAATTAAACAAATTAACAAATCATATAGTACCCCAATATTATGACTGACCAACAAATAAGCTTAGGTATAACACACTAGCGAAGGATTTACTCGTCTCTCCCCTCCTAGTATTATTCTCGGTTCTCCGTCAAAGACCATATATCTAAGCTCTGATACCAACTGTGACGCCCCCAAAATAGGTATACAATACCCATTCTGAGTCGTCAAAATATGTGGTACAAAAACAACTACAACTTTATTAATACAACATAAAAACTATGAGTTTAAATACAAATATTGTCATCTAGACAATATTCACACTCAAATAAGTCCTCATTACAATTATTGATATATTATTTTACAAAAATGGTGAGGACTACTAAAACGACTATCTAGAACCTCATTCCATACCCCGACTAGTACTCGCTACATTCTCGCCTCCTGAGAAGAAAAATGAAACAAAAAGGAAAAGGGTGAGCTCAACTAGCCAAGTAAAGAATATTATGACTAAGATAATATAGAACAAATTATCGTTGTCTTCAACAGGGAAAAATTTAATAGAATACAATAGACAAAAAGTTTTAAATCAATATTCGCAGCGGAAATAATAATTCATTAGAAGAGTTAAGTAGAGAATGAAATCTACTATCTTCTATATATGAATTTAAAAGTTCATCGTCGATATTTTATCCCTATAACATCAATCAATATATATCTGGAATCAAATATTCATTTTTGCACTACAGGCCAAAGATATTCATCAGTTGGTCATGTTCATCTTTGCACTACGGGCCAAAGATATTCATCAGAAATCATTCATCTTTACACTACAGGCCAAAGATATTCAGTAATATCATCATTTAGGACTAAGGATGATGAAAAATATTTTAAAGGAAACGAATCTAGTGAAACAAAATAACAAATAATAAGGATTCATATTTCAGTTTATCCATGTCTAAAAATACCTCATAAGTAATCATATTGGAGTAAAATTCAAGAATGATCAAAACATGGATACAATCAAAGCTAGTATCCATAATAGATATTTTGGACAAAAAATGAAAATTTAATTTTTCTATGAATAGTGTCGTATTCATGAATAGTGCCGTATACGTGAATAGTAACCCCGACACAAAAAATTCTAAATTTGATAAAAATTTAGATCAATATTTCGGCATAATGATATTGGAAGAAATAATATCATTTATATATAAAAAAAATAATATCCCTTACTTCGAAAAGACAATACTTCTGACTAGAATACTGGATATAGAACTGAAGGGAACTTGCACCGTATAGCAACACTCAATGTCTTAAAATACTCACAAGAATACGCTCAATAATATAGAGAGAGAAAACTTGTGTTTCTGGTGTAATTTTTAATTCTGACCTAAGCACCATATTTATAGAAAAATGCATAGAATACCAAAGCAGAAAATTGAATATAATATAAATATATATATACAAATTTCCTACGTACACCTTTGGCAACTGAATTCAAGCCCTAGCACATGTTAATGATGCCCTCAAAATATAAAAAACATTTTTATTAATAAAAATAAATAAAACTTCCAAAAATTAATTATTTTGGAACTTCAAAACTTCAATAATTCATAATAAATAGCCCTTTTGTCAGAAAAATTCAAACCACATGTCTTTTTCACATGAAATTTCATTATCTACAACTTTGCAGAAGAAAGTTTTTCCAAATTTTAAACAAAAATTGACCGAAATCCACAAACGGGTGATTTTACAAGCTATAATCAAATTTCAGTCAAGAAATGGGCCCACAAACATGTTTAACATGTTTTAAATAATTTTTGCAACAAAAATACTCTTCCTCCTCATATACTCATATATCCCACATTCATTGTAAAAATATCATCATTATTATATTATAATAATATAATAAAATATTATTTTATCAGAAAAGATAAAATATCAATTTTTAACAATTGTCACTTTAAAAATTTTATCCATCTATATTCACATAAAATCAATATTTTCCTCATCATATAAATTAATAATTAATTATTCATAAATAATATTACAGAATCACAATACTGACAACCAGGCAGTTCTCAGGAAAGAGGGGACTTTCCAATAAGGATTTCTCCTTACTGGCGCACAATTAGGTGACCAAATCTCTACTTAGATAGAATTTTTTAGACATTGCCAATAATGTTATCTAATAATATTATTGTTTCGATAATGGAAAATACTGTGTAGTGACAATTATTGAAACAATAGTAATATAACATATCAACGCAACAATTATTGAATTAATAAAATAAAATACTGAACAGTAATTACTGTAATAATTATTGAGTAGTGCCTTCTTACGTAAGAATCAATAATTGGTGCAATACCGTGTGCTACTGTGTTTTAACCTCTGAGTATTTCAACAGTATTAACAGTAATAACAACACCGTTATTTATAAACAACTTATTTTTGTCGTTTTCTTCATCCAATCGCTTTCCGTTATGGGGCCCATAAAAGACTGCGCCGTCGTACGAATATTCCCCGACAGGAAGAATATTCTATGACCAAACGAATATTCCCCAACAACAATGAATATTTTATAACCACTTGCTTATTTAAAATATTTGCGCATTTTACCCATAACTAACCTCATTAATCAATTCAACCCTTACTATTTCAAAATAATAAATAGAGGAAATTAAATTTCATTTATTAATAATTTGGGGTCTTACACGTACGACGGCGCAGCCATTTGTGGGCCCCAAGTATAAGTTTTTTTTATAAATAACGGTGTAGTTGTTACTGTTAAAACTGTTGGAATACCCAGTGGTTAAAGTACAGTAATACGCATGGTTGCATAGTAGCACACTGTATTGCACAATATTTTTGAATTATTAATTCTTATGTAAGAAGGCACTACTCAGTAATTGTTACAGTAATTACTGTTCAATATTTTATTTTATTAATTCAATAATTGCTACGTTGATATTTTATATTATTGTTAATTCAATAATTGTCACTACACAGTATTTTCTATTATCAGATCAATAATTTATATAAAATTAGATAACATTATTGGCAATGTCTAAGGAAGTTCTGTCTAGGAAAGGGGTTTGGTCACCTAATTACGCGCCAGTAAGGAGAAATCTTTATCGGAGAGCCACTTTTTTCCTGTGAACGACCTAGTTGTCATTATTGTGATTATGTAATATTATTTGTGAATAATTAATTATTGATTTATATGATAAGGAAATATTTATTTTATATGGATGTAAATGAAGAAATTAATGCTGAGGTATTTTATTATTATTTTGTCAGCATGAAGGTGTTGAAAATCGTCCCTATGTGGATTTCGATCATTTTCTGTTTGGAATTTAGAAAAAATTTCTTCTACAAAGTTGTAGAGAATTAAATTTCCTATTGAATGAACATAAAATTCGTATTTTCTAATAAAAATGATATTTATTATGAATTATTAAAGTTTTGAAAATAAATATTTTTAATTAAAAACATAGGTGGGCGCCACTTTTGTTTTTGGTGAAAAAATGTGCTAAATTCATTTTTCAAAAGTGGTGGGCTTTGAATCTTCAAGTATGGTGTGCTGGAATCATACGTATGTAAATTTTAGCCTGCTTTGGCGTTCTGGCATTTTTCTATAAATAGGGTGCTTAGTTAGAATTGAAAATCACACCAGAATCTAAAGTTTTCTCTCTCTATAATATCGAGCGTATTTTTGTGAGTATTTAGATATCTTGAGTGTACCTAATCGGTGCAAATTTCCTTCAGTGTTATATCCGATATTCCAGTCAGAAGTACTGTTCTTTTGAGGTAAGGAATATTATTTTCTTCGTAAATGATGTTATATCTTTCAATATCATTATACTGAAATATTGGTATGAATTTTATTATGAAATTTTTACCTTTTCATGTCGAGATTACTATTTACGTATACGGCATTATTAACGAATACGGTACTATTCACGAAATATGATTTTTCTTGTAAAATTTCTACCTTTTCATGTCGGGGTTACTATTCACGTATACGGCATTATTCACGTATACAACACTATTCACGAATACGACACTATTCACAGAAAAATAAAAAAAAATCTTTGTCCAAGTTGTCTATTATGGTTACTATCTTTGATTGTATCCATGTTTTGATCTTCATTCTTGAATTTTGCTCCACAATTGATTATTATGGAGTATTTTTGAACTTGGATAAACCAAAGTACGAATTCCTAATCTTTGTCCTTTTATCTCACTGGATTCATTTTTTTTATGATATTCTTCATCATTTTTAGTTCTAAATGGTGATATAAATGAATATCTTTGGCCTGTAGTGCAATGATGAATGATTACCTGATGAATATCTTTAGCCCGTAGTGCAAAGATGGACAGGTGTTGAGATGAAAATGACCAACTGGTGATACAAATGAATATCTTTGGCCCATAGTGCAAAGATGAATATTTGATTCAAGATGTATATTGATTGATGTTACAGAAATAAAAATATTGATAATGGACTTTTAAATTATAGAAGATAATAGACTTTATTCTCTACTTAACTCTTCTGATGAATTATTGTTTCCGCTGCAGTTGTTGACTTAAAACTTGTTGTCTATTATATTCTATCAGATTTTTCCCTGTTAAGGGCTAAGGATAATTTGTTCTACATTATCTCAGTCATAATATTCTTTACTGGGCTAGTTGAGCTCATCCTTTTCCTTTTTATTCCATTTTTCTTCTCAGGAGACGAGAATATAGCGGGAACTAGTCGGGGTGTGGAGTGATATTTCATGGCAGTTATTTTATAGTCCTCACTATTTTATAAAATAGTGTATCAATAATTGTAATGAGGACTTATTTAAGTGTGGATATTATCTAGAAGACAATATTTGTATTTAAACTCACAGTATATGTGTTATCGTATTTTACACGACAATTGTAATAATGAAGTTGTAGTTATTTTCTGTACCATGTATTTGGCGACTCGAAATGGGTGATGTATACCTATTTTGGGGGCGTCACAGTTGGTATCAGAGCTTAGGGATATGATCTCTGATAGAGATCTGGGGTTAGAACTAGGAAGGGAGTGACGAGTAAATCTTTCGCTAGTGTGTCCTACCTAAGCTTATTTGTGTTTATTTGGTCGGTCGAAATATAAGGATAATATATGGAATGTCAATTTCTTTAATTAACCCTTGTTTTATGGCAGTATTTGAGAATGACAGCTGAAAATGTTAACAATAGAGTGAATGAGACCGTGGAGACACCTTTAACCATCAACTAGGAGAACGTGCAACAGGACGACAATGTTCCTCCTGTAAACAACACCACCGATCAAACGATGAATGATGGGATGTTTAGAAGCTTTTTGCAGTTCATGCAAAATTAGATGAGGGAGACTCATGTATAAAATACGGGTGGAAATGATAGCAACGCGCAGCTTGTCACAGCCAAGCAGTTCAAAAAATTAGGACCACCAGAGTTTCTAGGAAAGTCAGATCCAATCAAGGTGAAAACGTGGGTTAAGTAAATTACCAAGATATTTGATGTCTTGGGATGCACGGAGGAACATAAGATTCCATTTGTAACCTTTATGTTCCGTGGTGAGGCTGATTACTGGTGGGAATCTGTGAAGTGTACCCAGCCTGCCGCACTCAATATGTCTTAGGAAGCGTTCCAGAAACTGTTCAATGACAAGTACTTTCCTGAAAGTATTCGTCATATGAAGGAGGTAGAGTTTATCATATTGGAACAGAATAACATGACTGTGTCCCAATACGAGGCTAGGTTCGCGGTGTTATCCAGGTTTGCACCTCATTTGGTAGAGAATGAGGAACGTATGACTCGAATGTTTCTGTGAGGTTTGAAACCAAAAATATGTGAATACCTCATTTCTCACAAACTGTGTTTGTATTCAGATATAGTGAATAGGGCTCAGTTATTGGAGCGGGATTATGAGTCAGCTCAACCAAAAAAAAATGACCAACAACACGATAATAATCGTATCGGTGGCAACAGTCATCAAAACAATGATAACCATCGTGGAGGAAATTATCATGCCAGAAATGGTAAGCACTTTGGTGGTAATCATGGCCAAGATAATAGAAGAAATTATTCAAGTGGAAATTTCAAGAAGAGAAGATTTAACGATGATGAGAAGACGTCAGCAGCAGCACCAGCACCAACAACAAATTCTAGGGGAAGAGAACGACCGCCAGTTAGATGCTACAGAAGCATAAATGAGGGACATATAAGTCCAAACTGTCCACAGCCTTCCAAGGTATGTTTTAGTTATGAAAAAGACGGTCACTAAGCTCGATTTTGTCCTATAGCAAAATCAAGTCCAGCTGGGATGGTGGCACCAAAGGCGGATATGGACAAAATAAAATCGATAGTTTAAGGGAAAGCGTTTTTCATGACGAGGACCCGAACGAAGTTATCACGGGTTAGTTAATCATAAATGCTTGCGAAGTCTATACCTTATTAGATGTTGGTTCTACCCATTCTTTTATCTCTCATGCTTGTGCTCAATATTTGAACTTGACTCCGGAGAAATTAGGCTTTGACTTATCTGTTGAGACTCCGTTAGGAGAAACTTTCATTACATCCACTACTTATAAATCTTTCTTGATTCAAGTTGGTACCATCACATTACCTGTTGATCTCATATCTTTAAAGATACTTACAATTGATGTGATTTTAGGGATTGATTGGTTAACTTCTCATCATGCCAAAATTGATTATTTTTATAAGGTTGTTAATTTTCATATTCCTAACCAACTTGTTATATGAATTCAAGCAACCAAACCACTAAAGTCAATCACTATCATATCAAGCCATAAAGCCATTCGTTTATTTAAAAATGGATGTCAAGCTTTCTTAGCCCATGTCATGGATTTAATCAAAAATACGTCAGATTTGAATAATATTTCTATTGTTAGTGAATTTCCTGACATATTTCCTGAAGAACTTCCTGGCCTACCCCAGAGCATGATATCAAATTTTGTATTAACCTTGAACCTGGTACAAAACCCATTTCTAAAACCCCATATCAAATAGCTCTTATTGAACTTCAGGAGTTAAAAACCCAACTACAGGAGTTGGTACCTTAGCCTCTATTTGGTGACTTCTTTTGTGGAAAGCACCAAAGCCAGACTCTCCGTAGGGGATGCCATATTCATGCGGTGGTAAACTGATTGGTGCCATTGTGACGTGCTATCCAAGATTGGGATATGAGTCACAGTTTAGAGCAGCCTAAGTTAGTAATCGAAATACCTAGCTTTCTAGGCTTAGCTGGTTATTATCGGAGATTCGTGAAAGGATTTTCTCGAATCGCCACTCCATTAACTCAGCTGACTCATAAAGATACAAAATTCGTATGGAGCGAGGAATACGAGAAGAGTTTCCAAGAGCTCAAGAGGAGACTCATTTCGGAACCTATTCTAACAATACCATCTGGTTCAGATGGATTTGTTATCTACAACGATGCTTCAGGCAAAGGGTTAGGATGTGTTTTCATGCAACATGGGAAAGTCATAGCATATGCCTCGCGACAACTCAAAAAAATATTAAAGGAATTATCCTACTCATGATCTGGAGTTGGCAGCAGTCGTTTTCGCATTGAAAATGTAGAGACACTACATGTATGGGGAGAAAGTGGAGATCTATATAGATCATAAAAGCCTCAAATATTTTTTCACCCAAAAGGAACTCAACATGCGACAACTACGTTGGCTCGAGCTTTTGAAAGATTACGACTATACTATTCAATATCATCCTAGAAAAGTGAACGTAGTAGCTGACGTGTTGAGTAGAAGATCATATGCGGGTACGAGTGCGATATTGTCGAATATAAAAACCCATTTCGTATAATTTATAAATGATAGAGATAGAGTTAAAGACTCTAGGGACCCACGTAATGATGTCAAATATACGCGTAGAACCGACCTTAATCGATAAAGTTAAAGTTGCTCAAGCCACAGACCCAGAGCTGATGCATATGAAGAAGAAAGTACAAAAAGGTGTTATTCCAGAAGTAAGAATTAATGAAAAAGGAATACTTCGAGTTAACTCCAGACTTTGTATTCCTAATGATTCTGACTTGAAGCATAGAATCATGATGGAGGCACACAACACACCGTTTGCAATCCATCCTGGGAGTACCAAAATGTATCATGATCTTCAACATACATTTTGGTGGAGCAATATGAAGAGAGAGATCGTGGAGTTTATCTCGAGGTGTTTAACTTGTCAACGTGTAAAGGCAGAGCATCAAGTGCTAAAGGGTCCATTGCAACCACTTGAGATTCTGAAATGGAAGTGGAAACACATTACCATGGATTTCGTTATGAGTCTTCCCAAGGTTTCTCAAGGCATAGATGTGATTTGGGTTATTATTGATAGATTAACCTAGTCTGCTCATTTCTTGCCGATATGGGAGACTTATTCCCTTGAACGTCTTGCTCGTATGTACGTGAATGAGATTGTGAGATTGCATGGTATGCCAGTATCCATAGTTTTGGATCGTGACCCAAGATTCACTTCACGATTTTGGGTTAGTTTGTAAAAAGTTATGGGCACAGATTTACGATTTAGTTAGGCATACCATCCTCAAACGGACGGGCAATCAGAAAGGACTATTCAAACTATTGAAGATCTATTAAGATTCTGTGTCCTAGATTTCAAAAGAAGTTGGGATAAGTACTTGTCATTGGTGGAATTCTCCTACAACAACAGTTATCAAGCAAGTATAGGCATGGCTTCATTCGAGGCATTGTATAGACGAAAGTGTCGTTCTCCAGTATGCTGGGACGAGGTGGGTGAAGCAACGTTGTTAGGACCAGAATTAGTACGTATGACTACAGAAAAGATCCAAATGATCCGATAACGTATACAAATGGCACATGATCGACAAAAGAGTTATACGGATCTTCATTGAATGGACGTGGAATTTAATATTGGGGATCATATATT
Organism: Panax notoginseng; assembly: GCA_016801055.1. Taxonomy (NCBI): domain Eukaryota; kingdom Viridiplantae; phylum Streptophyta; class Magnoliopsida; order Apiales; family Araliaceae; genus Panax; species Panax notoginseng. The sequence goes on along the minus strand of CM029017.1, from coordinate 214,731,577 downwards.
GTTACGTGTTGATCCATGGAAGCGAGTTACAAGATTTGGGAAGAAAGGAAAGCTCAATCCACGATTTGTTGGTCTATTTGAGATTCCTGACCGAGTAGGAAATGCGGCATATAGACTCGTATTACCTCCAAGAATGTCTCGTGTTCATAATATTTTTCACATATCTGTGCTTTGTAAATATGTGAAAGATCCAAACCACATTATTGAGTTAGAACCAGACGAGATAGCTGAAGATTTAACGTATGAGGAGGTACCTGTTAAGATCTTGGATAGGAAGGAGCATGTCCTATGCACAAATGTTATACCACAAGTCAAAGTTTTGTAGAGGAACCATGCTATTGAAGAAATGACCTGGGAGTTAGAATCGGAAATTAAAGCGAAGAAAGCGAGGTATCCTCACCTTTTTGAAACAACAAGTACGTATGTCAATTTCGAGAACGAAATTTCATAAGGAGGGGAGGTTGGAAGACCCCAACTTTTTATAAATAAAATTGAATATTCTCTATTCATTATTTTGAAATAATAAGGTATTAATTTGATATAATGCTTTGGTTATGGGTGAAATGTTCAAATTTTGCAAAATAAGTAAGTGGTTATAAAATATTCATTATTGTCAAGGAATATTCATTTGGTCGTGGAATATTCTTGTTGTCGGGGAATATCCGTACGACGGTGCAGCCATTTGTGGGCCCCATAACGTAAAACTGTCGGATGAAGAAAACGACAAGTATGAGTTTTTTTTATAAATAACGGTGTAGTTGTTACCGTTAAAACTGTTGGAATACCCGGTGGTTAAAGTATAGTAATACGCGTGGTTGCACAGTAGCACACGGTATTGCACAGTATTTTTGGATTATTAATTCTTACGCAAGAAGACACTACTCAATAATTGTTACATTAATTACTGTTCAATATTTTATTTTATTGATTCAATAATTACTACGTTGATATTTTATATTATTGTTAATTTAATAATTGTCACTGCGCAGTATTTTCTATTATCAGATCAATAATTCATATAATATTATTAGATAGTATTATTGGTAATATCTAAGGAAGTTCTATCTAGGAAAGGGGTTTGGTCACCTAATTGCGGTCCAGTAAGAAGAAATTCTTATCGAAAAGTCCTCTCTTTCCTAGAAACGACCTGGTTGTCATTATTGTGATTCTGTAATATTATTTGTGAATAATTAATTATGGATTTATATGATAAGAAAATATTTATTTTATGTGGATATAAATAAAGGAATTAATGCTGAGGTATTTTATCAGTATTTTATCGGAATAGAGGTGTTGAAAATCGTCCGTATGTGGATTTCGGTCATTTTTTGTTTGGAATTTGGAAAAACTTTCTTCTATAAAGTTGTAGAAAATTAAATTTTCTATGGAATGGACATAAAATTCGTATTTTTCTGATAAAATGACTATTTATTATGAATTATTGAAGTTTTGAAAATAAATTTTTTTAATTAAAAACATGGGTGGGCCCCACTTTTATTTTTGGTGGAAAAAAGTGTTGAATTCATTTTTAAAAAGTGGTGGGCTTTGAATCTTCAAGTATAGTGCGCTGGAATCATACGTATGTAAATATTAGTCTGCTTTGGCGTTCTGGTATTTTCCTATAAATAGGATGCTTAGTTAGAATTGAAAATCACACCAGAATCTGAAGTTTTCTCTCTTTATAATATCGAGCGTATTTTTGTGAGTATTTAGATATCTTGAGTGTTGCTAATCAGTGCAAGTTTTCTTCAGCGTTATATCTGATATTCCAGTCAGAAGTACTGTTCTTTTGAGGTAAGGGATATTATTTTCTTCGTAAATGATGTTATTTTTTTCAATATCATTATACCGAAATATTGGTATGAATTTTATTATGAAATTTTTACCTTTTCATGTCGAGGTTACTTTTCACGTATATGGCACTATTCACGTATACGGCACTATTCACGAATACGATACTATTCACGAGTACTATTCACGAAGTATGATTTTTCTTTGAAATTTTTACCTTTTTATGTCGGGGTTACTATTCATGTATACGCCACTATTCACGTATACGACACTATTCACGAATACGACACTATTTACAGAAAAATAAATTTTTTCTTTTCTTTGTTCAAGTTGTCTATTATGGTTACTATCTTTGATTGTATCCATGTTTTGATCTTCATTCTTGAATTTTGCACCACAATTGATTATTATGGAGTATTTTTGAACTTGGATAAACCAAAGTAAGAATCCCTAATCTTTGTCCTTTTATCTCACTGGATTCGTTTTCTATAAGATATTTTTCATCATTCTCAGTCCTAAATGGTGATATAACTGAATATCTTTGGCATGTAGTGCAAAGATGAATGATTACCTGATGAATATCTTTAGCCCGTAGTGCAAAGATGGACATGTGTTGAGATGAACATGACCAACTGGTGATACAAATTAATATCTTTGGCTCGTAGTGCAAAGATGAAAATTTGATTCAAGATGTATATTGATTGACGTTACAGGGATAAAATATTGATAATGGACTTTTAAATCATAGAAGATAATAGACTTCATTCTCTACTTAACTCTTCTAATGAATTATTGTTTCCGCTGCAGTTGTTGATCTAAAACTTATTATCTATTATATTCTATCAGATTTTTCCCTGTTGAATACTAAGGATAATTTTTTCTACATTATCTTTAGTCATATTATTCTTTATTGGGCCAGTTGAGCTCACCATTTTCCTTTTTGTTCCATTTTTCTTCTTAGGAGGCAAGAATATATAGGGAACTAGTCGGGGTGTGGAGTAATATTTCATGGCAGTTGTTTTAGTAGTCCTCACTATTTTGTAAAATAGTGTATCAGTAATTGTAATGAGGACTTATTTGAGTGTGGATATTATTTAGAAGACAATATTTGTATTTAAACTCACAATATATGTGTTGTCGTATTTTTTCACGACAATTGTAATAATGAAGTTGTAGTTATTTTCTATTTCATGTATTTGGCGACTCAGAATGGGTGATGTATACCTATTTTGGGGGCATCACAAGACTGTTGAGCTTTACGAGTTTGTTTCCTTAGCGTCCTTGCAGTTTTCTTAATCTCTGGGTCAAAATCTAATGTAGTAGCCTGAGAAGATCGTGTCATAAAACAAAAAAAAAAAGAATAAAACAAGACACACAATTACTCCCGGCAACATCGCCAAAATTTGGGAGTTGTCGTTGACACTATTAACCTCACTTTCACTTCACAAATTCAAATAACTAGTACAGTAGTAAGCAAGGATCGATCCCACAGAGAGTAAGCTTGTTTTCGATTTATTCTACTATTTTAATAGGAAATAAAGCTGGGATTTTTTGAAATTGTTTAAAACTAATAAAACATAATTAAATGATGAGGTTAACCAAATATGTGACAACTTCAATTCTGCAGTCCAGTTTCACCAAGTTACAACAATCAATTAACCAAGTTGTTATAATTTATCCGTCAATGAAACTATTAGCCCTAGATAACAATAAGCTTTGTTATCCGAAATTGTCCTTAGATATTCATTGTGTAAAACAAGCTCTTAGAGGCATTAAGAAATAGAGAATTATGTTAATCCAAGCAATAAACACATAAGATCGATTTGTTTAAATTATTTTCTGATAATCTTAGCAATACAAAAATGCTTGTCCATTAATTAGTATCACTAATTTTCTACTTATGATGAAGACAATTATCAATTACACGTAATATCAATCTTAATCTAGCAGATATTAATGAACAAACTAACTTTATTGACCATATCAAATTAATTAGATCAATTATTATGCAAACAATGAAAACAAATTATCAAAAGAAGTTTCATGCAAGAAGGAATAAATAATAAAACTTAATTAATCAATTACTTGTAACAAGGTTCCACCTCCCTTTAGAACTGAATAAAGAAAACTAGCCTGACATGCTTCCAAGTTTGCACTCCAATGGGGTATGATAGCTGGTAGTAAATGATAGAATGAATATAACCCTGGCTATCACATCTATTTATAGTGCTAGATAAAAGACCTAAATCCTATGAGAACTAGGAATCCAAATCCTAAAAGAAATTATCAATCATTCCTAGTTTCCATAAAGAAATAGAATCCAAGTTGGAAATAAAATCTCATTCCAAAGCAATCCTAAATCTGATAGCAATATTAAATCAATTCCATGTAGAAATCTCTACAAATCGCGAAAGTCAACTATTGGTCGAACCCTGTTCTGGCGCGGCCGCGCCAAAACTATGTTAGAAATAGGTGATGTCGCGCCACCCTTCTAGGGTTCTCAAATTTTGCTCAGCGCGGCCGCGCTGTACTTTATACTAGTACTGATGTTGCCGCGCCATTGCCCAGATTTGGATCATGGCTCTACATCACAGCGATGTCGCGCCCCATTTACCTTTGACCACGGTGCAGCCGCGTCGCCTTGCTGCTCTGCAATCATATTTTCCTTTCTCTACAAATCAGTTCCAATTCAACTCATTTCCATCCTTTCAGCTTTAATTCACCTGAAATTAATAAACAACCTTATATGTCCATTTACACCCCAAAACATACAATAAAACCAAACTTATAGGGAAAAAATCATAAATATTGTGTACTTATCAGTTATGATGAATTCAATAATCACAACCTGTTGATGAGGGAATTTAACAAGACTTTGACGGATAGTGCCTTCAGTTGGTACTATAATTTAGAAAAGGGGTCAGTCTATGATTAGGATGATCTAAAATTATAATTTTTTAAGAAATTTTTCTATGTGCAGAAACATGTAAGCATTATAGAGCTCATGCGATTAAAGCAAAAGTCGAACGAGGAGTTTTAAGATTATGTGGACAGATTTAGGGCTAAACACAGAAGTGTCAGAGCTAATTGAAGAAAGGAACTTGGTGAGCATATGTAACAATGGTGCTTTAGATGCCTTCAAGCCCCATCTCATTACAAAGCATGTGACTCATTTGCGACCCTCTCGTCTTTTGCATAAGACTTAGGAGGAATCATGACATTTCCCACCAGCCATGCGACGGTTACGTGAAAGGGCAAAAGAATGACAATTGTGGCCTTGGCAGATTCTCAGTCAAAACCACAAGGGGCAAGAAAGAGAAGAACGAGAAAAATTTTGAACAGGACAGAGGAAAGACTGAGGACAAGTATGCAAGAATGCTAGTTTCGGAGGCTATCACAAGCAGTGAGAAAGCATTCAGGGGTCTGTACGAATAATGGGTTGAGCACGGGGTGGTGAAACCTTTGAGGCCTAGATTTTTTATGATGGAAGAACTGAAAAGAAGACCAGACTTCTATGTATACCACCAATATGCAGGACATTCCACTAGGGATTGTTTTAGTCCGTGGAGGATATAACATGAGAAGCTAGCGACAAAAGAAATTGAACTGGGAAAAAAAAGCAGATTGCAGGACAAGCCACTGCCAAACCACAAAGGAAAAGAAACGTGCAACACTATTACTCATAGTGCAGCCCCAAAAGTTGAGATGATGGAAAATTTAAAAATGGCGAAAGAAAGAGAGGAATGTGATCCAGGCTTGCAGGTGACGACATTAATGAATGAAGCCAAGTTCAGAAATTTTTTCGATCAGATAGGATTGGCCAATGAAGCAATGATAGAAGCAACCAGGGCAATCATTAAAGCTCCCAAGACGCAAGAGACCTGCATGGACGTGAGTAAAGGATTGGTGAAGACAATGAAAGAAGAAAAAAATAAGATATCTTTCTCTAAAGCTAATAGAGAGATAAGATATTCGCACAATAGACCGTTGTATGTGACAACAATAATTAACGGTATAGAAGTATGGAGGGCGTTCATTGACAATGGAGCGTGTGTAAATATTATGCCCTATACCATGCTTAAATGGTTAGGCTTGCCAGAAAAGAAGATTGTGAAAGAAAAAACAAACATTACAGGGTTCGCTAACCAAAGTATAAGAACCCTTGGACACATCAAGGTTGATATGCAAGTTGGGAATATCCGAGGACCTGTGATGTTCCATGTGATAGAGGTGGATACAAAATATCATGTCTTGCTAGGAAGGGCTTAGCAAAATGAATACGGGGTAGTACCCTTGGTCTTTCACCAATGCCTAAAAACTATTTGGAAAGGGAGAGAAGTGAAGGTAACAACAATAAGGAATCCCTTTGGACCAGAGGAGGCGCACATTACTAAAGCAACTTTTTTCGATGATGTTGCTGAAAAGGAAGAGAACCAGATTATAAAGCCTGACTCCCAGAGGCTAGTAAGCTGAAAGAAATGCAGAAGGATAAGTTTGAACTTTCAAAGAAAGAAAGGACTAAGACTTTGAAACAGGGAGAATGTTTGAAAAACAAGACGCCAGTAATGGTGGACTTAAAGAAATAAGGAAAGAAGATAGCAGTAGACCCTGAAGATGCCAGGAACATAATAAATGCCAAAAGAATAGCTGATGAGTAAGTAATTTACTCATGAATTAGGTATTTTTAGACTTAATATATTGTTTGTTTTTAATTATTTTAGGATATTTTTATTGGTTTATTTTTTATTTTGCAAGTTAGGCAAAGCAGTGGCAAAAGAGGGATTTTGACATCATTAATGGAAAAATTGAAACTCCTAGATTCTCTACAGCGCCGGGGCGCTAGGAGGCATATTCGATTACCCAGATTTTGTGCCAGCAAAGGAAAAGAAGGGTTTTCTAGTCAAAGAATGAAAGGAAAAGAAAGTGGATTTCTATTCAAACAAGGATTAGAAAGGGAGCGGGACCAAAAGCTATAAAAGGGAGGAGACTTAATTTAGATAGAGAGGGGATATTAAATTAGATTAGATTAGAGATACACTCTATTAGATTTAGAAATTCAATCATAAACCCTAGTTTATATTAGATTGTTGGGGATTGAAGTAACTTGGAGATCATTGAAGATCAAGAGCAGGAGCAAGAGGGGAGCATTAGATTTGCAAACAACAGATTTCATTTTCCTCTACTTCTATTTTTGTCTTTTAATGTTTATTCAATTGTTAAATCTAGACTTTAATTCGATAACAATGAACTAAATCTCTTGTTTAAGATTGCAACGGATCTTATTGCATAGCTTGTTTTAGTATGCTTCTTTATTAATTATTGTGATCTATTTTAGGAATTGTCTATTATGATTTGTGCATAAGTGATGAATTGTCTAATAAAAAATTACTGTGATAATTTATATGAATTGGGGAGATGAAATATAGATTTAAATCTGATCATAATATCATGTGATTGTGTTTTCTGCATAGTGATGGAATTTATGTTGTGTGTTTAGGATAGATATATACCTTTACGCCACATGTAATATGATAGAGAACCTATGCTTTAAATCCTTTTTAATTGTAATTCACATATGAATATAGGAATTAGTTAATTATGGTGTTTGATTCAATTCTATCAACTGTGAATTTGGATTAATATATTTGTGATGCATCAGAAGGTGGTTATAAATACTAATAAGTTCTTGATTAACAGTCCATAATAGAAAGCATAATTAATAAGAAGTGTATTGATATAAGTGAGCAATAAGTAAAGTTGTGGTCTTAATTCTCCATAACCTGATTTTAATCAAGGGGTTTAATAGTAGTTTTATTAATTATTTTAATTCACAATCCTAAATCATTTGTTTAAATAAAATTTATTTGGTTAAGAGTTAGTATTTGATACTTTTTATTAAATAATTCCTCATGGGAACGATACTTTTCTTATCACTTTATTACTTGTTGACCATTTATACTTACACATATTCATTGATTGCGAAATCGACCAACAACAGCACAATTAGAAGTTGGTTAGAAGACAAAATGGGAAAGGGTTGTTAGACCCAATGGAAAAATAGTGTTTCGCTTGTGATGGTGTAAGGGGGAAGAGCCCAAGGGAAAATTCAAACCTAACGGGTGTCCCCCACTCCAGCAGTAATGAAGAGGAAGAAGTTGTGTAACAGAAGGAATAGAACCAGCTCCAGAATGCTTTGAGGATAGTCCAAGACCTTAGTAAAATGAATTAGAAGAAGTTGATTTCACAGCAAATGGAGGAACGCCAAGACCAACTTATGTTAACAAAGAGCTGAATACTAATCAGAAGGAATAGCTCGTGAAATTACTACGAGAGTATAGGAATATTTTTTCTTGGAATTACGACGAGATGCATGGGATCATCAAAGAGCCAGTAAAGCATAATCTGAACATATGCCCAGGATTTAAGCCAGTAAAGCAAGCACCTCGCAACTATTCACCAAAAATCGAAACATAAATAAAGGAGGAGATCAAGAAGTTGCTAGAAATGGGGTTCATCAAGATAACTCAACATCCAATATGGCTATCCAGCATTGTACCAGTAAAGAAATCCTACAGACAGTTACGAATATGTGTGTATTTCAGAGATTTGAACAAGTCATTTCCAAAGGACATATACCTGCTTCTCAATAAAGACACTTTGGTAAATGTAACTGCCAATCATGAGATGATGTCGTTCATGGATGGGTTTGTAGGTTATAATCAGATAAAGATGTCCATAGAAGATGCAGAGTTGACAGCCTTTCGTATCCCGTTTAGAAATTTCTACTACATAGTAATGCCATTTGGGTTGAAGAATGCGGGGGTTTGCACGCTATCTTTCATGACATAATTCATGATTTAGTGGAAGATTACGTGGACGACTTAGTGATAAAGTCTAAAAAGGTGGTAACCAACGTAGAGGACCAGAGAAAGGTGTTTGAGAGATGTCGAAGGTATAAGTTGAAAATGAATCAGAAAAAATGCTCCTTTAGGATGACGACTAGAAAATTCTTGGATTTCTTGGTGCACAACAAAGGTTTGGAGTGTGACTCCAGCAAGGCAAAAGCTATTACAAAGATGCCCTAACCAAAAATGTAGAAACAATTGAAGAGCTTTCTAGGAAAAGCTTCCTACCTGAGGAGATTCATGCCAGCATTGGCAGAAGTCACGAAAACTTTCGGGAAATTGCTAAAAGGAAGGATAAAATGGGATTGGGGGAAAGACTAGCAACAGGCTTTTGAGAAGGTAAAAAGAATTTTGGCTTCAACACAAACGATGGTAGTGCCACAGAGAGGAATACCGTTGCAATTGTACATCACATCTACCAAAAAGTCTATAGGAGGATTGATCACGTACGAGGTAGACGGAGAAGAAAAACCTTTGTATTACATTAGCCGGATAATCAGAGGACCAGAAACCCAGTATTCACAGGTTGAGAGGTATTGCCTAGCATTGGTGTTCATTACGTAAAAAATACGACATTTCTTTCTGGCAAATGAAGTGAAGTTTACAACAAGAACTGACCCGATTAGATACTTGTTGACTAGGCCAACATTAGTCGGAAGACTTGCTAGATGGATGATGATTTTTTTAGAGTATGACATCAAGTGTGTAACACCGAAGGAGATTAGTTGTCAAGCATTGGCAGACTTGCTAGCTCAATTTTTGAATGGAGAATATGAACCTCCCTTTGAGGATCTTCCAAGAGGAGAGGTGGAAGTAATTGATTTAGTGGATGAAGACTCGAAATGGTGGATTTTAGCCTTCGATGGGTCGTTTGCATAAGGAAAAGGAGGATCAAAAGTGGTATTAACCACCAAAGAAGGAAATGAAGTGGCCTTGTCATACAAATTGGATTTTCCATGCACGAACAATGAAGCAGAATATGAGGTGTTTATATTGGGATTGTTGGCGTCTCAAGAGTTGGGAGCCAAACATCTTAAAGTAAGAGGAGATTCAAATCTGATAGTGTAACAAATAAGAGGTCAATTTAAAGTGAAAGAACCTATCTTCGCACTATATGGAACGATAGTAAAAAAAGTGATGGAGACTTTCAGGAAGGTGGTGATTGAATATGTGCCAAGAGGACAAAATAAACAACTTGATGCATTAGCAATAGTAGCGTCCCGAGTGTATGTCCAAGGAAAAGACTTGGATGTGAAGGTAATGAAGAGAACCCTCCCAACCACGGTGCTAGACTTGTTCCCCAAAGACATGATAGATGATTGGAGACATGACATCTCCCATCAATTGCAAACAAAGGAGGGAACAATATCACCAGTATAAATTCAGAAATACAGCATTATCAAGGGAGTCTTATATCACAAAGAAGTAGATGGTGTATTGACACCATGCTTGGGGAGGCAAGAAGTGAATAGAGTTTTGTATCAGGTGCATGAAGAGAGCTGCGGAATGGCAGATATTGGGTTGTATCACAGGTTGCAGCGCTAAGGGTATTATTGGCCCGAAATGAAGAAGGAAGCAGATGCACTTCAATGAAAATATGTTTCGTGCCAAGAATACTCTGGGAGGATGAATGCACCTTCATTGATAACGAAACGGATTGGCGAATCCCTTATGTGGAGTTTTTACAAATAGGCAATCTTCTTGCCGAAAAGAAGGACGTAATTATAATAAAGAGGAAATCACAACGATTCTTCTTACAAAATGGAGAATTGTTTAGAAAATGGTTCAATGGCAAGCCCTTACAATGTTTAGTGTAACGCCCCCCAAATTCGGGCCCCTTTTATCTCGGATCTGGTGAGTCATGGTACAATATTTTTATACACATTCTATAAACTAATGTAGAATATATAAACATACATTGTTTATTTCAAAGTATTCTAAAAAAAATATCCAAGGTCTACAACCTTAACTTAATACGTACCTTCAATAACTTAAAAGGTTTACAATATCATTTTCATTAGATAACTTAATTGTTCTAAATGTATAATAATCTACTCTTTGAATTTGCCTTTTTGCTTTTGTCTTTCTTCGAGCCTTCTTTTTAATCTGAAATTTGTTATTATGATATAGCAAGGGTGAGCAACTACTTTGCTGCAAGTTTAAATATAATAAAGATATATCATGATTGAAAGAATGAATTAGATTTCAAATTTTTCAACAATATAATAATTATGAAAGAGCATGAATCAGAATTTTAATAATTGAATGACTGAACCAATAATGTTGGGTGGTGAACAATGACCATGAACAAATTTAATTGAACCTTATGGTAATGAAGGTGATCAGCCTTTCATACATGATAAACATATGCAATATGCACTAAGTGCGAATCAATAATCATAGATGTTGAATAATCATCAATAATTATCCACTAACATGCTTTGAAATAATAACTCGAGTTTGAGTTAGGGAACTTGCCTTGCCCGACGATTACCGCTAAGCAATCTAATTTAATCTCTTAGAGAAGACCCTAAATCTGGGTCCCTTGAACCTCAGACCTGGTGCATTACTATATAACCTTTATATGAATATTTATAAGCTTTATTCATAAAATAATAAATATAACCTCACTTTGATACCAATTAATACATTAATTCCTTCTATTTCCAGAATCTGCAACATTTACAGCATGGTGTTATACTTTTAAATAATGTTGATTTAAATTATACATTTCAAGTTAAAAATAATATTTTTCACTTGGATATATTGATTTTCAGTATCCATGAACTCACAACTACACTTAACTATTCTTCTATACAATTTTTTTGACTATGCAATTACAATATATCATATGAACGTTATCTAATATAGCTAGAGTTATAAGAACAACTTCAATAAGAACTTCTTCATTTTTCCTTTGTCTATCCCGAATCCTTCGATCCGCTCTGTTTTAGCTGAAAACAATTATTTATAGCAAGGGTGAGCAACTACGTTGCCCAGCAGGTTTAACAGTTATCACATAACACATTTTAAACATTTTAAACACAACTTAAATTATTCATGTTTTGAAGTTTATACATAATTCATATTTTTCATACATTGCATTTATTCAAGCATCATAATGCTTATACTCAGCAATTATACCTGCTTCATGCTTATTATATACCTCATATCATGAATATAGTAAGTTTCCATAACTCAATCCACATCAATCATTAACTTAATTCAATAGATTTATATCACAGTATAGCACATCATGCACATCTCAATTTATTCACAAGGAGTACATATAATACAGGGACTATGTACACATTACAATTAACAAGTTCATATATAAAAATAAGTTCTGAAAACTTGCATGTACCGGCGTTTTACCATTACGCTAACCTGTCGCATTCCTCTGCATGACCTACACGGTATGTGAGATTGATAATAAACACAATCAATACTTGATCTCATGGTTAACCTTACCTTAATAACCTACTTTAACTTATATTGTCCTTGTACCACCTTTATATTCAACTTCATTATTTATATAACTCAGCTTTATTTCCATTTTCATAGCTACATGTGCTAGCTTATCGCACTTGTAGTTTATTGTGTGTGTATCACACCACTACAACATACCATATTTGGTTAAACATTACTCATCTAAGTTCCTTAGACTTAGATTAGGCATATAGCCTTCGTTCATCATTTTGTGATCATACACACATGGTATACATTGCATACTTATTTCTTATACATTCTCAAATATACTCGTTTTGGTCCAATCATAACATGATACAAGTCATTGGTCATTATACACTTCAAATACCATCTTACGTTATGATGTGACATTTCTAGGAATCAAATTCCATTATTTCATCATAATTCAAAAATAGAAAATATGATTTTCTAAGGTACTTTGGGGATTTTTTATAAATCTTTGTAATGAGCTTTTGACTTCAATGTTTGAACAAGCTTTTAGACCATACATCATAGTATTCAATTCCATAGTTAGTCAACTGAAACAACCTCTTAAGGATTCTTAAGATAGTGCCTCAAAATGGATATTTTACATTTCCACTCTACTACCCACTCTACTACCAACTGCAGCAGAAGTTAATTTTTTACATTTGATCTTTTGTTTGTGCAAACATTTAGATCATATATCATATTATTTTTCCATGAGTTTGGTTTCTCAAATTCAGTTATGGAAGTTAACCAAAACTAGGCACAAACTAGGGTTTTTACCCATTTTCACTCTACTATCTGCACTCTATTATTTTTACTCTACGATTTTTAGAGTTCACTCTACGATTTTCAGAGTTTACTCTACGATTTTCACTATAATATCTGCAAAGCCACTCTATTACCCAACTGTTGCATAATTGAGTTTATTGCCTACTTTGATGATTTGTTGGAATTTCTTGGTTAAGCTTTTGGCTCTACCATTTGTCCTTAATTCTAAACCACATACCAAGAAATTTTAATAAGGGTTTAGTTTCCTCATTCATATCAGTTAGGCCTACTTTATCTGAGGCTCAAACTGGACAATTTAGCACTTTTTTCCCAAAATTGATTTTGACATTTCTTAAATTTCTTTCAGTTTTGGCTACTTAGACAGTCTAAGCATGTGTATTTTAGTTGCCTAAGATTACTTTTATCATCATCTCACTTTGTTTAGTCATCTAACCAATTTTGACCTATCAAATCTCATTTTAGGCTTGAAAAATAGATTTTAACTTGGTTTTCTTACTAACTTTGGTCATGGCAATGATTAGGAATCATCACAAGCCTGAATTAGCAACTTTATATGAGTTCATTACAGTCTTAAAAATTCAGGTACTAAAATTTACCCAAAACAGGCCACTTTTGGCCTAAAACGTGATTTTTAACAAGTTTAATATTTAAAAAAGTTTAGACTTAGTTTCTTTAACTTATGTAGCTTACTTATGCCATATTATAACTATTGAAACTTACCTACAAGGTTCAGGTGTGGCCTCTCTTCGTTTAAGTGTTAGATGACACTTTAAAGCTTACTTTTCATGACCCTAAACATGAAAACTGAGTAGTACTCAATATGGACCTCAACTAAGTTAAGAAATAACTTTTAAATGTTAATTATGGACATATTATGGTCTCCTTACTGACTCAAAATTTCAAGTACTGCCCTTGACCAAAATAATCATCTAATCTAGAGTTTAAGTTCAGTTTTGGCTATTACTCACAAATAGTCCCCAAGCTATGATTCAAGGTTTATCTAAGAATTCATATAAATTTCAAATTATCCTTAAAACTCATCATCACGTACTTTAACAAGCTTAAAACATTTGCTCATGTGTCAATACCAAAACAATTCATTTCTGGCCATTATTAGCATGAGTTAGTACTAAACCACCATAACGGCCTTTAAGCTTTCAAGTACAAGTTTTATCACAACAAGTACTTTATGTATGCTATATGTTCATGGTTTAATACATCTAAACGCGGGTGTCAGGAATAAGCATGTGAATGATATTCCTATTTATACATGATTTGATTATGATATATATGAATGAATATGCAGGTATGCCTGCATCAAGAAAAGCTGTAGAGTCATTTGATAGATAATAGGAAAATATGTACAAGGACTTAGAATGAATTGATCAAATGTGTTAGGTTGATCCTACATAAGCGAAATAACTTTGTAAAAGGACTATAAATATAGAAAGATCAAGCTTGTTAGGTTGATCTTATAATGTAATTGGAAGGCTTGTCTGATCGTCGAGCACTACACCAGAAATCGTAGTTGTGACGCCCCCAAAATAGGTTCAATCCACCCAACCTATTCTGAGTCGCCAAATACATGGTACAGAAAATAACTACAACTTTATTATTACAATTGTCGTGCAAAATACGACAACACATATACTATGAGTTTAAATACAAATATTTTCATCTAGACAATATCCACACTCAAATAAGTCCTCATTACGATTATTAATACACTATTTTACAAAATAGTGAGGACTACTAGAACCACTTCTAGATCCATCATTCCACACCCCGACTAGTACTCGCTACATTCTCGCCTTCTGAGAAGAAAAATGGAACAGCAAGGAAAATGGTGAGCTCAACTAGCCCAGTAAAGAATATTATGACTAAGATAATGTACAACAAATTATCGTTAGTCTTCAATAGGGAAAAATTTAATAGAATACAATAGACAACAAATTTTAAATCAATATTCGCAGCGGAAATAATAATTCATTAGAAGAGTTAAGTAGAGGATGAAATCTACTATCATCTATGAATTTAAAAGTCCGTCATCAATATTTTATCCCTGTAACATCAATCAATAAACATCTTGAATTAAATATTAATCTTTACACTACAGACCAAAGATATTCATCAGTTGGTCATATTCATCTCAACACTTGTTCATCTTTGCACTACGGGCCAAATATATTCATCATAAAATCATTAATCTTTGCACTACAGGCCAAAGATATTCAGTTATATCATCATTTAGGACTGAGGATGATGAAAAATCTTTTAAAGAAAACGAATCCAGTGAAACAAAAAAATAAATTTTAAGGATTCGTATTTCAAACAATCCGAGTTCAAAAATACTTCATAAATAATCATAGCGAAGTAAAATTCAAGAATGATCAAAACATGGATACAATCAAAGCTAGTATCCATAATAGATATCTTGGACACAGAAAAAAAAATTTAATTTTTCTGTGAATAGTGTCATATTCGTGAATATTGTCGTATACGTGAATAGTGCCGTAAACGTGAATAGTAACTCCGACACCAAAAGATAGAAATTTTACAAAAAACATCATCACGTTTTGTGAATAGTACTCTTGAATAGTAACTCATGAATAGTAATTCTGACATGAAAAAGTTCCAAATTTGATAAAAAGTTCCAACCAATATTTTGCCATAATGATATTGAAGAAATAATATCATTTATGAAGAAAATAACATCCCTTACCTCGAAAAGATAGTACTTCTGACTGGAATACTGGATATAGAGCTGAAGGGAACTTACACCGTATAGCAACACTCAAAGTATCAAAATACTCACAAGAATACGCTCGATAATATAAAGAGAGAAAGAGAGAAAAAACTTCAGTTTCTGGTGTGATTTTCAATTCTAACCTAAGCACCCTATTTATAGGAAAATGCTTGGAACACCAAAGCAGAAAATTTAATATAATAATAATATATATATTATAAATTCTTACGCACACCTTCATTGATCCAAAATATCAGCCACACATGTGCCAAACTTGCCAAAAACGTTTTTCATATAAAAGTTATTTAAAACTCCAAAAAAAATAATAATCAATTAATCCGGAACTTCAATAATTCATAATAAATAGCTCTTTTATCAGAAAATTCGAATCTCGCATTTTTTTATAGGAAATTCAATTCTCTACAACTTTGCAGAAGAAAGTTTTTCCAAATTCTAAACAAAAATTGACCAAAATCCACAAACGGACAATTTTACATGCTATAATCAAATTTCAGTCAAGAAATGGGTCCACCAACATGTTTAACATGTTTTAAACATTTATTGCAACAAAAATAATCTTCCTCCTCATATACTCATATATCTCACATTCATTATAAAAATATCATCATATTATATTATAATAATATAATAAAATATTATTTTATCAGAAAAGATAAAATATCAATTTTCAACAATTGTTAGTTTAAAAATTTTCTCCATCTATATCCACATAAAATCAATATTTTTCTCATCATATAAATTAATAATTAATTATTCACAAATAATATTACAGAATCATAATACTGGCAACCAGACCATTCCCAGGAAAGAGGGGGCTTTCTAATAAGGATTTCTCTTTACTGGCGCGCAATTAGATGACCAAACCTCTCCTTAGACAAAACTTTCTAGACAATGCCAATAATGTTATGTAATAATATTATTCAGATAATATAAATTATTGATCCGATAATGAAAAATATTGTGTAGTGACAATTATTGAATAACAGTAATATAAAATATCAATGCAACAATTATTGAATCAATAAAATAAAATATTGAACAGTAATTACTGTAACAATTATTGAGTAGTGCCTTCTTACGTAAGAATCAATAATTGGTGCAATACCGTGTGCTACTGTGCAACAACGCGTATTACTGTATTTTAACCACCGGGTATTCCAACAGTATTAACAGTAACAACTACGCCGTTATTTATAAACAACTTATACTTGTCGTTTTCTTTATCCAATCGTTTTCCGTTATGGGGCCCACAAAAGGCTGCGCCGTCATATGAATATTCCCCAACATTAAGAATATTCCACGACCAAACGAATATTCTCCGACAACAATGAATATTTTATAACCACTTGCTTATTTAAAAATATTTGCGCATTTTACCCATAACTAACCACATTAATCAAATAAACCCTTACTATTTCAAAATAATAAATAAAGGAAATTCCATTTTATTAAAAAAAATTCGGGGTCTTACAGTAGTCTGCCAAGAGAGTCAAGGAAAACTCAAGAGCTATCAAGGCGGAATCGTAATCTGCAAGATAGTAGATCTCGGAGTTCGTCAACTGCCAAGAGAGATGAGGAAGGATCGTAATGTGTTGAGAAGAACTTTCTCGGAGCCGTAGTCTGCTGAGGAAGTCATGTTCAGAATCGTAGAGACAGCCTGTCTACGAGCCGACCGAGGACCTGCCAAAGCCAAGTCAAGAATCCTAGACTACACTCGGAGTCGTAGAGTCTACTGATCATATCAGAGGCAGAGATCGTAGTCGAGCAAGATCAGATGAAGACAACAAGCATAAAGACATAAATCGTAGAGTATCAAGATCTGATCTCGGAGTCGTAGTATCTGCACAGCCGAAGCTGAATCGCAAGGTGCAGAACTAAGGCCTCAACAGAGGTGCTCACAATGCCAAGGTAGAATCGTAGAGCAAATACGATTCTCAATAAATGAGCACTTCCAGAATATCCAAAGTGTGAAGCCTCTGGTCTAAGCTGTAAAGATACATTGCACCTAAGGGAAACCAGAGAGCACTCAACGAATGGCATGCAAGCTAACAGAAGATCTAAGCACCAACCCAATCAACATGTAGATTGAGTTGTGAAGCCATTCAAGATGAAGTCTTCCACAAGCTGATCAGAAGAAGACTTCAGTCAAAGAAACTAAAAAAAGTCAGCAAGTGCAGTAGCTGTCCAGTGAACAGAAGATAATGATCTTGGAAGTAACTAGGATCGTAGTGTTTGCCAAACAAAGCAGGAACTAATAAAGTGTACACAGAGATATTGGTCAGCTTCTAAAGAATAAGGCTAAAGTGATTAAGCATTGGGTCAGTCCATTGATGATAAATGAACGGGAGATCACAAGGAGAAAGCGAGCTGGGCATGCCACAAAGCAGGAGAAAGTGATTAAGCATTGGAAGTAACCAGGATCGTAGTGTTTGCCAAACAAAGCAGGAACTGATGAAGTGTACACAGAGATATTGGTCAGCTTCTGAAGAACAAGGCTAAAGTGATTAAGCATTGGGTCAGTCCATTGATGATAAATGAATGGGAGATCACAAGGAGAAAGCGAGCTGGGCATGCCACAAATCTGAAGTGTCTTGCTATTCAGAAGAGGCCAGAACAAGGAGTCAAGCTGTCAGTTCCTAAGATCAGTCAAAGCAAACAGAAGTGTTGAAGCACTGCACAAGAAAAGGAATAGGTGTTCTACATTGAAGATTCGATGAACACTCTTCAGGATCGTAGTGTTGTCTCAACCTGTCAATGAGCAACATTCAACAGGACACTACGATCAGTTCCTAGAACAGCTGTATCAGAATCGTAGAGTTCGGTCAACTAAAGATTGAAGCATTGGCAACGGCTCAATCTGAAGATTGATATTCGAATAGAGCTTATTGAGAGCATCGATGCAAAAGGACAACCTTTGATCTAGAAATCAGAAGGAGGAAATAAAGTAGACTACCTGCGTAACATGGAAAGGTGACAACTCTAAGGAGATAGGTAAGGTAGCAGATTACTGTGTCAGTAAAGTCATAAAGGAGCTATCACGTCACATTAAGAATAAGCATGTAAATGATATTCCTATTTATACATGATTTGATTATGATATATATGAATGAATATGCAAGTATGCTTGCATCATGAAAAGCTATAAAGTCCTTTGATAGATAATAGGAAAATATGTACAAGGACTTAGAATGAATTGATAAAATGTGTTAGGTTGATCCTACATAAGGGAAACAACTTTGTAAAGGACTATAAATATAGAAAGATCAAGCTTGTAAGGTTGATCTTATAATATAATAGATAGTCTTGTCTGATCGTCGAGCACTGCACCAAAAATCGTAGTCTGCTAGGAGAGTCAAGGAAAACTCGAGAGCTATCAAGGCGAAATCGTAGTCTGTAAGATAGTAGATCTCAGAGTTCGTCGACTGCCAGTAGAGACGAGGAAAGATCGTAGTGTATCGAGAAGAACTTCCTCGGAGTCGTAGTCTGCTGAGGAAGTCATGTTCAGAATCATAGAGACAGCATGTCTACGAGCTGACCGAGCATTTGCTGAAGCCAAGTCAAGAATCGTAGACTACACTCAGAGTCGTAGAGTCTACTGATCATATCAAAGGTAGAGATCGTAGTCGAGCAAGATCAGATGAAGACAACAAGCATAAAGAAAGAAATAGTAGAGTGTCAAGATCTGATCTCGGAGTCGTAGTATCTGCACAACCGAAGCTGAATCGCAGAGTGCAGAACTAAGGCCTCAACAAAGGTGCTCACAATGCCAAGGCAGAATCGTAGAGCAAATACGATTCTCAACAAATGAGTACTCCCAGAATATTCAAAGTGTGAAGCCTCTGGTATAAGCTGCAAAGATACATTGCACCTAAGAGAAACCAGAAAGCACTCAACGAATGGCATGCAAGCTAACAGAAGATCTAAGCACCAACTCAATCAACATGCAGATTGAGTTATGAAGCCATTCAAGATGAAGTCTTCCACAAGTTGATCAGAAGAAGACTTCAGTCAAAGAAACTGACTAAGGAAAGTCAGCAAGTGCAGTAGCTATCTATTGAATAGAAGACAATGATCTTGAAAGTAACCAGGATCGTAGTGTTTGCCAAATAAAATAGAAACTGATGAAGTGTACACAGAGATACTGGTCAGCTTCTGAAGAACAAGGCTAAAGTGATTAAGCATTGGGTCAATCCATTGATGATAAGTGAACGGGAGATCATAAAGAGAAAGCGAGTTGGGCATGCCATAAATCTGAAGTGTCTTGCTATTTAGAAGAGGCCAGAACAAGGAGTCAAGATGTCAGTTCTTAAGATCAGTCAAAGCAAACAGAAGTGTTGAAGCACTATACAAGAAAAGGAATAGGTGTTCTACATTGAAGATTCGATGAACACTCTTCAGGATCATAGTGTTGTCTCAACCTATCAATGAGCAACATTCAACAGGACACTGCGATCAAGTCCTAGAACAGCTGCATCAGAATCGTAGAGTTCGGTCAACTGAAGATTGAAGCATTGGCAGCGGTTCAATCTGAAGATTGATATTTGAACAGAGATTATTGAGAGCATCGATGTAAAAGGACAACCTCTGATCTAGAAATCAGAAGGAGAAAATAAAGAAGACTACTTACCTGATATGGAAAGGTGACAACTCTAAGACGATTGGTAAGGTAGCAGACTACTGTGTCAGTAAAGTTATAAAGGAGCTGTCACGTCACATGAAGCAGTCTGCACCAAATAACTCGAGATCTGTGAAGCAATTCAAATAGCTTCCAACGGCTACATTACAACGGAAAGGTTGTGAAGGAGTATAAATTAACAAGAGCTTCAAAGATCAAAAGTGGCTGAATGTTGCGGAGTTGAAGGATCGTTGAGTTGTTAAAATGCTATTGTTGACTCTACGAGTTCCACTAGAACTAAACAGAACAAGTCTCAGTGATAGTGAGATTATAGAAGTGGAAGTGAAGCGTATTTGAAGAAGGACTTAAATAGACTAAAGCTTCACTCAACAAAGATGAGAATGCCACTGAAGATGGCAACTAAGCTAAGAAACGAGAAAGAAAAGAAAATAGCATTCAGAAAAATAGCAGAGCATAAAGAAGATCCAAAGAGCCACTCTACGAATCACCGTGAACCTAAAGCTAAATCAAAACAAGTGCAAAACCATGTCTGCCAACCAGTCAAGAAGGATTCAGGGAATGCTAAGTGCCAGACGAAGTCTACTAAAAGCTCAAACACTTAGCAAACCCAAATGGTGATGGTGAACAGCTGACATCGTATGAAGATGAGCATAACAGAATGAAGATCAGCTGCACCAAAGAAGATACGGTCCAGACTTAAAGCAGAATGTAAAGAGGACCACGCCATGAGTGGGATTTATACCCGCGAATCGGATACTTTATGACTTAAATAATTGCCTGAATTCGTAGTATTTATATAGTTTTATATGATTATAGTGTTATTGTGCTTAATCGATGCAATACAGGGCTTATCAGGTGTTTTGTAGTAATCAGGGGCAAATTGGTCATATTTCTCATGCTCGCGCCGTGGTGCCAATGCCAAGCTTATTGGCCGCGCCGCAGCGCCACCCTCATGGGCCAGATGACATCACCATGGCGCTGCAGCGCCAATGACTCTATGTAGACTCGCACCGCAGCGCGAGCTCTGTGTTTTCTAAGCACACGTGGTGCCGCAGCGCCAAACACAGCTTAATGGGCCGAGCCGCAATGCCACCTCCGGTGCCCAGGCAGAGACCAAGTGATTTTGCCCTAGCAAACGAAGAAAACATATATATCAGAGAGAAGCCTCTGCATTTGATATACCAGACATTATACATCACATAGATTAGCTTAGGTTAGTTTTCTTCTGTAATTTCTCTTTCTTTCTCTTAGTTGATGTCTGTAAATATAGATTAGGTAAAATAAGGAGAAGTTTATATTTTCTTTGGAGTACAAGAGCAACGAGCGACACGGATTGGAATGCTTGATTTGAGCGGAATTCGTGGGAGTTGAACGGGCTTTGACAGAATTTCTTCTATCCATTTATTTCCTCTAATTTTGTATTCTATAAATGTTGTCTTATTTGCTACTTGTATTTGGTTTATTAACTATGAATTGAATATTGGCTCTAAGGTTATAATGGATCCCTTTGTTATTTGAATTGACTGTCTTTATCTCTTTGGTTGGCACCATATGATTTGGTTTAATATATTTGTGCTTTATGATTCTCGTTAAGACATTAGTGATGATTTTGGTAATCTACATGATATCGACAGAAGAATTGTATATTTACACCTAAATATATTAGCATGTGATTATGGGTTTCGACTGTATAAGTTGTGCGTAGAATAGACATATCTCTGTGCGCCACGTGCGACCTGATAGAGAACTTATGCTTAAATCCTTGTTATGATTGATTCGCATAGACATATGTAGGATTGCATCTAGCTTGGACGTTATTTTCTATTCTATTCCCTTTAGGGTGGATCTGGAGAGGATATGTTTGTGCATACCTCGACAGAGGTGCATTAGCACCTGTGCGTTCTCGGTCGACAAATTATCGTGACCATTAAGACCAAAGAGAGAAAAGGTAGCTAGTTTGATGAAACCTAACATGCCAGGTGTTCGACAGAATGCCTGTGTGGGGGTGAAGTTGTGACCTTAGCTTGTAATTCTTTAGATTTTCATTCGTTATCCATTTACTTGCTTTGTTAAGTAGTATAATTAGATTAATCACCCTTCCATTTACTTCTATTCGAATAAGACTTTAGCGATACGTAGTCGGTATTTGGTAAATATTAGTCATAGTTCCTCGTGGGTATGACACTCTCCTTATCATTGTATTACTTGTTAGGCCGCGTATACTTGCGCGTGTTTAGTGATCGGGTTACCAACCAACAAGTTTTTGGCGCCGTTGCCGGGAAACTATTATTCTAATATTGTCCAATATTGATTTTAATCAATTTAGTCTTACTTTGAACGTGTTTATATTTATTTCTTTTATTTGTTTGATCTTCCTTTCTTTTTGTTTTTGAGTTTACAGATTATGGACGATCAATGTTATCAATGGCCTTATGAGGGAACGACGCAACCAAGCTCGGAAGAAGGACTCGAGAAATTACAACTTCAAATTGCTAATGCCTTGAGATTTTCTGGCTATCTTGAGTGTCAGTCCACTCAGAGTGACTACTATCAGGATCAAGCTGACTTTGAACCGATTCCCTACCATCCAAACTGCCAGGGTTATCCAAACTCATGGGACTACAGTCAAGAGCAATATTATGATCTGAATCATGCCTTTCAGTTTGACTATCAGTCTCTGCCGCATTATGAGTTGACGTCTCCACCCAATGAGAGCTTTTAAGAGACCTCAACACGAGAAGAAGAGAACCGGCTTGAAGAGCTTCTCGCCAACTTTATTGAAAGAAATGAGGTTCGGATGGCAAGCCAAGAAGCCGTATTGCACAGCCTTGAGAATCAATTGGGGCAACTCGTCATCACAAATCCACCGCAAGGTAATCTCCCGAACGTAATTGATCTCGACGATGAAGCAGTAGAGCATTGTGTGGTGGAAATGCAAGGAAAATGCAGTGAGTCTCACACAGTTGTTGAGGGAGACGTTGTAGTGAAATCTAGCCAACCGGTGGAGTCTGAAGTTGGAGGCACAAGGATAAACAGTGGTTATATAGGCAATACTGATCTACAATCAGAAACCACGCTCCCGACTGTGGAAATCCGTGAGGACCCAATAGCGCACAAAGAACGTTTTCAACTTAATGAAACAGGCGAATTAGTGGATAATTCCAGTGGCGAGCGATTCTTTGTGTCGAATGATGACTGGATGGATGAGGAGAACGAGGATGACCAATCATCCATGTCTGCCAAGAATCCAAAGGAATTGAGAATAGGCGGCATGAAAAGGTCATTTTCGCTTATGAGCCGGATTGAACGGCGTCGATATAGTCAAGCCGACGACTTTAAAACAAGCGCTTGGTGGGGAGGCACCCCCATCTCGGTATAAATTTTATATATTTTCCTTTACCTATATCTAGTTTATTCTGAAAGTAGTCATTATATTGTATGTAATAATGCATACTTGCTTTGAAGTATTTTCTGTTATAGTGGTCTTGGCATATGCAGATAACAGAAAGAAAATTTACAAAAACTAGAATCCACGCCACGGCACCAACCATTGTATTGCAGTCCGCGCTGCAGCGCCGGCTTCGCGCCCCAGCTCCAAAATTCGCGCTGCAGCTCTAGTGTTTAAATGCCCACTCTCTCTCCTTCGCGCCGTAGCGCCAACCAACTCTAGACAGACCACGTCGAGGCACCATGAACCAGCCCAGTCACTGCTAACTCTCGCCGTAGTGCCAACCAACAAAGGCTAGGCCACGCCGCGGCAACAAGTTCCTCACACCCCAACATCTTTAGCAATTATTCGAGCAACACAACTGTGCAAACATTCCAGCCTTGATTCTACCCCACAATTCACCATCGTTTTCCACAAGACCCCAAATCAGTCACCAAATCGTAAAATGAGGTCAGTCAATCGAGATTTTCCCACTGAAAGGTAGTTGGGGATTCATTTACAGTTTGTTTAATTTCGATATCTGGGTTAGTCTGTCTTTGTTGATTGGTGTGATTTCCACTGCCGGAAATCTAGATTGAGCATTTACAAACAAAGGTTGTCCAAGTTGGTTCTTAAGGACGCCCGGAAGGTGTTTGAGAAATTGTCTGAGCCAAAAATTTGACTGATTTGGGGCTGTTTAGCATTGAAATGGTTGGGGTTATTCGAGCCTAAGTTTGGGGGAGTGTGTGCTTCAGTTTTCTACCAGTATTCAGACCAATTATTTTAAATTCTGATATGGCACCAAAAAGGCAGCGACTCAGTGTCGGAGGGTCTTCTTCGTCCGCCGCGCCACCACCAATGGCTTAGGACACCACCAAGTTTATCAATGAGGCAGCCTGGAAAAGGTACAAAAGTTCATTCGGCGCGCGAAATCTAATTCCTGAGTGGGGGTTGAGGCCCGACAAGAAGGATGGTGAGCTAACCACCATGATACAAGAACGCAATACCAGGAGATAGCTATGTAGTACCAGGCTGAGCTGGTGAACACCATGCAGAGCATCTACACTGATTATTATGGCGAGAATGCTGAGTTCACGCCATACCAATTTCTAGAGCTACCTGTTTTCCCACCCTACCCTCCCCCATCACAGCCCGTCGAGGCTGATGAGGACGAGACCGCTGCTGAGTGAGTAAACTTCAGGGAAGCCCTCTTGTATCGATTGATTTATGTTTAGCAATGAGGGCATTGCTCATCTCAAGTTTTGGGGTGTTTCTTGCTATTATCTATCTATTTTCATACTGCCATGATTAGGATTGCATACTTTAGTACTTTATTATTATCAGTTTTGTGGTGCAGTCGTTTTGAACTGCGGGATTATCAGGATTATGCTTTAATTTTTATGCCATGAACTATTTTTGGTTTTTATTATTTAATACTTTGTTTATTATCAACATGATTATGGTTTATAGCCATCTTTTTGGGGCGTTTACAGGTTAGATGCGTGTGCCATTTGAATGGCCTTTTTACCCTATTTTGAGCTGCTATTTAGCAAGGGTTATAGTTTTCATTATTTTTTTTTTATTGTGGTTGATGATAAGCGTCAAGTATTTATGCATATCTCTTAGAGTCGTGTCAAGCATGTATGAGCTAGAGGTTGTTCAATTGATAAGTTTAGACTGTTATTGATCCGTCCTTCTTAGCACGCACCGACCAACTGTTTTTAACTAGTTATTTTTCAAATTTAGTTCGCGTGTTTATTGCTTTAAAAATTTGTTCACTCTTATAAACTTTCATTTGTACAAGGTAATAAAAGACTTAGACATTTACACAGTTTTGGATCTTGGATGCTAGCATATTGACATATAAAAAAATGAATGAAATGAGAATAAAAATAGAAAAGAAAAGTTTATATCGAAAGTTTTGCGGTGGATCGAGATGGAGCGTAAAACGCACTCGCCCATAAACGCAGGACCGATATTTAGATGGAGCATAAAATGCACTCGCTTAATAATCTTTGTTTGTATTGTAAAATCTTAGTTGGCTAATGTTGATTATGTGGCTTTTACTGCTCGAGTTATTAGATTCATAAGGGTGTTCTACACCTAGTGCCCTAAAGTCGTCTGGCTTGGGAGTCACTGATCAAAAGCTCATTTATGGGTAGTTCTGAATAGCCTAAGGTAATTAAGTACTGTACAAGTCTGATTTTACTGTCGTTATGCTAGAGTCTTTTGATCTTTTCCTGCATTTGCGTCTTATTCTTAATGCTTGTTGAATGTTTAAGTTGCGGAGTTTGCACATTGGTTTTAACAATCGACTGTGCGAGCTTATTTGAGTTATGATTAGTTATAACGGTTGGTCTCCACACACACACATAGAATGGATCGAATACATTCTTATGCTTGACATTGAATGAACCCTTATTCATTTCTGTGTTTGCCCTATTCTCTGGGAGTGGCTATGATCAAGCTTTGAAGCCATGATACTACTTTACTATTTTATTTTTTTCGCGTGTGTTTTATTTATTATTAGTGTTGTGTTAGTTAGTTTGCTCGAGGACAAGCAAAGACTTAAGTTTGGCGATATTTGATGAGTGGGATTTATACCCGCGAATCGGATACTTTATGACTTAAATAATTGCCTAAATTTGTAGTCTTTATATAGTTTTATATGATTATAGTGTTATTGTGCTTATTCGATGCAATGCAGGGCTTATCAGGTGTTTTCTAGCAATCAGGGGCAAATTGGTCATATTTCTCATGCTCGCACCGCGGCGCCAATGCCAAGCTTATTGGTCGCGCCGCAGCGCCACCCTCATGGGCCAAATGATATCACCATGGCGCCGCAGCGCCAAGGACTCTATGTAGACTCGCGCCGCAGCGCGAGCTCCGTGTTTTCCAAGCACACGTGGCGCCGCAGCGCCAAACACAGCTTAATGGGCCGCGCCGCAGCGCCACCTCGGGTGCCCAGGCAGAGACCAAGTGATTTTGCCCTAGCAAACGAAGAAAACATATATATCAGAGAGAAGCCTCTGCATTTGATATACCAGACATTATACATCACATAGATTAGCTTAGGTTAGTTTTCTTCTGTAATTTCTCTTTCTTTCTCTTAGTTGATGTCTGTAAATATAGATTAGGTAGAATAGGGAGAAGTTTTTATTTTCTTTGGAGCACAAGAGCAACGAGCGGCACGGATTGGAAAGCTTGATTTGAGCGAAATTCGTGGGAGTTGAAGGGGCTTTGACAGAGTTTCTTCTATCCATTTATTTCTTCTAATTTTGTATTCTATAAATGTTTTCTTATTTGCTACTTGTATTTGGTTTATTAACTATGAACTAAATATTAGCTCTAAGGTTATAATGGATCCCTTTGTTATTTGAATTGACTGTCTTTATCTCTTTGGTTGGCACCATATGATTTGGTTTAATATATTTATGTTTTATGATTCTCGCTAAGACATTAGTGATGATTTTGGTAATATGCATGATATCGACAGAAGAATTGTAGATTTACACCTAAATATATTAGCATGTTATTGTGGATTTTGACTGCATAAGTTATGCGTAGAATAGACATATCTCTGTCCGCCACGTGCGACCTGATATAGAACTTATGCTTAAATCCTTGTTATGATTGATTCGCATAGATATATGTAGGATTGCATCTAGCTTGGACGTTCTTTTCTATTCTATTCCCTTTAGGGTGGATCTGGAGAGGATATGTTTGTGCATACCTCGACAGAGGTGCATTAGCACCTGTGCGTTCTCGGTAGACAAATTGTCGTGACCATTAAGACCAAAGAGAGAAAGGGTAGCTAGTTTGATGAAACATAACACGCCAGGTGTTCGACAGTCATAGTTCCTCGTGGGTACGACACTCTCCTTATTATTGTATTACTTGTTAGACCGCGTATACTTGCGCGTGTTTAGTGATCGGGTTACCGACCAACAAGCTGCTAAGTACAGTAGCAGCTCAGCACCAAAAACAACAACAACTACAATAAAAAGACAAGGCCTGAGGGGTACTTGTCTGGAGGGACTAAATGAAGTTCCAAGCCTGCTGGGCTTGAAGAGCTCCTAGGAAACTAGAGGAGTTCCAAGGCTGCTGGCCTTGAAGAGTTCTTAGTGAACTAAAGTTTCAAGGCTGCTGGCCTTGAAGGAATCTTAGTGATTCAGGGTGCTTCCCTTCCTTAGTGGAAATCTTGCTAGTTGAAAGCAGAAGAGTGGATTAGGAGCTTGAGTCTCTGAACCACTTAAAATCCCTTGTGTCTTTTACTTTATATCATTTACATTATGTACCTAACTGCTATAACTGTTATGCATGTATTAATTGCTTACAACTTAACTAACTCTAAAAACAATGTATGTATGATTATGAATCTATCAATGAAGAGGATCTTTTACTTATTCCGCTGTGCTTAAAAAGATTCTTATGTTTGTCATATGCTAAATCATTAGCAATACAAAATAAACGAGAAAAATATTTGAAATTAAAAAGGATCTATTCAACCCCCCCCCCCTTCTAGATCTATTGTGTGCCTACTGGGAACTAATAGAGGGGATTCTATCTTTTGTTCAAAACATACCCTAGTAGGCTTTTAATTCTTCTTTCATTGGTCTGGGAACATCAATTTACAGTATTCCAATTTTAGACTTAAAGTGGGGGTCCACAGATGACTCTTAAGTTGAGATCTAGGATCATGGAGTAAGGTACTCTACTATCTAAAATAAAATTATCATAGCATGTAAGTTATACCACAACATGGTATTTTTAAGCATAGAAGCATGTTTGAGGCATTCATCTCAATGTATGAGCCCGGAAACATGATTTGGACTTAAATTCATAGCTATCATGCTTTTATACTATAACCGCCCCTACTTGGACATTTAATCAAACAGTTGGTGAGCATGATTTTATTTACATGTAACCACAAATTTTCTGTCCATTTTCCCCAGTCTTTTGACTTTTGATTTATTAAGGGTCTCTATATAATGCCTCAACAACTACACAAAGCTCTAATATTATCATAACAGCCACATAGTCTTATTTAATACTATAGCCACTAACATCACATTTTACTATCAAATATGAAATGGAAAAGGAATGGAAAGAATCTAAGCTTGATTACCTTGCTAACTTCTAGAGATTGAAGTAGCTTTGCTGCTCAATCCTTCATTCCCTTCCAGTCGTAACTTTGCTACTCTCTCTATCTAATGGACTGCTATTGATATTGCTTTTGGAACTCAGATACATATAGAAGTTATCTGATTTCAGGTGCATTGTATGGCCATATATGGTTGAGCTTTCTCTCTCTCTCAATCAGCCTACTTGGCCTATTATTGCTTTCCATCATTATCTCTACCTGGATGCTCTCTTTAGCTCCTACCTGGCCCCTATATTGGCCTTCATCATTACCACTACACAGCCCCTACAAGGCTTAGCAACCTCCTAATACTCTGTAGTCTACTTGGCCCCTATGTTGGCCCCTATTTAGTCCTCTAGTAGCTACTTGGCTCATGCAATGAAATTGGCTCCTACAGCCACTCTACACCTTATAGCTACTAACTAAATCGCTAACTAATTGTTAGCTTACTAACTGATCAACAACCATCTCACTGCTCTTTTAATTTGAACTAATAGTTCCTTTTCTCCCCAATATGGGCTGCCAAATTGGGCCTAATGCAAGGCTGGGCACCACTTTGTTTTTGGCTCAATGAACTCATATCATATTAATAAAATAAAGAAGGCTTGAAAGCCTACATGGAAAAATTAATTTGGCCCAATTTATATAACTTGGACTCTTATTACCCTTCTTTACGTAAGACAATGGTCCATAACACTAAATTATTTGCAAGCACACCTAGCAAACTTGATATGGTCCAATATTTAATATGGACTTATATTAAATATTAATATACATAGACTTTTATCCACCACATTTCTAGTAAAATAGTTAGCACATATATCATTAAAAATGATAACTCTATGTAATTTAAATACTTCATGGTAGTACCCGCCATTTTCCTTATTTGTCACTAAATAATACTTTTAAACGAAATTAATTATATTATAATATAATTATTTCATTGATCTCATATGTGGATTTATGTCAAGAATATTTCTTAATTAAGTCATATTGGCTTCCCTTTTCATTTTGAATAATCAAGGTATACATTTAATAAAACCATTGCTTACTACATCTCATAAAATTTATTTAACTCCACATATTACTTTCTTTTCATTATGAGTAAGTAATATTTATATTGTCTCGTACATTCTTAGTTAGAGCATTTTATATTAAAAGTCTCTCTTCCCAATTATTTTATACCCTATGGGCTCTTTATAAGCACATAGATAAAATAATAAAAATAATAATTCACTCTTTTCACATTTCCTTTATTAATAATTAGGTTAAATATCTCACCTTTTTTAATTATTTAATATTTCCCTTAAAAGAAATATTACTAATATTTGGGATATCACAGTATAAATGAGATGTGATAAATATATTTATATACAAATTTATTGCATGTAATGATATTGCTAAATATGAATTACAAATGGAAAGAAGATATTTAAGGTATACAAAATATTTGTACGCAATAAATAAAGCGTATTAAAATAATTTATGGAATTAAATTATTTTAATATAATAAATTTTGTACATTAAATAAATTATTTTATTTTATTTTTTTATTTAATGTATAACTTCCATTTATTTGGAAAAGATTTTTTGGTAATACGTTTTAATATTTGGGGTGTAATATGTAAATAATACTTTGTGATAAGTACGGAAGACATGAGATGGGTCATTAAGATAGGATGCATGAGCTGTAAGAGTTGAGCTGAGCTATAAGGAACAAAAGTAGGAGCTGTTTGATTTTTAGACCCATATACTTGATAGCTCAGCAACTCTCAATTGTAGGGATCAAGAAATTAGAGTGGAGAGCAAGCATATGAGTTATATAAATAATACTCCAAATTATCCTTCTCTCAGTTTTTCTTTGACCATCTCATATTTACTCTTAGCTAAAAGCTCAAAAGCTTCATCTAATCTCCAGAGTATGCTAGCAAGCTAATAGAGAAGGGAAAGTTAACTGAGGTTCTGATAAAAAGGATTGAAGAAGAGTATATGTAGCAGATTTTAAAAGAAGTGGTGAACTTAGCAAATAAGCAAGGAAAAATTCAACTTAAAAAGGTAACCTTGTTGTCCTTTTATGATTCTTCTAATAGTGGCATAATTGATGTTGGAATTGATTGTGATTAATCTCTTTGGGAAATCGGGGTTGGTACTATAATTAGAATCCTATGAAGCTTGAGTTTTTAATGAATGCTCATAAGATACATGATGGAATGTCCAAGGGAAGAAGCATGAGAATTAACGCATTAATGAATGAAATTCATAGGTTTTCTAAACTAAAATATAGTATGAAGTGGAATCTTTTTACTTGGAAAGCTTCTGGGTGTGTGTTATTGTATTAACATGATAGCTAGAAGCTTTAGTGAATTTGAAATTCGAGTACTGCAGGAAAACAGGGCAAGAAATCATCTCACTCGAAGTGGCACGACAGCGCCACTTCTAAGCTAAAAACCAGCGTGGCCATGCTAGTATATTGACTTAGAAAATTAAATAGTTCAGTTTCATGAGCTTAACAACCTTATGCAGAGATTGATTGTGATTTTAAACTTTCATAACATATGTAAAATTGTGATATAATAGCTTTAGAATGACCTTAGCCAAGATGGAGTTTTCAAAATGATAAACTATGTTGTTTTCAAAAAAAAACTAAACTAAACTTGAATGTAATTAAAAGGGGGGCCTAATATGGTTTAAATCTCCATAGCTAATATGAACTATGGTGATATAGATATAAAATGTGGTGTTCTGCAAGGAGATATCGAACTATCGTAGCATGATTTGACAAAGGTTTTCAATTGAGAAACTAAAAAAAAATAGTAAAATTAGATGGACTTGGCTTGGTTTAAATAATTTAAAGTTATATGTTGGATAATGTTTTAGGTTATTAAAAGCATTTTGGAATAGTAGAGATGGAGCTGTGAACTAAAAAGCTCAATTTTGGGCCTCAGCCAGAGTGGTGCGGCCGCGCCATTCCAAGGCATAAATGCAGTGCGACCGCACCATGCTGCAGAGTTGCCAAGAAAGGTTGGTTAATTGTCTGGACTTGGGATAGGTACACATGAATCTTTTAGAATGTAGTACACTAAACACAAGATGTTTCGCATGACCTAGCATCACATGATTATATCATGGGAAGATGGAATAAGAAGTTTTCAATAAAATTCAAATAAACAAGACTAAGGGTCAATATAAACTAATTAATGGTATTTGGTGTGTATAACTGATGTGGCATGTATGTATACTTGTTTGTGTAGGATTCGCGAAGCACAGGTAGCTATAAGTTATAATCTACGCGCAAGGCAAGTCTTTCGGTTCCTATTTGCTACTTGAATTTGATAATAATTATATGTATTCATTGTAGCAATATAAAATGTCGAATTACATGTTACTTGATATGAATTGGGAAAGTCAAATTATGACTATATTTGATTGAGTTATGGAACTCAATATGTGATATGTGATATATATGTTGGGCATATGGAATCTATATTTATTTTAAATTGAGATATATGCTGAGCATGAAATTATATGCTATATGATAAATTAAAATTGTTGGATTTGTTGAGTTGTCGAGCTCATTCTTGCAAAAATAAACTTTTGCAGCTTAAGGATTCAAAGAAAGATTATCTGCTATCTGGACAATAAGGAAAAGAAGGTGTACAAAGGAAAAATGTTTTCTTTACTTGAAAATGAATCTATATAGTATTAGATTGATAATGTACAAAATACAATGTAAATTATGAAATATTCAATGAATGGGAATGTTTGTTTTGAAAAAGAATGTTTTGTGCTGAATGTTTATATAAAGAATTACAGGTGAAACATCAATTTAAAATATGTTAAATATTAGAATTTGAACTCTCATATTTTATTTACTCTGATAATATAAGGGAATCGTAAAGGTTGCGATTCAAATAATGCAAGGAAGAAAAAAATATATAAAATTTTAAATTAACCGCATTTTCAGCTAATATTGCATCTAATTATGATGTAAGGCTGAACTTAGATGGTATTGAACGCACAAGATCGAGATTAAGTTAGTCCTTATTTGGGATTAAGTTGGTCTCGATTTTGGGGTCTCATTAAGTTGGTCTCGTTTGTGAAAAGATTTTTAAATATTCAGTTTGATTATGTATAAAATCCGTTATTGATTACGTTTAGTTCCAAAGCTAATATAGGACCTACTAAGGTGCACACCTTTTAGATGCCCTTCAAGGAGCGTGCGTATTATAGATGCATTAGTAGGATGCGTGATCATTGACATTATCGAACTTTTGGGCCGTGTTACATGGCTACTATAACCTTAATCGCTAAGACTGTTGATTAAAAGATATATTGTATATATTAAAATCATTTTGAATATGTGAAATTCATTTTTTTATTATCTGTTTTAGTTTTGAAAAGTATATTTGCTATTGTTATCGAACAAATAGCTATTTTGAAAAAAGTTTTTTGCAAATTATACTTGATCCACCTAAATAGTAAGGATTGCTACTTGCTGGGCTTCACCGTTCACCCTTACAAATTTTTACAGGTCCTATCGTTGATAGCTGAGCACTTATTTGATACGCTTTGGATAGTTGTAGTTTAATTTAGACCAGATGTTATTTCTTTTTGTTGTTGGATGTTGATAAAACTCTTAGTTTCGGGGAGTTGCATCTCTATTTTATGATTTTGGTATTTATTGGTGCTTCATTTGAATTGGATTAAAAGATGTTTGTTATTGGGTTTAATTTAAGATTATTGCTGAGTTGTTTTGTTTGGGTTGCGCGTGGTTGGTATTGTTGCCTTGCGAGCCTTTAGGTCTGCGACGTGTAGCACTTTGGGCCTGCAACGGGTTTGGGGTGTTACATAGATGGTATCAAAGCAATGACCCCTTGCAGTGTGTCGGCTAGGAAAGCCACACATTTCCTGGGTAGTGATTTTGGTATTTAACTGTGGGTTGTGATTCGACTAGAGAGTGATAGATTTTAGGTTTGGACATCTTTATATTAAAATTTTGGTTTAATGTATAAGAACAAGTTGGATTAGTTTTATTCTATCATACAAGATTGAAAAGGTTGCTTAATTTGGTGTTCAAATTGATATAGAATAAGAAAGTGTCAAGTGAGCTTCTTATAATATTTTAACTTGAGAACAATTATTGGGTGATGGACTAGGTAGTGTATATGAAGACTGAGACTTTTGGAGCATTATTTAGATATGGATCGAGTGTTAGACCTAGTTTGTAATTAACCTTAATTAAGAATTGTCAATTTGAAGGACCAATTTTTTACATTTTCTATTACATTTTTAAAACTTATTACAACAATAGTGCACTCATAAAATATTTGCACAATTTATGCATTTAAAGTTTTATTTACAAAATTAGTGCATTCTTATCCCTTTAATTTAGTTGAGTGTTTTAATTTAACACTTTCTCTCTCCTCCCTTTTACCCACTCTACCGAACAACATAATTGCCTCATTAAAATTTTCATTCCATAGATAACCAGCAATCATCGCACTATAAGAAACATCATTACTGCATTGAATCAAAAACTTTGCTAGCTTCATCAATATATCCATTACTGCAATACGCACTTAGCAAACTAGTATAACAAAACACATTCCTACATAAGCTTCCATCAAATATTTGACGAGCTAATTGAATTTCTCCAAACTGGGAATACATACATATAAATAATTTATAAAGTACTGTCGGACCCCCTCACCCAATCCACATCCACACCTGCAATTTTTTCATAGTACAGTTGCTGCGATTTTTTCATAGTATAGTTGGTAGTCAAACATTCATACTAAGGTAACCAATTCAGTGTTATTAGGTTACTAATTTATTTTTAAAAAATCTATTATATATTTTTTTATTTAATAGTACAGTTGGTAGCCAACACTTTATACAAATGTAACCAATTCAGTTTTATTGGGTTACCAATTAATTAAAAAAAATCTATTGTAGATTTTTTTTATATAATGCAGTTGGTAGCCAAACTTTAATACAAAGGTAACCAATTCAGTTTTATTGGGTTACCAATTAATTATAAAAAATCTATTATAGATTTTTTTTTATATTGCAGTTGGTAGCCAAACCTTAATACAAATGTAACCAACAAAAACTAAAATTGTTACCTTTGTATGAAAGTTTTGGTTACCAAGTGCACTGAAATTTATCTTGGTTACCCACAAAAACTAAAATGGTTACCTTTGTATAAATGTTTGGCTACCAACTGCACTAAAATTGTTTGACTACAAATCAGTGTCCCAATTAAAAATTGTTCCTGTATGCATCAAAAGGCAACCCTCTCCTCTACAACAATGCCATCAAAGTCTTATGCAATGCCAACACCTCCGAAGGCTTCCCACAAAAAGATGTCACCCTCCCAGAAATCCATCACCTTGATGGCACCATAAACCCCAAACTCCGTTCCCCTCCCCATCCCACCAAACCACGACCAAATCTCGCCTTCTTTGCCGGCGGCAACCTTCGTATAATGGTAGCTGTGGCCGTAATGGATGAAGAGATCGGCGTCCATGGCAGCTACATCTTCAAGATCTGCATATCTACATATTCTTCAAGGTGTTGAAGCGGCGGCGACGGCGAAGGAGGAAGAAGAAGAAGACTTACATGATCGGCGGCGACGGTGAAAGAGATGGCGAATGAGACGGCGAAGGAGGAGGACCGCATAAAGTGGAGTAGTTTTCTCTTTGAATCAAGGTGTTTCTATTTTTGTTGGTTTGGGTTCTGTGACGTGTATTGCACTACTATTGATATTATTACATTATTACTGTAATTATTTAATTGGTGCACTATTCTTGTAGTATCTTTCTATTTGTTGTATACTTATGTAAAGGACCCTTTTTTTAAAGGGCTAAATACAATTTACTAAATCAAGTACCATCATATTCATGATTAGGTCTCCAAAGAATTAGAGCTTACACTTTACTACATTAAGTGTCTAATTTGATACAATTTAGCCACCAATTTTAGAATTCGGAATACCTAATTTTCCGACCAAATAAGAATTGTACACGATTTGACCGCATAGAATACGGGCTAATAACACTTATGTTACATCAAGTACTACCAAATTCATAATTTACTACATCAAGTACCTAATTCGTATAAAATTTATATAAATATTTTTTTGACGTATTAAATCTGTATATATCCTTATAAATAATTATTATATGTTAAATTATTAAAATTAAAATTTAATACAAAGATTACCAAATATATTTTTTTTATTTAAAATTTTAAAAAAAGACTTAATTACCAAAAAAAATCAATAAACTTTTAAACAAACAAATTATATTTTTAACACGAATACCGTCAAACTTTTAAAAAATTGACAAAAGTGTCCAAAATTTAATTAATTAAATAATACCCTTTTTATATTGGAAGAGCATACAAAAAGAGGAGGAAAATTTTGAAAAAGAAAAAAGAAAAAATGACCCATTTGCTCTCTCTCTCTCTCCTCTCTCCTCTCTCCCCTCTCCCTCTTCCCGAATCCTTCAAATTGTTTTGTTCCTTCAAATTTGGAAATTTTAACAAATCGTATGTATAAATTTTACAACTTAAATATTGCAAATTATAAATTATATCATAAATTATAAATTTTACCTCTTAAATTTTTCAAATTGTATGTATTAATTTTACAACTTAAATTTTGTAAATTATAAATTTTACGTCTTAAATTTAACAAATTGTATGTATAAATTTTACAACTTAAATCTTGCAAATTATAAATTATATCATAAATTATAAATTTTATGTCTTTAATTTTACAAATTATATCAGAACTTAAATTTTACAAATTATATTTATAAATATTTATAATTTTAAATTGTATAAAATGAAAAAAAAATGACCCATTTGCTCTGTCTCCTCTCTCCCTCTTCCCTAATCCTTCAAATTTTTTTATTCCTTCAAATTTGGAAATTTTAATAAATTCTATGTATAAATTTTATAAATTATATCACAACTTAAATTTTATAAATGACTCATTTGCTTTCTCCCCTCTCTCTCTCTCTCTCTCTCTCTCTCTCTCTCTCTCTCTCTCTTCCCTAATCATTCAAATTATTTTATTCCTTCAAATTTGGAGATTTTAACAAATTTTAAAATTTACAACTTAAATCTTGCAAATTATGAATTATATCATAAATTATAAATTTTACGTCTTAAATTTAACAAATTGTATGTATAGATTTTACAACTTAAATCTTGCAAATTATGAATTATATCATAAATTATAAATTTTATGTCTTCAATTTTACAAATTATATCACAACTAAAATTTTACAAAAATTGTATTTATAATTTTTATAATTTTATTTATAAATATTTATAATTTTAAATTATATTTATTATTTTATAACATATTTTTATGGTATTAGTTACTTTGTTTAAAGGGCTAAAAATTATTATATTTATAATTTTTATATAATTTTAAAAAAAATTCTTTGGGGGCCGAATCATAAATATGGTAATACTTGATGTAACGGAACTGTAAATAACCCATTTTTAAAATTAAGTCAGACCGTATATTTATACGGTTAACCGGTATTAAATACACAAAATCCGATTAGATTCTTTGGTGGGTCGGGTATTCCGGCAAATTTTGGCCGGATTCAAAAATTAGGGGCTAAATTGTATCAAATTAGGCACTTGATGTAGTAAATTGTAAGCCCAAATTCATTGGGGGTCGAATTATGAATTTGATGGTACTTCATGTAACAGAAGTGTAATTAGCCCTTTTTTTAAGGTGGGTAGAACGTAATACCTGGTTAAAAAAACAACATATAATAATAAATTAATACCATATTTATAATTAGATAATGGAATAGAAACTAATAATTATTTATACATATCTAAAACCTATTAAGATAAGTCAATTAGATTGTAACAAACTTTTAATTTTAAAATGACTGTTTTACTTGGTAATCTATTTTGCAAAAGAATTAAAAATATTTAGATAACTAAAGAGAAAAGAACGTAAAAAAAAGTATTTGGCTTTGGGGTACTAAAGAACAGAGAAGAAGAAAAGAAGAAAACTTAAGGAGTTAAAACTAAACTATTCTTTTTCTATTATGAGTTGTAACTCGTATTATTTATGTATGCTTATATTTCAAAAGAAAGGTTATTACAAGAAAAAGAGTATAAGAATTAATGGTATATATTTTTTGTATAAATCAAAGAGATTTCAAATTATATATGTTTCAGTTCGTTTAAAACAATTTTGATAAAAAAAATAATATTATCTTTTGATTAAATATGTTTCAGTTCGTTAGAAAATAATTTTGACAAATCAAGACTAAAGGTTAACAAATTCATATGTGATGTTCATATAGTCCGACTTGTGGCCATTATAATTTGTACTTTTTATGTGATATCCCGAATATTTATGAGTTAGTAAATCATGATATTAAATAACTGCGACGAATATGGTATACAATGATCCTTAGAAAAGGAAATGGATGGGTTAAAGAATATATTATATTCAAGTTATATTCGAGTTCAAGTAAAAGTTATAAAATAAAGCCTATAAGAGTTTGTTGAGGAAAACGAATGGAATAGGTAATATAAAACATATATTAAGGTAATGAGTTGGGTTATTCAACGATAAAGTTGCAAAGGGAATAGCATAAATCGAAAAAGAGAGATTCGGTAATTTTCATTCCGATGACAGAATCCTTATAAGAAGGAAAGAATGTGAAAACCCGGATTTTCAGAAATTATTAAAATAAGAATTTAATAAATAAAATTCTTATTATGAGATTTTTTGAGTTCAAGTAAACATATATGTGTTATATATTTTGGAATATGTGATTTGGTGTGAAGGAATTAAATGTGTACATAAAATAGCAATATATATATATATATATATATATATATATATATATATATATATATATATTCATATATTGGAAAAATGAGATTTAATAGTTAATTGAACTATTAAAGAAAGTGAATGAAATTAGTTATGAAATGTGTTATAGAAGTGAAGAAAAGCAATTAATAAATAATTATTAATTGAGATTAAGTTTTAAAAAATTTATAATTTGAATGACAAGCCTTTAATGGAAATGGAGTTACTTTGAATTAAATTTCATAACGATGTGATTAAATCACTTAATTAAACTAGTGAATTAACGCAAAATGTCTTTGTTTTAATAAAATGAGAGGGTTAATATGTGACGCCCCCAAAATAGGTATACAACACTCATTCAGAGTCGTCAAAATATATGGTACAGAAACAACTACAACTTTATTAATACAACATAAAAACTGTGAGTTTAAATACAAATATTGTCATCTAGACAATATCAACACTCAAATAAGTCCTCATTACAAGTATTGATATATTATTTTACAAAAATGGTGAGGACTACTAAAACGACTTTCTAGAACCTTCATTCCATACCCCGACTAGTACTCGCTACATTCTCGCCTCCTGAGAAGAAAAATGAAACAAAAAGGAAAAGAGTGAGCTCAACTAGCCCAGTAAAGAATATTATGACTAAGATAATGTAGAACAAATTATCATTAGTCTTCAACAGGGAAAAATTTAATAGAATACAATAGACAACAAGTTTTAAATCAATATTCGCAGCGGAAATAATAATTCATTAGAAGAGTTGAGTAGAGAATGAAATCTACTATCTTCTATATATGAATTTAAAAGTTCATCGTCGATATTTTCTCCCTGTAACATCAATCAATATATATCTGGAATTAAATATTCATCTTTGCACTACAGGCCAAAGATATTCATCAGTTGGTCATGTTCGTCTCAACACATGTTCATCTTTGTACTACAGGCCAAAGATATTCATCAGAAATCATTCATCTTTGCACTACAGGCCAAAGGTATTCAGTAATATCATCATTTAGGACTGAGAATGATGAAAAATATTTTAAAGGAAACGAATCCAGTGAAACAAAATAACAAATATTAAGGATTCGTATTTCAGTTTATCCATGTCCAAAAATACCTCATAAGTAATCATAGTGGAGTAAAATTCAAGAATGATCAAAACATGGATACAATCAAAGCTAGTGTCTATAATAGATATTTTGGACGTAAAACAAAAATTTAATTTTTTTGTGAATAGTGCCGTATTCGTGAATAGTGTCGTATACGTGAATAGTGCCGTATATGTGAATAGTAACCCCGACACAAAAAATTCTAAATTTGATAAAAATTCAGATCAATATTTCGGCATAATGATATTAGAAGAAATAATATCATTTATATATAAAAAAAATATCCCTTACCTCGAAAAGACAATACTTTTGACTGGATATAGAGCTGAAGGGAACTTGCACCGTATAGCAACACTCAAAGTCTTAAAATACTCACAAGAATACACTCAATAATATAGAGAGAGAAAACTTGTGTTTCTGCTGTGATTTTCAATTCTGACCTAAGCACCCTATTTATAGAAAAATGCTTAGAACACCAAAGCAGAAAATTAAATATAATATAAATATATATATACAAATTTCCTACGTACACCTTTGGCAAATGAATTCATCCCCTAGCAAATGTTAATGATGCCCTCAAAATATAAAAAATGTTTTTATTAATAAAAATAAATAAAACTTCCAAAAATCAATTATTTCGAAACTTCAGAACTTCAATAATTCATAATACATAGCCCTTTTGTCAGAAAAATTCAAACCACATGTCTTTTTCATAGGAAATTTCATTATCTACAACTTTGCAGAAGAAAGTTTTTCCAAATTCCAAATAAAAATTGACCGAAATTTACAAACGGGTGATTTTACAAGCTATAATCAAATTTCAGTCAAGAAATGGGCCCACAGACATGTTTAACATGTTTTAAACAACTTTTATAACAAAAATACTCTTCCTCTTCATATACTCATATATCTCATATTCATTATAAAAATATCATCATTATTATATTATAATAATATAATAAAATATTATTTTATCAAAAAAGATAAAATATCAATTTTTAACAATTGTCACTTTAAAAATTTTCTCCATCTATATTCACATAAAATCAATATTTTTCTCATCATATAAATCAATAATTAATTATTCACAAATAATATTACAGAATCACAATATTGACAACCAGGCAGTTCTCAAGAAAGAGGGGGCTTTCCAATAAGGATTTCTCCTTACTGGCGCGCAATTAGGTTACCAAACCTCTCTTTAGACAGAATTTTCTAGACATTACCAATAATGTTATCTAATAATATTATTCAGATAATATGAATTATTGCTTCGATAATGGAAAATAATGTGTAGTGACAATTATTAAAACAACAGTAATATAACATATGAACGCAACAATTATTGAATCAATAAAATAAAATACTGAACAGTAATTACGGTAACAATTATTGAGTAGTGTCTTCTTACGTAAGAATCAATAATTGGTGCAATACCGTGTGCTACTGTATTTTAACCACCGAGTATTGCAACAGTATTAACGGTAATAACAACATCGTTATTTATAAACAACTTGTTTTTATCGTTTTCTTCATCCAATCGCTTTCCGTTATGGGGCCCATAAAAGACTGCGCCGTCGTACGAATATTCCCCGACAGGAAGAATATTCCACGACCAAACGAATATTCCCCGACAACAATGAATATTTTATAACCACTTGCTTATTTAAAATATTTGCGCATTTTACCCACAACTAACCTCATTAATCAATTCAACCCTTACTAATTCAAAATAATAAATAAAGGAAATTAAATTTCATTTATTAATAATTTGGGGTCTTACATAATATTTTGCATATAAATGTAATATTTTTATGTAATGGTCTAATATATTATATTATGCCAAGCAAATATAAATTGAATATGAGGTGAGAAAAACCAATATGTCTATAAATAAATATTGGTGTTAAGATTAATTAATTAAATTAATATTTAAGTTGTGAGTAAATGTATAGAGTAAATAAATTGTCTTAAGACAATTTATAGAAGGAAATAAATTAAATAATTATACATAATAATTTTATAATTTATTAAAATAATTAGTGAAATAAATATTAATTATTTTAATGGAAATGTCTATTTTAATATAGATGTTTATTTTAATTATGAATGTAAATTCATAATTTGTAGTGTAGTAATTATACATATTATAAATGTATAATTATTCAGTGGATGAATAATTTTTATGAAAATAAATAAAATCATAGTGTGTAATTGAGATAATTTTATTATATAGTTAAATGTATTAAATGGGAATATTTAATATATATATATATATATATATATATATATATATATATATATATATATATATATATATATATATACAGAATGAACCCCATTTTTTTTTAAAACAACTAAATATATATACAGAATGGATCAGGTCCGAACTCCCGGAACTGACCTAAATTCGGACCCCATTTTTTTTTTTGCTTTTTTTTTAAAACAACTAATTTTTTTTAATATTTTATGAAACTGTAATTTTTACATAATAAAGTATTTTTTAGTGTGATTTGGATACATATAACAAAACATGTATCCAAATCATATCCAAAATACTGTATTATGTAAAAATTTCAGTTCTATAAAATATTAAACTTTTTTTTTAGTTGTTTTAAAAAAAACAACAAAAAAAAGGTCTGGATTTTACACCTGTCCGGGAGTCCGGACAGGATCCGACCTCTCTCTCTCTCTCTCTCTCTATATATATATATATAT
Source organism: Panax notoginseng (assembly GCA_016801055.1). Lineage (NCBI taxonomy): Eukaryota > Viridiplantae > Streptophyta > Magnoliopsida > Apiales > Araliaceae > Panax > Panax notoginseng. The sequence continues at coordinate 214,688,965 of CM029017.1, read as the reverse complement.
ATATATATATATATATATATATATATATATAGTTCATTTCTTAAGCTCACCCTTATTGAGCTCACCCCGAGCTCACCCTACCTTTTTTTTATATAAAAAAAAATATAACTAATAAAAAATGTATAATAATTTTTGGAATTGAAAGTTTTTTTAAAAAAAATATTTTGGGTGTGATTTGGGTACATATAACAAAACAGTGTTGTACAGTCTGTACAACACTGTTTTGTTATATGTACCCAAATCACACCCAAAACACTTTTTTTAAAAAAACTTTCAATTCTAAAAATTATTATACATTTTTTATTAGTTATATTTTTTTTAAAAAGGCAGGGTGAGCTCAATAAGGGTGTGCTTAAGATCCTTGCTCTCTCTCTCTCTCTCTCTCTCTCTCTCTCTCTATATATATATATATATATATATATATATATATATATATATATATATATATATATGTTAAGAATGTGAATTGGTGTGAGTACATATTTAATTCACAGCTTTCCTATAACGTAATGGGGAAAACTTGGTAATTCTCTATAAATTCAAAGCTTCAGTCTCAAATTTCAGTTCCTTATGTTGACAATACAAATTCTTATACGTTCCTTTTAAGCCAACACCAAGAACTGTAGAATTCAGTCTGATTTCAAGGAGTAGGGTTGTTAATTGAAGAAGAAGAAGATAATGATTAGCAGCTAATAGAAGGAAGATAGAAGCAAACAAGTTTAGCAATCAAAAGGGTAAATTTCATCCATTGCTATGATTTAATGATTTGAGAAGAATCATAGGTAAAGGAGTTATTAAAATTTTATATATATGGGTCTGTATTGTTTTGATTGATTTCAATTGAAATCTGGGTTTAGCACTAATTAAATAACTATGCATAAGATGGTAGCTCTTAAATCATGCTCTTGATCCATTTACTAAAATGACCGAGAGAGAATTTTTTTCTTAAAAAATATGGAATTAATTGAGCCATTTGATGAAAATGGTTATGTAGAAACAAGTCTAAAACAACAAGAATTATGATATAAAATTAAAGAAACCAATTGGGAGAATTATAATTTGAAGCTCTGAGTTTTGCAGTTAAAACAAAGCAAGAAATCGATTCAGCCAAAGTGGCGCGGCCGCGCCACTTCCAAGGCCAAACACTAGCGCGGTCGTGCAGTTCTGCAGTCATTCCAAGATATTTTCTTTAAATACTGAGTAGTTGAGCATGTTTATTGAAGGTCCTTAGACTCTAATATAGGTCTCATACGGTATTCAATATAGACATGAGGAATTTGACTGGGCTTGGTATAAATTAGCAAGAAAATTTATATGAAAACCAAATTGTTTTTAAAAGTAAAAACTTATAGGACATAAACTGATTTAAATATATCAAAGTCATGTGTTGATGTGATGTGTTGGTTATCTAAGAACTTTAGCATGATAGGAATTGGATAGAGTTTGAAAAACTCAATTCTGGGATTAGTAGGTAGTAGTGCGGTCACGCTACTCCCAAGCTTTATAGCAGCACAGTCGCTGTGACAACTTGAATTTTTAGAAATTAATTAAATAAGAATTTAATAAATAAAATTCTTATTATAAGATATTTTGAGTTTGAGTATGTGTATATATGTGTTATATATTGTGAAATATGTGATTTAGTGTGAAGAGAATTATATATTCATATGTATTGGGGAAAAAGATGTTTAATATTTAATTAAACTATTGAAAATATTAAATAAAATTGTTATGAAAAGAAAATTAACTGAGTAATATTAGTTTATTTGATTAAGTTAAAATTATATTATGAGAGAATATAATTTAATTATTATTGTGACGTTATATATTATTATGAATTAAGTTTCATAAATAATGTGAGTGAATCACTTAATTAAAATAGTGAATTAATGTAAATGTATTTGTTTTAATAAATGGGTGATTAATATATATATTACACATAAATGTAATATGTTAAAGTAGTAAGATTGTGAGTTTCGTAAATAGTTAAAATATTTATCGAATAAAATAAATATTTTAGCTGGAATATTTATGGAATGAAATAAACTTTAGACGAGAATGGTTATGGGATTATTATTTAAAGTATGATAATATTGATGGAATGTGAAATATTCTAATTTAATTAAATAATTAAATTAGATAGATTGTGATTTGTTAAATAAAATTAGATTTATATTGATTAAGTAATTTAATCATATAAAGTGTGACATTTGTGAACCATATAATAAGTGAATGATTAAAATAAATTAAAAAAGGTTATATAGTGTGCTAGCCAAACAAGGTCTTATGACCCTTGGTGGGTTGTAACTGCTCAGACCCATGTTTATTTTAACGGAACCCATGTTCCATCAGTTTATTTTCTTACGCTTATTTTTGTTAAGCCTAATGATGAGTGGGTTTTATACCAAAGAATCGAATGCATTTGAGCTTCATAAGTGTTGTGTGTGCATTTCATACATTTTATGTTATTTTGTAGGATATGATATGACATTGGCATGAAGAAGCAAGAAAAGCAATCCAGATATCTTTTGGAGTACAATATGCAATCAAAGGCAAGAAAGGGAGATTGTAGGGCTTTTAATGCAAAGTTGGATGCATGTTCTTGGCTTAGAACTTCAATTTTATTGTAGATATACTTCTTAGCTTTTCGGAACATTTCAATTGTCCCAATCCGAGTTCGGATGCGAGAGTTATGACCTTTTTATCAACAAAGATTAAAGCTCAAAGTTGTCTTACTTGCAATTTACATAAAAATCATTTCAAGACCAATTTCGACCTTGATCCAACTAGTATCTCTCAATTCTCAAAGACAGAAAGTTGTAGATCTTGTCGATATCTTCGTTTTGATAGGTGGCAGGCCTCGCAACTCCTAGTGGATCAAAAGTTATGCATGTTTTACCAAAGAACGTCACAACAAAAATTTGCACGACGCAGGGCGCGCTGGACCATCAGATTTTTTTCTACTGTAGCGCGGGGTGTGCCCAAATTGGCCAAGGAGCAGCGCTGGGTGCGCCGGACGGTGGGAAAAGAGTTGATTTGGGTGTTATGTTGTCCAATTTGAGCTAGAATAGGATTATTAGTTACCAAACATGCTAGGGTTTCCATTAGGATTATAAATACTTCATTATAACTTGGATTTGATATACTTCTTCTAGACTGTTGACTACAATTCATTGAGAGCCACTTATATTGGAGACTTGGAGATATCATTAGAGAGCACACAAGGTAGAGATTGAAGCTTAGAGACTGGAGATTCCTCGACAAAGTTTTTCTTTTTCTCTTAATTTTATTATCTGTACTTGAGATGTTATCTAATTTTAATCTTCTTGACTTTATTATGATGATGAAATAATTTCTTAATTAGGGGTACAATGGAACCTTTTGCAATTCGATAATTTAATTATCATTATTATCACTTGTTGATCCTATTAAGTTGATTATTATATTTTGTGCTTAATCTATTAATTGTCTAGCTAGCAATTAATTTGATATCTTTGACGGAATTGAAAGAGGAAATCTTAGATTTGCCTTGAATATAATAACGTATGAATTTGTTGATTCTTGTTAAGGATAACATAACAGTGTATGAGACGAAAGTACTTGTATGTCATGCGTAACTATGTTAGGAGTTTGTGCTTAATGAATCTATTTTAAGTGTCTTGCACGAAAGTAGCAAAATAACTGAAATATGTCTTTTTATTAATCATTGGCAGATGTTAATAAATTGATATGCAATCCTAGTTGGCAACTCATTGGATTAAATAAGTAGAAATATGTTAAGGCGATTATTGCAAAGCACTTGGGGAAATTGTATTCCTATGTGTTAATCATCTGGTAATCAATATTTGTCAGTTTAATTAGTTCTTAATTATTTTATTTTAATCAACTTTCACAAATCAATTGGAGTGACTGTTTAAGTAGGTTAAATTTGTAGAAGCTTGATAATTAGATTAATTGTTAGCAAATGTTCCCTGTGGGTTCGACATTCTTCTTACTTCTTTATTACTTGATTGACCGTGTGCACTTGCGCGTATTTGTCGTTATATAAATTGGACAACAAGTTTTTGGCGTCGTTGCCGGGGAACGGTTCTAATGATTATTTTGTTATTAGTTTTTATCAACTTAGTTTACTAAACGTTTTGTTTTAAAAAAAATTCTTTTTTAATTTATTTTCTTTACGAGGTACATCATGGCTAACTATAATTATCAATGGCCTTATACGAGAATGAATGAGCCAAACGTGACATGGATTTATAAACTTGATGAGTTGTCAGCACATATGGGGACTACTTTAATAATACAGTATGGTGGCAACTTCAGTGACTACCCAAACAATTACGCTTATCTAAACAACTATCATCAAGATTGGGGGTATCACCCGAATTTTTCGTGGCAAGATAATCAAGCCTAACCTCAAGTGTCACGACAAACTCAACCACCCAAATTTCTGGCTTGCCAACAACCGCCCCCACAATAGGAAAAGAACCAGAACTAGAGAAGCTTCTGATTAAGTACATAAAAGAGAATAAGACGTGGAAAAACAGTCAGGAAGTGACTCTTAGAAATATCGAGAATCAGATTGGGTAGTTGGTAAATGCCATTAACAATCGCCCTCAAGGTGAATTGCTAAGTAGCATGGTTCTTGTAACTGATGGAGTACCCGAGCCAATAGTCATAGATACTAAAAAGGAGGAGATAAGTGGGGAGCAGGAAAAGGAGGTAGGAGAAGATCAATCATCGAGTTCCAATAATGTTAAGCTAATGTCAATAGTGTCCCATGAACCTCTTCCACAAAAACTCAAGGATCCAGGTAGCATTGCGATCCCGTGTACAAATGGTAGTCATTTCGTCGGCAATGCTCTATGTGACATGAGAGTTATCATAAATTTAGAGCTATGTTGGCATGAAAAAGGGGTTCATAAGAAGATAGTTGAATATTCAATTGTGTTTAACAAGCTTCATTTCACTAATACGTCTACAAACACAACGGAGCAAACGCCTAGCTATTTGAAGTTTATAAAGGAGATTTTATCTAAGAGTAACAAGCTAGGTGAACTTGAAATAATGGCCCTTACTAAAGTGAATCCCTCAAAAGTTACGTTACTATCGATGGATGAAGGGTTCCTCACTTTTCGAAGGAGAATTGGATAGAGGAAATTGAAGTAGTCAAGCTGACGACTCTAAAACAAGAGCTTATTGGGAGGCAACCCCAGTTTAAATTTTAATTTTTGTTTTAGTAGTTAATAAATTTGTATTTATTAGGATTTAATAAACTTGCTTCTATTGTGTTTCCAGATTATTCAAGTCAAATTCAAGTGTGGTGCCCAATTTGCTCTAATATGCCTAGATTATTCTCCAAACTTAGCTGACAAGGAGGAAGATGTTATATTTTCAAGGAAGTCCTCTGTTTTATTTTTTTCCTATTTCAGCCATTGAGGACAATGTCTAGTTTAAGTTTGGGGGTTTTTGCATTGTAGTTCGCTGTTTTTACGCGTTAGCATTGTGTTTTTGCATTTAGTTGAATATAATACATGGTAGTACTTGCATATTCATATATGTGTTGCAGTAGTATGTGTTCATGTAGTATAATTGTATTTTTGCATAAATCTGTGCGATCGATCGGTGTGTCTTGGCTTGGCCAATGATGAGATTGGTACTTTATGTTAATTTGAACATAAATGATAATTGGTTCTTAACTCTAAATTGAGTCAAGATGGTAATCTAGTTTGTCAGAAGCTTGTGTAACTGGTTAGCATGTAGATTTGCTTAATTTAACTGATTTTGATCAAAGGAGTTCATAATTATCTTCTGTGGGAGAAATTGAAGTTCAAATGTTAATAAAATTTGTAAATGTTAACAGGAAGGCTAAAAGAAACTAAATAAACAAGTTTGGGGGAATCTATAGGGCATAGATATAAAAAAAAGAGAAAAAATCAAGAAAATAAACAAAAATATTTATAAATGCATTATTATATTGCCTTGTTTGGTTCTGTGGCCTTTACTACTAGACCGAGTAAGCCCTAGGGGATGTCTCTACACCAAGCACCCTAAAACTATTTTGTTTGGGAGTCGTTGGTTGAAAGTTTGCTAAATGTGTAGTTCTGAAAAGCCTACGAGAATCAGACATTGCACAGTTAAGTGTTAACACGGGATGGAGCGTAACACGCACTCGTGAAAAAATAAAGCATGAATTAAACTCCATAGGGACCCTCCAACTTGGTAAATATGTGGTTTTGGCTGGAACTGTTGTGTTTACATAAATAGTTGCTTTGAAGGGTGAGTTTTTCCTTCTAAGAAGTAAATTATGAAATCTAGTTTGATCTATAGTTTGTTGGAACTAGTAAACGATCACACACACACTGCATGGGTAATGATGGGTTTAGATTGCCGGATTGATTCCATTTATTGGTTTTCATTGATGAGATGTTCTGTTTGAGTTTCTTGAGGATATATCAAAGGATTGTTGTTAATTATATTCATATTGATTTGTTGCTAGATTTATAGGATTGTAGAGTATAGTTCACATTTGCATCATGGTTGTTTTTTTTTTGTAGTATAACATTGTTTTGTTTTGCTTGAGGACAAGCAAAGGTTTAAGTTTGGGGGTATTTGATGAGTGGATTTTATACCAAAAAATTGAGTGCATTTGAGCTTAATCTTTTGGTTGGTTTTTAAGTGTTGTGTGTGCATTTCATACATTCTATGTTATTTTGTAGGCTATGACATGACATTGGCATGTAGAAGCAAGAAAAGCAATCCGGATATCTTTTGGAGTACAATATGCAATCAAAGGCAAGAAGGGGAGATTGTAGGGCTTTTAATGCAAAGTTGGATGCATGTTCTTGGCTTGGAACTTGAATTTTATTGTAGATCTACTTCTTAACTTTTCAGAACATTTTGAATCGTCCCAATTCGAGTTTGAATACGAGAGTTATGGCCTTTTTCTCAACAAAGATTAAAGCTCAAACACTACAACAAAAAGGCTTATCAGTGACCACATATCTGCGATCGTAGACGGTCGCAGATGAGTATTAGAGACTGAATGCGGTCTCTAATATTAGTTGTAAGTAATCTGGTCGCTGAGTGGACATCAGTGACCAATAACAGCGACCGACTTATTAGCGACAGAATACAGCGATCGACTTCGTCGTTACTCTGACTCATGCCGAGTCAGTTGTCAGGGATGACGTGGCACACGTGTTAGCGACCGGTAATAGTGACCGATGCGGTCGCTGGTTTCCAAGTAGCTATCAACGACCGCTTAGAGTATTAGCGACCGCATGCGGTCGCTGATGTTGGTTTTTTTTATATAATATTTTTCCTGTTTTGTTGATTTCCCAAAAATAACCTGCTTTGTACCTGCTTTCTATCCCAAAACACAACAATATATATAAGCATTCATATAAACATCCATCCATGCTTTATATATATCCCAACACATCGATCCATAATAGTATATATAAACATCCATCCATATGATAGAATAGTAAACCAACACAACACAATACAATCGTAAATATCCATATAATAGAATTGTAAACCAATACAATTTTCCAAAGAATGAATATAAGATTACAAGGCTTTCAATATCTAAAAACAAGTCTAAATCTTCATGGATCATCCAAATCAGGACCCTGTAATTAACAAAAGAATAAAACATGTTACATATATGTGTTGATACTACTATGACTTAGGGAAAGCTAAATAATAGACAATGTAGTGAAACATATAAGTAAGATAGTGACAGTAACAATATCGATATATACCTCATCGTCATCCTGATGCTGTGCTGCTGCTGCTGCTGCCACCATTACATCCGCCAACTCATCAGGACTCAGAGGCTGCAGATGCCCGCCTAGTATACGAAGAAGATCACGATCCCGACAGATCGCTCTCACACAGTCAGCAGGAGTATGATAGGCTGGATGACCTGATGACTGTGTAGACTGGGTAGCAGAGCTGCCTGTGCCACTGATGGCCGGGCATCGTTTTTGTCCTTGGCCTTTAACATAGTTTTTCTTCACGACTGACACCCTCTCCCACAATTCTTGATAAATCGACGGACGCGAGGTTCCTTCAGGATAGCGCTCGTTCATTAAATTCTTATAAATGTCCTGTCAGAAGGTCAACAATTATATAGTTAAAAAAATAAAAAAATGCTATAAAAGGTCGCCACAATTTATAAATAACATATTAGTATAAAGTTAAATTATTACCGCTATCTGAACAGCCTCAGGCAGACCATCGCAGGTGGCCACATAAACATCCAACCAATTGATAGGTTGACCTTGAGAGTGAGACTCCTACAGTTCATTTTCTCATATTAATATGTAAACATATGATATTTTAGCTACAAAACATGACTTTAAACATAACATATGTACCGTGGCAGAAATATGTTGCAGCTGTGAAATACTGTCACCCCGATATGTGCCTTTTGCCTTTTTGCCTTCAGATACACCTGAGGATCTGTTCGAGGCAGCAGTCATGTGCCTCTTGACCCAGCCCTCAGCTCTCCACTGGTCACACATCTGCACCCATATGGGTTGTGCGCACCACCAGGGGCTATGCTCATGCATATACTGCTCACCTTATCCTGGATGGTCAATCTCAGCATTATGCAGGGATTTCTTTCGTTCCTTGTTTAGATTATCTTTAGTTCGGACGGCGCACTTCTGCCAGAACAGTGTCTGAATAACTGAAGACTGCTCGTCGTCCCATCTATATCGCTTCTGCAAATAAAACAACAATAATAATATTAAAACTGTTATATTACCATAATCTAACATTACTAAACAATATTATTTAATTAAATATGTATTATCTATCAGAGCGATAAAAAAATATACTTAAAATTCAGCCCAAACTGCATCCTTATGGGCAAGAGGTGTGGTCGCCCATGTAATTATTGGTGTAGGCATGCCAACACATATGTTTAGCTGTTCTTGAAGACATGTACAATCTTTTTAACCGATGCGTTATTGGAAAATATCTTAGAATCTTAAACGGTATACTTGAATTTTTTGTAGTCACACCCTCTTTATTAGGCCTAAACTGATCATGACTGCAAAACGTGCACCTTGTCATATGTTCATTTTCCTTATAAAACAACATGCAATCATTGGGACATGCATCGATCTTTTGGTATCCAAGACCCAACTTCTTCACCATTTTCTTACAAAAGTAATAGTTACCAGGTAATTTCTCACCGTCAGGCAACATACTCTTAATGGCCCTTAAGAGTGACTCAAAACACTCATGGCTCATGTTGTGATCAGCCTTGATGTTAAGTAATGTCGCCACTACAGACAATGTAGTGTGCTTCGTGCAACCATGCCACAATGGTTCGCTACCGTCGTCTAACAACTTAAAGAATGCTTTGGCATCAGAATTCATAGGTTGCTCTTTGCCTTGTTCCCAATCAAAATTCGGCCCTACAATATCATGAACCATGTCATTCATTCGATGGGTACTGCTGCCTGGATTATGTACTTGTGCGATGCCACTATCTCTTCTCTGCCCATGTGCCCACCAACATTCTTCGTAATTGTTCATGAACCCAAAAACAAGTAAATGATAGTTTACTATGTCTCTGTCCATATAATTTACATTCTTACACTTCAAACAAAGACATCTTATCTTGTTCTGACCATTAACACATTCCGGGTGACTATACGCATAATCTAGAAATACTTGGCAACCAGCTCTAAATTATACTATAGCACCTATCTAGGCACTTGACTTTCATCGTCTCATCCAACTACGGTCTGAATAGAGGTCCATGATACCACGGTACCTATGTTGATATGAATTATTGTATTCCCTTGTTAGAGATTTACAATTCAGCTCAATGCCATTTATGATGCTTATAAATACATATAGATGTATATGTACATATATAACATGAGTGTGCATCATATATGATTATTCGGGAATTGAACAAGGATACATGCCCAAATTTACACAACTTGAGATCTACTACCCAAAGGCATGGTATATTGTTATGAATCTTAAATTAGAATGAGATATGGTCTTATGTCATCCTACATATTTTAACTGACACCAACCTAAAGCCAATAGATTCCTAGGAGTAGAATATGAATCATTGCATCATGCATGGTCTGCATATGCATTGGGACAAGTCTAAATTACCCGACCAACGAAAAAATTTCGGCAGAGTCTCCCCTATAATATGGACTATCCACATGCACGAGGGCATGCATACTTGACCATTTTTAGGCATATAAGAGCAACAAGAATGTATAAGCAATTAACATAACATCACATATACTCATTGCCTTTATATATTCTAGGGTCCATATCTAAACACAACAAAAACTCTTCTACATAGGATAGGACATTAGGTGATGAAAATATCTTGATGGTCAAGTTTGAAGAACAACCAATGGACTTTGCAATGTGTTCAAGAAACTATAATGCTGCGTATATCAAGATTACAAAAGAAGGCATACTATTAGTCCCTTAATGTGGGACTATTAGTCCTATAAAGTTATTTGATACAATCTAAACCATTACATACTATATACTTATTTTTGTGGCATTAGATTGTATAATGTTTGAATAATGTAGCATTTTGTGGATTTTGTGGATTTAAAGATCAAGGCGGTGCCCCAATAATGTAGGATTGAATATAAAGTACAAACTTATTTTTGTGGTGTCAAAAAAAACATCATCTCAAACATATGTGACAGGCAGATGTATTGGAACCAATAGTTTTATAAGAGAATTAACATAACATACTTATACATATATGCTAAAAAGAGATTCAATCAATCAAGATATAACAGGAATGCTTAATAATGTATGTGTATGTGTATTTTTTTCCCCGTCAAGTAGATTTAAATGTTGATGAAATTAACAGTTGGTCTTCAATATTGTTGTTGTTTGTGTACATTGATTGATCTAGCAGATTAAATTGAAAGCTATCAATTTCTATTACAGTGCAGACGGACTCTTTGTCACCTAACACACAAAGGTTGTCCAATAATTGGAAACCCATTTCTTACCTAACCTACTAAATTATTAATTAATTAATATAATTTGGTGTTACATTATTTAGGGTTAAATTGGAACTTTTGAATTGAATAAATAAATAATGTCTTATGGAAATAAATGGTGTAGGGAGTAGGGAGTAGGGAAGGTATAGCCAAAAAGACAAACCATGCACTATTTATATAAGAACCCCACTATATATATATATATATATATATATATATATATATATATATATCCAAAACTCCCCACTGAAAATTTGATCATCAAATGCATGTTTGTCCGTCTTGTCTTTAATTTTCAAGTGAAAACCCCATAATTATTTTATTATTAAAGAACAAATGTTATATTCACTACTTAGTTTTCAATGATTACATCTTTTGTTGGGTTCCAGTCAGAAATTTAGCCACTCATTAACACAACATTTAAATCTACTAAGATTTGTATATGCTGAACCAAATAAAATTAGTACATGGAAAGATTTAGGGATTTAAGGATAACTGAAAGTTTAATTTAGGGATTAATTGGGGGTTACCGGCGTGATGCAGCGGTGGTGCGGTGGTGAAGCGGTGGTGCAACGGTGGTGCGACAGTGGTCGGCAGTCTCCCTCACTCTTCTCTTACCCCCTACTCCCTCTTCTCCCTTGTCTGTATCTCCCTCTTTTCTTTTCTTCTCTGTACTGATGTCGCGAACCTGAGTCTGATTAAGTTTATGAGAATCAGCGACCGCCATCAACGACCGTATGCTGTCGCTGATTTTTAATGATGTGGACATATCAGCGACCGCTAGCGGTCGCTGATATAGATTAGTCGTCGCGCCAAAGTTTCGCACCAATTTTTGGGAGGAAAATTCTTCTCAGTGACCGCAGTCGGTCGATGATCTTAACTAGTGACTAGAATCCTTCGCGGTCGTAACTAGCGGTCGTTATTACTATAATCAGCGACCGGATAGGGCGGTCACTGATATCATTGGTCGCAGATGGCCCTTTTTCTTGTAGTGAAAGTTGTCCTACTTGCAATTTACATAACAATCCCTTCAAGACTGATTTTGACCTTTATCCAACCAGTATATCTCAATTCTCAAAAAATGAAAGTTGTAGATCTCGTCGATATCTTCAATTTCATAGGTGGCACGTCCTATAACTCCTAGCGGAACAAAATTTATGTATGTAGGGCGTGCCCAAAATGGCCAAAGAGCAGCGCTGGGCGCGCCGGACGGCGGGAAAAGAGTTGATTTGGGTGTTATAAATAATAGGGTTGTTAGTTGCCAAACATGCTAGGGTTTCCATTAGGATTATAAATACTTGATTATAACTTGGATTTGATAGACTTCTTCTAGACTTTTGACTACAATTCATTGAGAGCCACTTCTATTAGAGACTTGGAGATATCAATGGATAGCACACAAGGCAGAGATTGAAGTTTAGAGACTGGAGATTTCTCGACAAAGTTTTTCTTCTTCTCTTAATTTCATTATATGTACTTGAGATGTTATCTAATTTTAATCTTCTTGACTTTATTATGATGATGAAATAATTTCTTAATTAGGGGTACAGTGGAACCTTTTACAATTTAATAATTCAATTATCATTATTATCACTTGTTGATCCTATTAAGTTGAATATTATATTTTGTGCTTAATCTATTAATTGTCTAGCTAGCAATTAATTTGATATCTTTGATGGAATTGAAAGAGGAAAACTTAGATTAGACTTGAATATAATAACGTATGAATTTGTTGATTCTTGTTAAGGATAACATAACAGTGTATGAGACAAAAGTACTTGTATGCCATGCGTAACTGTGTTAGGAGTTTGTGCTTAATGAATCTGTTTTAAGTGTCTTGCACGAAAGTAGCAAAATAACTGAAATAGGTCTTTTTATTAATTATTGACAGATGTTAATAAATTGATAGGCAATCCTAGTTGGCAACTCATTGGATTAAATAAGTTGAGATATGGTAAAGCGATTATTGCAAAGCAATTGGGAAAATTGTATTCCTATGTACTAATCATCTGGTATTCAATATTTGTCAGTTTAATTATTTCTTAATTACTTTATTTTAATCAACTTTCACAAATCAATTGGAGTGACTGTTTAAGTGAGTTAAATTGGTAAAAGCTTGATAATTAGATTAAATGTTAGCAACTATTTCTTGTGGGTTCGACACTCTTATTACTTCTTTATTACTTGATTGCTCGTGTGCACTTGCACGTATTTGTCATTATATAAATCGGACAACACCTGAGAATAGAGAAAATATAGAAAACTTGAGAGTTGAGAGAGAAGAGAAATTCTGTGAATTTGAGAAGAAGCTGGGAAGAATCAAGGAAAAGAAGAAGGGTGATCAAAGCTTGTTAATCACCTACTATTCTAAGAATTGAAGGTAATAATCTAGCTCTAGAACTCCAGTTTATGTTTTCTTGAGTTCTTTATCAAAAATAGATTTTTATGATTAATTTGTTAAGGAATCTATAATATAGTTTCGTGGGTATGTATAATTTAGTCTTTGTGTTTATAAGTGAGTTTTTAGTAATCAAATCTATAAAAACATGTTAAAGATGAAGAATTTAAGTTTTAGTTGAATATGTACATTTTGGCGTATGTTGGAGTCAAAATTGATGGTTAGTTCATGGATATAACCTTAAATTGATAGTAGGTGTTTTTAATACATTGAAAAATCAAAACAACGAAAGTTAAATGAATTGATTTGGTTAAGAATTCAGTTCGTAGTGGTTGATCACGCTAAACATGTTAAACATGAAAAACAGAGTATAAACTTTAAGTTTGGGTCAAGATGTTGGTTTTTTAATGTTCAAAGAATTGATTGAAATTTTTGTATGTTGTAGTTCTATGAATTACGAATCCATAAAATCGAAAACGGAATAATTTGGATGTGTATAGCTTGAGTTATGAAGATTAGAAGGAGGATAGGGTCAAAAAAATTCGCAAGAACAACAAAACTGAGAAATAATTGCGTAGCATTTTGCTATTGGGCACAACTGCGCTACCCCCAATGCTATTTGGGGTGCAGCTGCACCAGAATAGTAGTCAGGCGGGATTATTTTGACCTCCCGTAGTAAAACGACCATAACGTTTTCATACGAACTCCAATTGAGACGATTTAGGATGATTCGGAAAGATAACGAGTAGAACTACAACTTTTTTTCTTTAAGTTTTTCAGTTTGAGGTTGTTAATAGGGGTCCAAATTTCCATCTTTAGGACTGATGTGTATTCAGAGCCAATCGGAGGGCCTCGGGCATGCACATATGCAAGTGAAGTGCGTCTGACGATAAAAGATATTGTTCTAAGTTATAAGATTTGAAAATTATAAAATATAACGATGTTTAACATTAATCAATAATTTATTAGACAAATTGTACGAGCATACTACACATACACAAGGAGGCGAATCGGACGTGTGACGTATGAACGTTGAAATGCTATGTAAAGTGGTAATGAACTTAAAAAGTGTTTCAGATCAAATGAAATAAACATTATAAGATGTGTAATGATGTTAATATAAACCATTAAGGAAGGCATTATAAAGCATGATATGAATATTAACTCAATCAATTTTAAAGAATGTAAGTCACATAATGTAACACGGTGGAAAGATTTAAGAACTTAACTAAATGTTAAGTAATAATTGAGAGAAATATTTTAAGTCATGAGGTGCAGGTTAACTTAATTAATGTTAACAAACATTATACATTTAATATGATGTAATGACCAGCTATGACGACTTAACCGAATGTTAGGTGTCAATTTAAAGGGAACATAATGTGACGTAAGATAAGGTTTAACATAATTAAATTGGATGGACAATAAGGAGTCCTATAAAACCTTAAACACATAAAATGAACATTGTGTATCCAACCTAAAGAAGGTGACCATATGTTGTAAAGTAGAGTTACTTAAATGAATGCTAAGCGTTACTATATGGCTAATAGTTAATGTGCATAATTATATGTTGTGTAAGATAAGTGAAGTGAAGATAGCTATAAGCTATTAGTCTATTGTTGGTAATCGACGATCAAGATAAATCTTTCAGTTCCTATTTTCTATGTGAACTTGATGATGAACTGTTTTAAATTTGTATTGCAAAGAGCAAGATGTATTATATATGTTGTAAGTATGAAACGTTAAAGTCAATTTATGACTACGTTGATTGAGTAAAGAATGATGATTAAGTAAGGAACTCAATCTTTATACTTGTTATATGAACTGCAACATGTATGATTATGAGATGTGTGTTGAGCATGTTATTATGTCCTACGTAATGCATGAAAACTGTTAGATTTGTTGGGCTGTCGAGCTCAACCTTGCAAATAACCATTTTTGCAGGCTAAGGATTTAAGGTAACGCTATGTGCTACTTGAATGACGTGGATCAGAGATAATGCATGAAGATTAAATATTTTAGCTAAAGTTGTTATTCCTTTAAACCATGTTTAATATTCTGGAGATGTACTTAATGGTTTATGATGTTTATTTTATGTTGAGTTGTAAGGTTTAAGTTATCCGAAATATAAAGGATACTGAATTGGGATGTAAGGTTTTATGTAATAACTCTTATGAAGTTAATCATGAAAATAAATATGATTCAAGATATGTGAATGATAAAGGTTGTGATTTAGGGAGGTTAATAAAGAAAGAAGATAGAAAAAGTTTAAATTATTTCATATTTTATTAGTTATAGCATCAAATAATGATGTAAAGTTAGAATAAAGATGTATTGATAACGACCGAGGTTGAGAGTTGAATTGTATGAATTTTGGGGTCGTTACAGCCGCATCGTGTTGTTGAGTTGCCAAGATAGGTTTGTTAATTATCTGAACCTCGGGGCATAAATGCCGGAGTATTCTAAGATATAATACATGAGACACAAAGTGTCTAGTCTGTCCAAACATGGAATAACTATGTTAAGCGAGGGTTGGATAAAAGTTTCTAAATGAAATCAAATAGCAAAGTAAAAGCTAATAAAGCTTTTGTGTTTAGTTAATATAAATTAGGTTTGTATTGTATGAGTATAACTGATGTATGTATATGCATGGTTATATGATTGTGTAGGATTTTGTGAAGCGCATATAGGTATTAGTAGTTAAGCTGTAGTTTGTATAATCAACAAACCAGACAAGTCTTTCAGTTCCTATTTGTTATATGAACTTAATAACTGGTAGATTGAAAACTGTACTGCTATGAGTATGTTGAATTACATATGATGTGTATATGAAATGCGAAAGTTAATATATGACTATGTGGATTGAGTTAAGGAACTCAGTCTTTATACTGACATGTGAGATGCAAAATGTATGATATATTAGAATGATTATGATTGTTTTAACTAAGGATGATATTATGTGCTATGTGAAGCATCAAAACTGTTTGATTTGTTGAGTTGTCGAGCTCAATCTTGCAAAATAACCATTTTGCATGTTCAGGATACAATGAGATAATTATCTGTCATCTGGATGGTAAGGATCAGAAGGCATGCAAGAAAATAAACTTTCTTTATCTAGGAATTGTTTTGAACCATGCTATTTATGAAGTTAATAGTTATGATATGTATGAAATGTCAGGTTGTAATCATTGATTTATCTGATATATAAAGGATATTGTAGTGAGACATGTAAACTTATGTAATAAGTCTGTCAAAATGAATCATAAAATAAATGTGATTCTAAGATATATATGTAATCGTAAAGGTTATGATTCAGGAAAATAAAGAAAGAAGACAAAAAAGTTTTAATTATTTCGCATTTTTATTAATAATAACATCGATTAATGATGTAAAGTTAGAATGTCAAAGTACTGCTAACGACCAAAGTCGGGAGTGGATTTGTCCAAATTTTAGGGTCGTTACAGTTTATTAATATATATTTTTAACTATAGTATGTAATCGTAAAACTAACCTAAAATTAAGATTTATGTGCTTAAGATTTAAGTTAAGAGTATAAGTAAGTTATAATATTTCATCCTAATAATTTTATTTGTCCTAATTTTATATTTAGGATTTGTTTGCTTTTATTTTCGTATTCGCAATATCAAGGTAAGTGACTTTCCGAACTATTTAGTGTTTTTTAAATTATCGTATACTTTTATTTATGCCTTAGAAATTACTCAGATGCCTAAATGTATGACTTCAAAATTTGTTATGTTTTATTTAAGGCTTCTATTTTAAATTAAAATGTTATGTTCTGTTATTTCAAACTTTGGATCAAGTATTTATTTTTGAACAGTGAAATGAGATTATATAATTTTGAACTGTGAAAAAGTATCGTTTAGAATATCAATAATATTTTGAAAAGATTTTGAAATCCTCAGTCTAACTATGTATAGAACCCATTATTAATTACATTTAGTTCCAGAGGGGGTCGAAGAAGAAGAAGCCACGAGGGGTCAAAGAAGAAGCAAATAAGTTGATATTTCCTTCTAAGGTTTTTTTTTATGTCGCAATGGTTTTTTTTTTGTTTTTTTTTAATCGTTGGGTCATCTCATGGGTCAGTATTGGTAATGGGTCTAAACTCAAAAGAAGGTAAATTGGGCCAGAGCTACCTAAGTGCACACCTTAGCAGCTCTACCTCAAGTCGACATGTGTCGGGTTATCCTCTGCATCGTCGGGACAGACGACACCATAACAACTATGGTCAATAGGCATCATGTTTTATTTGTTAATTGTGATCAGACAAGTTATACTGTAGGAATGAAAACTACAGTAGAACATCTATAAATTAATATTGTTGGGACTGAATTTTTTTATTAATTTATAGAGTTATTATTTAATCGATAAATTAGAAATTTATTAATTTAAAAAGTGTTTTTCTATTCGGTGGACATAAATTTAATTACATTAAAATTATTGTATTTTATTGATGTTTATATCATACTTATTAAATTAATGTAATAACAGAATTCATTGCAAGTGATATTAATTATTTTTAATAATTAAATAATGTTCATTGTATCCACTTTTCAAATTACATTCACATTTTATTTCAAAAAAAATTATATTCACATTAAGTTTAATTAATTTGTATATATAAGTACATTGTACTAGAATTTAATACATTCCATGTACGATGATAAAGAGAACAACTATATAAACATCAACAAAAATTCTTCAAATCATACTCAACAATGGTTTCTAATCTAAAAAGTGTCCATAAATCCACCATGACAGATCAAATACACAAGGAATTATGCGAGTATAAGAGAGATCACCCTATATGTACTCGGAAAGATTCACAACAGTGGCTTGATGAAAAGTTTCATTTGAAAGTTAGTCATGGTGTAATATCAAACACACAAACAATCATCTGAGTACTTTTTGGCTAACTTAGAGAAAAGAGGCGATACCAAGCGACACAAACAAGCAAATTTCCAGAGATGGAGAAGGTTATTTATGAGTGGTTTCTCCAATACCAAGATCATGTGAATATGATCGGAAAGCTCATTTTGGAGAAGGCGAGAGAGATGTTGAAACTTTTATACCCTCAACAATCTTCTGATCAGTACAACTTATCTCAAGGTTGGCTTAATAAGTTTAATCTAAGACATGGTATCAAGTCATTTCGTCATTTTGGAGAGAGTGGTTCAGTTGATACACAAGACATGGAGAAGAAATTAGAGTTCATCAGGGAAAAAATTGATCGATTCCCTATGAAAGATGTTTTTAATATGGACGAAACTGGTTTTTTTTACAGGTTACAAGCCGATCATTCTCTTGCAACAAAGCAACTTGAAGGAAGAAAATAAGATAAAGAAAGGCTTACAATGGTTATTTGTTACAATGAGGATGGCTCAGAAAAAAAATTCTTTATGGATTATTGGAAAATATACAAAACCACGTTGCTTCAAGAATGTCAATATGAGCAGCTTGAATTGTCAATATCGTGCCAACAAAAGAGCATGGATGACTAGTGTGCTTTTTGATGAATATGTTCGTTGGCTAGATCAAAAAATGCATGGTAGAAGAATTTTATTAGTGGTAGACAATAGTCCAGCCCATCCAAGAATTATTGAAGGGCTACAAAATGTTGAGCTATTTTTTTAGCCACCAAACATGACATCAAAACTCCAACCATGTGATGCAGGGATAATAAGAGCTTTCAAGATGCATTACCATAGGAGATTTTACCGGAGGATATTAGAAGGCTATGAGACGGGACAATCTAATCCAGAAAGGATTAATGTCTTAGATACCATCAATTTCTCTATGTCAGCTTGGATGGTAAATGTTAAAGAAGAGACAATAGCAAATTGTTTCCAACACTACAAAATTCGTTTGGGGAATGAAGAAGTCTCAAGAAATTTAAATGAAGCAATAAATGAAGAAGGTATTCAAGAACTTGAGATAATGATTACTAATCTCAATTACCAAAATAAAATGGATGTCAATCACCTATTGAATTATCCGGGTGAAAATGAAGCATGTTCAGAAGTCCAGAACTTAGAAGAAATTGTGGCTTCTATCACGGAAAATCATATTGATGATGAAGCTGAGGACGATACAATACCTTTGGAGCCAATAACGCGAAAGGAAGCACTCATAGCGTCAACAACTCTTTACAAGTTTTTATTACAATTCGAGAATGAAGCACCTGAACTTTTGAACGCAATGAGAAAAATTAAGGATGAAATTCAATTAAATTTGAATTTCAAGACAAAACAAATGAGAATAGAATCATATTTTACAAGATTACCCTAGATATATTTGTAATTTAAAAGAATTATTAATTTATGATTTTGATGGGACCATATATTTAAATAAGGGTCTTTTTAAAAATTATTATTTTATTATTTTATCAAAATTATTAATTTATCCTATTAGCCCAAGTCAGGACTGGGAAACATATTTTTTTAGAGAGATTATTAATTTATCGAGTATTAATTTATAGAGGTTCTCCTGTATTGTTAGTGTAAATCCAATTGTCCATTCACCTATGTACTTCTTGATAATGTTTGATTGTTGTGGGATTTAGATTCCAGACAGCTGGTTTTGGGCTGTACATTTGGAAAAAATCTTTAGGAATTAGTTGCATTGATATAGCTAGAGGATTGGATTTCGTGACCTTTGTTATATATGTATTATATAATATATTTCAACTCTTTATCTATATAAATGCAACTCTCTCCTATAGGATTGCCCAAAAAATTGCCCAAAACCAACCGCTTAGAATCAGTATCCGTTGTTGTTTCTAAGGCTGAAAACGAGTCTGACGGATCACGGTCGGGGTCAGGCTCGGATCGGAGTCGACTCGGAAAAATATTGAACGGGACTCGAATTCGTATATGAACGAGTCGATTTTGAGCAGTCTTTATTATTCGACTCTTTAAACGATCCGGATGTGAGAGAAATACTACTCTGCTCGTTTTCTACATGAGTAGCTCGATAGATTTCGAATCATTCTCCAGGAATTCGATCGAATATGTTCGATTATGGTTCGCGAGTATGAATATATGTAAAGCTAAGTTGATTTTTTGGCCGGCTGACGATTTCTCTTCCTTAGTCCAGTCTTCCACTTCCTATTATAGTCTACTTCTAACTTCCTTAGTTCCTTCGAGGTTGATGTTAGAGAATTGTAAGAGTCTGCCTTTAATTTTTGTTTAGGAAATAACAATCTACAGTTTTTTATCATTTATTTTGTAGATAATCTCAAGATCTGCAGATGCATGGCTATGATTTAAGAGAGATATAAGGCTTAACTTTAATTGTTGGTAAGTTACCAGTCTGCAAATTCATTTAAATAACCCCAATTTCATTTTCCCCAAATCATACGAAACCCTAGTTTTATTTTCTTCTAAACTCTCGACCTAAACTTCTTCAAAATGTCAAACTCTGAGTCTGTTACTGGTACTCAACTAACTAGTGCTAACGATAATGGTATGCATTATTTATGTCTTTTTCTAATTTCTGTGTGCAGTAGTAATGATATGCATCCATTTGCCTTTTCATATCTAATTATTTGATCTGCTTTAGGGAAGGCATCAAATGTGTACCCACAGTCATGTATTTGTTTGATTATGTTTTGTAAGGGTATATACTGAACTGAAGTCTCTCAACTCCAAACTTAGATATTTTTTAGTTTTGGAAATGATTTCTTAAAAAAACCTTGATTTATTCATGCATCTCAAAGTTTATGTAGTTATTCATATATAGTTGTTTTTGTTATGAACCTAAAATCATGTACTTTTGTTATTTATCTATCTTTTTTTTCAGATGGCTTGGTTAATCAATCAACACCAATAGTTAATCCCTCTCAAGCCTCTGATAATGGCAATATTTCTGCCACTAGTGATGCTGTCATTGTAATTGACAATCCTAACGAAGGAGAGAAAGGTATTGTTGATGAAGAAAATAGAGAAGGAAAAAAGAAGAGAAAAACTTTAAAGGTTTGGTCTGAATTTAACATTATTAAATTACAAGATGGTACCAAAATAATCCAGTGCAATTACTATTTTGCTAAACTTGCACATCAAATCACTGGTTCAACTAGCCATTTAAATAGACACATGTTAACTTGCACAGTTCGTTTATCTAAAATTGTTGTAACAAAACAGAGTGTGTTGGCTTACCCTACTATTGAAGTTGATGGTCAAATGAGTAATTTGACAAATTTTAGGTTTGACAAAGAGAGGACCAGAGATATTATGGCAAAAATGATTATGGTGCATAAATATCCCTTTAGGATGGTTGAGCTTGAATTTTTTATTCTTCTCTTCAAATCTTTGAACCCTAAATTTGATCATATTTCTCGTGTTACTCTGAAGAATGTCTGCATGAAAATTTATGCTTTAGAAAAGAAAAAAGTGAAAGCTTTGTTGTTTGGCATCGATAGAGTGAGTTTAACTTCTGACTTGTGGACATCTAATCAAATAATTGGGTACATGTGTCTCACTGCACATTTCTTAGATTCTGATTGGAGGCTTCAAAAAAGAATTTTGATTTTTTGTCATTTACCACCTCCTCACACTGGACTCAAGATTAGTGATGCCATTTTTTCTTGTCTTAGTGAATGGGGCATTGAAAATAAGATAACCACAATCACTTTAGATAATGCATCTTCTAATGATTCTGCAGTTAGGAATCTTAAAGATAGTTTTGTGTTAAAAGGTAATTTGTTTTTTGGTGGAAAACTAATTCATGTTAGATGTTGTGCATATATTGTCAATATTACGGTACATGATGGTTTACGTGTGATTCAAAATTTTATTGTGAAGGTTCGTGATAGTGTGAAATACTTTAAGGGATCCCCTTCTAGACTTCATAAGTTTTTTGAGATTGCAAAGAAATTGTAGTTATGCACAACTAAAAAACTTTTTTTAGATGTTCCAACTTGTTGGAACTCCACTTATGCCATGCTTGAATCTGCTATGAAGTTTAGGGAGGTATTCCCTAGGTATCAAGAAAAGGATCCACGTTATCAGTCTTGTCCATCTTTTGAGGATTGGGAGAAAGCTGCAAAGGTAATGGAGTTGCTAGAGGTGTTCAATGAAGCCACACATGTTTTCTCAGGCTTTGAATATCCTACAGCAAATCTATTTCTTCCTGAAATATGGAAAATTAAAGAGTTGTTGCTTAAGACCACAAATGATAATTTTCACTTGTTGAGAGACATGACTTTCAAAATGAAAGAAAAATTTGATAAGTATTGGGGAGAGTGTAACATTTTGATGGCAATTGCATCTATCCTTGACCCAATGTATAAGATTCAATTGGTCATCTTTTGTTTTCTAAAAATTTTTACAACTGAATTTGAAGCTGATAGAAACATTGGGCTTGTGAAAAGAGCACTTTATGAGCTCTATGAGTACTATATTGGTGTTCACTGTTTAATACCTATTAGTGTGCCTAGTATGGAAGGAAGTTCTACAAATGCTAGTGTAGTTGCTTTGAGAAAAGTAAAACAAAGAGCAGAGCTGAGTTTGAATCTTGGGCTCAAGGTATGGACGTTGTTACTCCTATTAAATCTGATCTGGATACATATCTTGAAGAGAGTAGGTATATACGTAATGATGATGAGTCCTTTGATGCTTTACTTTAGTGGAAAGTAAATGTAAGACCCCAAATTTTATGAATAAAGATTTAATTTTCTTGAAATATATTTTTTTGATAATATGGTGTGGATTTGATATAATGTTATAGTTGTGGATAATATTTACAAATTTTGCAAAGCAAGCAAATTGTTATAAAATATTCAATTGGTCGGGAAATATTCGTTTTAACAGGAAATATTCGTTTTAACAGGCAATATTCGTACAACGGCACAATCATTGGTGGACCCCACAATGAAATTACTGTCAGAGTTAGAAAACAACATAAGTAACTTTTTATAAAAATAACGGTGAAAGTTTTACCGTTAACTATTGAAATACTTGGTGGTAAAAGCACAGTAATACGCGTGGTTGCATAGTAGAACACGGTATTGATTATTGATGCTTACGTGATAAGTCACTCAGTTATATTTAATTATTACTATAGTAATTGCTGCATAGTATCTCACATTATTTGATTCAATTATTGTCACAATATTTTATATTATTAAATCAATAATTGAGATAACAAGTTATTCATATTATTATTTGCATAATTAACAATGTCTAGAAAGTTATGTCGAGAAAAAGGGTTAGGTTATTTAATTGCGCGCCAATATGGATAAATTCTTATCGGAAAACTCCCTCTTTCCTGGGAACGATCTGGTTGTTAATATTACGAGTTATAATAATGATGAATAAATATTGTTAAAATCTATCGGTAGATGTTATCTCAGTTTTATTTTATATATATATATATATATATATATATATATATATATATATATATATATATATATATATCTATATATATATATGATGTTGACTGGGAAATGGGGGGGGAGGGAAACATATAAGGAAGGTAATATTATTATTATATATTATAATAAGTTTTGTTTTATATTAAAAATAGAATATATTTTATTTTATTATGCATAGTGTTTGTATAGTGCCTACATAGTGTTTGCATAAGAAAATCAAATTTTAAAAGTTTCGTCTGTGAATTCAGATTTCGCCCGTGAATTCGAATTCGCTGTTCACCCGTGATTCTAAAATTCAAATATTATCTTTTCCATTCTCCTATAAATAGGATGTTGAGTTTAGAAATAAAAATCACATCAGAATTAGAGAATTCTTCTTCTATAATATTGAGCGTATTTCTTTTGAGTTTTAGGAAGCTTTGAGTGTAGAAAACAGTAAAAGTTTTCTTCAAGAATATATCTGTTATACCAGTCGAAATTGCTCTCTTTTTGAGGTAAGATGTATTATTTATTTCATATTCGCTTACAATATAATTTTTCGTATTCGTAAGAAATTTTATTTTTGTTCAATATTAGCAAGAAATATTATCTTCGTTTAATATTCGTAAGGAATATTATCTTCGTTCAATATTCGTAGGAATATTATTTTTGTTCAACAGTTGTAAGGGATGTTATTTTTGTTCAATATTCGTATGAAATAATATTTTCTTTCGTACTCTGTAGTATGTAAGTAATATTATTTCGTTTCAGATTTCGAATTATACACTCATTTTGTTAAAATTTTAGCTTCTATACTCCATAAAATTAGTAGAATATCCTTAAAATTTGTATTTCATCCAGTATCTTTTCATGAAAATATTATTCTAAACATGCTTGATAAGTTTTAACTTTTTCATGCCGGAGAACTATTCATGGGGTACTATTCCCGAATTACTATTCATGGGGTACTATTCACCCGGGGCACTATTCATGATAAAAATTAATTTCTTTTCGATCTAAATCATTTTTAATACAATATTATTCTTGAATTTTACTCCACAAAGCAGTATCATGTTGACAATTTGGACATTATTGAATTCTGGATAAATTAAATTATAAATCTTTAAAAGTTTATCCTTTGCTTTCATTTAATTGAATTCTTATATCATTGTCATCATCCTAATACTTATATTATAATGAAAGTCATTTGTGGCCCGTAGTGCATAGATGGACTTGGTATGATTATGATCAGGGATTATTCGGTATAATCATGACCGTAATGTTACAAATGATGTGGTAAAAGTCCTCATTGGCCCGTAGTGCATTGATGGACAGTGGTTGGTATGATCATGACCATGGGTTCTCTTCGGCCAAGGGTGCAAAGATGAATTGTTTTATGGCATGATCATGACCGTTGATGAAAACAGGAATATCCTTGGCCCGTAGTGCATGGATAATTAGTGGCCATGATACTAATGAATATCCTTGGCCCGTAGTGCATGAATAATTCAGTGATGTGGATTATTTATTAAGTTGAGTCTCAGCAATAAAATTGATGATAAACTTTTAAATCATAGGAGATAGTAGATATCATGCTCTACTTGACTCGTCTAATGGATTGTTTATTCCGCTACAGTTGTTGATCTAAAACTTGTTGTCTATTGTATTCTATTTAGTTGTTATACTGTTGAAGGCTAAGGATAATTTATTCTGCATTATCTTAGTCATAATATTTCTTACTAGGCTAGTTGAGCTCACCCTTTTCTTTCACTGTTCTCTTCAGAAAGTAAAAATATAGCTGGGACTAGTCGGAGAATGGATTAACGGTCCAGATGGTTGTTTTAGTAGTCCTCACTATTCTGTGAAATAGTGTGATAATAATTGTAATGAGATTGAATTTGAGTTTAGATATTGTCTAGGAGACAATATTTGTATTAAAACTCACTGCTTATATTTTATCGTATTTTACACGACAGTTGTATAACTAAGTTGTATTTAAATTTTGTACCATGTATTTGGCGACTCAGAATGGGTGATGTATACCTATTTTGGGGGCATCACAGTTGGTATCAAAGCTTAGGGATATGATCCCTGACTGAGATGTGAGATTAGAACTAAAAGGGGAGAGACGGGTAAATTCTTCGCTAGTATGACCTACCTAAGCTTATTTGTTATTTAATTGATCGGTCAGAATATAGGGATAATATGTGGCATATCAATTAACCCTTGTTTTATGACAGTAAAATGGCATCTGAAAATGTTGAGATAAGTAATGGAGCACATGAGACCGTTGAGTCACCGACGATAAATAACCAGGATAATGTGCATCAGGAAGGTAATAAACCTCTTGTAAACAACAACACCAACCAAATGACGAACGATGGTATGTTTATGGACTTTTTAGAATTCATGCAACACCAAATGAGAGAGACTCGTGTTCATAATGCAGGTGGAGTCAATGGCAACTCTTTGCTAGTCACTGCTAAACAATTTAAGGAGCTGGGACCACCGGAGTTTTCTGGGAAAGCCAGAACCACTTAAGGCAGATACATGGATAAAACAGATCACCAAGATATTTGATGTCTTGGAATGCTCAGAGGAGCAAAAGTTTCCCTTCGCCACCTTTATGTTGCGAGGAGAGGCGGATCATTGGTGGAAATATGTAAAACATACTCAGTCTGCCACACTAAAGATGTCTTGAGAGAAGTTCTAAGAATTAGTCAACGACAAGTACTTTCCTGAAAGTATTCGTCACATGAAGGAGGTGGAATTCATCAAGCTGGAGCAAAACAATATGACCGTGTCACAGTATGGGGTTAAGTTTGCTGAGTTGTCCCGGTTTGTATCCCATTTGGTTGATAATGAGGAGTGAATGATGCGAATGTTTCTACGAGGTTTGAAACCCGAAATACATCAATACCTCATTTCTCACAAACTTTGTTTATATTCAGATGTTGTGAATAGGGCTCAGTTAATGGAGCGCAATAATGAGTCAGCTCAACCAAAAAGTAACGACCAACAACACGATAATAATCATACCGGTGGAAACGGCTATCGGAACAATGATAACCATCGTGGGGGAAATTATCATGCCAAGAATGGTAACCACTTCGGTGGTAATCATGGCCAAGATAATAGAAGTGGAAATTTCAAGAAGAGAAGGTTCAACAATGACGTAAGGACGTCGACAGCAGCACCAGCACCCGTTGTTAAGGAAGAAGAACGACCACTGGTCGTATGTTATAAATGCGGACAGGAGGGACACATCCGTCCAAACTGTACGCAACGGCCCAAAGCGTGTTTTAATTATGAAAGAGAAGGCCACCTAGCTCGATTTTATCGTGTAGTGAAGTCAAGTCCAGCTGGGATAGTCACGCCAAAGGAGGTCCCAAACAAGTCAAAGTCAGTAGTTTAAGTGAGAGCGTTTATCGAGGAACCCGAACGAAGTTATCACGGGTAAGTTAATCATAAACTCTTGCAAAGTCTATACCTTATTCTATACTGGTTCTACCCACTCTTTTATTTCACCTACTTGTGCTAAACGTTTGAATTTGACTCCAGAGAAATTAGAATTTGACTTACCTATTGAAACTCCGTTAGGAGAAACCTTCGTTACATCCACTGTTTATAAATCTTGTTCGATTCAAATCATTACCCTCACGTTACCTGTCGATCTTATCTCTTTGAAAATATTTACATTTGATGTGATTTTAGGAATCGACTGGTTAACTACTCATCATGCTAAAATTGATTGTTTTTGTAAGGTTGTTAGCCTTCCTAACCAACTTGTTATGCGAATTCAAGTAACCAAACCACTAAAGTCAATCACTGTCATATTAAGCCATAAGTAAAGAGCCCAGAACCTTTCGCTAGTGACTTCCTTGTGTAGAATGCACCGAAGCCAGACTTTTCGTAGGGGATGCCGTGAATAACGGAGGCAAGTTGATAGGTATCAATGTGACGTGATATCCAAGTCTTGGATGAAAGTCACCATTTTGAATGATATTTTTATCGTTAATAAATTTCCTGATGTATTCCCTGAAGACTTCTTAGCCTATCCCACTGCGTGAAATTAAATTTTGTATTGATCCCAATACAAAACCCATTTCTAAAACCCTCAAATATTTCTTCACCCAAAACGAACGTAACATGCGCCAAAGACGTTGGCTCGAGCTGTTGAAGGATTGCGATATATCATGCCATTCAATACCATCCTGGAAAAGCGAACGTGGTAGCTGACGCGTTGAGTAAAAGATCGTATACGGTTACGAGTGTGACATTGTTAACACAAAGACCCATTTCGTACGACTTACAAAAGATGGAGATAGAGTTAAAGACTCCAAGAACCTACGTGAAGATAGCGAATATACGATTAGAACCGACTTTAATCGATAAATTTAAAGCCGCTCAAGCTATAGACTCCGAGCTGATGAATGTGAAGGAGAAGGTTCAAGAAGGCATTATTCTAGAAGCAAGAGTCGATGAAGAGAGAAAATCTCAACCCTCGATTTAATTGGCCCATTTAAAATCCTCGATCGAGTAGGAACTGTGGCCTATAGACTCGCCTTACCGCTAAGTATATTGCGTGTTCATCACGCTTTTCACGTATCAATGTTACGTAAATATGTGGACAACCCGAATCACATTATTGAATTAAAACTAGACAAAATAGCAGAAGATTTAACGTATGAGGTGATACATGTTAAAATCTTAGATAAGAAGAAACATATTCTATGCTCAAAGGTTATACCTCAAGAGTTAGAATCTGAAATGAGAACAAGGTATCCGCACCTATTCGTCATACCAAGTACGTACGTCAATTTTGAGGACAAAATTTCATAAGAAGGGGAGGTTATAAGACCCCAAATTTTATGAATAAAGATTTAATTTTCTTGAAATATTTTTTTTTAAATATTATGGTGTGGATTTGATATAATGTTATAGTTGTGGGTAATATTTATAAATTTTTTAAAGTAACCAAGTTGTTATAAAATATTCGATTGGTCGGGGAATATTCGTTTTAACAGGAAATATTCATACAACGTCGTAATCATTGGTGGACCCCACAAAGGAATTACTGTCGGAGTTAGAAAATGACAGAAGTAACTTTTTATATAAATAACGGCGAATGTTTTACCGTTAATTGTTGAAATACCCTATGATAAAAGCACAGTAATACATGCGGTTGCATAGTAGCACACGGTAATGATTATTGATACTTACGTGAGAAGTCACTCAGTTATATTCAATTATTGCTACAGTAATTGTTGCATAGTATCTCACGTTATTTGATTCAATTATTGTCACAATATTTTATATTATTAAATCAATAATTGAGATGACAAGTAATTCATATTATTATTTGCATAATTAACAATGTCTAGAAAGTTCTGTCGAGAAAAGGGGTTAAGTTATTTAATTGCGCGCCAATAAGGAGAAATCCTTATCGAAAAACCCCCTCTTCCCAGGGAATGATCTGATTGTTAATATTGCGAGTTATAATAATGATGAATAAATATTGTTAAAAATATTGAGGGGATTTTTATGAAGTATTTGTTGTAAATTTTGCTTATTATATAGACCCCCACTTACCCATTTTTCAAAACTGTCAGTAGAAGTTATCTCAATTTTATTTTATATATATATATATATATATATATATATATATATATATATATATATATATGATGTTGCCTGGGAAATTGGGTGGGGGGAGAGGGAAACGTATAAGGAAGGTAATATTATTATTATATATTATAATAAGTTTTGTTTTATATGAAAAATAGAATATATTATATTTTATTATGTATAGTGTTTGCATAGTGTCTGCATAGTATTTGTATAGTAAAATCAAAATTTAAAAGTTTCGTCCGTGAATTCAGATTTCGCCCATGAATTCGAATTCGTTGTTCACCCGTGATTCTAAAATTCAAATAGTATCATTTCCATTCTCCTATAAATAGGATGCTCAATTTAGAAATAAAAAAGCACACCAGAATCAGAGAATTCTTCTTCTATAATATTGAGTGTATTTCTTTTGAGTTTTAGGAAGCTTTGAGTGTAGAAAACAGTAAAAGTTTTCTTCAAGATTATATCCGCTATACCAGTCGAAATTGCTCTCTTTTTGAGGTAAGGGGTATTATTTATTTCATATTCGCTTACGATATTATTTTTCGTATTCGTAAGAAATTTTATTTTCGTTCAATATTCGCAAGAAATATTATCTTCGTTTAATATTCGTAAGTAATATTATCTTCGTTCAATATTCGTAGGAATATTATTTTCGTTCAACAGTTGTAATGGATGTTATTTTTGTTTAATATTTGTATGAAATAATATTTTCTTTCATACTCTGTAGTATGTAATTAATATTATTTCATTTCAGATTTCAAATTGTACACTCATTTTGTTGAAATTTTGGCTTCTATACTCCATGAAATTAGTAGAATACCCTTAAAATTTGCGTTTCATCCAGTATCTTTTCATGAAAATATTATTCTGAACATTCTTGATAAATTTTAATTTTTTTATGTCGGATTACTATTTACGGGGTACTATTCCTAAATTACTATTCACGGGATACTATTCACTCGGGTACTATTCACCCGAGGCACTATTCATGACAAAAATTGATTTCTTTTCGGTCTAAATCATTTTTGATACAATATTATTCTTGAAATTTACTCCACAAAGCAGTATCATGTTGACAATTTGGACATTATTAAATTCTGGATAAATTAAATTATAAATCTTTAAAAGTTTATCCTTTTCTTTCATTTAATTGAATTCTTATATCATTGTCATCATCCTCATGTTTATATTATGATGAAAGTCATCTGTGGCCCATAGTGCATAGATGGTCTTGGTTGATTATGATCAGGGATTATTCGGTATAATCATGACCGTAATGTTACAAATAATGTGGTAAAAGTCCTCATTGGCCCGTAGTGCATTGATGAACAGTGGTTGGTATGATCATGACCATGAGTTCTCTTCGGCCAAGGGTGCAAAGATGAATTATTTTATAGCATGATCATGATCGTTGATGAAAACACGAATATCTTTGGCCCGTAGTGCATGGATAATTCGTGGTCGTGATACTAATGAATATCCTTGGCCCGTAGTGCATGGATAATTCAGTGATGAGGATTATTTATTAAGCTGAGTCTCAGCAATAAAATTGATAATAAACTTTTTAAATCATAGAAGATAGTAGATATCATGTTTTACTTGACTCTTTGAATGGATTGCTTATTCCGCTGCAGTTGTTGATCTAAAACTTGTTGTCTATTGTATTCTATCAGTTGTTATACTGTTGAAGGCTAAGGATAATTTATTCTACATTATCTTAGTCATAATATTTCTTACTTGGCTAGTTGAGCTTACCCTTTTCTTTCACTGTTCTCTTCAAGAAGTAAGAATATAGCTGGGACTAGTCGGGTAATGGATTGACGGTCCAGATAGTTGTTTTAGTAGTCCTCACTATTCTGTGAAATAGTGTGATAATAATTATAATGAGATTGAATTTGAGTTTGGATATTGTCTAGGAGACAATATTTGTATTAAAACTCACAGCTTATGTTTTGTCGTATTTTACACGACAGTTGTATAATTAAGTTGTATTTAAATTTTGTACTATGTATTTGGTGACTCAGAATGGGTGATGTATACCTATAGCAAACACCTTAAAGTTTAGATTTTTTTCAAAAATGGCAAGGGATATACTATCAATTCCTGTTAGCACTGTGGCATCTGAGAGTACTTTTAGTGCTGGTGGAAGGGTACTAGATCAATATAGGAGCTCTCTCAAGCCTGAAACTGTTCAAGCTCTTATATGTACTTCTGATTGGCTAAGGTGTGATTATAGGCTAAATAAAATGAGTGCTGCTATGGTATGATTTATTTCTTATCAACTTGTAGTTTATTTTTTTATTATTATTGTTTATGTATGTAACAAATTGGTTTAACACTTAACAGGTTGATGAAGATGGTGTTAATGACATTAATTTGGAGTGAATTGCAGTTGTGTTACTACTGGATTGCTGCTTTCTTCAGTGTTGCTGTTTTTCTATTTTTTTTTCCTTAATGAAATCGAATGGAAGTAAGGATTTGAACTTATTTTATGGGTTGTAATCTTTTGTTAAACTTGAATTGTTGTTGGTACTGTTATTTGGGTTTTGTTGAACTGCAAAATTGGTTGTGTTTGACTGCAGAACTGGTTGTGTTTGTAGCATCCCCAAATCCCTTAAGTTATTCAATTCTTCATTCCTAATATATAATTAGGATTACCTTAGTTTCCTTTATTTGTTTATATAATAAACAAATATAAACCATCATATAATATTCATATTCACTTACTCACATATTCATACAAAATAATTTGTGACATGTTCCACAATTCTCTTAGATTAGGTCACTAGTATATAAATAAAATATTAGGACCACTAAATAACGATAACCATTTAGGTCATTTAATTCTCATACCATAATTAAATAACTTATTCAAGTTATACAATTTATATTGTATAATTAAATTTAATTTCATCTTCATCTCCATAAATTGTTTTCAAATAACTTATTTAAATATTAAATATATAATTTAATATATTCATCATTTATTCAAATATGAATTTAATTTACTAACTAGTTGATACCAATATACATATTTACATATTGGATCTCACCTCATATTTTTACTTTACATCATTTGGTATAATATTAAATATTATATCATTGTCCAATTATTTTCTTTACTTTCTATAAATTGTCTTCACAATTTATTTAACTGAAGTAAATATATTAATATATTCACCACATACACATATTCTTAAGAACTTATACACTAACATAAACCTCATTATCAGACTATCACTTATAGTCTATCAAATCATTCAAGTTTTTTTTCAAAATTTTGAAATCCTTAAAATTCCTTCACAGAAACGTCAAATCCATACACTTATTTTCTGTCTAGATTCATCTTATAACCTTTAATCCATCATTTTAGGATTTTAATAATTATCTAAATTCTCGGGTTGTCACATTCACCCCTTCATCTAAGAATTTCGTCCCCGAAATTAAAGCATACTAATCTCTGCTTATTCTCTTAATAAAAACTAGGTTTTTAACTTAACCTTTACAATTTCCTCCTTTGAGGATTTCTCATCTATTATCACATTTCATCATAACTACTCACTAGGAGTTTACATCTTCTAAACATTTATCAAAACTAGGTTGTCATTATAACCTTTATTCAATCATCTCAGATTCTACTCGTACACAACGAGTTCACACTATTTTATATTTATCATCACATACTACCACAACATTACTCGGAAGAGTTTAAAATTTTTCATATATGTCTGAGGGATCATAAAATCATGAACTTTGAGGTTTAGGGGTATTTCTACCTGCTACCTCTTTCAATTACGAAAGAAAGGTACTCTACCTCTGAAATATTTTATATTTGGTGTGTTTACAATCACAAAGAAGGTAAACTACCGATGCGGGTACTTTAGATGATCAGTCTGTTGTACCTTAGTAATCGGAACGACTATATGCGTTCTTAGATTGGAATATTTTATCCAATTAGTATATCCTCATTTTTAGGGTTGTTCACCTCAGACTTATCATAAGATTTCGCACCAAAACAATTTGGTTCGGCATAAGCTTTCAAATAATACTTTGAATTTCATAAACATTTGTATAGCTAGATCAAATAGCTTAGACTCATACCAATAATTCGAATTTCAATCGAAACATGTTTCTGTCCAAATTTAATTGGCACTTAACTTTTCTTTAAAATTCTGAAAATCATTTTATGACGTCATGATACCGCACTGTATTTACAGTTCGTTTGAGGATTCCGTCATTTTGTGACTTTGTCATACTACATCATACTACAGTAATCTGACAATCTTTAGATCACATCCGACACTAAGTAATTCTGCATTGATAACTCCATCATTTTTATCATCTTTGCACCAGGTTCCATGATACATTGATGATATAAAAAATACATTTTGACATCTCAAATTATTTTTGTCTAGCCGAATCAATTAGCATAGACTCTTCTTTAAACCGTTCAAAAATCTTTGAAAATCATCTTTGGTGTCATCATGCCACAACAGGTAACGATGTGTTAATGGTACGAAGTTCACACCTACACACTTGTCACCATGTGTTGAGGATAACAAAAATTCATTTTATTTCGAAAGGCACATCAGTGCGAATTTAGCTTGATGTCAAAAACTTCGAAGTCTAGCATAGCTAGAAGATTTGGAATACCTATACTTCCACCATCAACTTCACTTTCTCTAATGATCCATTGCTTAATAGATCTATCTATTCCTATAATCCTCAATGCTCCATTCACAACTTTCCTATACCCGGTTTATCAAACTTACTACACATTATGAGTTTAGGAACTTTCCACAATCATATGAGTTTAAGAACTTGTCCTAGTCAGACCTTTGGCGTCCATTCGCTGAGGGGTTCATAAATATTTCATATAATTATGAGTCACGAACGTACCATAAGTATGAGTTTTAAGAACTCGTACTTAACCTTATATTCTCTACCTATTCGTTATGCACATGAGAAAAGAATCACCTTATCCACATGCATATAAAAAATATCGTGACATTAGGTTCCAATGATTATCAATACCAGAAACTAAGTGGTTGTCAAATCAAACTCGGCCACTAATCAATATAGGAAGCTAAGCGAACAATTCCCTGCCCATACAAAGAATTGGTCAACCTAACCACTATATCGACCAGGAGGCTAAGTGATTCTAAAACCAAGTACAAATTCTCCGCCCATACAAGGAATCATACAACTCAGCTGCTGACACGAGTCCTCAATTGAAATCCCACACCATTCTAACTTTCTCTTTTCTTAATACGAATTTTCTTTAATCCGCATCTTAACATTTACCACTCTTTTCTGAGTTTACATTGTACCATTTCATAGTACATTCTCTTTATAGCGTCAAGCTATATCATACCAATCACTTAACATATCTTATGTTATTCAACGATTTAATCTGATCACGTCGTGATCTTATTTCGTAATCATTTCTCCTTATACTTACAATCGTTTTATTTTACGATCTTCTTATTCTTCTCTTTAATCATATTATATTATGATTTTATTAACACTTCTCATCTTATAGATATAGTCTATTTATTATCACTTTTCATTTTTATTAATGGAGTCAGGTAACTCCGGATTCTTATCCTTATAGCATTTCAAGATTCTTCTTTGAATCTTATTTATCTTTCTCTTTACTTAATAATGAATTTCTAAAAATTCATCTCTTATCGCTTAAACTCGATCGGAGTTTATTCCTTATCATCATCTCCGCGGTTATAGCCTAAGGTACACCTACCTAAAGTTTCTAACCTACAGCTCTGATACCAACTGTAGCATCCCCAAATCACTTAAGTTATTCAATTCTTCATTCCTAATATATAATTAGGATTACCTTAGTTTCCTTTATTTGTTTATATAATAAACAAATATAAACCATCATATAATATTCATATTCACTTACTCACATATTCATACAAAATAATTTGTGACATGTTCCACAATTCTCTTAGATTAGGTCACTAGTATATAAATAAAATATTAGGACCACTAAATAGCGATAACCATTTAGGTCATTTAATTCTCATACCATAATTAAATAACTTATTCAAGTTATACAATTTATATTGTATAATTAAATTTAATTTCCTCTTCCTCTCCATAAATTGTTTTCAAATAACTTATTTAAATATTAAATATATAATTTAATATATTCATCATTTATTCAAATATGAATTTAATTTACTAACTAGATAATACCAATATACATATTTATATATTGGATCTCACCTCATATTTTTACTTTACATCCTTTGGTATAATATTAATATTATATCATTATCCAATTATTTTCTTTACTTTCTATAAATTGTCTTCACAATTTATTTAACTGAAGTAAATATATTAATATATTCACCACATACACATATTCTTAAGAACTTATACACTAACATAAACCTCATTATCAGACTATCACTTATAGTCTATCAAATCATTCAAGTTTTTTTTCAAAATTTTGAAATCCTTAAAATTCCTTCATAGAAACGTCAAATCCATACACTTATTTTCTGTCTAGATTCATCTTATAACCTTTAATCCATCATTTTAGGATTTTAATAATTATCTAAATTCTCGGGTTGTCACATTCACCCCTTCATCTAAGAATTTCGTCCCCGAAATTAAAGCATACTAATCTCTGCTTATTCTCTTAATAAAAACTAGGTTTTTAACTTAACCTTTACAATTTCCTCCTTTGAGGATTTCTCATCTATTATCACATTTCATCATAACTACTCACTAGGAGTTTACATCTTCTAAACATTTATCAAAACTAGGTTGTCATTATAACCTTTATTCAATCATCTCAGATTCTACTCGTACACAACGAGTTCACACTATTTTATATTTATCATCACATACTACCACAACATTACTCGGAAGAGTTTAAAATTTTTCATATCTGTCTGAGGGATCATAAAATCATGAACTTTGAGGTTTAGGGGTATTTCTACCTGCTACCTCTTTCAATTACGAAAGAAAGGTACTCTACCTCTGAAATATTTTATATTTGGTATGTTTACAATCACAAAGAAGGTAAACTACCGATGCGGGTACTTTAGATGATCAGTCTGTTGTACCTTAGTAATCGGAACGACTATATGCGTTCTTAGATTGGAATATTTTATCCAATTAGTATATCCTCATTTTTAGGGTTGTTCACCTCAGACTTATCATAAGATTTCGCACCAAAACAATTTGGTTCGGCATAAGCTTTCAAATAATACTTTGAATTTCATAAACATTTGTATAGCTAGATCAAATAGCTTAGACTCATACCAATAATTCGAATTTCAATCGAAACATGTTTCTGTCCAAATTTAATTGGCACTTAACTTTTCTTTAAAATTCTGAAAATCATTTTATGACGTCATGATACCGCACTGTATTTACAGTTCGTTTGAGGATTCCGTCATTTTGTGACTTTGTCATACTACATCATACTACAGTAATCTGACAATCTTTAGATCACATCCGACACTAAGTAATTCTGCATTGATAACTCCATCATTTTTATCATCTTTGCACCAGGTTCCATGATACATTGATGATATAAAAAATACATTTTGACATCTCAAATTATTTTTGTCTAGCCGAATCAATTAGCATAGACTCTTCTTTAAACCGTTCAAAAATCTTTGAAAATCATCTTTGGTGTCATCATGCCACAACAGGTAACGATGTGTTAATGGTACGAAGTTCACACCTACACACTTGTCACCATGTGTTGAGGATAACAAAAATTCATTTTATTTCGAAAGGCACATCAGTCCGAATTTAGCTTGATGTCAAAAACTTCGAAGTCTAGCATAGCTAGAAGATTTGGAATACCTATACTTCCACCATCAACTTCACTTTCTCTAATGATCCATTGCTTAATAGATCTATCTATTCCTATAATCCTCAATGCTCCATTCACAACTTTCCTATACCCGGTTTATCAAACTTACTACACATTATGAGTTTAGGAACTTTCCACAATCATATGAGTTTAAGAACTTGTCCTAGTCAGACCTTTGGCGTCCATTCGCTGAGGGGTTCATAAATATTTCATATAATTATGAGTCACGAACGTACCATAAGTATGAGTTTTAAGAACTCGTACTTAACCTTATATTCTCTACCTATTCGTTATGCACATGAGAAAAGAATCACCTTATCCACATGCATATAAAAAATATCGTGACATTAGGTTCCAATGATTATCAATACCAGAAACTAAGTGGTTGTCAAATCAAACTCGGCCACTAATCAATATAGGAAGCTAAGCGAACAATTCCCTGCCCATACAAAGAATTGGTCAACCTAACCACTATATCGACCAGGAGGCTAAGTGATTCTAAAACCAAGTACAAATTCTCCGCCCATACAAGGAATCATACAACTCAGCTGCTGACACGAGTCCTCAATTGAAATCCCACACCATTCTAACTTTCTCTTTTCTTAATACGAATTTTCTTTAATCCGCATCTTAACATTTACCACTCTTTTCTGAGTTTACATTGTACCATTTCATAGTACATTCTCTTTATAGCGTCAAGCTATATCATACCAATCACTTAACATATCTTATGTTATTCAACGATTTAATCTGATCACGTCGTGATCTTATTTCGTAATCATTTCTCCTTATACTTACAATCGTTTTATTTTACGATATTCGTATTCTTCTCTTTAATCATATTATATTATGATTTTATTAACACTTCTCATCTTATAGATATAGTCTATTTATTATCACTTTTCATTTTTATTAATGGAGTCAGGTAACTCCGGATTCTTATCCTTATAGCATTTCAAGATTCTTCTTTGAATCTTATTTATCTTTCTCTTTACTTAATAATGAATTTCTAAAAATTCATCTCTTATCGCTTAAACTCGATCGGAGTTTATTCCTTATCATCATCTCCGCGGTTATAGCCTAAGGTACACCTACCTAAAGTTTCTAACCTACAGCTCTGATACCAACTGTAGCATCCCCAAATCCCTTAAGTTATTCAATTCTTCATTCCTAATATATAATTAGGATTACCTTAGTTTCCTTTATTTGTTTATATAATAAACAAATATAAACCATCATATAATATTCATATTCACTTACTCACATATTCATACAAAATAATTTGTGACATGTTCCACAATTCTCTTAGATTAGGTCACTAGTATATAAATAAAATATTAGGACCACTAAATAGCGATAACCATTTAGGTCATTTAATTCTCATACCATAATTAAATAACTTATTCAAGTTATACAATTTATATTGTATAATTAAATTTAATTTCCTCTTCCTCTCCATAAATTGTTTTCAAATAACTTATTTAAATATTAAGTATATAATTTAATATATTCATCATTTATTCAAATATGAATTTAATTTACTAACTAGATAATACCAATATACATATTTATATATTGGATCTCACCTCATATTTTTACTTTACATCCTTTGGTATAATATTAAATATTATATCATTATCCAATTATTTTCTTTACTTTCTATAAATTGTCTTCACAATTTATTTAACTGAAGTAAATATATTAATATATTCACCACATACACATATTCTTAAGAACTTATACACTAACATAAACCTCATTATCAGACTATCACTTATAGTCTATCAAATTATTCAAGTTCTTTTCCAAAATTTTAAAATCCTTAAAATTCCTTCACAGAAACGTCAAATCCATACACTTATTTTCTGTCTAGATTCATCTTATAACCTTTAATCCATCATTTTAGGATTTTAATAATTATTTAAATTCTCGGGTTGTCACAGTGTTGAACTGCAAAATTGGTACTGTTATTTGGTTTTTGTTTGAATCGGTTGTGTTTGAATTTTGTTATTAGATTATAAATTGCTTAACTTATTATTTCTTTTAATAATTATTAGATGATTACTTAATATTGAAGACCTGAGGGAAGGAACTAAGAATCCAAATGTTTATTCTCCTATATTTTTAAAGTTGTGATATTGACTACTGTTTCTTGTTTTATTTCAAGAATTGAAGCATACAACATATTTGAATTTGATGCCTTAAAGGTTGAAGGCCTGAAGACTATATTAAGGTACTGTTATACTTACTGTAGATTTGTCAGTGTTATGCTCTACTTTTATGTTCCTATATCTGGCCAGCATCTTGAAATATTCAATTTTGCTAGCACACCCATGGGTTCGAGAAGGGGCCAATGCCTTGGAGATTCCTCTGGACATTTCTGTTCTATTCAATATGCGGCAATTTGTGCAGTACAGTCTCTTAAAGCAGTTTGCTCTACGGGTGAGAACTTTTTTCCATCTTTTCTTTATATATGGCAGATTTCCAATTAATATAATTACTTAAAATGATATTAAAAGAGGAGTTTATTATATTGCAGGCTTTGGCTAGTACTCTTGATGAAGGGGAGCTAGCTGATCTCAGGGATCAATTCCATGCAATTGATGCAGATAAGAACGGTGCTATTAGTCTTGAAGAAATGAGATAGGTTTGTTCTATTTCACGCTTAAATAACAGAAAGCATGCAGATAAGAACGGTGTTATTTGTTCTGTAATAGCTATATAAATTGAGGAAGCATGGTATGGCTGGAACAGATTCTTAGCCCAACTAGACCCATAAATAGAGAATGAAAATCCACTATAGATAGTGTCCAATCTTTGAGTAAACCTTGATGCCCAATCTTCACTAATTGTAGCCTTTTAAGCTTGTCATTGTTTTTTGAATTTTTACACTCATTAATGGTAGTTTTTTTTTTTCAATTTCTTTTTGGTCTATTTTTTCTCATTCTAGTTGGAAGGGGACAATGTTTATATGAATTTAGATTACAACTGAATGTTTTCTTGTACAGTCCAATTATATAGCTTTGAGTCCTTTGATGCTTCTCCAGGTGTAACATTATTCTCCTAGAGTCTATTGGATTATGTGAATTGCATCTTTATAGAGTTCATAAGAATTCTAGTATCATTAGAGATTTGCTTAATGCATTTGGAGGAAGGGATTTCCAAAAAACTTAAATTTAGCTTGGTTGGCTGTTCTTAGTTGTTGTTTTTAGGTTTAATATCTTCTGTGTGCTTCAGCTTGCTTTAATACGTTGACTGAAACTATGCAATCTTCTTCTCA
This sequence comes from Panax notoginseng, assembly GCA_016801055.1. NCBI lineage: Eukaryota > Viridiplantae > Streptophyta > Magnoliopsida > Apiales > Araliaceae > Panax > Panax notoginseng. The sequence goes on along the minus strand of CM029017.1, from coordinate 214,648,408 downwards.
ACTTTTTTGTTATTCCTTTCCCTCTTTCACGAACTGTCGCAACTTAGATTTAAACTATGCCAACGCTACTTGAAATAGCGACAATTTTGGAGAATATATTTTACACTTGCTAGAAACATTTTGGCTGAGTAAGTCCTATGATCTTTCCTTATTTGAGAAAAAGAAGTCGCTTGTTTCTTTCTATTTGATTCTGTGAGATAATTATATATTTTTAATTGCTCCACGTGACTCTTTTGGTGTAAGAAGAAGTTCATGTATAATTCACCTCATGGCTGCCGAATTCAATTTTTTCCTGAGATTATTAAGTGGCAAATGTCTTGAAAGATACTATCTCATATGTGCCCATGAATGTTATACTTGGTGAAGTAGAGTATAATCAAGAGGTTTTGTAGAAATGTTCACAAGAAAGTGCAACCATGCATGGCTGGTTGAGAGTCGAGAGAAGTGACTAGTACTTACCCTAGTTGTGTTACACATGTAACTTCAGTCCATTTTACTGCTATCAATTATGGTAGTTTAATTTCCCTGCATATCCAGTCAATAACTTCCTTAAACTGGCTGCAACTAGCCTGTGAACTTGGTTTAGTTGATATAGAAGTTGTATGAAGATGACATTTTTTTTCTTTTCACCCCTCCCTGAACTATCAATTCAGCTTCATTCTCTCCCACTCTCAGAAATTTATGTTATTTTTATCGTGTCAATTATCATATATGAGCTGCGTGCTGTTAGACTACAAAAACTCAATCAGATGACAATAGAGAATGCGAATGTTTCAGATACTAGTGCTTATGAAGTTGAAATGTCAGAAACCGAGCAAGCATCAACGTAAGTCCTGGTTTCTTGGAACAGAACTTGGAATCGTTTCATCTTAGTGGGTAAGTAATGAACTCATATGCAGGTCTTAGTTCACTTCCTCTAATATTTTTATTCTTTTTATAGCCTGAACATATTGTAGTAATTCATGTTTGGAGCTTCTTTTTTATTTTTCCCAAACCTTTTGTTGGTTTTCTAACTTTTTGATCCTGCCTTGACTAATTAGATGGTGCTACTGGGATACTTTGTATGTGGATTATACATGCTACAGATAATCTTGTATGCCATATACTGTAAAAACGAACTGCTGATGAATTCTTATCCCTAGACTTGGACACTTGAATCAATGTTAATGTTGCTGCTTGCTGGAAACTTGAATCCTTGTTATGCTGCTTGTTGGATAATGATGCTACTAGAAACTTGAATATTAATGTTGTTGCTGCTACTAATGTGTATTTTGTAATTCATATGCAAACTTTTTAAAATTGTATATTGTAAACTGTAAATTTGGAATCAATAATATGATATAAGCTCGTTTTTACTTGAGTTCGATGCAAAACAAGTAGTTCGAATATAATTTCGATTCGAGTCGAATCGATCTTCGAGTATCATTTTTTGCATCGAGTCGAATACGAGTACATTGTTTAAATTTTATTTAGAATACGAGCAAGACATTTTTGTATCGAATCAAATCTGAGCAACCTAGAATCCGGATCGATTCGACTCGTTTACAACCTTAGTTGTTTCCTCTCCTTCCATACTCCCTTTGTTGACCCAAAATGTATTATGATGTTTTTAAGAATATATATATATATATATATATATATATATATATATATATATATATATAAAATCAGTACTGAGACACAAGTAGTGATTAAGACAAATTAATTTTTACAATAAAGTCCTTTCACTTTAGAAAAGCATAGTATTCTACAAATATATATATACCTATAATCAGTACTGAGACACAAGTAGTGATTAAGACAAATTAATTTTTACAATAAAGTCCTTTCACTTTAGAAAAGCATAGTATTCTACAAATATATATATACCTATAATCAGTACTGAGACACAAGTAGTGATTAAGACAAATTAATTTTTACAATAAAGTCCTTTCACTTTAGAAAAGCATAGTATTCTACAAATAAGAATTAAGGGTAAAATACTATTACTCTCTTGCTTAGTTACGAGGGTTTACTTCAGAAAACTAGTCTAGTATAATAATGTGCAACTTAACTAGGTCTGGCAAAATATGGTTATGGGTTGGTTTTGGTTTTCAAAATATGGTTATGGTTCCATTTAAGAACTAAAACTATATTAACCATTTTTAATATGGGTTATGTGGGTTGGAACCATATGATTATGGTTAAAAACCATATTAACCATATTAACCATTTTAAAGATGTTTTGACTTTTAAACAAAATTTTTAAATGAACTTTTAATATGGGTGGGGTGGGGTGGGGTGGGGTGTATACATATTATTTTTTTTGGGTATGGGTGGGGGTGGAGGTGAGGGTGGGGTAGGGTAGGAGGGAAGAAGTGTATACATAATCACATAATATTATTTTTTTTAGATGGGGATGGGGGTGGGGGTGGGGGTGGGTGGGGGGTAAGGGATGTATATATAATCACATAATATTATTTTTTTGGGGGGCTGGGGTGGGGGTGGCGTGGGTGGGATGGGTGGGGGTGGAGTGGGGGTAGGGTGTGGGGGTGGGTGGGGTGAGTGGTGTATACATAATCGCTTAATATTATTTTTTCTTGGGAGAGAGTGTTGCGTGGGTGGTTGGGGTGGGTGGTTGGGTGGATGGGGTAGGGAGGGTGGGTAGGTAGGTAGATAGGGTGGGGTGGGTAGGTAGGTAAGTGGGTGGGGTGGGTGGGGGGTAGGGTGTGGGGTTGGAGGGGGTGAGTGGGGGTAGGGGGTGGGGTGGGGTGAATGGGAGTGTTGGGTGGGTGGGTGGATGGGTAGGGTGTGGGGGTGGGTGGGATGAGTAGTGTATACATAATGGCTTAATATTATTTTTTTCTTGGGAGGGAGTGTTGGGTGGGTGGGTAGGTAGGTGAGGTGGGTTGGGGTTAGAGTGGGGGTGAATAGGTGTGGTGGGTATGTGGATGGGTAAATAGGTGGGTGGGGGGTAGGGTGTGGGGGTGGGTGGTGTATACATATCATTTTTTTTTGGTGTGGGTGTGGGTGGGGTGGGTACGTTGGTGGGGTGGGTGAGTGGGGGTAGGTGGTGGGGTAGGTGGTGTATACATATTATTTTTTTTGGGTGTGGGTGTGGGGTGGGGAGGGGTGAGGAGTGGGGTGGGATTGGGTGGGGGGTAAGGGGTGTATACATAATCACATAATATTATTATTTTTGGGTGTGGGGGTGGGTGGGTGGTGGGTTGAATTGGGTGGGTTATGTGGGGTGGGTGAGTGGGTGGTTGAGCTTCTTGAATATGTAAATATGGGTGGAAAGAACTTTTGATTTGGATTTAGAATAAAATATGGGTCGAAAAATGGTTAACCGGGTTAGAACTATATTTCTTTTTTAAAATATGGTTCCAAATTTTACCCAACCCAAATAAAAAAAAGTAGTTAACCAATCCATTTGGTTCCAATTAATATGGGTTGACCCGACAGTTAACCAACTATATTGTCAGGTCTAAACTTAACTTAGGGTTCAATGATAAAACATTCTTTCGGTGAGACTACAAATATCCCACTCATTTGTTTGGTTAGATGTGCAACTTGCCTAGGTAATGTATTGCCCTATTTAGTTTTACTTTTTTCCCTTCTATTCTCCTATTTACTTTTACTTTCTTCCTTTATTCTTGAACACGTATCTATCAAGGTTTTTTTAGTTTTCCCACTTTTATTTCAGATGAAGTTGTATATACTTCTTATCACCAGGTAATTTTTAACGATCGCATGGAGTAACAGAGGTAAGTATTCCTAACCACCAACTTGCTATATTTTTTATATTTATATATGTAAAGCAAATACTACTGGTTCATTTAGGGAGGACTTTTAAATCTTATTAAAGAAGGTGGTGAATTGAATTAATATAACACCACCCTTGATATTAAATTGAAAACATAACATCCTTGGGCTTTCTTTAGTTACAGACAATAAAAGAAGGCAAATGAAGGTCTTACTCAATCAAGTCATTTTGGTTAATTAGTCATGTGTCTTGTACGAGTCTAGTTCCACAATAAAAGAAGGAAGTATTAGAAGAGTCAGAAAGGTTTAATGCTTATTTTGTCACATATATTCCAAATATGTGTGATTAAGCTTATAAGTGCCAATTATCTCCCTTTCCTTCCCCATTTACAGGGAGAAGAGAAAGAGGAAGAAATGGAAACACCAAACAATCAGCCAACCGCAAAACAAGACTATACTTTAGTTAATATAGAAGATCCTGAACTTGAGTCGGCATTTGTTAAAATGCTGCTTGTGGATTGGATAGCTGTTTTATCATTGAGGCCATGTGGAGGGCAGAGAGTACAATTTGCAAGAGCCAACTGACTAAAGTAATCCAGAGCTAATTCTTACTGTTCAGAGAGAGAGAGAGAGATGATTTTATTGGAAAATCATATTTCGTTCTTTATGTTGTAATCCACTTTGTAATATGATATAGAATAACAATATTATCGCCTAAATCGAATGGTTGACCATTCTTTCCTTAAGACTATATTCGTCTCTTACTTTTGCTACACAGGGTTACTGCGAATTAGTCTTCCAAGATATAAACAAGCCCAAATTTTACTCTGTACTAGAATTTGTTGTGTATGAACAAATCTAGTGCAAACTATAAATATGAAAGAAGAAAAATTATAACAAGAAAATTATTTAGAATAATAAATTTCTATGAACTTAAAAAGGATTTAGAATGAGAGAAGAATTGTGGCTGAAGTTGTGTTGATATCATTTTGGGTTAGATTGGCAACTTATTTATAGGTTTCCAAACACCCTTTTGAATTGGTTCTATGGGTTGACATCCCAATTTTACGTCGTTTCCCGTCATTTGGCACCCAAACTCAATATTACCGTTGGCCTAATTAATTAATATTAATTAATTAATTAAACAATAAATTTTCATAATGTTGTTGCCATGACTTGAACGTAAAACCTTAAGTTTACAACTCATTTCTCTTATCCAATTGAACCAATTCATTTGTTACCTACATGAATAATCGATACTATATTTATTATATACTTTTTAGATAATGAAAATATCCAACACTTTGTTCTCTTCCACTTAGGCTTCAGCAAGCTAGGTGAGGACAAGTTTATTGACCTTTGGATCAAATTTTTTTTATCTACTTTTGACTGTAATAAAGGAAGGAGATGTGAAAAAACATTTGAAAATGTGAAGCGTCACCAAGAATCAGGTTTTAAAATAGAACACATAACTAATTTTCTAAGGATATGTCACCTACCAACAATCTTACAGAAGCCAACTATGGGCAACTGTGTACCAATTCCAACTATATCAAGGTTACGTGAAGTAGGAATGAAATTTTAAACAGGCACAAGCAAGTGTTTACTAGACATGCAATATAATATAATTGTTGGAATGTCAAAGTTCAAAGTCGAGGACAATATAGAATGTTTGCTCAAAAACCTTATTGCACTGGAGACGTGCCACTATCCATTTGTGATGCAGGAGGATCTGAGGGATTTGAAGCCGACGATGTTGACCTGTCGGATAGTCCATTGATGACACTCCAAGACCATGATTTACTGGATCAGCGCAACGGTATTGGTTGATTTCGGAGTTTCAGCTTATGTCTTTGGGGTCGGGAGTTCGACTTCGGATGGCGTCATGACTTCGGGTATGGCAAACTTCTTCGAGAATGGCGTAATGACTTCGGAAAGATTGGATTAGTCTTATTATTATTATTATGATGATGATTATTATTATTATTATTATTATTATTATTATTATTATTATTATTATTATTATTATTATTATTATTATTATTATTATTGTTCGGATTTTGTTTCCATATTTTTAGGAATTCTATTATGATTTGGGAAAGAAGTTTTGTTAGCTATAAAACCCGGCTTGTGGGTCGAATTGAGATAACTTTGATTTTAATAAATATAATTTACACATTAGAAAGATTTCTTTGCGTTTTGGTGAACCTCTTGTTCCTTTGCCTGTGAACTTTTTTGTTTATCTAGCCCGTATGATAATCGTTATCCCGCCCTGCGTTAGTTGGTATCAAAGCTCAAAATTTTCTTGGGTTAGATTTCATCAGTTTAAATGGCTGGTGGTCGTGGTCGTCATGGGCAGGCTCCGATGGAGGAAGTCCAAAATTGTGGTCGTAACATTCAGGACATGATGATTGATAATTTACAGAGACAAGTTGCAGAGTTAACTTGGAGTCTCACGGCACAAAATTTGGGTCGACGTGAACAGGTTCTAAACGAGAAAGACTCGCACCTTGATCACTATCGTGGACAGTTTTAGGCTGAGGAAGTCTCACACCTTGATCATTACGAGAAAGGTTATTACACTCGTGGGCAGTATTCGACTGAGGAAGTCCAAAAGTATTTCTCGCACCTTGATCGTGATAAGGAAATTTATAATTTTGACTCCGATTTTAATGAATGACAGTTGATTGGAGAAGTAGCCGATGAAGTAGAGGAGTATAAAGAACCTATATATGATGAATAGTAGGATGAAGAGGTACTATATTGAGATATTGCAGATAGGAATGCTACAATTGAAAAAATTGGTCACGAAATTATTCCTTGCAAAAATAGCCCAGCGAATGAAAGCACCAAAGTGCCAGCCGATGTGCAGGAATTGTCTGAAGAGCTACAGAGACAACCTGATACTTTTGTTGTAGCACTGTCGAATTTACGTTTAGTTAATCAAAGGAAAAATATTTTAATTGCTGAAGCATTTTCTCATATATTTTTCATTCTATCTGTGTCGAACTCGAGGACAAGTTCTTTTCAACACGGGGAGACTGATGCAGGAGGATCTGAGGGATCTGAAGCCGACGATGTTGACCTGTCAGATAGTCCATTGATGACACTCCAAGACCATGATTTACTAGATCAGCGCAACAGTGTCGGTGGACTTTGGGGTTTCAGCTTATGGCTTCAGGGTTGGGAGTTCGACTTCGGATGGCGTCATGACTTCGAGTATGGTGAACTTCTTTAGGAATGGCGACATGACTTCGGGAAGATTGGATTATTATTATTATTATTATTATTATTATTATTATTATTATTATTATTATTATTATTTAGTTCTTTTATAGTAGTAGTATTTTATTAGGAAGTAAATCTTTTATTTTATTACGTAACTAATTACTATAGGAGTTGTTACCTTTTAGGATTTTGTTTCTATATTTTTAGGAATTTTGTTATGACTTGGAAAGGAAGTTTTGTTAGCTATAAAACCCGGCTTGTGGGTTAAATTGAGATAACTTTGATTTTGATAAATATAATTTACACATTAGAAAGATTTCTTTGTCTTTTGGTGAACTTTATGTTCCTTTGCTTCGGGTATGGCGAACTTCTTCGGGAATGGCGTCATGACTTCGGGAAGATTGGATTAGCCTTATTATTTTGTTCTTTTATGGTAGTAGTATTTTATTAGGAAGTAAATCTTTTATTTTATTATGTAATTAATTGTTGTAGGAGTTGTGACCTTTTAGGATTTTGTTTCCATATTTTTAGAAATTTTGTTATGACTTGGAAAAGAAGTTTTGTTATCTATAAAACCTGGCTTGTGGATTGAATTGAGATAACTTTGATTTTGATAAATATAATTTACACATTAGACAGATTTCTTTGTGTTTTGATGAACCTCTTATTCCTTTGCCTGTGAATTTTTTTGTTCACTTAGCCCGCAGGATAATCGCTATCCCGCCTGGCGTCACTTTGATATTTACATTGTAATAACCAAGAATTCTAAGTCACTTTGTAAATAAATATATTAATTAAACATTAATGATATTAAAAACTTTATGACATATATTAAATAAATTTGTGGACAAAGAATATATTTACATATCTTATAGTTATATTATTTTTTCACAAAAGTCTACTTCCTTCTCATTAATTACATCTCTTACTTCTAAATTTACTAACAAAACTAAAAAGAGAAGAGAGAGAGAAAGGTAAGAGATTTCAGCAGCAATTAGGAGCAAGAGAGAAGAGCTTTGAAGCTTATGAATCCTAAATTTATCAACTACTTTGGAAAGACTAGAAGGTGTGCCTTTAGATCAAGGTAAAAACATTAAATCCCAAGCTTTAGTTTCATGTCTTTTGTTGGTTTTAAAAAATCAAGAACCTATGCTCTTGAACTTCCAAAACTCTTGATTTACTTGTTTTCTAGTGCATCATGTTTGGATCTTACATTTTTGGGTGTTTAAAAGTTGATCAAAAAGGAAAGAAAAGAAAACTATGTTCAAAAGTTTAAGAAAACCCTAATCTTGTATGCTTTGTATATTTTTATGTAAGATATATGGAGTTCAAGCTTTAAATGGCTAGATGCATGCTAGAATGATAGATATAGAGTTTAATGGGTTTAACTTGTGTATTGGTATGTATTTATGTAGAAAAGTTGAGCAAAATGCTTGAAAACGTTTTTATCGACGAACAAACTGTAGCTTGTCCATAAAAAATTGTGCATTTTGAAATCTACAAATGATTTTTGTGGTTTTCTTTTTTCTGGTATTAGAGGGTTAAGTTAAGATTAAAACCTAGTTAGAATCATGTAAAAATAAGTTAAAATGAGTGAGATCTGAATTTTTGACCAAAACATGCCCAACTGTTGGAACATTGTAAGAACAGTCCACTTCCGACCCATTTTCAATAACCAAAACATGTCCAAATTTGCATTTTGATGATGGAATCTTGTACTTCAAAAAGATTGAAACCAATGAGATTGACTAGACGTCAATCAGAGTTGTAGATTTTTTTATTCAAGTTTTAGTGAAGGACCCCAAACGGGGGGAAAATGAGTTTCTTTGCAACATCCAGATAGTTTTTGCCGATTAAACATCGTTATCGACGGATGAGTAGACAATTCAATCGAAAAATAGAGAAACGTCGAGTACCTGGTCGTCTTTCTGGGTCAGCAGTGTTGAGTTGGATTAGTCGTTTGAAGTTTCCACCTCCAAGGAAGAATCACAGATTGGAGCCAGCTTATGGTTACGGCAAGGTTCACAACTGGACACACAGATCCATGTTCTTTGACCTACCTTATTGATATGCGTACATTGTCATTATTTGTTTTTCTTTAGTTTATAACAGGTAAAATGTATATGTAAATGAACAGGGGAATTTTGCAATTTCAATAAATTTATTTTTTGAGGTGGGTCATTGGCGACGGGGGCTTTGGCGACGGGGGGTGCCGTCGGCAATGACCTATAGCGACGAATCCAGAACTAAACTAAATAAAGGTCATTGGCGACGGGGATGATACTCATTGGCGACGGTCACGCCGTCGGCAATGACTGAAATTTTAAAAATTTAATTATGGTTATTACCGACGGTCTGTCCGTCGCTGTGGCCGTTGCTTATGATATAGTGCCGACGGCATGCCGTCGATAATGGGACCGTCAACAATGACATAGTTACCGACGGCGAGCGACGGGAGCCAAGGGCGACGGCCTGAGGGGCGACGGCGGGGGCGACATCATGGCCCGTCGCTAATGACCTCATTGCCGACGGCAATAGGGTCATTGGCGACGACATGGCCCGTCGGCAATGAGTGATTTTCTTGTAGTGTTGTATGCTTTGTGTATTTTTATGTAAAGATATATGGAGTTCAAGCTTTAAATGTCTAGATGCATGCTATAATGATAGATATAGAGTTTAATGGGTTTAACTTGTGTTTTGGTGTGTGTTTATGTAGAAAAGTTGAGCAAAATGCTTGAAAATATTTTTACCGACGAACAAACCGTAGCTTGTCCGTAAAAAATTGTGCATTTTGAAATCTACAAATGATTTTTGTGGTTTTATTTTTTCTGGTATTAACGGGTTAAGATTAAAACCTAGTTGGAATCATGTAAAAATAAGTTAAAATGAGTGAGATATGAATTTTTGACCAAAACATGTTCAAATTTGCATTTTGATGATGGAATCTTGTACTTTGGAAAGATTGAAACCAACGAGACCGACTAGACGTCAATCGAAGTTGTAGATTTTTTATTCAAGTTTTAGTGAAGGACCCCAAATCTGGAAAAAATCAGAAAAATCAAAGGAGCTATTGCCGGTTTTTTTTAAGGGAAAACGGTCCGGTCCGGTTCAACCGAAGTTTCCGGCGACCGGTTCAGCCCTTTTCCAACCGGATCCAAAGGAGCTTCTTGGACCCTAAATTTTCTAAAATGGTGAAGAATATTATAATATTTAATTTGGAATTTTTTTAGTGTAATTAAGTAATTATTAGTGTAATTGATGGTTTAAACCCTTTTAAATCATTTAAAATTACTAACTAATAAATTTTTAATGCCACTAACTGATTATTAAACTCATTAAGTATTGTTTAAAGTGTAATTAACTATTTAATTATTATTAAGTAATAATTAAATAGAATTAGTGTTATTAAACTAACTATTTATTATTTAATTAAGATTAAATAATAAATAGGGTTAAATAATTAATTAATTATCATTTAATTTATATTAAAAAATGATTAAAGAATGTTTAAGTATATAACTAATTATTTATTATTTAACTTAAATTAAGTAATAAATAATGGTAATTACTTACTTACTTACATGTTATTTAATTAACATAAAATTAATAAATTAATTATTTAATATTTAATTAATATTAAATAATAAATAAGGACAAATATTAATTAATTATTATTTAATCAATGTTAAATAATAATTAAAGACTAATAAGGTAAATAAAGTAATTATTTAAAGACAAATAAGATTAATAATTTGATTATTCATTATTTAATTAACATTAAATAATAAGTAAACATAATTATAAATAATAACTAAAGGTAATTAATTAATTATTATTTAATTAATATTAAATAGTAATTAAATGAAGATAGAGATTATAAAATAAAGAGAATTTAAATAACACATTAATTAAAAAATTATAATAAATTATTTAAGGATTTAATAAGTGTTTATCACTTAAGGAAAATATTATTAATTAATTAAATCATTAACCTAAGATCAATTAAATATTTTATAGGATTAATGATAGTATATTATATTATGTGTGCCTTGTGATTAATTTAATTTGCTAGATAAATAGCATGAGTAAGCGTATAGATATACAATTATACGCAATACTAATTGATAGATCAACCTTATCAATGTTAGGTCATTCAAAGAGTATTAATTAAAGCTAAATAGTTGTAACTCGCTCGACAGGTAAGTTTCTAACCTTAAACTTTCTACGTTATTGCAAGTTCTCTAGCTCAAACTTGAATTATTATTCTCAAAGCATATTAGTGGATAATTATTGATGATTATTCGATCCATATCCTTAATGATTATTAATATTCGCACTTTGTGCAATTGAATTCATGTTCTATTATTATTAAACTGTGATTTAAGTAAAGTTATGTCATTCATGAACTGTTTATGAGATAGATCTATGTTAGTTGTATCAACTAGATCAAGCATGTTTAAATTTGTTAACTCAAATGCGTTTTAAAAGCTATTCAATTGATTAGGACTCTTGACTGAGCAAAAGAACAATTTTACTAAAGCATTATATTGGGAAAACAATTGTTGCTCGTTTACTAAGTGTTTATGCATAATACACCAGTTATGAAAGGTTGATCCCCTTTATTACCAAAACTTATGAAAAGGATCAGTTTAAATACTAATAACCTTAGTATATGTTCATGGTTATTCCAAATCACTCAGCATCTATTATTCAATTATTCGCATATTCAATTGTTGATTCCTCATTCATGTTCTTTCACAATCGAATTATTTTGTTGAACATTGAAAGTTAAATTCCTTTCTAATCATGATATATCTCCCTTGAACTTAAACTTGTTAAGAAAATTAGTTGCTTACTCTTGCTATATCATGACGTTTATTTCAGCTAAGCCCGGAGGATCGAATAAGAAAGACAAAGGCAAGGGCAAAGTCTAAGAATAGCTTAATGTGAATGTTAATTATTATATTACCTGATGGAATTATTTATGCAAACCTTTTGTAATATTAAAGGTATGTTGAAGTTAAGTTAAGAAGACCTTGGGATATTGTTGTAAGACTTTATTATAATGAACAATGTATGTTTATTATTCCGCAATAGTTAGAATGTTTATGATGATGATGGATCGTCATAGAGTCCGAGGTTAGAGAATCCGGATTTGGAGGCGTCACATACATAATTGATTATGTTTATTTCATGGACATGTTTATAGACACTGCTACATATGTGGATTTATTTATACAGAAGGGGATTATTATGAACGCATTGAGTGATAGTGCTGCAATGGCTTCCCTCTTTAACAACCTTGGAATGGAAACTACATTCTTTAGTTCAAATTATTTAAGAGCATACCTGAAGACAAGAACACATATTGCATAGTTTCTTGGCTCAAATGGAAAGCAACATTCAAACGTGATTATTGCAGCACTTATAGGATGATTGCTTCTACGTACTGTGGATGCAATTATATTACTTGTGCTTACTCTGATACAAACCATATGTTCAGTAATTTCACTATTTTAAAATTTATTTATATTTGTTTGATTATATTTGTCCATTGTGTATTATATATAAATTTATCTTTTTAATGAACCCATTATTCTCTATGTTCTTTAGTCAATAAAAGATTTTTTCTATCAATTAGTATTACAATGGAAAAGTATATATAACAGGTTCGATTAGTACCGCCAAGAGTTTATTCGATTTTGTTGTGGTTTGGTGGCTGCATGGTGGCTTTTTTTTCTACTGCTTGTTTGCAGTTCAATTGTCGGATAGCTATTTGTTCCCAAGCCTCTACCGCAAAAATAAATAAATAAACTTCTGTCACTGTAAATGAGTAATTTTTACTAGATTTTTTTATTCAGTCAAGGAAAGTGTAACAACCCAAAAATTTAGAAGATCTTGAATGATTAAATTAAAGGTTAAATTTTAAAACTTAGAGTGAAAATAGATGATTTTTAAGAAAAATCTAAGGAAATGGTACGTTGAAATGATTCAACGATAATGTTACGAGAAAGAATAAGACCTAAACCGAGTAAGAATGATTCGGTATTGTGATTCCGAGAACTGAACCTTTATAAGGGGGAAAGAATGTGATAACCCAAATTTTTGGGTAATATTAAAATAAGAATTAAATAAATAAAATTCTTATTAGATAATATGTTGTATGATATTATATTGCATAAGTGGGTATGAACTATGCAATATGTAATGTTTATGCTTAATAAATATATTGGTATTATATATTTATTTTATGTAAATAAATTGTGAAGGCAAATTATAGAAAGGAAGAGAAGATTAATATACATTAATATAATGTTATATAAACATCAAGAATGAAAAGGAAAGCCAACATGACTTAGTTATGAAATATTCTTGACATGAAGCTACCAATGTTGTTAATGAAATAATTATATTATAATTTATTTCATTCAAAAAGTATTATTTGGTAGTAAAGAAGGAAAATGATGAGTACTCAAATAGGCTAATTAAATTACATGGAACCATTATTTTAGTAATGTTTGTGCTAATTACAATCTAGCTAGCCTAAATAAGTGTGGCAGATAAATGGATCAATTACATATTCTATTATATTTTTTAAAATAATTACAACAATAGTGTACTCATAAAATATTTATACAACTAATACAATATTTATTTTTATTTACAATATTAGTACAATTAAGATTCCTTAATTTAAGGTATTAGTACACAATTAGAATTCCTTAATTTAGGAATTAGTTATACACATGACTTCTTCTCTCTCTCCTCATCTATAACAACTGTATTAGTTAATCATCACCCTTCTTCTTCATTCAACGTATTCTTTCTTTCTATATATATATATATATATATATACAACGATATATATATTTATATATGCAAGTATCTGAATTTTATAGATTAATTCAGATAAATGCGTACACTTGTTTCATTCAACGTATTCCATGACCCGGTTACGGTGTGGATGGTTACAAGTTCAGTCCGGCCACTGCATACTGCACAGGAGTTTCTTGCTTGCGTGAAGAGATGATCAACTAAACTACAGATACTTGCCAATATCTCTTACGATTGTTTACAAGTCCAGTCCGGTTACGATTGTTTTGATTTCTTTTTGTTGCCAATATCTCTTATTCTTCCTTCTTAGACGAATACGTGAAGAGACATGGCGAAGGGAATTGGAATGTTGTCTAGAGAAATTATGGGCTTTCTGAATAATGGTAACCAAACCTTCATATCAAGGTAATCAAACTGTCATATCAAAGTAACCAATCAACCTCCACACTTTAAATTTTTTCTTAGGTCAGTTGGTTACCAAACCTTCAGATCAAGGTAAGCAAACCTTCATACTAAAGTAACTAATTCACATCTACACCTGCAGTATTTTCATAGTGCAGTTGGTAGCCAAACCTTCAGACCAAGGTAACCAATTCAATTTTATTAAGTTACCAATTTCGTTTGAATGTGATGCAGTTGGTAGCCAATCATTTATACAAAGGTAACCATTTTATTATTTATGAGTAACAAAATAGTTATAAAAAAATTTTCAGAACATTAAAAGTTACATCTATTTATTTTAAATTTCTTGTAGGGCGAATCTTCTTCTTATTCTCATTGGCGTTTTGGACAACGGAGATTCGCGGCGGTGTAGCGGCAGGGTATGTGAGGTGTAGCGATGCTGTAGCGGCGGACTATTATTTCAAAGTGTATGTAAGGGAGATGAAGATTTGAATTAGAGTTTGAATTATTATTTTGAATTTGAATTTATTTTTGTTGTTAGATCCAAATATTTGAATGAATTATTAATTATGGTAGTTATTTGTCATTGATTTTAGGTTTCCTTATTAATGTGAATTTTACTATTTTTTGTAATATGGCTCTTAATTACACTCTTTTTTGTAATTATTTGGTTGATGCACTTTTCTTGTAATTACTTTCTATTTGTTGTATACTTATGTAAAGGACCCTAGATAAATTTATATATATTGATATGTGTAAGTGTCGACATGTAAATATTGGGCCAACTTAAATTTTTCATGCTTGTGTGCAAGCATTTTTAATTTCTTAAGTGATAAGGGTAGTTGTACTAAGCCCAAAATAAAGCTATATCCACTCTCTCTTTATGTCCAAATTCAGTAGCCCACGCTGGAAAAACAAGGAGTTGATTGCATACTTTGAGCCCAAATACTAATTTAAATCCAGCACTGTTATTGTACATTCCAGCAGCCCTGTTGGGAGAAATAAGCTATAAGTCTTGTTAGTTCGCTGATAGTAGAAACTGGTTCCAAAAAGAGAGCAGTAAGTTAGTTAGTTAACAAGTTAGTTGACCCCTAAGAGTGCCTAAGTTATCTGTTAGGGGGCTAGATCACTGCAAAGCCAACTAGCTGCTAGAAGTAGACTGTAACAGGAGAACTTTTAGAGGCCAATATAGGGTGGCTGTGTAGGAGCCACTGCAGAGCAGTCTAACTGCTAGAGGTACTGGAGTGTAAACTAGTGGTCAGGTAGACTGACTGAGAGATAAGAATGTACAGCCGTATATGCCATATAAGACACTTCAAGCTCAGTTAGTCATACCCCTTCACAAGCTCCAGAGTATAATAGCCATACGGATAGAGGATAGAGCAATAAGAATTCGGCTGAGAAAGAGAAAGGAATAAGCAACACATCTCTATAATCTCTAAGCTAGCAAGGTAATTCCATTTCTAACTCCTTCCCTTCTATTTCTATTCCATTATTCTCAAGCACAAACAGAATTGCCTGGGCCGAATGGCTTTGTTAGTATACCTTGTATTGATTGTGATTTTATAATGAGTATTATGATTTGTGCTTATGAAGTTAGTTAATAGCAAAGAAAGTTAGTAACTTGAATGGGTTAAATTGATTTTAGTTATGTAGTTGATCTCTATTGACTGTGACTTAAATTGGGTATATGAAAGCATGGTTAACTGGGTTGTGTATGGGAATCATATCAATTCATATTACATACATTAGAATCAAGAAATAAAAGCTTAAAGTTTAGTAAGGTATAGATAATATGCAAATTTGTTGATTTCTCATATATATAGCTGTGTATGGAACTGTTATTGACTGAGATAGAGCAAAGGAGATAGGTTGGTTGTGCGGAGATATAAGGGAGTTAAAATGGGATGACAGCACAAATAAATGGCTATGAAATGAGTGTTCAAAAACAGCGCACACCACTTGTTCGATAAAAATCCTCTAAGAACTGTTTTGGTTAAAAACCAAGTATTAGGCAAAACTAAAGCTTGGTCTAGATATATATAACATATATGATGACAATTAAAGAGCTTGAACATACTTAGTTAAAGCGAAAAGCAATTGGAAATCAAAACGAAAAGTGAAAAACTAGTATGAACGCTGACCTTGAAGTCAATTTCGGGTCTAGTATATGTTTCCAGAAAATTTTGGGCTTTTGGTATGTTATAGTACACTGAATAAGCTTTCCATAGACTCCGGAACGGACTAATTCCGACTTCGGAGCAAAGAGTTATGATCATTCAAAGTAGTCGAGTCAAAACTGTCTAACCCACTCGTGTCAGTCCCTTTACACGGAAATTCTGGAATTCTGTGTTTTGAATTTGGAAATGGTCAAAGAATGAAAGTTGTAGCCTCGAAAGTTAGCTTCGCGTGGGCTCAAGAATCGCTCAAAAATGTTTTGAAACGAATAAGTTATGACTGTTTTAGCGAGAGAGGGTACAGCTGGGAATAAATTGAAACTGTTATGAACGTATACTTTTGACGTATTGTTTGGGCTACCTAATGAACCCGAATTGGGTGACTCGTATTTTCTAAAAATAGTCTCATATACCAAGTATGTCATATTCGAAAAATCAACACAATCCGATATATGAACTGAAAGTAATTAAACCACAAAATGGGTATATTGGGAACAAGGCAGCTGCCCACGGCAGCAGCAGTGGCCATGTTGGGCGATGACGGGGTGCTCTCTTGGCTCTCAGTCAACCCATTTGAGCTAATCAAATTGCTCAGCTAATGTGTCTCGATATTTGGTGAATGTATCATCTATGGTAGCTTCAAAACCCAGCTCAAACAAATCAAGAATGTGGGAATACAAGTGTAGCAAAGCACGGAGCAAAGGAAAGAGCTGCTGCCCAGCAGCAGCAACGGGTACCACCAGCAGAAGCATGTAGTAGTTTTGGGTTGGGCAAATTATAGCTTCATTTTTAGTTTCATAATGTACCGAAAAGATTTGCTTATAAATTTCTAGAGTAAGCAATTACAAGAGTTATAATATATTCAAATTTAAGAAAAGAAATTTCGCAAGGTGGGGAGCAAGGGATGCTGCCTAATGGCAGCAGTAGATGGCAGGGGAGACCTGCTAGAGCAGTTTTGGGCCGGCCATTTTCAGCTTTATGACATAGTTCAAAAGTTTACCCATAAAGCTTAATTTATAACTCCTAAATAAACAAGTGTGTAGAATATATACCAAATCTATAATTCAACTAAATGGATTATGTAAAAGATAAGAAAATTTGTCAGAAGATGCATAGTATGTTTAAGGGTTATTAGGTTATGCTTGGGGCCGCGAGGCCACACCAAGCACGGCTGAACCCCACAGGGCCAAGCAAAGCTTGGCTGCCGACATGGTTGGTCGATAAAGGACTGTTAACCAAACCAGGCCGTGCTATAGGGCTGCTAGTGCAAAAAAAAAAGGGGGCTGTTTAGTATTACTTGGAAACGCAATGGGTTTTTACAACACAATTTAAAAGAATGGGTATATTAAGCAATTTGAAAGCTATAATTTATCCATAAATTATATAATCATGAACAATACATAAAATATATTTTGTATTCACCTTGAATACTTGAGTAATGAACAAGAGATATGGAAAACCCATATATTAAGCTATGAATGGGTTATAAATGGTTTGTAACCACATATATAACGTATTAATGTGCTAAAAGCTATGTTAAAACCTTTTGAGCAAATAGTGGCTAAAGAAAGCCAAAGTCTAAAAGGTTCTAAATGAATATAAAAGTTTTTCAAAAACGAAAAACAAGGGATGTTGAAATAACCTATGGGATTATATAGATACACGCGTACATGTTATATAATCTTGAGTTTGCGCATAGAATACGAATCATTTATGTAATGAATTATAGAAGGAATATGTTGGCACCGTTAAAAGCTACCTTAAATGTAAAAGTACTATACCAAATGAAAATTGACAAAAGGTATACATCGAAAACAAATGGTTTTCGATATGCAGAACAAATATTGAGGAAAAGAAATCCAAAGTTAATTAAATGGCATATATAGGTACATGAATAAATGATTATAATCATAAGTTATGCACATACATAAGATGAATAGATATCATATGTATATCTATGAGCTAAGCGAATGAGATATGATTTTACTTTATAATTCAAGTATATACACGAAGAATATATATTTCATTAATATGTATACGTTAAGCATGGAAAGCTACTATACATGCGAAATGGAGTAAGTTACTCACAAAAGCAAAGTTAAGCTAGAAATGCTCAAAGAAAGGCACAAATGTACTATATAGCTATAAATTTACATATGGATGAATGATAAGTCTATAAATGCATTGTAAAGAATATATAGACTATAGATGTTATGAATTGACATTTTAAAAGCCGTGTTGGAACTTTTTGAGAATGTATGGCTATATTAAGACGAAACCTAAAATATTCAAGAGAAATATGAAGGTTTCTTGGAAATAAGAATATCAGATATTGATATAGTTTATGTGAATATTTACTAACCATACAGGTTATGAGATATGAATGTGTGATTAATGTATGCATACATGTTAACATAACTGTGTAGGAATTGTGGAGAGAAGCTAAGTTAAATTTTTTCGGTAATCTCCAATCAAGGCAAGTTTCTCAGTTTATTTATGTGGACTTATAATTGCTATAGATAACTGTTAGCATGATTTATGTTTATAAGTATGTAATAACTATGAACTGCATTATTTGCCTTGTGAATGATGAAGGTCAAATTATGTCTAATTATTGAATTGAGTCAGGGAACTCAATACATATGTGCAATGAATGACATGTACAGGACATGTGTAGTATGCTATGGTATGTATGTTGCTACCAGCAGGACATAAATGTGATAATGCATTTGTACTATGCTTGAATACCAAGAATATAAATGCATGAATTGAAAGTGATCAAACCTATGTGCTACATGATGCATGATAGACTGTTAGACTTGTTGGGTCGTCCTGCTCAATCTTGCTTAATTTGCAGGTTAAAGATATGATGCGATCTATCGTGATTAGGAGCGTATGAAAAGAAGACTAGTGATTTAATTGAGAGTGTGTTGAATCATTTGATGATATTTTCATGTGTAAATCATAGATGTGTAAATTTTTGAATTATTCGATAGATGAAGATTATTTGTTCTAAAAAGGAGATATGCATGAAATAATGAATTGTACATATATTCATATCTATTCAGATTAAATAAATCATGTAATAAATATGATTCTAGTATAAAGAAGAATTGTAAAGGTTGCGATTCAGGGAATGAATGAATGGAAAGAAAGAAAGAAAAAAAAATTATTCCGCATTTTTAGCTATTTTAACATTAATTAATATTTTAAAGCTAGAACAGGATTATATTAACTCACAAGATCGAGAAGGAAAATAGTCCCGATTTTGGGGGCGTTACAGTTGGTATCAAAGCTGTAGGTTATAAAATTTAGGTAGGTGTGCCTTAGGCTATAACCGCAGAGATGAGGATAAGGAATAAACTCAAATAGAGTTTAATTTGTTACTCAAATAGAGTTTAATTTGTTAAGAGATGAATTTGGGAAATTCATTATTAAGTAAATAAGATTCAAAGAAGAATCTTGAAAAGTTATAAAGATCCAGAGTTACCTAGCTCTGATGTTAAAGACAAAAAGTAATAATGAATAGATAAAGTCTATGAGCTAAAAGTATAAAGGGAAAGGAGATCGTAAAATAAAACAATCATAAGATAGAAGAGAATCATAATATAACACGATTATAAGATAAGATCACGACGTGATCAGATTGAATAACAGATAATCTATGAAATGATTGGAATGATATAGCCTGACGCTATAAAGAGAATGTACTATGAAATGGTACTATGCAAACTCAGAAAAGAGTTGTAGATGATAAGATACGGATTAAATAAAATTTGTATTGAGTAAGGGGAAGCTAGAATTGGGTGGGATTTCAATTGAGAACTAATGTCAGCAGCTAAGTTGTATGATTCTTTGTATGGGCGGGAAATTGTATTGGGTGTAACAACCAATTAGCTTCTGATAGTGATAATCATTGAAATGTTTGTGTCACGCAATTTGCTATATACCTGTTGAGAAGGTGATTCTTTTCTCATGTGTATAATGGATAGGTAGAGAATATAAGATTAAGTTAGATGATATTAAGATTAGGTACAGTTCTTAAAACTATTGCATATGGTAAGTTCGTGACTCATAATCATATGGTATGTTTTGAACCCCTCAGCGAATGGACGCCTATGGTCTGACTAGGATAAGTTTATAAACTCATATAGTTATGGCAAGTTCTTGGATTTTCAAAGTGTAGTAAGTTTGATGAACTGGGGTATAACTAAGTGTGAATAAAGTATTGAGGATGATAGGAATAGATAAGACTTATTAAGCAATGGATCATTATAGAAAGTGGAGTTGATGGTGGAAGCATATGTATTCCAAATCTTCTAGCTATGCTAGACTTCGAAATTTTTGACATCAAGCTAAATTCGTACTATGTACCTTTTAAAAATGTATTTTTATTCTCAACGCATGGTGACAAAAGTGTATGTGTGGACTTCGAGACACTTACACATCGTTACCTGTTGAGATATGATAGCACTAAAACTGATTGTCAAAGATTTTTGAACTGTTTAAAGAATAGTCTATGTTAATTGTTTCGGCTAGACGAAAATGATTTGAAAATATCAAAATATATTTTATATCAGTAATGCATCATGTAACCTGGTGCAAAGATGATAAAAATGATAGAGTTATCAATGCAGAATTACTTAGTGTTGGATGTGATCTAAGGATCATCAGCCCACTATGGTATGATGTAGTATGACAAAGTCACAAAATGACGGAATTCTCAAACGAACTGTAAATACAGTGCGGTATCATGACGTCATAAAATGGTTTTCAGAATTTTAAACCAGTTCAAGAAAAGTCAATACCAATTAAAGTGGCTGGAAAAAAAAATGTTTCGATTGATGTTCGAATTATTGATATGCGTCTAAGCTATTTGATTCAGCTAGGCAAATGTTTATGAAAGTTCAAGTATTTCTTTGAGAATTTATCCCAAACCAAATTGTTTTGGTGCGGAATCTTATGCTAAGTCTGAGGTGAACAACCCCGATTAGATAAAATAATTCAATCTAGTAGCCCAAATAGTCGCTAAACAGGATTGATACGTTGTGCACGACGTAGGGTACGATAGGCTGATCACCTAACGTACTCATATTTATACTAGGCTGATCACCTAGTACAACATGTTTACAAAATTGGTTGCAGTGAATACCGTTAAACCTGAGAGTTCATGGTCTATATGACCCCTCAGCATAATATGAAAAGTTTTTAACTTCCTAAAAAGGGTAGAAATGGTTGAATGAGATGATAGAAGAGAAATTCTCAGAGGAGGAAAATGTAAAGGTTAAATTGAGAACCTATTTTCGGTGAATAGGAGAAGCAAATATTAGTAGACTGTAATTTCGGGGACGAATTAGAAGGGGTGAATGTGACAACCCGAAAATTTAGAAGATCTTGAATGATTAAATTAAAGGTTAAAGTTTAAAACCTAGAATGAAAATAGATGATTTTTAAGAAAAATCTAAAGAAATGGTACGTTGAAATGATTCAGCGATAAGGTTACGACAAAGAACAAGACCTAAACCGAGTAAGAATAATTCGGTATTATGATTTTGGGAACGAAACCTTTATAAGGGGGAAAGAATGTGATAACCAAAATTTTTGGGTAATATTAAAATAAGAATTAAATAAATAAAATTCTTATTAGATAATATGTTGTATGATATTATATTGCATATGTGGGTATAAACTATGCAATATGTAATGTTTATGCTTAATAAATATATTGGTATTATATATTTATTTTATGTAAATAAATTGTGAAGGCAAATTATAGAAAGGAAGAGAATATTAATATACATTAATATAATGTTATATAAATATCAAGAATAAAAAGGAAAGCCAACATGGCTTAGTTATGAAATATTCTTGACATGAAGCTACCTATGTGGTTAATGGAATAATTATATTATAATTTATTTCATTCAAAAAGTATTATTTGGTAGTAAAGAAGGAAAATGATGAGTACTCAAATAGGCTAATTAAATTACATGGAACCATTATTTTAGTAATGTTTGTGCAAATTACAATCTAGCTAGCCTAAATAAGTGCGGTAGATAAATTTACATATATTGATATGTGTAAGTGTCCACATGTAAATATTGGGCCAACTTAAATTTTCCATGCATGTGTGCAAGCGTTTTTAATTTCTTAAGTTATTAGGGTAGTTGTACTAAGCCCAAAATAAAGCTATATCCACTCTCTCTTAATGTCCAAATTCAGTAGCCCACGCTGGAAAAACAAGGAGTTGATTGCATACTTTGAGCCCAAATACTAATTTAAATCTAGCCCTGTCATTGAACATTCCAGCAGCCCTGTTGGCAGAAATAAGCTATAAGTCTTGTTAGTTAGCTGATAGTAGAAACTGATTCCAAAAAGAGAGCAGTCAGTTAGTTAGTTAACCCCTAAGAGTGCCTAAGTTATCTGTTAGGAGGCTAGATCACTGCAAAGCCAACTAGCTGCTAGAAGTAGACTGCAACATGAGAACTTTTAGAGGCCAAGATAGGGTGGTTGTGTAGGAGCCAGTGCAGAGCAGTCTAACTGCTAGAGGTACTGGAGTGTAAACTAGGAGTCAGGTAGACTGACTGAGAGATAAGAATGTTCAGCCGTATATGCCATATAAGACACTTCAAGCTCTGTTAGTCATACCCCTTCACAAGCTCCAGAGTATAATAGCCATAAGGATAGAGGATATAGCAGTAAGAATTCGGCTGAGAAAGAGAAAGAAATAAGCAACACATCTCTATAATCTCTAAGCTAGCACGGTAATTCCATTTCTAACTCCTTCCCTTCTATTTCTATTCCATTATTCTCAAGCACAAATAGAATTGCCTGGGCCGAATGGCTTTGTTAGTATACCTTGTATTGATTGTGATTTTATAATGAGTATTATGATTTGTGCTTATGAAGTTAGTTAATAGCAAAGAAAGTTAGTAACTTGAATGGGTTAAATTGATTTTAGTTATGTAGTTGATCTCTATTGACTGTGACTTAAATTGGGTATATGAAAGCATGGTTAACTGGGTTGTGTATGGGAATCATATCAATTCATATTACATACATTAAAATCAAGAAATAAAAGTTTAAAGGTTAGTAAGGTATAGATAATATGTAAATTTGTTAGTTTCTCATATATATAGCTGTGTATGGAACTGTTATTGACTGAGATAGAGCAAAGGAGATAGGTTGGTTGTGCGGAGATATAAGGGAGTTAAAATGGGATGATAACACAAATAAATGGCTATGTAATGAGTGTTCAAAAACAGCGCACACCACTTGTTCGATAAAAGTCCTCTAAGAACTGTTTTGGTTAAAAACCAAGTATTAGGAAAAACTAAAGCTTGGTCTAGATATATATATAACATATATGATGACAATTAAAGAGCTTGAGCATACTAAGTTAAAGCGAAAAGCAATTGGAAATCAAAACGAAAAGTGAAAAACTAGTATGAACACTGACCTTGAAGTCAATTTCGGATCTAGTATATGTTTCCAGAAAATTCTGAGCTTTTGGTATGTTATAGTATACTGAATAAGCTTTCTGTAGACTCCAGAACGGACTAATTCCGACTTCGGAGTAAAGAGTTATGATCATTCAAAGCAGTCGCGTCAAAACTGTCTGACCCACTCGTGTCAGTCCCTTTACACGGAAATTCTGGAATTTTGTGTTTTGAATTTGGAAATGGTCAAAGAATAAAATTTGTAGCCTCGGAAGTTAGCTTCGCGTGGGCTCAAGAATCGCTCAAAACTATTTTGAAACGAATAAGTTATGACTGTTTTAGCGAGAGAGGGTACAGCTGGGAAGAAATTGAAACTGTTATGAACGTATACTTTTGACGCATTGTTTGGACTACCTAATGAACCCGAATTGGGTGACTCGTATTTTCTAAAAATAGTCTCATAGACCAAGTATGTCATATTCGAAAAATCAACACAATCCGATATATGAGCTGAAAGTAATTAAACCACAAAATGGGTATGTTGGGAACAAGGCAGCTGCCCACGGCAGCAGCAATGGCCATGTTGGGCGATGACGGGGGGCTCTCTTGGCTCTCAGTCAACCCATTTGAGTTAATCAAATTGCTCAGCTAATGTGTCTCAATATTTGGTGAATGTATCACTATGGTAGCTTCAAAACCCAGCTCAAACAAATCAAGAATGTGGGAATAAAAGTGTAGCGAAGCACGGAGCTAAGGAAAGAACTGCTGCCCAGCAGCAGCAACGGGTACCAGTAGCAGAAGCATGTAGTAGTTTTGGGTTGGGCAAATTATGGCTTCATTTTTAGTTTCTTAATGTACCGAAAAGATTTGCTTATAAATTTCTAGAGTAAGCAATTACAAGAGTTATAATATATTCAAATTTTAGAAATGAAATTTCGCAAGGTGGGGAGCAAGGGATGCTGCCTAATGGCAGCAGTAGGTAGCAGGGGGAACCTGCTAGACCAGTTTTGGGCCAGCCATTTTCAGCTTTATGACATAGTTCAAAAGTTTACCCATAAAGCTTAATTTATAACTCCTAAATAAACAAGTGTGTAGAATATATACCAAATCTATAATTCAACTAAATGGATTATGTAAAAGATAAGAAAATTTGTCAGAAGATGCATAGTATGTTTAAGGGTTATTAGGCTATGCTTGGGGCCGCGAGGCCACACCAAGCACGGCTGAACCCCACAGGGCCAAGCAAAGCTTGGCTGCCGACATGGTTGGTCGATAAAGGACTGTTAACCAAACCAGGCCGTGCTATAGGGCTGCTAGTGCAAAAAAAAAAGGGGGCTGTTTAGTATTACTTGGAAACGCAATGGGTTTTTACAACACAATTTAAAAGAATGGGTATATTAAGCAATTTGAAAGCTATAATTTATCCATAAATTATATAATCATGAACAATACATAAAATATATTTTGTATTCACCTTGAATACTTGAGTAATGAACAAGAGATATGGAAAACCCATATATTAAGCTATGAATGGGTTATAAATGGTTTGTAACCACATATATAACGTATTAATGTGCTAAAAGCTATGTTAAAACCTTTTGAGCAAATAGTGGCTAAAGAAAGCCAAAGTCTAAAAGGTTCTAAATGAATATAAAAGTTTTTCAAAAACGAAAAACAAGGGATGTTGAAATAACCTATGGGATTATATAGATACACGCGTACATGTTATATAATCTTGAGTTTGCGCATAGAATACGAATCATTTATGTAATGAATTATAGAAGGAATATGTTGGCACCGTTAAAAGCTACCTTAAATGTAAAAGTACTATACCAAATGAAAATTGACAAAAGGTATACATCGAAAACAAATGGTTTTCGATATGCAGAACAAATATTGAGGAAAAGAAATCCAAAGTTAATTAAATGGCATATATAGGTACATGAATAAATGATTATAATCATAAGTTATGCACATACATAAGATGAATAGATATCATATGTATATCTATGAGCTAAGCGAATGAGATATGATTTTACTTTATAATTCAAGTATATACACGAAGAATATATATTTCATTAATATGTATACGTTAAGCATGGAAAGCTACTATACATGCGAAATGGAGTAAGTTACTCACAAAAGCAAAGTTAAGCTAGAAATGCTCAAAGAAAGGCACAAATGTACTATATAGCTATAAATTTACATATGGATGAATGATAAGTCTATAAATGCATTGTAAAGAATATATAGACTATAGATGTTATGAATTGACATTTTAAAAGCCGTGTTGGAACTTTTTGAGAATGTATGGCTATATTAAGACGAAACCTAAAATATTCAAGAGAAATATGAAGGTTTCTTGGAAATAAGAATATCAGATATTGATATAGTTTATGTGAATATTTACTAACCATACAGGTTATGAGATATGAATGTGTGATTAATGTATGCATACATGTTAACATAACTGTGTAGGAATTGTGGAGAGAAGCTAAGTTAAATTTTTTCGGTAATCTCCAATCAAGGCAAGTTTCTCAGTTTATTTATGTGGACTTATAATTGCTATAGATAACTGTTAGCATGATTTATGTTTATAAGTATGTAATAACTATGAACTGCATTATTTGCCTTGTGAATGATGAAGGTCAAATTATGTCTAATTATTGAATTGAGTCAGGGAACTCAATACATATGTGCAATGAATGACATGTACAGGACATGTGTAGTATGCTATGGTATGTATGTTGCTACCAGCAGGACATAAATGTGATAATGCATTTGTACTATGCTTGAATACCAAGAATATAAATGCATGAATTGAAAGTGATCAAACCTATGTGCTACATGATGCATGATAGACTGTTAGACTTGTTGGGTCGTCCTGCTCAATCTTGCTTAATTTGCAGGTTAAAGATATGATGCGATCTATCGTGATTAGGAGCGTATGAAAAGAAGACTAGTGATTTAATTGAGAGTGTGTTGAATCTTTTGATGATATTTTCATGTGTAAATCATAGATGTGTAAATTTTTGAATTATTCGATAGATGAAGATTATTTGTTCTAAAAAGGAGATATGCATGAAATAATGAATTGTACATATATTCATATCTATTCAGATTAAATAAATCATGTAATAAATATGATTATAGTATAAAGAAGAATTGTAAAGGTTGCGATTCAGGGAATGAATGAATGGAAAGAAAGAAAAAAAAAAATTATTCCGCATTTTTAGCTATTTTAACATTAATTAATATTTTAAAGCTAGAACAAGATTATATTAACTCACAAGATCGAGAAGGAAAATAGTCCCGATTTTGGGGGCGTTACAGTTGGTATCAAAGCTGTAGGTTATAAAATTTAGGTAGGTGTGCCTTAGGCTATAACCGCAGAGATGAGGATAAGGAATAAACTCAAATAGAGTTTAATTTGTTACTCAAATAGAGTTTAATTTGTTAAGAGATGAATTTGGGAAATTCATTATTAAGTAAATAAGATTCAAAGAAGAATCTTGAAAAGTTATAAAGATCCAGAGTTACCTAGCTCTGATGTTAAAGACAAAAAGTAATAATGAATAGATAAAGTCTATGAGCTAAAAGTATAAAGGGAAAGGAGATCGTAAAATAAAACAATCATAAGATAGAAGAGAATCATAATATAACACGATTATAAGATAAGATCACGACGTGATCAGATTGAATAACAGATAATCTATGAAATGATTGGAATGATATAGCCTGACGCTATAAAGAGAATGTACTATGAAATGGTGCTATGCAAACTCAGAAAAGAGTTGTAGATGATAAGATACGGATTAAATAAAATTTGTATTGAGTAAGGGGAAGCTAGAATTGGGTGGGATTTCAATTGAGAACTAATGTCAGCAGCTAAGTTGTATGATTCTTTGTATGGGCGGGAAATTGTATTGGGTGTAACAACCAATTAGCTTCTGATAGTGATAATCATTGAAATGTTTGTGTCACGCAATTTGCTATATACCTGTTGAGAAGGTGATTCTTTTCTCATGTGTATAATGGATAGGTAGAGAATATAAGATTAAGTTAGATGATATTAAGATTAGGTACAG
The DNA here is from genome assembly GCA_016801055.1 of Panax notoginseng. Classification (NCBI taxonomy): domain Eukaryota; kingdom Viridiplantae; phylum Streptophyta; class Magnoliopsida; order Apiales; family Araliaceae; genus Panax; species Panax notoginseng. The sequence continues at coordinate 214,620,496 of CM029017.1, read as the reverse complement.
TTCTTAAAACTATTGCATATGGTAAGTTCGTGACTCATAATCATATGGTATGTTTTGAACCCCTCAGCGAATGGACGCCTATGGTCTGACTAGGATAAGTTTATAAACTCATATGGTTATGGCAAGTTCTTGGATTTTCAAAGTGTAGTAAGTTTGATGAACTGGGGTATAACTAAGTGTGAATAAAGTATTGAGGATGATAGGAATAGATAAGACTTATTAAGCAATGGATCATTATAGAAAGTGGAGTTGATGGTGGAAACATATGTATTCCAAATCTTCTAGCTATGCTAGACTTCGAAATTTTTGACATCAAGCTAAATTCGTACTATGTACCTTTTAAAAATGAATTTTTATTCTCAACGCATGGTGACAAAAGTGTATGTGTGGACTTCGAGACACTTACACATCGTTACCTGTTGAGATATGATAGCACTAAAACTGATTGTCAAAGATTTTTGAACTGTTTAAAGAATAGTCTATGTTAATTGTTTCGGCTAGACGAAAATGATTTGAAAATATCAAAATATATTTTATATCAGTAATGCATCATGTAACCTGGTGCAAAGATGATAAAATTGATGGAGTTATCAATGCAGAATTACTTAGTGTTGGATGTGATCTAAGGATCGTCAGCCCACTATGGTATGATGTAGTATGACAAAGTCATAAAATGACGGAATTCTCAAACGAACTGTAAATACAGTGCGGTATCATGACGTCATAAAATGATTTTCAGAATTTTAAACTAGTTCAAGAAAAGTCAATACCAATTAAAGTGGCTGGAAAAAAAAATGTTTCGATTGATGTTCGAATTATTGATATGCGTCTAAGCTATTTGATTCAGCTAGGCAAATGTTTATGAAAGTTCAAGTATTTCTTTGAGAATTTATCCCAAACCAAATTGTTTTGGTGCGGAATCTTATGCTAAGTCTGAGGTGAACAACCCCGATTAGATAAAATAATTCAATCTAGTAGCCCAAATAGTCGCTAAACAGGATTGATACGTTGTGCACGACGTAGGGTACGATAGGCTGATCACCTAACGTACTCATATTTATACTAGGCTGATCACCTAGTACAACATGTTTACAAAATTGGTTGCAGTGAATACCGTTAAACCTGAGAGTTCATGGTCTATATGACCCCTCAGCATAATATGAAAAGTTTTTAACTTCCTAAAAAGGGTAGAAATGGTTGAATGAGATGATAGAAGAGAAATTCTCAGAGGAGGAAAATGTAAAGGTTAAATTGAGAACCTATTTTCGGTGAATAGGAGAAGCAAATATTAGTAGACTGTAATTTCGGGGACGAATTAGAAGGGGTGAATGTGACAACCCGAAAATTTAGAAGATCTTGAATGATTAAATTAAAGGTTAAAGTTTAAAACCTAGAATGAAAATAGATGATTTTTAAGAAAAATCTAAAGAAATGGTACGTTGAAATGATTCAGCGATAAGGTTACGACAAAGAACAAGACCTAAACCGAGTAAGAATAATTCGGTATTATGATTTTGGGAACGAAACCTTTATAAGGGGGAAAGAATGTGATAACCAAAATTTTTGGGTAATATTAAAATAAGAATTAAATAAATAAAATTCTTATTAGATAATATGTTGTATGATATTATATTGCATATGTGGGTATAAACTATGCAATATGTAATGTTTATGCTTAATAAATATATTGGTATTATATATTTATTTTATGTAAATAAATTGTGAAGGCAAATTATAGAAAGGAAGAGAATATTAATATACATTAATATAATGTTATATAAATATCAAGAATAAAAAGGAAAGCCAACATGGCTTAGTTATGAAATATTCTTGACATGAAGCTACCTATGTGGTTAATGGAATAATTATATTATAATTTATTTCATTCAAAAAGTATTATTTGGTAGTAACAAATGATGAGTACTCAAATAGGCTAATTAAATTACATGGAACCATTATTTTAGTAATGTTTGTGCAAATTACAATCTAGCTAGCCTAAATAAGTGCGGTAGATAAATTTACATATATTGATATGTGTAAGTGTCCACATGTAAATATTGGGCCAACTTAAATTTTCCATGCATGTGTGCAAGCGTTTTTAATTTCTTAAGTTATTAGGGTAGTTGTACTAAGCCCAAAATAAAGCTATATCCACTCTCTCTTAATGTCCAAATTCAGTAGCCCACGCTGGAAAAACAAGGAGTTGATTGCATACTTTGAGCCCAAATACTAATTTAAATCTAGCCCTGTCATTGAACATTCCAGCAGCCCTGTTGGCAGAAATAAGCTATAAGTCTTGTTAGTTAGCTGATAGTAGAAACTGATTCCAAAAAGAGAGCAGTCAGTTAGTTAGTTAACCCCTAAGAGTGCCTAAGTTATCTGTTAGGAGGCTAGATCACTGCAAAGCCAACTAGCTGCTAGAAGTAGACTGCAACAGGAGAACTTTTAGAGGCCAAGATAGGGTGGTTGTGTAGGAGCCAGTGCAGAGCAGTCTAACTGCTAGAGGTACTGGAGTGTAAACTAGGAGTCAGGTAGACTGACTGAGAGATAAGAATGTTCAGCCGTATATGCCATATAAGACACTTCAAGCTCTGTTAGTCATACCCCTTCACAAGCTCCAGAGTATAATAGCCATAAGGATAGAGGATAGAGCAGTAAGAATTCGGCTGAGAAAGAGAAAGAAATAAGCAACACATCTCTATAATCTCTAAGCTAGCACGGTAATTCCATTTCTAACTCCTTCCCTTCTATTTCTATTCCATTATTCTCAAGCACAAATAGAATTGCCTGGGCCGAATGGCTTTGTTAGTATACCTTGTATTGATTGTGATTTTATAATGAGTATTATGATTTGTGCTTATGAAGTTAGTTAATAGCAAAGAAAGTTAGTAACTTGAATGGGTTAAATTGATTTTAGTTATGTAGTTGATCTCTATTGACTGTGACTTAAATTGGGTATATGAAAGCATGGTTAACTGGGTTGTGTATGGGAATCATATCAATTCATATTACATACATTAAAATCAAGAAATAAAAGTTTAAAGGTTAGTAAGGTATAGATAATATGTAAATTTGTTAGTTTCTCATATATATAGCTGTGTATGGAACTGTTATTGACTGAGATAGAGCAAAGGAGATAGGTTGGTTGTGCGGAGATATAAGGGAGTTAAAATGGGATGATAACACAAATAAATGGCTATGTAATGAGTGTTCAAAAACAGCGCACACCACTTGTTCGATAAAAGTCCTCTAAGAACTGTTTTGGTTAAAAATCAAGTATTAGGAAAAACTAAAGCTTGGTCTAGATATATATATATAACATATATGATGACAATTAAAGAGCTTGAGCATACTAAGTTAAAGCGAAAAGCAATTGGAAATCAAAACGAAAAGTGAAAAACTAGTATGAACACTGACCTTGAAGTCAATTTCGGATCTAGTATATGTTTCCAGAAAATTCTGAGCTTTTGGTATGTTATAGTATACTGAATAAGCTTTCTGTAGACTCCAGAACGGACTAATTCCGACTTCGGAGTAAAGAGTTATGATCATTCAAAGCAGTCGCGTCAAAACTGTCTGACCCACTCGTGTCAGTCCCTTTACACGGAAATTCTGGAATTTTGTGTTTTGAATTTGGAAATGGTCAAAGAATAAAATTTGTAGCCTCGGAAGTTAGCTTCGCGTGGGCTCAAGAATCGCTCAAAACTATTTTGAAACGAATAAGTTATGACTGTTTTAGCGAGAGAGGGTACAGCTGGGAAGAAATTGAAACTGTTATGAACGTATACTTTTGACGCATTGTTTGGACTACCTAATGAACCCGAATTGGGTGACTCATATTTTCTAAAAATAGTCTCATATACCAAGTATGTCATATTCGAAAAATCAACACAATCCGATATATGAGCTGAAAGTAATTAAACCACAAAATGGGTATGTTGGGAACAAGGCAGCTGCCCACGGCAGCAGCAATGGCCATGTTGGGCGATGACGGGGGGGCTCTCTTGGCTCTCAGTCAACCCATTTGAGTTAATCAAATTGCTCAGCTAATGTGTCTCAATATTTGGTGAATGTATCATCTATGGTAGCTTCAAAACCCAGCTCAAACAAATCAAGAATGTGGGAATAAAAGTGTAGCAAAGCACGGAGCTAAGGAAAGAGCTGCTGCCCAGCAGCAGCAACGGGTACCAGTAGCAGAAGCATGTAGTAGTTTTGGGTTGGGCAAATTATGGCTTCATTTTTAGTTTCTTAATGTACCGAAAAGATTTGCTTATAAATTTCTAGAGTAAGCAATTACAAGAGTTATAATATATTCAAATTTTAGAAATGAAATTTCGCAAGGTGGGGAGCAAGGGATGCTGCCTAATGGCAGCAGTAGGTAGCAGGGGGGACCTGCTAGACCAGTTTTGGGCCAGCCATTTTCAGCTTTATGACATAGTTCAAAAGTTTACCCATAAAGCTTAATTTATAACTCCTAAATAAACAAGTGTCTAGAATATATACCAAATCTATAATTCAACTAAATGGATTATGTAAAAGATAAGAAAATTTGTCAGAAGATGCATAGTATGTTTAAGGGTTATTAGGCTATGCTTGGGGCCGCGAGGCCACACCAAGCACGGCTGAACCCCACAGGGCCAAGCAAAGCTTGGCTGCCGACATGGTTGGTCAATAAAGGACTGTTAACCAAACCAGGCCGTGCTATAGGGCTGCTAGTGCAAAAAAAAAAAGGGGGCTGTTTAGTATTACTTGAAAACGCAATGGGTTTTTACAACACAATTTAAAAGAATGGGTATATTAAGCAATTTGAAAGCTATAATTTATCCATAAATTATATAATCATGAACAATACATAAAATATATTTTGTATTCACCTTGAATACTTGAGTAATGAACAAGAGATATGGAAAACCCATATATTAAGCTATGAATGGGTTATAAATGGTTTGTAACCACATATATAACGTATTAATGTGCTAAAAGCTATGTTAAAACCTTTTGAGCAAATAGTGGCTAAAGAAAGCCAAAGTCTAAAAGGTTCTAAATGAATATAAAAGTTTTTCAAAAACGAAAAACAAGGGATGTTGAAATAACCTATGGGATTATATGGATACACGCGTTCATGTTATATAATCTTGAGTTTGCGCATAGAATACGAATCATTTATGTAATGAATTATAGAAGGAATATGTTGGCACCGTTAAAAGCTACCTTAAATGTAAAAGTACTATACCAAATGAAAATTGACAAAAGGTATACATCGAAAACAAATGGTTTTCGATATGCAGAACAAAGATTGTGGAAAAGAAATCCAAAGTTAATTAAATGGCATATATAGGTACATGAATAAATGATTATAATCATAAGTTATGTACATACATAAGATGAATAGATATCATATGTATATCTATGAGCTAAGCGAATGAGATATGATTTTACTTTGTAATTCAAGTATATGCGCGAAGAATATATATTTCATTAATATGTATACGTTAAGCATGGAAAGCTACTATACATGCGAAATGGAGTAAGTTACTCACAAAAGCAAAGTTAAGCTAGAAATGCTCAAAGAAAGGCACATATGTACTATATAGCTATACATTTACATATGGATGAGTGATAAGTCTATAAATGCATTGTAAAGAATATATAGACTATAGATGTAATGAATTGACATTTTAAAAGCCGTGTTGGAACTTTTTGAGAATGTATGGCTATATTAAGTCGAAACCTAAAATATTCAAGAGAAATATGAAGGTTTTTTTGGAAATAAGAATATCAGATATTGATATAGTTTATGCGAATATTTACTAACCATACAGGTTATGAGATGTGAATGTGTGATTAATGTATGCATACATGTGAACATAACTGTGTAGGAATTGTGGAGAGAAGCTAAGTTAAATTTTTCGGTAATCTCCAATCAAGACAAGTTTCTCAGTTTATTTATGTGGACTTATAATTGCTATAGATAACTGTTAACATGATTTATATTTATAAGTATATAATACCTATGAACTGCATTATTTGCCTTGTGAATGATGAAGGTCAAATTATGACTAATTATTGAATTGAGTCGGGGAACTCAATGTGCATATGTGCAATGAATGACATGTACATGACATGTGTAGTATGCTATGGTATGTATGTTGCTACCAGCAGGACATAAATGTGATAATGCATTTGTATGCTTGAATACCAAGAGTATAATTGCATGAATTGAATGTGAAATCTGTGTGCTACATGATGCATGATAGACTGTTAGACTTGTTGGGCCGTCGTGCTCAATCTTGCTTAATTTGCAGGTTAAAGCTATGATGCGATCTATCGTGATTAGGAGCGCATGAAAAGAAGACTAGTGATTTAATTGAGAGTGTGTTGACTCATTTGATGCTATTTTCATGTGTAAATTTTTGAATTATTCGATAGATGGAGATTATTTGTTCTAAAAAGGGGATATGCTTGAAATAATGAATTATACATATATTCATATCTATTCAGATTAAATAAATCATGTAATAAATATGATTCTAGTTTAAAGAAGAATTGTAAAGGTTGTGATTCAGGGAATGAATAAATGGAAAGAAAGAAAAAAAAAATTTATTCCGTATTTTTAGCTATTTTAACATTAAATAATGTTTTAAAGCTAGAACATGATTATATTAATGCACAAGACCGGGAAGGAAAATAGTCCCGATTTTGGGGTCGTTACAGTGGAAAGCACTCAGAAACTCACACAAGCAGGGGCAACACAATTTAAATCTATCAGAAGATATAATGTGTTGGAAGATATGTTTCCTTGTTATGTTTCCTAAAATTAGGCTATATGTTTCCTTGTTATGTTTCCTTATTTTACTCTTAGAATTAAGCTAACCTTTATATATAAATTGAATCATATGATAGTGAAGTTGAACAAGTTGCAAGCATAAAGACTATAGTAAATATGATAAATAAAGAGCATCGTGGATTGGTGTGCTATGTTGGAAAAACTCCTCCAATTATTACTATCTTTGATAAATTAAATAAATCACGCCAAACAAATAATGTAATTCCACCAAATAAATTATAACCGCAAAAAATAATAACACGAAAAATAAATTAAACACAAGACATCAGATCTTACGTGGAAAACCCTCTAAAACTAAGAGGTAAAAACCACGGGTTGAACTCCGAAAAATTTCACTATAATCAACTGTGAGTACAAATAGTCCTTCCAAGTTTTAGAACTAAAAACTTGAAATATTATGAAATTGAGAGAATACAAGAATACCTCAATTTGAGTGAAAACTCAAATTACCTCACAACCTAGAACCTCTGAATTAATTAAAGTCCTCAAACAATTAATTAATTTGAATAGATGACGAAAACTCGTGAATAAACCTTCACAAAACCTCTTGATATTCTCCCTGCCAACTCATTGTTGTAATATGTGCTTCTTAATTTCATGTGTGCTTATTCACGCCACCCCACATGTATATATATACATGATATAATTCCAGTTCTTTATTAGATTTGGAATTGAGTAACCATATGGCTTCCTGCCATATTAACATTCTAATCCACAAAGGATTCTGCCAGCAAAGGCTCATGTCATGACCAAGATCATTTTCCAATTTGATGTTGAAATTACCGAGTCTGCTATATATATTAAAACTCCAATTAGCTTTTGGAAATCTTTCGTCACCTGCGTGACTCACACAGTTAAAACCGTGTCTACCCAATTGGTCAATTCGAATGTTGCTTCGGAATTCCAATTCCTTCTCAATTTCGGAAATCATACGTACCAAATTAAAATATGATAATCTCATGGGTTTGGACCCCACAAACCCAATAATCTCCCCCTCCAAGTCCATGAGAGGGAACTTTCACCGTGACCCCTTCACTTGGAGTCCATCCCAACAAACTCCTTGCAAAACTCCAGTTTATCGCAAGTTACAAACCTTTGTCAACATGTCTGGGGGTTTCTCATTGGTATGAACTTTCTTCACTTTTATTAATTCATTTGTCATCATTTCTCGAAGCTAGTGATAACGAACATCAATGTGCTTGGTACAATTATGATATGTGGCATTCTTAGTTACGTCAATTGCACTTTGACTATCACAATAAACCACGTACTCATCCTGTGTCAAACCCAACTCTTGAAGAAACCGTTTCAACCATAACATCATATTTCATTGCCTGCTTCCGTAGCGGCGATGTATTCTGACTTAGTTGTAGACAAAGCAACACACTTCTGTAACTTGGACTGCCATGATATAGCACCCCTTGCAAAAGTAAACAAATACCGCGAAGTAAACTGTGACGCTCCCAAATCCGGGTTACCTGACCCCTGAGATTGGTGTTCACGATTCACAATATAATATCATTTAACTACTCATTCATATATAAATAGGAATACATAAGTCATTAACATATGTTGTTAATACATAAGTCCCAAGTTCTCTAACCTTAACATTACAGACATACCCCTTAGATATACAAAAAGGGTTTACAATCCAACATAATAATATTAATGTTCCTTATACTAATTTATCACTATGCCTTTTCCTTTGTTCTTCTTCGCAGCACCTTCTGCAACTTCGTCCCTAGCTGAAAAGTTTTATTTAGCAAGGGTGAACAACAAGTTTGCCCTGCAAGTTAAGATATACAATAAATGTATAGAAATCAATATCAAGTCTTCTTATATTCTATGCAACAATAATCTGATAATGAAAGAGTACAACGCTTTCAAGGTTTTCTACGATATTCAAATGATTAATCAAGAATTTATTCTACGAAATAGCAAAGTGGAATGTTTTCCAGATTTATGCTGAGTGATCCATTGGATCTTGAACTTCTCTTCTCGAGTAACTATCAAAGTTATACTTTGATATACTCAGGTGTATCAGATAACCATAAAGATTAAATTATACCCCTCTACAAGTATATAAAGTGATCAGCTTTATTATACCCTATACTATGCATAATACTTAATAGCGCGCAAATGTCGAATTTACGACCAATAAAATATTCCCTTTATATAAAAGGTTGTTCTTCTCAGTCTCAGAATCAAGATTTGATTTTACAACGAAATACTGTGATTTCAATTTCTATTTACTTCTCGATCTAGCCGAAATAATTGGCATCGATCTGTCAATAACAATTAAATTCTCTTCTCGAACCTATCAAGTTCTAACAAATGTTCGTCTAACCAGAATAATTGGCTAAGACACTTCTCAACATAATTCGACAATAAACATGAATTATCTGTACTGTCAATAATAGCTTCTACGGATATGAATATCCAACAACAGTTATTCTACGAATGTATATTTTTCGAATCTGTAATTCAATTTGAATTATAATCAAACATGCACTAACTGCGAATAATCAACAATAAATATCTGGACATGGTATAATTAGCAATAATTAACCACTATAATAATTGAATGAATATAATTCAAGGTTGAGTTAGGGAACTTGCCTTCTCTGCTGATTACAGCTACACAATAAATTTATCTGCTTTTGAAAGACCTATAACCAATAATACCGGTCTCAAAATTAGCACAATATTTCATAACACACAACACTGTATTCCATAGTCAAACTTCTCCTAGACATATGACCACATAGCCACATCAGTGTTTATAACATGTATAAATACTTATCTCGGTCTGGTTGGACTTCGGTCCATTCTTGGTGTTCTGGTCACACTATCCGATAATTAACACAGTTATTGTCAATTAAATTCAATTTCTAAGCTTCAATATTAATTTAGATAATTCAATTATCAATTATAATATTTTTTGGAAGTTTTTAATAATTTATAAGCAATTATTATAATTTATAATAATTTTTCAAATATCGAAACTATTTTTAAATGATTTAATTATCAAATAATCTTATCATTATTAATATTTAATAATATAAAAATATTAATAACATACTTGTCAAAATATCAAAGTTATTTTTTAATAACTTAAAATATTTTTAAATCATCAATATTTCACTTAAATGATTTTTTAAAATAATTAAAATCATTATTAAATCATCACCATTAATTTCTAAATATTACTGAAATTATTATTCAAATATTAAAAGTCATTAATTATAACTTAAATATTTTTAAATCATTTTTCTCATTTTTAAATGATTTTTAAATCAATAAAATTATTTTTAATTCATTTATTTAATATAATAATTAAACAAATCCAATATCATTAATATATCATTAATATGAATTTATTAATGAGAATTCTCCAAAAATATTGAAAATTATATTTTATAATTCCAAATATTTTCTAACACTTTATTCTTATTTAAAATAATTTTTAAATCAATAAAATTATTTTTATCTTATTTATTTAATTTAATAATTAAATAAATCTAATATCATTAATATTAAATTATTAATAAAAATTCTCTAAAAATATTAAAAGTTATATTTTATAACTCAAAATATTTTTAAATACATTATTCTTATTTAAAATGATTTTTATATAATTAACATCATTTTTCTCTAATTTATTTAATACACTAATTAAATAAATTAAATACCTTTAATATTTAAATAATTATAAATATTAAAGAAAAATATTCCAATTGGTCAAAAATTATTTTTCATATTTTAAAATAATTTTTAAAATCATTTTTTTGGTAATTTTATAATTTATTTTCAATTTTTAAGTAATTTCCGAAAAATCAAAAATTAAATATAATTAAACCGTCGCTATAGGTCTTTAGCGACACAAAGCGTCGTTGTTGGTGTTCTTGAGCTCAAGACCACTGACAGTTTAGCTTAGCAAGGGTCATGGTTTGACTATGTGTACTTTCCAATCTATACATGTTCTAGGAAATGTTAAACACTGATCATGTAGTGTTTATGTAACACTACATGAACCAGTCATCATCTCGGTCATACAACAAACCAACAAGTAAATATGGACTTGCAAACCTACTGTCAGAGCGTTTCTGGGTTTTCCCAGAAACCCAGTAGTCTGGACGGTCACTTTCTAGCTCATTTTAAGATAGGTTATGTTCATGTTTCATGTGATCTAATGCTTCAAAGTTATAGTCCATGTATCATAGAACATTTACAAAGCAACTTCTCAGTTAAATAACATTCAAAGCTCCAGATTTAATCCGGTCAAACGCTGTCAGAAAGCGTGTTCTTCAGTTTTCTGGAAAATTCCCAGAAATGCAAATCAGTGCAAGTGGCCTACTTTGACCACATGTCACGATCGATCTAATGACTGTTTTAATGTTCTACAAGCATTGATCTATAGTCCATCTTACAGGCTCCAACATGGTTACAAACAAAACATCAAACAACCTAAAACCTGTCAGATCCAAACCTCACAAAAAGTTGTCAGACGCTGTAAAAGGCTTTCTGGGTTACCCAGAAAGTTCATGGTCATGCCCGGTCAACGGGTTTTGACCATGAATAACTACAAATATAGACATGAAATAAGACTGATTCCACTTGCAGATTAAAGACCACATACCAGGCTACCTATAACAACTTTAAAACAACAAAAATAGTAAACGAGTAATGATCTGTGACCACTGACATTTCTTGTCAGACCACAAAAATTGCTCAAGAACAGTTTTTGAAAACTTCATTTTTAAAGCACTTAGATGCTATGGATCTATGGTATCACCATAGATCATCATAAAACATGATCTAGCAAAGATCTAAACACATAAACACGAACTTTGTCTTAGCAACTTGGATCAAAAATAAAAATTAGCTTTATACCTTTCTTGTCCAAATCTTGATCTTCCTAATCTGTTATTGGTTGATCTAGGGCTGATTATGTGATTGATTCACTAAAGAATTTTGAAGGCCTTGATAAGAGAGAGAGTAGGTGAGAGCTTGGATGCAATTTTGCAATTTTGGTGAACTTTCTCTCACCAAAACTATTTATATTACTTTGATTCATGCATGATCTGATATTTTCGGCTGAGTGACTGAGATTGGTGTCTCAAAGTCAATTTAGTTGGTGAACAACTAAAGGTCTTGGCAAATATTGCAAGTTACATAATTAAAAATCCAAAAAGGGCATTTTGGTCATTCTCCATATATTTTTAATGGCAAACTTGACAATGTCCAATCCCTTAGGGTTTAACCCTAAGGTCTTAGCCTTTAGGTTTTAAAACATTACCTTTTTCTAGAATTTTCTAAATTAGGGTTTAAATTAGAAAAATTAAAATTTTAAAACTAAAATTAGGGTTTCCTAATTAAATTAGGTTTTCTTAATCATATTAACTTTTAATAACTACATTAGGCTTGTCAATTAGGATTAGGGTTGCCTAATTAGGGTTTAGGGATCCCGAATTTAAAATTAGGGTTTCCCGGCTTTCAATTTGGTTTCTGACTGTACATTATGTTTCCTAAATCTGAGATTAGGGTTTCTAATCTCTTATTAGAGTTTATTAATTTCAAACCTTATCCGATCAATCATTGATCAAAATTCTAAACAGTACAAACACGTACTTATTAATATAATTATTTTAATTATATTTTCTATCGAATCCCTATCCAGACTTAGGGTTAGGGTTTCTAATCTTGTTAAGCACAACTCTGCTCTAAATTTATTAGTCAATACATAAATTAACCTTCTCGAGACTCGTATCACAGAAACTTGTCACAAAATTAATAATCAATATTAATATTAATTAAAAAAAAATTATTCGTAAAATTTTGATTATTTGAAATCCCGGGTTATCACATAGACTTTTTCTCTTCAAAAGTTGTCATGTCTGCATCCGTAAACCCTCCAAGACTGGACTAGAACAACCAAAACCCAAACACAAACTGGAAGTAGCTTTCAAGTATCTAAGAATCCACTTAACTGCTTCCCAATGTTCTTTATCAAGATTTGACAAATACCTGCTCACAACGCCAACTGCATGAGCAATATATGACCGTGTACAAATCATCGCATATATAAGATTCCCTACAACAGAGGAGTAGGGAACTGCTTCCATATCATCTCTCCATTCCTTAGTAGAAGGACACATGCGCTTTGTCAACTTAATATGATTGGCCAGTGGTGTGCTAACTGGCTTACATCACCCATGTTGAACCTTGCAAGCACCCATTCAATATACTTCTCTTCTGACAGCCACAACCTTTTGGCTTTTTTGTTACGAGCAATCTTCATGCCCAAAATTTGCTTAGTCGGGCCCAAGTCCTTCATATCAAAGGACTTGAATAACTCACTCTTGAGCATGTGAATCATGTTAGTATCTTCCCCAACTATCAACATATCATCTACATATAGCAACAAAATAGCGAAGTTACCATCCGGGAACTTTTTAACATACACACAATGATCTGCAATTATTCTATTGTAACTTTGATCCATCATGAATGAATCAAATTTCATATGCCTGCCTTGGGGCTTGTTTCAAACCGTACAAACTTTTCTTCAACTTGCAAACCAAGTGATCTTTCTCCTTAACTTCAAATCTCTTTGGCTGCTCCATGTAAATTTCCTCCTTCAAGTTACCATGAAGGAATGCAGTTTTCACATCTAGTTGTTCAAGCTTAAGATCCATACTAGCTACTAACCCACTACTACAAAATACTAAATAGACAACACTTAAACCACAACATTTTTTATAAAAACGTTGTGGTATTTTTTTCTACAATGTTTTTAAAAAAAATATTGTAGATATATATACAAAAATATTATCTATTTAAAAGGGCATTTTTTTGATTTTAACTAGATAACGTTTTAAAAAAAAACGTTATCTAATTAAAAAATATGGAACAAAAAATGCGCTCAAGCTAAAACTTAAAATTAAAAAAAACACGACTCGGTGACTGGGAGTGCATTCTCGAGGGTTCCAAGTAGGGAAAGTTAGAGAGAGAGGCTCCTCATTCTGTCGATTTTAGGGGTTTTAATAGTTGAAATCCGTGGGGCTTCAGATTTGGAGGTCTCGGATCTTGATGATTCTACTGGCTTTAGGGGTTTTGACAGTTAAAATTTGGTCTTTGGAAGCTGGTTTTGCTTCAGATCTGATTAATGTGTACGTGCTCATGATTTTCCTCTTCATTATCAGATTTGTGTTTTTTGTCTTCCCTTTCAGTTTTCTGGGGTTATTACTTATTTAAATTAGGTTGATGGGTGGTTTTTACCCATGATTTGGTGTTGTTCTGGTTCTCCAAATCTGGGTTTGATGATGTTGTTGGTGGTGTTTGCCGCCTTTGGGAAAGTTCCGGCTGGGGATTAGCTGGGTTACTTCTCCGATTATTACCGGCATCCATGGTGGCTGTCTCCTAGCATGACGTGGGTCTGTGTGGTGGCGGTGGCTTTAGGGATGGTTGCGATGGCGGCCGCTTCGGCGGCGGAGGCCGCGGCGGAAGAGGTGGTCGTTTCGGTGGTGGCGGCGGCCGCGGTGGTTACCACGATGAAGGCCCTCCTGCCGAAGTTGTAGGTCTGTTGGTTCTTCTCTCTTCTGTCTCTCTCTCTCTCTCTATATATATATATATATATATATATGCTAATTTATACATTGTGATGTTCTAATTAAGGGTTTGATTTGGATGAAAGTAGAGGTTTCTGCATTTGTTCATGGTTGCGAGGGTGATGCAGTCACCAAGCTCACCAATGAGAAAAATGCAAATGAGTCTTTGTTTTATTATTTCCCCATATCCTTTCTGCCTCCCTTTCATATGTCTCTCATTAGCTTGTCTGTGAGAAGTTTTATGTTTGGTTGGTTTATATACGTACAAGTCTTTTCAAGTCTGTGAATATTTTTAGTTTCTTTTTCTTACTTCCTTTGTTTTTCCTCAACTATGGGTTAGGAATTACCTTTTATTAAAGTAAGATGACTTTTTTTAATGATTTTTTTTTAATTCTTTTTGCATTAATGCTGACATATGAGGAGTACCTGGAGGCCCAAAGTAGAAGCAACAGAAGATCACACTATCCTGTTAGTATACTTTTCTGATGCTATCCCACTGTGACTATGCTACTAAGCTTGAGTAAGGTCTCATTCCATTTAACTTTGCTTGAGTAAGCTTGAGCTGAAATTATAACTTTGCCGCACGCTTGTCTTGATATGAAAGCCATTATACTTGGAAAATTTCATTATGTTCTTTACTTTCTTGTTTTGGCAATGCAGGTTTGTTATTGATCTGAATCAGCTCATCGTTATTATATTGTTATGGCAATGCATGTTTGTTATTGATCTTGTTTGTTAGGTATCTAAAAGATGGAAAATGTTCATAGTGCTACTCTCTGGAATGCTGGCTTTTGGGTATGACCGTATGGGAGGTTGTAAATTTATATATATAATTCTGTAAGCAGTACTGAGAAATGCTAATTTTTCATTACTTATTTGAAGAGCTGACGTTGAATAATCAAGTACAAAGAATCATCCCGTTCATTTGCTTACATCTTCACCTTGGATTACTGAAGTATAACTAATATATTCTATTAATTCTGCATTTTTCTGTGGGATTGGTGAGCTTGGTAACTGCATTTTTTCTTTGGTTGTAGGACTGGATTATACAATATGATCCCCCAGATGATCCCAAGGTGCTCACTTGTATTTTTTCTTGTTTAAGTTTGTTATATTAATTAGTGTTGTTCTTGTTTGACCTTTGGGTTACTATTTCAGGAATATGTTCATCGAGTTGGTTGAACAGCCCGTGGGGAAGGTTCAAAAGGAAATGCCCTACTTTTCCTGACACCAGAAGAGTTGCATTTTCTCAGCCATCTTAAGGTCTGGCATATACTTGTAACTCAGTAATCCTTTTTATAGCTGAACAAATAAGTAGATGAACAATAATAAATATTACCTCAAGCTGGAAATGAGATTCCTTTTCTGTTGATTTTTTTCCCCTGGATATTAAATGTTTGCATAAGATATAATTAACAATTTTTTGCATCATTTTTTCTTATAATTAATTATATTTAAATTTTAATTTAAAAGTTATCAAAATAATTGCAATATATACAAACCTTATTGACGAAAAAAGTAGGACTTTCTTTTCCAGATATAAAACAAAAGATGGAAAGTAGTTATGATAAGCAGCATTCCACCTTAACAGACTAATAATAAGCCTCCTATAAAAGCATTATACAAAGAAATTAGGTGCTTCTGAAGACAGGTACTTTTAAACGCAAGGACAAGTCATTAGCTTGTTTATTAAAACAATATGCCTTATGTTAAATGTTGATCTAAGTTTTGTATTGGATCTTATTGGGTGAGCAGGCAACTTTAAGTTGCCAAATTACATATTGTGGTTCTGAAGGCATGCCAAGTGAAGATAATACAAGGAAATCTTAACTTGGTTGACAATATTTATTTGCTTTCTTCAATTGAAGTTGCTATTTTTATGTTGTATGCAGATATCTTCACTAACAAAGGAGAACAAGATACTGGTGAAGCAATTACACCAAAAAATCAGCCGTCCTGTAAATATAAGCCATAATACGAACATAGAGAATTATCATTTAACTACTGCAATTTCCACAAGAGAAAGTAAAGACGTGACTAAGTTCTCAAGTACCGCTACAAAGGTCAGAGCTTAATATTCTACACTCTCCTAAGCCTTCACTTTGACTGATAATTTGTATGTAATAGAAATATTTGGGATAAAGGTGTCCCTGAAACCAAGAGGGAACCCTAGTTTGTCATTGTAGTAGTTAGTTGAGGGCTAACAGCAAGATATCTCACACTTCTAAAATGACCTAACTGTTTAATAAGGATTTTTTTTTCTGTCAAAGTGAACCAAAATAAGATCACAAGTTTTTTTCTGTTCCAACTTCCATCCTCAGTATTTTCTTCCTAGTTTATATGTGCATAATCACTTAACTCCTATCATGACGTCTATTCTTTCTATTTGTTACATGTTCCTTAGTGGTAGTTTAGAATCATACATGCCTTAAAATAATACTATGACTTACATGTACTTTTGGGTTGCAGTTGCGAGATTAAGTTTGTTGGTCTTTGGCCTGTTTGATGTCTCTGTCCTTTACTATATGATCATGTGTGCCAAGGCTTGCTTATATGGTTTATGTATATTATGTTTATGATTGCCATTGCTCAGGCCAGTTAAAGAGTTTTCTGGATCGATACTCGCTAACATGTTTTAATTTAATGTATATCTGATGATTTAATGTATTGTTAAACAGTGATAAATGTATGGTCCAGTGGTAGTGGGGGTGGTGCTCCATGGTGGAGTTACTGAAGTGCTGGCATTACTAATACATTATGCCTTGATATGGGAATTGAAGCATTGAAGTATATCAGTTACCCTGCCCAGGCATGTTCAAAATTTCTCGACAACAGTTCATACAACATTGAACCTAGGCTTTTTTGGTAGTAGTTTAATTTTATAGATAGTTTGGTATATTTTGTGGATGTAGTCGAATTCACAATTCAATATAGTAGTAATTATATGGAAAAGTGAGTTTGAGATGTATGGATAGTTTGGTATTATTGGGATGTAAACGTATTGTATGGTATTAATATTTTTTTGTAATTGGTATATTTTGAATTTGAGATGTATGGATAGTAATATTATTTGTAATTGGTAATATAGGTGAACCATAATTTTTTTTTCTTTTTTTTTAATCTACAACATTTTAAAAACGTTGTGTAAATATGCCTAAACGTTGTCTGATATACTAAACAACAACATTTTTATCTAAAAAACGTTGTGGAATCATACCTTTTACAACGTTTTTAAGCATCTGTTAATTTTTAAAAAATAAATCTACAACGTTTTTTCCTAAAAAAAGTTGTGTAATGTGCTTAACTATAACGTTTTAAAAACGTTGTGTAAGGGTGTCAAATAGAAAACACCATTAACCACGACGTTTTTCTAACTGAAATCACAACATTTTTTTCGCGTTGTCTATTTACTGTTTTGTAGTAGTGACCCTAACACTGCTCGAATAGATGTCATCTTCACAACTGGAGAAAAAGTCTCATCGAAGTCAATACCTTGCTTTTGAGTAAAACCCTTGACGACCAACCGAGTCTTATACTTCACTAGTTTTTCACCATCCTTTTTCAGCTTGAACACCCATTTATTCTTCAATACTTTCCTGCCCTTCGGAAGTGTAGTCACCTCATAAGTGTTATTCTTGTGCAATGAATCCATCTCATCCTACATAGCTCTCAGCCAATTGCTCTTCCCTTTATGAGTCTTAACTTCCAGAAAATTTTCTGGTTTCCCTTCCTCAGCAACTAAAAGATATTCAGATGAAGGATACCTGACTGATGGCACAGGTTCTCTCGTGGATCTTCTTGGCTGAGGTTCTTCAATATCAAGATGTGGGGGCTACTCCCCCTGCTCAACGCTCTCTGCATCTGACCCATCACCATCGTGAAAATCTGTATCAGTCACATCTTCATTCTGACCTCCTCCAACTGTGGCATTCTGTAATGGCGAAAGAACTTCGCTAAGGTCTAAAACTCTATTATCTCTGGGCTGTGTAACATTATCAAAATCCTCATAATTCTGGTGCTCATGAAACACCACATCTCTGCTTCTGAATAATTTCCTCTGAACTGGATCCCATAACCTATACCCAAACTCTGCATCTCCATAGCAAACAAACACACATGGAGTAGATGTAACGACCCCAAAACAGGTTCATTCCGTCCAACCTATTCTGAGTCGCCAAATACATGGTACAGAAAATAACTACAACTTTATTACAACAATTGTCGTGCAAAATACAACAGCACATATGCTGTGAGTTTGGATACAAATATATACCAAATGTGACTCATGTCCCAATCGTGGACAGCACCTTACAATGATACCTTACATAAATGTATAGTCAAAAACTGTTTTAGAAATTAGAATCTTTGGGAAGTGCTCAAGAAAATCTTCGTACATGGAAGGCCATGCTTCTAGGTTATGATAGATATCATATGGCCACAGAATTATCCTTGGTTGACCCAATAGACCCCAAAGAAAAAAAATGAGAAGATTACTATCATATTCTTCCCAATGGTGAGTTTTTTCTTGACTTATCATTATCTCCACTGTCTCTAATTGAAAATTATACTTCAAACAAACACCAAGATTATATAGGTAGTGCTCGTTAAGATACTCAGCAAGTGGATGAGCACAACCCTGTCTTATGATGACACGAGGTTGTATGTCATTAGACATCTTGTATGATAGTGACAAAACACCATTCCAACGTTGGGTTCGCCTCACCCCAGATGATTCACCAAATATAACTACTAAATGATGACCACCGTTCTATTCCCCTGTTACCCCCGCTCGACCCATCTACACTCTTATTACCTGAAAGGAATTGTGAAACAGAAGGGTGAGCACAACTAGCCCAGTAAAGAATATCATGACTAAAGATAATTGAATTATCAATAGTCTTCATCAGTAATAAATCAGAGATTTAGAACATATGGTAGATGATAAAAATTTCAACCATAGTTGCAGCGGAACGAGCAAACCATTAGAAGAGTCAAATAGACTATAAAGTCTATTATCTTCTCCATGTTAAAAGTCCACCAATAATATTTTATCCCTGTAACATCAATCAACAATTCCTGTCCACAATCACATGTATAACTCATAATCGTAATTGTGATTCTAAATTTTTCTTCCCACCTAGGACGAAGAATATTTTCATCACCTGTCTTTACCTGAAACATCAAAGATCATGATTATACCAAATCACAGTTCCTGTTCATAATCATACTAATAAATCCATCTTTACACTACGGCCAAATATATTCAATAACAGTTCATCATTGCACTACAAGCCAAAGATATTCATCAACAGACCATTTTTATACTACAGACCAAAGATATTCATCAATAATTCATCTTTGCAGTACAGGCCAAAGATATTAATATCTCAAAGAAATATATAATCATTTCAGAATTTATATAAACAATAATTATAACCATATTAATCAATTCATCTTTACACTTAAGCTAAAGATATTCAATTATAAATTCAATAGTCATGATCACACCAGTTAACAATTCATCTTTGCACTACAGGCCAAAGATATTCCTCAGTCATGATCATACCAATAATTTACTCATCTTTACACTCAAGTGAAAGAGAAATTCAACATCAGGGTTATAAAAATGTTATATATGATGATAAAAACAATATTATTAACAATTGCATTTATTTTCAAGAGCAACAATCATAAATCAACGATAATTTGGTCAGAAAAAGAAACCAATTTTTCTGTGAATAGTAACTCTTGAATAGTAACTCATGAATAGTAACTCGTGAATGGTAACTCGTGAATAGTAACTCCGACATGAAAAAGGTAGAAATTCCACAATAAAATCCATATCAATATTTCAGCATAATTATATTGAAAGAATAATATTTCTTAACCTTATAAACAATTTATTTAAATTGTTTACACTTTACTAATTAACGCATTTAATCATCATAAAATGCCAACTCTTAAGATTTTATCACCAATTACCAAAACCCTCATCAAAAATCTGCATATAACTCATATATGATTCTCAAGCCATAAAATCATATTTTCTAATTTTCTTACTTCACATAACATATTTAATTCATTTACTCATAACTAAACTATTTTCATGAAAAATACCAAATCAGTCCCAAAATATATTTCTTTTCTGAGATTTCGCAGAATATAGTCCTATATTGAGCATATATTTTTCTCAGAATTTTTAAAAGTCATTTACTATTTTTCATATGGCCAAAACAGCCGAATATTTAGACATTTATCAAAAATTGTACTTTTATCTAAAAATTCTGAAATTCACAGAGTATACTCCTATCATATACATGTACTCCTAATAAAAATTTCATCAATTTTGGAGTTAACCACAAGGAATTATAAGCGATTACTTTTAAAATAGTATTTTCTCATAAAATTCATAACTCTCAATCTATACATCCAAAAATCACCATTTTTGGACACAATCAAGAAAACTCATCAAAATATCATTTTAAATTTTTCCAGAATTTTTGAAGGTCAGAAAAATTACGAAACTGAAAAATATAACAATCCTTAAAATCCCTTACTATCCCTTACCTCAAAAGAGCAGTACTTCTGATCGGTATAAGGCTGAAGAAAACTTGCACTGATGAATAGAAACTTACAAAGTATCTACATACTCACAAAATACACTCAATAATCTAGAGAGAGAAAGAGATAAAACTTATGAATTCTGGTGTGATTTTCAATTCTAACTTAGCCCTCTATTTATAGAAAAATTTTAGTAGGCTTGACCTGCAACCTGATGGCTTTACCTGCTACTATTCCCACCCACCATATTTGAAATATAATTCAGCACATTTCTTCACCAACCACAAGTGGGGCCCACCAATTCTAGAATTTTCCACCAAAATGATAAACTCCGAAAATTCAACAATTTCTGAACCAGTCATCTCGTAAAATTCATAATAAATCATACGTTCATTTTTAACGGTTCAAAATTTGTGGACATATACTCAACTTATATATGTATAACATATCCAAAAATTATCACGATCCAACGGTCGGATTAAAAATTATAACCCCCGCAAAATATCTCAAAAATCCTGATTTTTAATACCTCCATTCCGACAAAAATACTGATAAAAACCTCAACATTAACTCCTTCATTTTTAACCACAAAAATATATCCCTCATTTATATCCACATAAAATAAATATTTTCTTATCATATGAATCAATAATTAATTATTCACAAATAATATTACAGAGTCACAATTATGACAACCAGGCCGTTCTCAGGAAACATGGGGCTTTCCAATAAGAATTTTTTCTTACTGGCGCGCAATTAGGTGACCAAACCTCTCCTTAGACAGAACTTTCTAGACATTGCCAATAATGCTATCTAATAATATTATTTAAATAATATAAATTATTGATCTGATAATGGAAAGTACTGTGCATCAACAATTATTGAAACAACAATAATATAAAATATCAACGCAGCAATTATTGAATCAATAAAATAAATTATTGAACAGTAACTGCAGTAACAATTATTGAGTAGTGCCTTCTTACGTAAGAATTAATAATTGAAAAAAATACTGTGCAATACCGTGTGCTACTGTGTAACTACGCGTATTACTGTATTTTAACCACCAGGTATTCCAACAGTGTTGACGGTAACAACTACGCCATTATTTATAAAAACTCAAATTTGTCGTTTTCTTCATCCGACAGTTATTCTGTTATGGGGCCCACAAATGGCTGCGCCATCGTACGAATATTCCTCGACAGAAAGAATATTCTACGACCAAACGAATATTTCCTGACAATAATGAATATTTTATAACCACTTGCGTATTTTTAAAAAAAAAATCATATATCACCCTTAACTTTAACTTTTATCAATTTAACCATTTACTGAATCGTAATTATAAGAAAAATTGAATACTTTTATTTCATAAAATTCGGGGTCTTACAGTAGATATGTCATTAAACTTCGATATTTGTTTCTTAGGGATATGTGCAAAGGCTTTGCATCCAAATAACCTCAAATAAGAATAGGACTCATCCTTATCACTACAAATCAGCTCTAGAATTTGAAAATCCAACGGTGCTGATGGAGATCTATTAATTAGGTAACAAGCAGTACGAACAGCTTCGCTCCAAAATAACTTAGGCAGCTTAGCCATTCTCAACAAGCATCGAACTCGCTCAAGAATAGTGCAGTTCATTCTCTCAGCCACACCATTATGTTGTGGGGTGCCAGGAACTATCTCCTCATGTCGAATGTCGTGTTTTGCATAATATGTTGTAAACTCCTTTGAACTGTATTCCCCTCTGTTGTCACTGCGAAGACACTACAATAATTTTCCAGTCTCTCTTTTAACCATATCATAGAAACTTTGAAAATGCTGGAATACCTGGTCTTTTGTTTTCAATAAAAACACCCACACCTTATGTGAAGCATCAACAACAAAAGTAACAAAATATCTATTTCCACCTAATGACTCAACCTCAATGTGACCACATACAACAAAATATACTCTCTCAAGTAACTTAGATTTTCTTTTAGATGATCTACTAAAAGAAATTCTATTTTGCCTACAAAATGAACAATAATCACAAGGGTTTAATACAATACCTTTAGTAAAAGGAATGAGGGACCTCTTTGCTAACATCTGCAACCCTTTCTCACTCATGTACCCAAGCCTTTTATGCCACAGATTCGGTGAAGTTTCATCTTCAATTGCATTCAATTCGCTAGAACATACCTTCACATGAGTTTTGTATAATGAGCAACAAGCAGTACCTCTAGCGACTACCATCGAACCCTTGGTAAGCTTCCACTTTCCACTGCCGAAGTGATTCTCATAGCCTTCTCTATCCAAGGACATACCAGAAATCAAGTTGAGGCGAAAATCTGGGAGATGTCTAACATCCCTCAAAGTAATAGTGCAACCTACATCTGTCTGTATACAAACATCGCCAATTTCAACAATCTTGGACTGATCAGTGTTACCCATTCTCACAAACCCGAAGTCTCCAACTTTGTACGTTGTGTATAATTCTCTCTTGGGAGTTGCGTGATCTGAAGCACCTGTATCAATAACCCAATCAATCTTCTGATCAACAACATGTAAGCATTTTTCTTCCCCGAACGAAAGGAGTACAACATCCTCAGTAGTTGTAGCTGCAGTATTCTTCTTTTAACCTTCCCTTGCTAATCACCAGATTTTTGCTTGTCTAACCAATTCTTGCAGTTTCTTTTGAAGTGACCTTCATTGTTGCAATGAAAACACCTGTATGTAACACCTTCTCTAGTCTTTGACTTGCTTCTATGATTTCTTGAATTTTTGCTTTTGCTGCGATTCATGTTTCCTTTGTGAGATCCCTTGAAGTTACTTTTACCCCTGTTCTCTGCCATAAGTGCTTGTGTCTTAAAATTCAAACCCTGCTCCTTTTTCCTTGTTTCCTCGTTATGTATGCTGTCCTTAACCATCTGCATGGTTATCTTTCCTTCTAGAGCTGAATTGCTTAGTGACACAATTAAAGTTTTCCCAACTGTTAGGCAGAACTAAGAAGCAAGAATGCCTGAATCTCATTCTCAAGATTCAACTTCATGGTAGACAACTGGTTCACCAATCCCTAGAACTCACTCATATGCTCGGCTACACTATTACCATCTTTATACTTCAGGTTCACGATCTTTTGAATCACAAATGTCTTATTTTGAGCATTCTTTTTCTCGTACATGGACTCTAATTAGTTCAAATTAAAGTGTATAAGAATCCGCTTCCTGCAAAACATGGTGGAACAAAATCTGATCGATCCACTGTCGGATGTGACCGATCGTCTTCCTGTTCATCTTTTCCAATCAGCCTCTGTCTTGTCCGCTGGCTTTTTCCCCTTAAAATCCAATGGATCATACAAATCCTTGCAGTAAAGGATGTTTTCCATTCTAGGCTTCCAAATCGAAAAATTAGATGATGACAATTTAATCATGGCGTCGCTTGATTCCTCCATTTAATTTATCACAAAACAACTGTGCAAAGAACCTTGCTCTTGATACCACTTTGTTGGAAAAACTCCTCAAATTATAACTGTCTTTGATAAATTAAATAAATCACGCCAAACAAATAATGCAATTCCACCAAATAAATTATTACCGCAAAAAATAATAACACGAAAAATAAATTAAACATGACACTAGATCTTACGTGGAAAACTCTCTAAAACAAAGGTAAAAATCATGAGTCGAACTCCGA
The DNA here is from genome assembly GCA_016801055.1 of Panax notoginseng. Taxonomy (NCBI): domain Eukaryota; kingdom Viridiplantae; phylum Streptophyta; class Magnoliopsida; order Apiales; family Araliaceae; genus Panax; species Panax notoginseng. Next base: position 214,595,799 of record CM029017.1, on the reverse strand, counting down.
AAATTCCACTATAATCAACTGTGAGTACAAATAGCCCTTCCAAGTTTTAGAACTAAAAACTTGAAATATTATGAAATTGAGAGAATACAAGAATATCTCAATTTGAGTAAAAACTCAAATTACCCCACCACCCAGAACCTTTGAATTAATTAAAGTCTTCAAACAATTAATTGATCCGAATAAATGACGAAAACTCGTGAATAAACCTTCACAAAACCTCTTGATTTTCTCCTTGCCCACTCACTGTTGTAATATGTGCTTCTTAATTTCTTGCGTGCTTATTCTCGCCAAACAATATATATACATGATATACTTCCAGTTCTTTATTGGATTTGGAATTAAGCAACCATGTGGCTTCCTGCCATATTAACATTCTAATCCACAAAAGATTCTGCCAGCAATGGCTCGCGTCATAGCCAAGATCCTTTTCCAATTTGATGTGGAAATTACCGAGTCTGCTATATATGTTAAAACTCCAATTAGCTTTTGGAAATATTTCATCACCTGCATGACTCACAGTTAAAACCGTGTATACCCAATTGGCCAATTCCAATGTTGCTTCGGAATTCCAATCCCTTCTCAATTTCGGAAATCATATGTACCAAATTAATATAGCATAATCTCATGGGATTGGACCCCACAAACCCAACATGCTATACCTGGAAGCCTAGGTGAGAACTCTCAAGATTTGAAGGCATGAGAATTGCTCCATGAATCAAGCATCAGAAAAACTTCAAAACTGATATTAGGTTGTTACTAGGTCAATATTTGAAGGCATGGGAATTGCATCATGGAATGGTATTACCTTTTTTTTTCGCCTACCTTTTTTCTTTAGCTTTCACTTTGTCTTTAATAAAGTAAAAAGACTCCTTTAATCTCAATCATTCTCGTAGATTGAAAAGTTTTGAACAAAAGCAAAAACAAATGGACTTGTTTCAACCAGGTCCCCCAACGTTTCACTTTCCATTTATTTATCTTCATTTTCCATTACTGCATTTACTTTAGAAAAGCAAATTAAGCATAAAATATTACTCCCTCCGTCCCTTAATATAAGACGTTGTATAGAAGTTTTTTTGTCACATTAATATATGACGTTTTAGAATTTCAAGTAAGCATTAATTGCTTAGTTTCTAATATTACCCCAAGTAATAAATATACTTTTGGTTCTCCCACTATTTTTTGCCCAATAAATAACAATTTCTTATTCCAATACAAGGGCAATATAGACATTTGATATAATATTTAATGTTATACAATTATTTCCTTAATACTTATGCACAATTCTAAAAAGTCTTAATATTAAGAGACGAAAGGAGTATTCTTTTGGAAGACCATAAATATCCCACTAGTTGTTTGGTTCGAGATGCAATGTGGTTTCTATTCCCTTATTTGTGTTTCTTTTCTTCCTTCATTATTGAAATCAATATATGTCAATTTTTCCATTATTCGTCCCTTTTTCTGTTTCAAATTTGAGATTATATCAATCATTCTTAGCACGAAGTTTCGCTTCCTGCGCTGAACTGGAGGAACAGAGGTATGTTTTATTGATATACTTTTTATTTTTCAAGTAAAGAAATAGTTTAAGCAAGTTAATTATTTTGGAAGGAACTTCTGTTTTTTTTTTCTTTTCTGCATGGGCGAAATTAGTTATAGCTTAAGATTAACGGTCTCTTCTGCTTCCAAATGCCCTTAGCCTTTTTGAACCCAAATATTGTTTGAAACAATGTTGTAAAAATTTGTGCATCCGCATAATCCCCACCTAGGTGCTGGCGGTCCTCATTTTTAGTTGGGTGCCTAGCCCCTGCCTAGGCAATCAAACCTCTATACATCGATTTAATAAAGAATTTAAAACTCTAAAATACTTGAAATGATTTGTTAAGTCTTAAAAGATTATTTTTATATGTAGTTTTTCATGTAAAATTTAAAAAAATTACATCTATTATCTGCTTTAATTTGTATAGTATATTAAGTACATACAATAGAAAAATAAATTAATGAGACCGCAAAAGAAAATGCCTAGTCCGCCATGGAAAATGCCAAGTCAGCCTAGCTGCCCCTTTGCCACCTAGGCAGCCTACCAATTTTTAGAACACTGATTTGAAGTTCATTACTTTTTTATATTTATATAACTTTTGTGTTGGTATGTATATACATATAATCAAGAATGAGATACAAGTAGTAATTAAAACAAAATAATTTTAATAATCAGTTTCACTTTACAAAAGTAAGTATTCCAATAACTAATGTGCAACTCAAGATTTAGGGATAAAATACTATTATGCTCTGTTTTCTTATTGAAGGGTTGTTTCTGAAGATTAAGGGATAAACCTCACCCTGGGGATATACACATGACCTGACCGACCACCTGGTTATATAGGTTGGTTGGCTTTTTCTTTGGAACATAAGTTGGTGGGTTTTGTATCAAGGATAGTGTAAAGTGTTGTAAATTTTTTTAATTTCAAATAATGTGTCATTATTATATTAATTGAGCACATGATGTTAATCATTATTATATTATTATGTTTTCGGGTGAAGTGGTCACAGATCTGCTCTATGACAGATATTAGTGCTTTCTGTCTCAAAGGGGTGGAATGAATACTGCACCGTAATACCAGTTGTTAAAATTTACCTTCCCGCCTCTCTAAAGAAGAACGGAATACATTAAATCTGACCGTTAGATTAGCCATTCAAACGGCTACAGATGCCTTACCATGTTTAATGTCCATAGATATATACGATGATGAATCCAAACTTCATCGAATCAACTTTTCAAGGTGGTCATTGATCGTACCGTCCAACTTTTCAAGGTGGTCATCGAATCAACTTTTTAGCATGAGAAATTTATAATGTTAGAGTTTAAGTAATGGCTTGATGCATTTCACTCTAAATATTCATAATTAATATCATACAGTTTGCACAAGGACGAAATGGGCACATCAAGCGATCAGCCAACTTCTTATACTTTAGTTAATATAGCAGATCCTGAACCTCCCTTGCCGAATTTGATTACGGAACAGCTACAAGGCTTAAAACCCATATCCAATGATCATGTCTCTATCTATAGAGTTCCTCGTTATCTTCGCCAAGTAAATGAGGAAGCCTTCACGCCACAAATGGTGTCTATCGGTCCTTTTCACCATGGGAAAGCGGAGTTGCAGCCGTGGGAAGAGAATAAAATGCGCTATTTGCAGGCATTCCTCGATCGTTCTGGGAAGAGTTTGGAGGATTGTACAGAGTTTATAAAGCGTTTGGAAGGAAGAGCTCGGGCCTGCTACAGGGACAAAATCGATATGACTAGTAATGCATTTGTGAAAATGATGCTTGTGGATAGCTGTTTTATCATCGAGTCCATTTGGAGGTGGGGGAACAAATACCCAGAACCAGCAGATTACTTGAGTAATCCTGAGCTGATTCGTCTCGTTTTCAGAGATATGCTTTTATTGGAAAATCAGATTCCGTTCTTTGTTCTCCGTGAGTTATTCCACTTAGGCTTCAACAACCCAGGCGAGGACCAAGATGAGTTTCTTGAGCTTTCGTTCACTTATTTTGCTACTATATTACCGACAATAACGGAGCCCGGAGATATGGAAAGTGTGTTTAGAAATGTGAAGCGTCACCTAGGATCAGGTTTAGAAGTAAAGCATTTCACTGATTTGTTTAGGATATGTCACCTACCAGAAAAATTACAGGAGCCAAGTGCGGACACTAATCTTGTACGAATTCCAAATGCAGCAAGATTGTCTGAAGCTGGAATGAAATTCGAAATTGGCACAAGCAAGTATTTACACGACATAAATTATAACAACGGATTTCTGGAAATGCCAATGTTCCAAGTACACGACGACTCGGAATGTTTGCTCAAAAACCTTATTGCACTGGAGACGTGTCACTATCCATTTGATAGTTACATAATCAATTATATTTGCTTTATGGATATGCTTATCGACAGTGCTACAGATGTGGATTTACTCATTCAGAAGGGAATTATTATAAATGACATGAGTAGTAGTGCTGCAGTGGCTTCCCTCTTTAACAACCTTGCAATGGAAACTACATTGTTTGGTCCATATTACTTTACGAGTATATCTGATGACATGAACGCATATTACAAAGTTCCTTGGCACAATTGGAAAGCAACTTTCAAACGTGATTACTGCCGCACTCCGTGGATGATTGCTTCTACTACGGCTGCAATTATATTACTTGTGCTTACTCTCGTACAAACCATATGTTCTATAATTTCACTTATTACCGGCAAGAGTTGATTCACTTTTAATGTGGTTTGGGTCTCTGTGTGGTTCTTGCTGCTAGTACTGTTTGGTTACAAGTACAGTTGTCGGATTGGATTCCCCTCTCCCAGGGACAGATTTGCACCAGTTTTCGTCAATGCCGAATTGTTTGTTGTTATCCTCATATATGTCCTTAATCTTTTTTGTTGTGTTTCAATGTGAGACTTTATTATCAAACAGTAAATAATCTTTTGTTTATTTTCTTAGTGTGAGAATTAGTTGGCATCATTTCTTTGAAGCAAAATTAAGGTTTTTCCCACTATACCTGTACCGTATACGCATTAGGCTATTCAAATTTTATAAATTGCAATTATCCAATTGAACAAATGAAAATAGCAATAAAAAGTAAGCATTTCTGTTTTCTTTCCTAGAATAAGCTTAGAATATGTTTGGGATTGCTTAAAACATATGATTACTAATTTTGATTATTGATGTACTGCTTTAGATTATTATCAGTTTTAGAAAATTAAATTAGTATGTGTTTGATAAATAAAAAGCAAATAAATTCGTAAAAAGTGAAAAGCTAGTGTTTGGTATAAAATTCATTTATTAATCACTTATTTCAAGTGTAAATTACTAAAAAGAATGTTTTGAGGAGTAAAGATGGCCAATGGATGAAAATTACTAAAATAAATAAAGATAAACTAATAATATGCTTGGTCAAACCTGATTATTAGATTTTGCAAATAATCAGAAATTCCAATTTGAAGGTTTTGATTATTTCCAAAAAAAAGTGATTACAAACAGTTTCAAAATTTTACTTCTTAAAATTGATTATAAGTAAGTTTGACCGCTTATAAGTGATCCCAAACACCAACTTTGTTTCATCTAAGAGGGAGTTTCATCTTTAGATGTAGACAATTTACTCTATTGAGTTTCTTCCACCAATTTGCGAAGAAAGGCATGCTCTGACCTTTGACAAGTCCAACAGCCCTGGAAAGATAACTCACTGCACACCTTGTTTCTGCATAATGAAACCCAACAAACCTATAAAACAATTGTGACAATTGAAGTGAATTACACCTCTGCCATTTCTTAATTATTTTGACAGGAAAATCTGAATTACATTCATGCACCAATGCCCACATCGTCAAGAATAATCTAAAAACACAAACGACTAAGTTTAAAGGAACAACTGCCAAAATTATTACTCCCTCTGTCCCATGATAAAAGTCTTTATTACTATTTTGGGTAGTCCCATGTTAAATATCCACTTTCCTTTAATAACTAAACTTTTACACATTTTTTCCTATTATGCCCGTAGCATTAAATATCTCATACTTTTCTTATTCTAATTATCACTCCATATTTAATAAGTATGGAGCGAGAATATTTTGAATTGAATAACTAGAAAGTCACTCTCTCACCTACATTGAAAATAATTAATGACTTGGACTTTTATCCTGAGACGGAGGGAGTATTTAGCTGAACCATATTGGGAAATTTACACGAGGATAGTTCCTCTTTCGATTTCATCAAGTAATTAAAACAAAATAATTCCTCTGTTTCAAAATATAAGATTAGTTTCCTTTCTTTGTTATTGATGGTATATTCCGTCTAGGCTTCAACAACACAATCACCGACACAATTCTTCAACTTTCGGTAATGTATTTCTTTGAACCACCCAAAGGAAGGATCCACGCGGGGACTATATTGTACAAATTTCAAATGCAGCGCAACTTCATGAGGCTAGAATGAGATTTAGAATGGGCTCAAGCAACTGGTTTCCTCGTCCTGCATTATGATGCTTGAGTATCACTACAAGAAAAGTGGTCAAGGTTGACGGAATTATTTTCGATGAAATTAAAATCCGTCAAAAATACTTCCGACAAAATATTCCGTCAAATATAATTTTGTCGTAAATAAAATAGTTCTGACGTCGAAAATAAGAGGCTTCCCTTGGCAACTGTAATATCCTAGAAATTTCAAATATGTTATAAGATTTGTAAATGAGAAAAGAAATAATGAGAATTGAAGTGAATTGAAATATCAACCAAAAATTCAAAAAAAAAAAAACTAAATCGGCAGCTCATCACATGGGAGAGTGATAAAAACTAAGTCGGCAGCTAGTGAAAGCCAAGATATCACAGATGAAAGACACAAAGTCACAGGAATTAAAATGTATGTATTACTGTTCTAGCTTACTTGGTTTTACAAGATACATCATACCTATATATATATGCACAGGGAGAATCACCTAAGGCTATAAATTAGGGATTAATACAATTACTTATGCTAACATTAAGCGATGCTATGCTAAATTGCTAACATTAAGGGATACATCACTAAGAGATTTACAACAGTCAAATCAGGAAATTATGGTATGTTTTCACCCCCCCCTCAAGCGCAACGGTATGGAATGGAGGTTAAGCTTGGAACATAAAAATAGAAATCATGGACGTGATAAGCCTTTTGTAAAAATGTTCGTTAGTTGAGACGCAGAATGAACAAAGTTAATTGAGTTGTGGCCTTGTGCAACTAGTTCCCGAACAAAATGATAATCAATTTCGATGTGACGAGTGCGTGCATGAAACACGGGATTATGTGCCATGTGCAGCGCGGAAACGTTGTCACAATAAAGGTGTGGGGATCCGTGAATGGAAATACCGAGTTCGCGAAACAAAAATGTAAACCACCGGATTTCAGAGGCAGTGGTAGCGAGAGCCCGATATTCAGCTTCAGTACTAGATCGAGAAATAGTAGCTTGTTTCTTGGCAGTCCAGGAGAGAATATTTGGGCCAAAAAAACACAGGCTCCAGTGGTAGAGCGTCTATCATCCGGATCACCAGCCCAATCAGCATCGGAAAATACCCGAAGAGTCAGATCATTGGATTTGTGAAAAGAGAGACCATGTGTTATTGTACCTTGCAGATATCTAAAAATCCGTTTAACAGCTTGAAGATGCGAGGTACGGGGAGAATGCATGAATTGACACACTTGGTTCACGGCAAAGGCAATGTTTGGGCGTGACAAAGTGAGATACTGAAGACCACCCACCATACTACGATACATAGTAACATCCTGCAAAGGGTCACCATCATGACTAGATAATCGAGTATGTGCGGGGAGGGGAGTAGGGGACGGCTTGCATGAGGCCATATGGAATTTCCGAAGCAAGTCAGAAGCATACCGGGCTTGAGAAAGAGTGAGAGAACCGATTGTCCGAGTGACTTCAATGCCGAGAAAGAAACTCAGGTCACCCAAGCGACGACTCTCAAATGTAGCACATAAAACATCGATGAACTTGTTGATGTGGTCTAGAGAATTGTCGGTCACAATTATGTCATCAACATAAACGAGCAGAAGAAGCTTTATTATGCCAGACTACTTGATGAATAAGGACGGGTCAGAGCGGCTGTTGGCAAAGCCATGAGATAGAAGAAAAGCTTGAAGTCGTTGAAACCATGCACGCGGTGATTGTTTGAGACCATAGAGGGCACGGTGTAGTTTACAGACATGATTTGGACGGAGCAGATCAATAAAGCCAGGAGGCTGAGTCATATACACATTCTCATGAAGAACCCCATTAAGAAAAGCATTACGAACATCAAGTTGTTGCAGGGGCCAGTCATAATTCAGAGCAAAAATTAGCACTGTGCGGATAGTGGAGGGACGAACAACTGGACTAAATGTCTCCTCATAGTCAATGCCCTCTTGTTGTGTGAAGCCTTACGCCACAAGTCGGGCATTGTGACGCTTAATAGAACCATCAGCCCGTCGCTTGACCCTATATATCCATCGACAACCAACCACATTTGGAGAAGACAAAGATGGAACTAAGGTCCAAGTTTGATTCTTATAAAGTGCAGCAATTTCGTCTTGCATAGCTTGTATCCAATGAGGATGCTTGGAGGCTTGGCAAAAAGTAGCAGGTTCATGAAATGGGGACTCAACAGAAGTAGCTAATAGAGCTTCGAGTAGGGAGTACCGGGAGGTGGTGGCAATGAGGTCATTAATGTTGCGAGTCTTAGGTGGTGGAATTGAATCAGTAGGGGTAGGAGATAATGGCCCTGCAGGGGGTGAAGTGGTAGGGGTGGGAAGTGGTGTGCCAGCAGGAGGTGGAGTGGTATCGAATGAGGAAGAAGGATAAGGAATTGAACTGGTGGAAAAGATAGTAGGGACGCACGGCCTGTCCAATGGAGCGGTTGGTGTGGCAAAAGAGTGTGGGACGTTATCATGTGGTGGGGAGGGAAGGTTGGGCGATGGTATGTCAGGAGGTGGTGTGGTGGGTGAAGCGGGGGTGAGTGGTGCGGGGCTAGAAGCAGAAGCGATAGGATACCGAGGTCCTCCCATAATAGGATTAGAATGTGGGGACACGCTATTGCTGGATGGGAGTTTGGGCATGGAGGAGAAAGGGAAGGATGTTTCATCAAAATGCACATGACGCGAAATGTACACACGATTTGTCGATGTGTCAAGACAACGGTAACCCTTGTGATTGGAGTCATAACCAAGAAAGGTACATTTGATCGATTTCGGCATAAGCTTGTGGTTATTGTACGGGACTAGGTATGGGAAACACGTGCAACCAAAGATCTTGAGTAAAGTGTAATCTGGTTTGCGGTTGAGTAATTTTTCAAAGGGTGACACGTATCTGAGTTTACGCATGGGTAAGCGGTTAATTAAAAATGTAGCTGTGGAAAAGGCCTTAAGCCAAAAGGAGAAGGGCAAGTTAGCTTGGGCAAGTAAACACAAGCCCATTTCCTCAATGTGTCTATGCTTACGTTCGACAACCCCATTTTGTTGTGGGGTGTGTGGACATGAAAGTTGATGGTGAATACTGTGCTTTTTGAGAAAACTTTGAAATGAGGAGTTTGTTCGAAATTCAGCACCCCCATCGGTTTGAATAATTTTAATTTTTTGGTTGCCACTTTTTGATTTTGCCAAAAAATTCTCTATCATTGTTTTGAAGTTTGAAAAAATAGAGAGAACTTCGGATTTGTGAAACATAGGGAAATCCAAGCATATCGACTGTAATCATCCACAATAGATAAGAAATAATGAAAACCAGCATTAGAGGTAACGGGGGATGGACCCCAAATATCCAGATGTAATAATTCCAAAGGAGAAATTGAAATACGAGAACTGGAATTAAAAGACAATTTACATGATTTGCCCAAAAGGACAAATATGACAACGGGACTGAGACCTATTAGAACTAAGCAAAAGGTTTGAACTACGACAAAGATGTTGTAAAATATCGTTGGAGGGATGACCCAGTCTGGCATGCCAAATGTCGGATGTTGCCCTTTCTCCAAGAGTAGCAAGATGAGCACTAGATGGTGATGAAGAATGGAGATAGTACATGCCATCTGTACTAGTTCCAGAAAGGAGAGTTTTCTGTGTCTGGTTGTCCTTGATTCGATATCCATATGCATCAAATTCAAAAAAAACATTATTGTCACGAGAAAATTGGCAAATAGATAACAGATTTTTGTGCATACTTGGTACGCAAAGAATATTAGAAAGAGAGAAAGATTTGTCTGATGATGTAAGCACGAAAGAACCATAATGAGAAATAGGAAGATGAGAACCATTGCCAACAATAACAGAAGTATTACCTTGATAAGGATGAGAATGAGTGAGATTAGTTACTGATGATGTCATGTGGTTTGTGGCACCAGAATCCAAGCACCAATTGGTGTCCCAAGTTGGTGTAGAGACATGTGCTTCTGCAGTGAATGGTGGACGAGGATTGCGTGCACAGTGTTTTGCTATATGGCCTGACTGGTCACACAGTTGACAGACGATAGTCTCGGGATTGAAACGCAAGAGTAGGAAGAAGCGGAGGATCATTGTTTGGAATGAACCGTGGTGGTTGAGAACCATGTTGGCGATTGAAGTTGTTAGTGCAATTTGAGTTGTTACGGTTGGACCCAATGAAGTTGTTGGGGCGGTTGTTGCGGTTGGAACCATTATTACGGTGAAATTGAGAACGTTGATGAAAATTTTTGGTGTGCTTATTTTGTGAGGCGACGGAATTGGTGTTGGTGGTTTGGCGCTGAGATTGAGATTCAGCAACAAGAGCTGTACTTGGAGAGATGGAAAGAGATGAAAATCGAGTTTGGAGTGTTTCTTCTTGGATGATAAGGTCATTGAATTCATCAAATGAGACTTGAGGGTGGAGATGAAAAGATGCGATAAATTCCTTAAAATAAGTACCAAGTCCATCAAGTATATGATTAATGAGATCACTTTCAGGAATTATACATCCAGCAAAAGCAAGTGAGTCGGATATGGTTTTTGCACGGAGAAGAAAATCAGATATAGAGGTGTTGGTGTCTTTCTTGAGGGTGTGAAGATTATTTTTTAGAGTTCGGATATGGGTTTTAGAGGAAGAGGCAAAAAGGTTGTGAAGGATGTCCCAAGCTTCGGGAGCGGTTTTGCAGAATACAAGTAGATTTTGAACGGGAGGAGAAACGGTGGCTCGGATCCATCATCCAAGTAAGAACAAGACTTGTCGCTCTTTTCCATTTGGTGTATTCTGGGTTAATGGTTTTATCATCTAGTTTTTCTAATGGACAATTTTTGTCATGTACAATATGTTCAAGAGAGTGAGTGCACAGAACCGCAAGAAATTGAGAACTCCAATTTAGATAATTCTCTTTGGTTAGGATGGTGTTGGATAATAAAGATTGAGGATTAAACAGAACTGGAAGGGAAGTAACAGATGAAGCAGATGTCGAGGGAGATAATGAAGAAGAAGAAGAGAAGGTTTCGGCCATGGTGAGAGTACTGTTTAGGTGCAGTTACGCCAAAGGCTCTGATACCATGAAAGCCAAGATATCACAGATGAAAGACACAAAGTCATAGGAATTAAACTGTATGTATTACTGTTCTAGCTTACTTGGTTTTACAAGATACACCATACCTATATATATGCACATAAGGGAGAATCACCTAAGGCTATAAATTAGGGATTAATACAATTACTTATGCTAACATTAAGGGATGCTATGCTAACATTAAGGGATACATCACTAAGAGATTTACAACAGTCAAATCAAGAAATTATGGTATGTTTTCAGCTAGGGGGTGATAAGGATTAATTTTTTTTTGGAAGAATCAGGAAGGTGGGGAAAATAATAATAATAATATATATATATATATATATATATATATATATGTATATATATATATATGTGTGTGTGTGTGTGTGTGCGCGCGCGCGCGTGCGTGTGTGTGTGTATATGTATAATTACACTTGCCTTACGTTTATAAAAAGAAGAGAGAGGGAGAGAAAGCAAGAGGAGAGAGAAATAGGCAGGAGAAAGAAGAGAAAAAGAGGAAAAAGAGAACGAAAGAGACGAAAAACAACCAGAAAAGGTAAGAAATTGCCCTTGTTCATGCAATTTAAAATTTATATACATGTGTATAGAGATGAGAATAAGAAATAAACAAGGTTTCAAGTGGAAGAAAAACCCACCGTGAATACTGGTGTAGATTGGTCGACGAACATGAAAATAACTTATTTGGGTTTGTTTTTTTTAACATGATTTAAACGTTTAAACTTGCTGGAATTGAACATAGCTATTCTAGGAGGTTAATAACCTGGAAATAAACGAGAAATGGTGAAGGAAAGAAGCATAACGATAAATTTTTCCATGCCCGAAAATATTTTTGGATGCTTGTTTCAACTTGAAATCTCTAACGGATTTTAAAACTAATTATATGTATGGACTTGTAAGAATGTATAGTTGATTTCTGGGCAGAAAAGCAATGAAAAACTCGCCGAAAAACTTTTTGGACCGCGGGAGAATATGACTGGAGGTTCGCCGCCAACGAACTTTTCCGGCAAAGCCCGTTTGGCTATTTCTGGCCAGATTTTGAGGAAATTTTGTATTAGAAAGTTGTAGATAATTAAATTTATGTGAAATGGACATAAAATTCTTAATTTTCGGATAAGCGATTTAATTATTTTGAATTTTTGAAGTTTCAGCACTTTAAAAAATTATAATTAAATTACTGGAAAATGGTTTTGAGCTGGATTTTGTTTACAGTAATATTATAATAGTACTTAAGAATTACAAAAAAAAATTGATGATTTATTGAAGAGCAAAAGTATTTAGTGTATTTTTTAAGTCATTTAAAGTTAGTTTAAAAATAGTAGAAATTCATAGAAAATAGTAGAAATTTTATGAATGGTGAAATATTATGAAACTTGGTGAAAAATCTTATAATAGTATAAGATAAATATTTGTAGTGCTTCATGATAGGAAAATATGTGGAGGTATTATGTCTATTTTTATATGTTATTAAACAATAGTTTTATAAATTAAAATAATTACAAAAAATTATCAGATAATCCAAAAAATGTGGAAATATATTGGTTAATGTTGGAAAGTTTAAAATAATATTCTAAAGACTTTAGAAGGTTTAGTATATCAATAGGTGTCGAGACGTTGTGGTCCTTGTGGATCTTGTGCTGACTGGCCAATGGGCATAACAGTCTTTTTACACGAGGATCGAGAATTGATCGAGAGAATTTGAGTATACTTTTATAGTATAATATTAGTGTTGTGTTAATATATCAATAAAATGTGATTGTGGACTTTGAATTTTTTTCATATTAAAACGAGCTAGTTTGACCTCATTTACAAACTAGAAGTTGAGCCGAGATGTTGTAATACTATAGGGAAGTTCCCTGAACTATTACAAGTTCCTCAAATTATGAACTTTTTTATTTTTGAGCTTATGTGCTAGTTCCTTAAGTTTTGCAAGTTTTTTAGTTTATTCAGTATTTTTAAATGGAGCAAGTTATAATATCATAACAAACTCTTTATTTGAATAAGTTCCTTATTTATTAAAATCCTACAAGTCATGCAAATGCCTATGATTGAGTTGGGCTGCAAGTTTTGGAGATCATATATACGAGGTTCTTGAACTCATAATTAGTATGGTAAATTCTTGAACCCGTAGTACTATGGTAAGTTCCTGACGAGTTCTTGAACTCATAATATTCCTGACGAGTTCTTGAACTCATAATATTATGACAAGTTCTTAAACTCATATTATGTTGGCAAGTTCATGAACTCGTAATGTATGATAAGTTCTACAAATGAAACGTTATTTCTGAATTTGCAAGTCCTTGATATTCAAGAATTGATTGGAAGTAGAAAGGATGTCATTTGTTTCGGCTACTCTATTATAAAGTTAATTGTTATGGTTGATGTTATCTAATCCCAATTTGTTTGATAAGGATTCTTAATGTTAAGACTGAGGATGAACAACCCTATATTATATGAGAATTTTCACAATGTTTGTAACTATTAAGTTTTATAACAGAGTTCATGGTCCTCATCACCATGTATAGAATTCACAGTTATTGTCACTGTTGAATTCTGTATAAGGAGTTCATGGTCCTTATGATCATGTATAGAATTCACAACAATTATGACTGCTGAATTTTGTATGTGTAAAAGTTTTTAGTTGTATGACTGTCAAACAATTGTGGGCAATATTGTGTCGACTTAAAGGTTGTAGTCAGACTATATAGTGCCATGGTGAGGCTTTAGCATGTAAGAGTCTGCATTCTGTGTGACTGTTAGGTTACGCTTCAACAAAAATGTTTTTGAAAGTTAAAGAGTTTTTGGTCTTTATGACCTTCAGTAATAATCTAAAGATAAAGACTTTGGTGTTGAGGTTTTTCTTATGTTGAAATTTTCCTTGACAAGATATTAATTTGTTCAAAATATATTTATTCATTGATGAGATTACTCTGACAAGTCGTTGTGTACTTTAGTGAAGTAATATGTTACATGTCAAAGAAGTACTGCTAAGTTTATTACATCCAGTACGATTCTAAAGAATTCTTGGTCTTTCATGACCATCTAAGTAACGTAAAGCAGATAATTAATTATTTCTCAGTTTGAAATTATTGGATTATCGATACAAAGTTATTCCTTAAACTGTTTATTTAAGTACCGTACTTTCTTAGCATATTAGATGCTCACTGTAATACCCGGTTAAAAAAATAATAATAAAATAATAACAGGTTTATAATTAGATAATGAAATAGAAACTAATAATTATTTATTCATATCTAAAACTTATTAGGATAAGTCGGTTAGTCTGTAACAAACTTTTAAATTTAAAAGGACTATTTTACTTGGTAACCTATTTTACAAAAGAATTAAAGATATTTAGATAACTACAGAGAAAAAAGAACGTAAAAAAATTTCTTTGGCTTTAGGGTACTGCATAATAGAGAAAAAGAAAAGAAGAAAACTCAAAGAGGTAAAACTAAACTCTTCTTTTTCTATTATGAGTTGAAACTCGTATTATTTATGTATGTTTATATTTCAAAACAAAGGTTATAAAAAGAAAAAGAGTATAAAAATTAATGGTATGTATTTTCTGTATAAATCAAAGAGATTTCAAATTATATATGTTTTAGTTAGTTTGAAAACAATTTTGATAAAAAAACAATACTATCTTTTCATTAAAAATGTTTCAGTTCGTTAGAAAATAATTTTAACAAATCAAAACTAGAGGTTAACAAATTCATATGTGATGTTGAGATAGTCCGACTTGTGGCCATTATAGTTTGTATTTAAATAAATATAGTTTATGAAAATATATTTTTAACTATAGTATGTGTGGGCCCATGTGCAAAATTAGGGTTCACATGACCTAATTAAATTAAATGCACAATTAGGGTTCCACGACCTCATTAAATGTGCAAGTTAGGGTTCGCATAACCTAATGGAATGAAGATAGAAAAGTCAGAAATAAATGTGCTAGACCGGGAGAAGCCTCCACGTGTCCCGAGGCGGAAGACTCGTGTAGGCGGCTCATTTTGGGAATTGATTGAGGGATTGGATTGGTGGCTAGAAGGACAGGGCAATATGGGCATTACTCTAAGGACTAAAGGGTATTTCTGAAATTTTCCTGAAGGCACGTGCCTTGCACATGACTACTTTCCAGAATACCCTATAAATACCCCTTCCATTCTATTTGGAAAGGGACTTCTCTTCAGACACAAGACTCGAACTCTTTTAGTAGCTTAAGGCTCGGATATTCCACCTAAAAGCACTAACAAGATTCGAACACTCTCTCAACTCGAAGAACCGAAGAAGGCTCTTGGAATCCCAATAACCCTAACACGATTTTCGAATTCTAGGGGTTCTGCCACGCGTCGTTGGAGTAATCGCCCACCTGTCGTTCTCCCCTCTACAATCAATCAATCAATTCCGTATTCTTCGTGGATTTCTCTCCTCCTCAACACGAAACCCTAAGCGAGCAAGGCGCGATTTCCTTGCCCACATTTATTTGGCGACTCCGCTGAGGAGGTGTAGAATTCGTGAAGGGTATGCCCACAACTCGAAGTGGGAGAACTACAGGAAGAGCTACTTCACCAACAAACAGTATTACCTCACCGGATCCAGTTCCAAGGCAAGCAACTCAAGCTTTCCAAGGCGCAAATCTGGATTTTGACCAACCAATTATCGAAGACGCTTCAGAAGGGAGTTCAACATCACCACACATGGCTAATCAACAACAAACCAACGCAGGAAGGCAAGGCGAGGATGCAGGTGGAGATCAGACGAATGCTGTGCAACTGGAGATGCTCAAGGCATTGAAGGAAGCACGAGAAGGGCAAGGGATGATGATGGCCATGATGCTTGAAATGCAGAGGAAGCAAGAGGAAATGGGGAATTTCCGCCAGCAGTTGATGCAGATTCCCACTTTCAAGGTCATGTTCCTAGGAAGTTCGCAGAGGGAGCAGGTAGGAGTGGAAGACAACAACAATGGCAGCAACAACAAAGAGAACCAGATTGTACTTCCATCGACGGAAAGTCAATCGGTTCCAATAATCAACTTGGAGGCCCAGCACAGTGGCGACGTGCCACAACTTAGGTTGGAAGTAAGCCAGCCTCAGACAAACATCATCCCAACTGCTCTCACATCAATTTCACAGATGCAAATGCCAACCATTCCGGGCAATGTCCAGCGAGTGAGCCAGAAACTGCCACCAGTACCACCTTTGCACGATGCAAGCGTGCATCAACCAAATTCTCTAGCATATACACCGCCGATACAGAAGTTTATCACAGCACCCCAGAGAGTTCACGCCACAAGCCAGTATGTGACGAAGGATGATATGATCGATGTGATCAATCAACTTCGTAGGCAGACATCCCGACCCTCGGAGTTAGACTTTACTCCGCCTTACCCGGCACACATTCGGAGGCAACCTTACCCGATAGGGTATATTGAGCATCCCCCGCAGTTTCCAAAATACAACGGGGAGAAAGGAAACGCGAGGGAACATATTGCCAGGTTCGTAGAGTCGATGTCTCCGTGGCTGGGATATGATGAAGTGAACAACCACAACTTGTTGATGCGGGAATTCAACAAAACTTTGACGGATAGTGCCTTCAGTTGGTACTACAATTTGGAGAAGGGGTCAGTCCATGATTGGGATGACCTAAAATTATAATTTTTTAAGAAATTTTTCTATGTGCAGAAACAGGTAACCATTGTGGAGCTCATGCGGTTCAGACAGAAGCCGAATGAGGAGCTATCAGATTACGTTGACAGGTTCAGGGCCCAGGCACAGAAGTGTGCAGAACCGATTGAAGAAAAGAACCTGGTCAGCATTTGCAACAATGGTGCCTTAGATTCCTTCAAGCTCCACCTCATTACTAAGGCTTGTGATTCCTTCGCGACCCTCTCATCTTTTGCACAAGACTTGGGAGGAATCATGACACTGCCCACTAGCCCTACGACGGTTACATGGAGGGGCAAGAGGACAACAACTGTGGCTTTGGCTGACTCTCAATCAAAACCACAAGGGGGCAAAAGGGAGAAGCATGAGAAAAATTTTGATCGAAGCAAAGGAAGGCCTGGAGACAAATATGCAAGAAAGTCGGTCCCGGAGGCTATCACGTGCAGTGAGAAAGCATTCAGGGGTCTATACGAGCAATGGATTGAACATGGGGTGGTGAAACCCCCAAGGCCTAGATTTGTAGTGACGGAAGAGATAAAGAGAAGGCCAGACTTCTGTGTATTCCACCAATACGCGGGACACTCAACTATGGATTGCTATAGCCTGCGTAGGATATTCCACGAGAAGTTGGCAAATGGGGAGATTGAACTGGGAAAGGAGAGCAGTGTTCATGACAAGCCACTGCCAAATCACAAGGGGAAAGAAACATGCAACACTGTTATTCACAACACAGTTCCAGAAGTGGAGATGATGATGGAAGAAAAGGAGGAGTGTGACCCAGGCCTGCAGGTGACGGCATTGATGAATGGGACCAAGTTTAGAAATTTTTTCGATCAGATAGGATTGGCCAAGGAAGCAAGGATTGAGGCAACCAGGGCAATTATCAAGGCCGCCGAGACACAAGAGACTTGCATGGCCATGAGCAAAGGATTTGTGAAGACGATGGAGGAAGAAGCAAATAAGATACCTTTCTCTAAAGCTGATAGAGAGATAAGATATCTACACAACATACCACTGTATGTGACTGCAGTAATCAATGGCATCGAAGTGCGGAGGGCGTTCATCGACAATGGAGCGTCTGTAAATATTATGCCCTACGCCATGTTCAAACGGTTAGGCCTGCTAGAGAAGAAGATTGTGAAGGAACAAACAAACATTACAGGATTCGCCAACCAGAGCACAAGAACCTTGGGACACATCAAGGTAGACATGCAAGTTGGAAAGATTCGAGGGCCTGTAATGTTCCATGTTGCAGAGGTGGATGCAGCATACCATGTCTTGCTGGGAAGGGCTTGGCAAAATGACTATGGGGTGGTACCCTCAGTTTTTCATCAATGCTTGAAAGCTATCTGGAAAGGAAGAGAAGTGAAGGTACCAGCAACTCGGAATCCCTTTGGACCAGAGGAGGCACACATCACCGAAGCAACTTTCTTCGATGATGTCGCTGAAGAGGGAGAGAACCAGATCGCGAGGCCTGATTCCCTAAGACTAGCAAGTTGGAAGGAAGTGTAGGAAGATAAGTTTGTACCTGCAGAAAAAGTGAAGAAGAAGACCTCGGAACATGGAGAATGTTCCAAAAATATGAAGCCGATAATAGTAGACTTGGAGAAGGAAGGAAGAGAAGAGAAGAAAAGGCCAGCAGATCCTGAAGATGCCAAAAATATAATAAATGCCAAGCGGATATCACAGTCTGAGGATGGCCAAAAGGCAAAATGGGAGAGGGTTGTTAAACCCGACGGAAAGGTGGTGTTTCGGTTGTGACGATGTAAGGGGGAAGAGCCCAAGGAAGCGTGCAAACCCAACGGCTCAAGAGGTGTCCCCCACTCCGGTAATAATGAAGAAAAAGTTGTACAACAAAAGGTTGAACCAGCTCCAGAATGCTTCGAGGATAGGCCAAAACCTCAACAAAATGAACTAGAAGAAGTTAATTTGGCGACAGATGGAGGAACGCCAAGACCGACTTATATCAACAAGGAGCTTGAGGCTAACCAGAAAGAGGAGCTCATACAACTATTGCGAGAGTATAGGGACGTCTTTGCTTGGAATTACGACGAGATGCCCGGAATTGACAAAGATCTTATGGAGCACAATCTAAACATAAGCCCGGGAATGAAGCCAGTGAAGCAAGCACCTCGCAACTATGCACCCGAGGTCGAAACCCAAATAAAGGAAGAAATCAAAAAGTTACTAGAAGTAGGGTTCATCAAGCCAATCCAACATCCAACATGGCTTTCCAGCATCGTACCGGTAAAGAAATCAAATGGACAGCTACGAATATGTGTCGATTTCAGAGACTTGAACAAGGCATGCCCGAAGGACATGTACCCATTACCCAACATAGACACCTTGGTAGATGCAACAGCTAATCATGAGATGATGTCTTTCATGGATGGGTTTGTGGGCTACAATCAGATAAAGATGTCCATGGAAGATGCAGAGTTGACAGCCTTTCGTACCCCGTTTGGGAATTTTTACTATGTAGTAATGCCATTCGGATTGAAGAATGTGGGGGCAACTTATCAGAGGGCAATGTATGCTATATTTCATGACATGATTCATGATATAGTGGAGGACTATGTGGACGATGTGGTAGTGAAATCCAAGAAGGCAACAACTCATGTGGAGGACCTGAGGAAAGTGTTTGAGCGATGCCGAAGGTATAAGTTGAGGATGAATCCGAAGAAGTGCGCCTTTGGAATGACGGCTGGAAAATTCTTGGGCTTCTTGGTGCACAACAGAGGTTTAGAAGTGGACCCAAGCAAGGCGAAAGCAGTTACAGAGATTCCCCCACCAAAGACGCAAAAGCAGTTGAAGAGCTTTCTAGGGAAGGTCTCGTACATGAGAAGATTCATGCCAGCATTAGCCGAAGTCACAGAACCTTTCGGCAAATTACTAAAAGGAAAGGCACAATGGGACTGGGGGCAAGACCAACAACAGGCCTTTGAGAAAGTAAAAAGAATTTTGTCTTCGGCACAAACGATGGTAGTGCCACAAAGAGGAATGCCGTTGCAGTTGTACATCACATCTACCAAGAAGTCTATAGGAGGATTGATCACGCAAGAGGTGGATGGAGAAGAGAAACCTGTGTATTACATCAGCCGGATAATCAGAGGACCAGAAACCAGGTATTCACAAGTGGAGAGGCATTGCCTAGCGTTGGTGTTCATTGCGCAGAAAATGCGACATTATTTTCTAGCGCACGAAGTAATGATTGCAACAAAAACTGATCTGATCAGATACCTATTGACTAGGCCAGCATTAGTAGGAAGACCTGCTAGATGGATGATGATTCTTTTAGAATATGATATCAAGTGTGTAACACCAAAGGCAATCCGATGTCAAGCCTTGGTAGACCTGCTAGCTCAATTTCCAAATGAAGAATATGAGCCCCCTTCTGAGGATCTTCCGGGTGGAGAAGTGGAATCAATCGACTTGATAGATGAGGACCCAGAATGGTGGAGTTTGGCTTTTGATGGATCATCTGCAGAAGGTAAAGGCGGAGCAGGAGTGGTGTTGACCACCAAAGAAGGAAATGAAATATCCTTGTCGTACAAATTGGACTTCCCTTACACAAATAATGAAGTAGAATACGAGGCGTTCATACTAGGATTGTTAGCGGCTCAAGAATTGGAAGCCAAATATCTTAAATTAAAAGGAGATTCAAACCTTATAGTGCAGCAGATAAAAGGCCAATTCGGAGTGAAAGAACCCATCTTGGCGCCGTATCGAACTGTAGCACAAAAGGTGATGGAAGCTTACAAGAAGGTGGTGATTGAATATGTGCCAAGAGGACAGAATAAACAACCGGATGCACTAGCAACAGTAGCATCTCGAGTCTATATCCAAGGAGAAGACTTGGATGTGAAGGTAATGAAGAGAACCCTCCCAACCACGGTGCTAAACTTGTTCCCCAAAGACATGATAGACGATTGGAGATATGACATCTCCCATCAATTGCAAACTAAGGAAGGAACAATACCAATCGTAGAGCTACAAAAGTACAGCATCATCAAAGGTGTCTTGTATCACAAAGAAGCAGATGGTGTATTGACACGATGCTTGGGGAAGCAAGAAGCAAGTAAAGTCTTGCATCAGGTGCATGAAGAGAATTGCGGGTTTGCAAACATAGGTCTGTATCGTAGGTTGCAACGCCAAGGGTATTATTGGCCTGAAATGAAGAAGGCAGCAGATGCCCTACAACGCCACTGTGTTTCATGCCAAGAATACCATGGGGAGGATGAATGTGCTTTCATTGATGATATAGTGGATTGGCGAATTCCTTATGTGAACTTCTTACAAAACGAGATTCTTCCAACCGAAAAGAAGGGTGCAATTATAATAAAGAGGAAGTCGCAACGATTCTTCTTATAAAATGGAGAATTGTTCAGAAGAGGTTTCAATGGCAAGCCCCTACGGTGTCTAGAACTAGGCGAAGCAAGAGATTTGGTCTATCAAATGCACAAGGATGAACATCAAGGGGGAGCCAAGTTGTACAAATAACTTATCGATCATCGTTACTATTGGCCAAAGATGGAAGGAGATTGTCTAGAATTTGTCAAAAAGTGTCACATTTGTCAAATACATGGAAACCTGATACATGCTCCCGCCGTGGATTTACGCACCTTAGCAACACCATGGCCCTTTCATACATGGGGAATGGATCTTATAGGTCATGTACACCCTAATTCTAAGGGCAACATATGGATTTTAACTACCACCGAGATGTACACAAAGTGGGTGGAAGCCATACCCTTGAAGAAGGCCACGGGACCAGCAGTGGCAAACTTTATCAAGGAGTACATCATTTGCCGTTTCGGGATCCCGAAGATCATTTTGTCCGACAATGGAACCCCCTTCATCAATAGGGACATCAAAAGTCTGATGGAAAGATACATGGTGAAACATTATAAATTATCACCCTACTACCCGAAAAGCAACGGACAAGCAGAAGCGACAAACAAAACCTTGATAAAAATCTTATCACAAACCTTAGACGATCATCCGAAGAAATGGGCAGAGCAACTACCAATAGCGTTATGGGCATATCGAACTTCAAAAAGAAAGCCTACAGGCGAAACCCCATACGCTTTGGTTTATGGTGAAGAAGCTATCTTGCCCACCGAAATAGAAATACCTTCGGCTCGAATGAGACTTCGAAGCTTAGTCGAGGAAGAAAGCCGACCAGCCGCCCTAGAGGCCTTAGCCGACTTCCGAGACAAGGCTAAAGAAAAACTTGAACGGTACCACGAAAGACTGCGACGACAATACAATACCGTGGTGGTACCACGACAAATTCTGGTGGGAGACCTGGTGCTCAAAACGGCAACTCAAGTTATGAGGGGGACCCCAACCACCAAATTTTACCCCAAATGGAAAGGCCCGTACAGAGTACGAGAGATATCCGAAAGCGGGTATTGCAAGATATCTCGTGTGGGATCAGATGCTGTCTCAGGCCCATTAAACTTGAAATGGGTAAAGAAATATTACACATAAGAAGAGCATCACAAAAGTTATACTTTCAACTTCAAAAGTAATCGAGAAACCTGACTTACAGCCCTCGGAAGTTACACTTTCAACTTTAAAAGTGATCGAGGAACCTGACTACAGCCCTCGCAAGTTACACTTTCAACTTCAAAAGTGATTGAGGCACCTGGGTATAAGCCCTCAAACCCAAAAGTTACGCTTTATCTTTAAAAGTGAAGAATGTTATGCTTTATTCGATAAAAGCAAGAAAGTTATACTTTATCTCTAAAAGTGGCAAACGTTTTGCTTTCTTCGATAAAAGCAAGATTTATTATATGAAACGTTATGCTTTCCGTCAAAAGTAATTTTTAGCAATAAATTGACAAACTTTCACATATACTCGAATGTTTTAATTTTATTAAAAAAAAAGAGTATGAATTCAAGTGTTGGTTTGTGAGAAATATATGTATCTTTGACAAAATTCATGTTTTCTTATAACATCTATTGTTGTCTTGGAATATTAATTTGAATAACTTGAGATTCAATAATAAAAAATTGAGTTTTAAGGAATCATTCAAATTAAAGGCAATCAACAAGGTTAAAGAAACCACGTTCTGATAAATGAAATATGTGTAAATGAGTTTCTGAAACAGGAAATCGAAAAAATAAACTATTACAATAAGTTATGATCTAAAGGCCACGACATATCAAAATGAAGAGGAGGCACAACTAAAGCTTCCAAGTCAGCAACGGCAGCATCTCGAATCTTAAGATTTGCAGCTTTCAGCTCCTTAACCTGTTGGGTAGTCGCCTCTAAGTCCCGGTACTGACGCTCTACCTCCTGAAGTTTTGCCTCTAAGTCCCGGCACTGACGCTCTACCTCCTGAAGTTTTGCTTGTAAGTCCCGACGCTGGCCTCCTAAATCTTGAGACTGGCTCTTCAATTTGTTTGCGGCATCACCAAGCTCCGAAAGCTGCACTGAAAAGGATTCATCTTCACATTTACGTACAGCAACCTCCGAACGTAGTGAAACAAGGTTAAAACTCGACTTGAGAAGATCCAACCTATCACGAAAAGGAGACATGTCAACACCTACGGCTGCAAGGTCATCTACATCGTCGCTAAACTTCTTCAAATCCTCAACTCGCAAGGAATATAAGGAAAGAGTATGCAATCCAAGAACAAGGCCGGCGAGCTGGTCTAGGAAAAGGGTTTGGGTTGAAGTTGTCTTAATAATCAACCGGTCAAGAGTCTGCGGGAACCGAGCTAAGAGACGCTCCAGACTTTCCTGACTAGAAGACGATATCTGGAAACCCCTCCAAGAAACAAGATCCCCACTTGGATTGAAGGAAGCTCTAGCAGGAGCTACTTTAGAGGCCACCATAGAATCTGTCGAGACCAGGGATGGAGGAGCAGAAAGATGTTGTACAGCTAAGGATTCCTCGAAGCCTTGGTCACCTGGAGGATAACCAAGGTCACTATCCGAATGGAAAACAGCGAATAACGCGAGTGCCTCAACGGGTAAAGGCAAATCTTTCATTCTCTCGTTCTGAAAACAAGATGACAAAGCACAATATATTATAAATAAAAAAAAAGAGCAAATGAAATTCAAGTTCAAGACAAATCACTCATGGAAAATCACTCATGGATTAAGGAAGGATACTCACAATATAGTCAATGGAAAAGGAGTCGGGAGATGCCACAGAAAGGGGAATGTCATTCAACCCATCCAAAGTACTATCAACAATGCCCTCCCGAGCAACCACCACCTCGGTAGAATCCTTCCGGGGAGGATGAACATCACCAATAGTTTCAGAATGATTCTCCCTCGGGGAAGTAAGAGTCTCATCATCATCTTCAGACTCATCATGGGGAGCATGCATAGGAAGGTTTGAAGACATTGCTGTATCACCCACAACAGGACTCGAGCTTAAATCAGACAAAGTATCCTTAGCATCCAGACTAACACAATCGTTGCGAGGAGTAGATGACTCAATATCAACAAGGACACGTTGGACGGGCTCACGACTAGTGGAAGCCGCCGCGGAAGCCTCATTTGTAGTACTATACAATAACCTAAGAGGAACATCATCATCATCATCTTCATCGACCACGGTTACCTGAAAATCAATATATATATATATATATATATATATATATATATATATATATATATATATATATATAGGAAACAATTACTCAATGATATGTGAAAATAGTAACACAAGGGATGAAAGAAAAAATGAGAGTAGTACGACAAATTACCAAATTTCTACGGCGCTTCTTGATCGGATCCTCGGCTGCCGGGATACTAGGATCAACATTATCAAGGGGGCGTTTTACTAATGGCTTTATGATAAGCCTGATAGGAGGACGACTGATTGGAACCTCGGCAGAAACAATAGGAGGAGCTATCTTAGAATCAGTAGCAGTAGCCGCTCTCATTTTAGAACGAGTAACTTTCATCTCTTCGGCATCAGCGGATCCATGGGGAGGACCTAGAGAGGACACCCAAAGTGGAGCCCGTGGTGGAAGACTCCTGGAAGTAGTGGGACCCTGTGATGGAATGATCTGCTGAGTGGGAGACGACTTAGGCATCAAAATGTCACGCTCAGCCAACCGGCTACTAGCTGGCCAAAGTGTTGAGCGAACATTGGGCTTGGAAGAGCATAGCAGCCGGCTCCATTGAAGACATTTTGGAATAGAGACTGGCAATGAAAAAATCAAGGTATCATCCTCCCATCTTTTAAGATTGACCTGCCAGTAATTACGTTCTCCAGTAGTATATCGCCCGCTCCGGGAGTCATCCGGTATGACAAAAGGAAGGGATCTATAAGTGATATATGGATCACTTGACCGCCTCAGAAATGCCCATGTAAAAGAAGGGGAGGTAGAGACGAAATTGAGAAGAGCATCCTCATAATTCCCCCGGCAGGTGTGACCGAAAGGGCGATCCTGGTCATATCTGAATTGTCTCATGACCCTGTGAGGAGAATACAGTACAGTGCCAAAACTATTATTCTCAAGGAAATAGGGGAGCTCTGAAGATCGAAGAAAAACGAACCAAGACAGTGCGGAGCCACTCAAGCTATTTCTGTTGAGGTCAGAGAAGGTACGAAATTTGTGCTTGTAGAAGTGAGGTAGATGGCCGCAACCCCCTGAAACAATGGTATAGGGACGAGCAGTGAAGCATGAATAATCATCAAGGAAATGTCACAAATCCGTACTGTCAGGACTAGAGCGGTGATCAATCCAACGTAACATGCGAGGAATGATGTTGCGTGGTGGGAGAGAATGAGACTTCTTCTTCTTCATAGAAAGATGCTCAAGATCGAAATAGCCCGGAAAATGCTCGAAAAGAAAGATCTGAAGGAAGGAGCATGGAATGAAGCAATTGACATCATACCTGAGTAAATAAAAAAAATATATATTATAGAAAAGGTTAAAGGAAAAGAAGCGTAGTTTGAAAAATAATTAAATATAAAATACGAAAATGATTACCTCCCAACGGATTCTTTCATGGCAAGGATTGTTTCGTCTAGGCGACGATATAAGGTCCCTAGGAAGAGAGAAGCAAGGGGAATCTCCGAGCCTCGGGATAACAATGCTGCCAAATTAAACATACGGGCAGAAGGACCGTCTATGGGAGACCCAGGGAAGATGAAACGGGACAGCCACATAACCAGATAAGCCGCCAGAGGAAAGGGACAAGTTTTTTCACGGAAGGTAAGAACAGACTTGTCATGAACATAGCTGTTCCACTGGTTGGTCTTGTAATCACGGAAGAAATAGCGCACCCAGGATAACCAAGAATTCTTTTGTCGACTTGAGGTCTCGAAGTCCGGAAGGAGCGTATCGCCCTTGAAGCAGGAAGTGAAGCGGGAAGATTGCTTGAAGGCTTCCGTCAAGTAGGCAACACAGTTGTCATCCCTAGTGGACATGCTAGAAGGACCACAGGAGTTTGAAGCAACAATAGGAAGGCTACAAGATGTAAATCAGGATAAATATACATATTTTGAAAACATGAGAATGAATGAAAGGAATAAAAGAAGAGAGCTTACTGATAGAGGGCGTAAACATCCTCTAGAGTAGGGGTGAATTCCCCCCAGGCAGTGATGAATGTGCAAGTAGAGGAACACCATCGTGAGATCAACACAGTAAGTGCGTTATGGTCATGGTAAATCCGTAGGTCTCTACACAGTTGAACACAGCGAAAGATACTCGCATTCTTGAGTATTTCCACGTATTCAGCGTTGTCAAGGATCTCGTCGGTCCAATCCTGCCATCCTTGAATGCGACTAGATGAATCTGACAGGAAGCGAAGGGGACTGAAGGGGTATTCTTGCTTCTCTATGCATAGGCGGGGAATGCAATCGGCATGAGGGAAGTCATCCCAACCTCCAGAAGATGGGGCATACAGAAACAGGCCTTCTTTCTCTGGGGGAGGAAAAGTTATACGGTCATAGTCTCTAACTCTATCCCAAAAGACGTCAGAAGGACCAAAGAAGGGAGCTCTCCCCCAATTAGTGATGAATGGGGATTCCTTGGGAGTTCTTAGTTCTGCAGAGCATTCGGGAGAGAGGGCCTACAAGCAAGGGGAAGTTCATTATAATAATTGTAAGGAAAGCATATCAAGAATGTCAAGTAAACTATATGAGCACGAAGTACTCACCATAGCAATAAGGAGCGAACGTCCAATAGTTGAGCTTCAAAACACCTAAAAACAAGAAGAAACAATGTCAAAAAGATTGAAGGAGTACATTTATGCAAGAAAAAATTCCCGAAAATTTTCGAAAAAACTTCGGACACCCAAAATCCATCCTTTGGAGCCTTTTTTGGACTTAAAATAGCATAGGTCATGGCAAAGCCATGAGTTTTGAAGGGCTCGTCGATACGGTCGTTTTGATATATTATAGGCCCCAAAACTCCAAATGACGCTCCTAATAGTAGAGGCTCGTCGTCCCGAACTTCATTTTTTTTACCCAAAACACGATTTTATGCCTAGAGTTCGCCCCCTAGGGTTCGGCCTCCCTAGGGTTCAGCCCCCTAGGGTTCGGCCCCTAGGGGCTTGGCCATCTGGAGTGGATTCGTCGCAAGCAAGCATATTAGTTTTCTTTCTCCTTTAGTGTTGGCGTTGAAAAAATGGCTAAGATTTGGCCCATAGGATTCGGCGCCCTCCTAGGGTTCGGCCACCACCTAGGGGGCCTTTCCTTCTAAAAAAAAATAAAAAAAATTAAGGTTCAGCCCTAGGGTTCGGCGCCCTATAGGGTTCGGCTCCTATAGGGTTCGGCCACCACCTAGGGGCTGCTCTTCTTAAAAAAAAAAAATCAGGTTCAGCCCTAGGATTCGACGCCCTATAGGGTTCGGCCACCACCTAGGGGCTGCTCCTTAAAAAAAAAAAAGGTTCGGCCCTAGGATTCGGCGCCCTATAGGGTTCCGCCACCACCTAGGGGCTGCTCCTTCAAAAACAACAACAAAAAAAAGGGTTAAGGTTCGGCCCCCTAGGCCTCGGCTCCCTATAGGGTTCCGCCTCCACCTAGGGGGGCTGTCTCCTTAAAAAAAAACACGATTTTATAGGGCTCGTCGATACGGTCGTTTTGATATATTATAGGTTCGGCCACCTAGGGTTTGGCCCCCTAGGGTTCGGCCCCTAGGGGCTTGGCCATCTGGAGTGGATTCGCCGTAAGCAAGCATATCAGTTTTCTTTCTCCTTTAGTGTTGGCGTCGAAAAAATGGCTAAGATTTGGCCCCTAGGATTCGGCGCCCTCCTAGGGTTCGGCCACCACCTAGGGGGCCTTTCCTTCTAAAAATAAAAATAAAAATAAAATTAAGGTTCAGCCCTAGGGTTCGGTGCCCTATAGGGTTCGGCTCCTATAGGGTTCGGCCACCACCTAGGGGCTGCTCCTTCTTCAAAAAAAAAATAAAAAAAATCAGGTTCAGCCCTAGGATTCGACGCCCTATAGGGTTCGGCCACCACCTAGGGGCTGATCCTTCAAAAAAAAAAATATTCGGCCCTAGGATTCGGCGCCCTATAGGGTTCTGCCTCCACCTAAGGGGCTGTCTCCTTAAAAAAAAACACGATTTTATAGGGTTCGTCGATACGGTCGTTTTGATATATTATAGGCCCCAAAACTCCAAATGACGCTCCTAATAGTAGAGGCTCGTCGTCCCGAACTTCATTTTTTTGCCCAAAACACGATTTTATGCCTAGAGTTCGCCCCCTAGGGTTCGGCCTCCCTAGGGTTCGGCCCCCTAGGGTTCGGGCACCTAGGGTTCGGCCCCTAGGGGCTTGGCCATCTGGAGTGGAGTCACCGCAAGCAAGCATATCAGTTTTCTTTCTCCTTTAGTGTTGGCATCGAAAAAATGGCTAAGATTTGGCCCTTAGGATTCGGCGCCCTCCTAGGGTTCGGCCACCACCTAGGGGGCCTTTCCTTCTAAAAAAAAAATAAATAAAAAAATTAAGGTTCAGCCCTAGGGTTCGGCTCCTATAGGGTTCGGCCACCTTCCTAGGGGCTGCTCCTTCTTCAAAAAAATAAATAAATAAGGTTCAGCCCTAGGATTCGACGCCCTATAGGGTTCGGCCACCACCTAGGGGCTGCTCCTTTAAAAAAAAAAGTTAAGGTTCGGCCCCCTAGGTCTCGGCGTCCTATAGGGTTCTGCCTTCACCTAGGGGGGCTGTCTCCTTCAAAAAAAAAACACGATTTTATAGGGCTCGTCGATACGGTCGTTTTGATATATTATAGGCCCCAAAACTCCAAATGACGCTCCTAATAGTAGAGGCTCGTCGTCCCAAACTTCATTTTTTTTGCCCAAAACACGATTTTATGCCTAGAGTTCGCCCCCTAGGGTTCGGCCTCCCTAGGGTTCGGCCCCCTAGGGTTCGGCCACCTAGGGTTAGACCCCCTAGGGTTCGGCCCCTAGGGGCTTGGCCATCTGGAGTGGATTCGCCACAAGTAAGCATATCAGTTTTATTTCTCCTTTTGTGTTGGCGTCGAAAAAATGGCTAAGATTTGGCCCATAGGATTCGGCGCCCTCCTAGGGTTCGGCCACCACCTAGGGGGCCTTTCCTTATAAAAATAATAATAATAATAAAAAAAAAATTAAGGTTCAGCCCTAGGGTTCGGCGCCCTATAGGGTTCGGCTCCTATAGGGTTCGGCCACCACCTAGGGCTACTCCTTCTTCAAAAAAAAAAAATAATCAGGTTCAGCCCTAGGATTCGACGCCTTATAGGGTTCGGCCACCACCTAGGGGCTGCTCCGTCAAAAAAAAAAAGGTTCGGCCCTAGGATTCGGCGCCCTATAGGGTTCCGCCACCACCTAGGGGCTGCTCCTTCAAAAAAAACAAAAAAAAAGTTAAGGTTCGGCCCACTAGGCCTCGGCGCCCTATAGGGTTCCGCCTCCACCTAGGGGGGCTGTCTCCTTAAAAAAACACGATTTTATAGGGCTCGTCGATACGGTCGTTTTGATATATTATAGGCCCCAAAACTCCAAATGACGCTCCTAATAGTAGAGGCTCGTCGTCCCGTACTTCATTTTTTTTGCCCAAAACACGATTTTATGCCTAGAGTTCGCCCCCTAGGGTTCGGCCTCCCAAGGGTTCGACCCCCTAGGGTTAGGCCACCTAGGGTTCGGCCCCCTAGGGTTCGGCCCCTAGGGGCTTGGCCATCTGGAGTGGATTCGCCGCAAGCAAGCATATCAGTTTTCTTTCTCCTTTAGTGTTGGCGTCGAAAAAATGGCTAAGATTTGGCCCCTAGGATTCGGTGCCCTCCTAGGGTTCGGCCACCACCTAGGGGCCTTTCCTTCTAAAAAAAATAAATAATTAAGGTTCAGCTCTAGGGTTCGGCGCCCTATAGGGTTCGGCTCCTATAGGGTTCGGCCACCACCTAGGGGCTGCTCCTTCTTCAAAAAAAAAAATCAGGTTCAACCCTAGGATTCGACGCCCTATAGGGTTCGGCCACCACCTAAGGGCTGCTCCTTCAAAAAAAAAAAGGTTCGGCCCTAGGATTGGGCGCCCTATAGGGTTCTGCCACCACCTAGGGGCTGCTCCTTCAAAAATAACAACAAAAAAAAGGTTAAGGTTCGGCCCCCTAGGCCTCGGCGCCCTATAGGGTTCCACCTCCACCTAGGGGGGCAGTCTCCTTAAAAAAACACAATTTTATAGGGCTCGTCGATACGGCCATTTTGATATATTATAGGCCCCAAAACTCCAAATGACGCTCCTAATAGTAGAGGTTCGTCGTCCCGAACTTCATTTTTTTTGCCCAAAACACGATTTTTTGCCTAGAGTTCGCCCCCTATGGTTCGGCCTCCCTAGGGTTCGGCCCCCTAGGGTTCGGCCACCTAGGGTTCGGCCCCCTAGGGTTCGACCCCTAGGGGCTTGGCCATCTGGAGTGGATTCGCCGTAAGCAAGCATATCAGTTTTCTTTCTCCTTTAGTGTTGGCGACGAAAAAATGGCTAAGATTTGGTCCCTAGGATTCGGCGCCCTCCTAGGGTTCGGCAACCACCTAGGGGGTCTTTCCTTCTAAAAAAAAAATAAAAAGAAATTAAGGTTCAGCTCTAGGGTTCGGCGCCCTATAGGGTTCGGCCACCACTGAGGGGCTGCTCCTTCTTCAAAAAAATAAAATAAAAAATTTATGTTCAGCCCTAGGATTCGACGCCCTATAGGGTTCGGCCACCATCTAGGGGCTGCTCCTTCAAAAAAAAAAAAGGTTCGGCCCTACGATTCGGCGCTCTATAGGGTTCCACCACCACCTAGGGGCTGCTCCTTCAAAAAAAAAATAAATTTAAGGTTCGACGCCCTATAGGGTTCCGCCTCCACCTAGGGGGGCTGTCTCCTTAAAAAAAAACGATTTTATAGGGCTCGTCGATACGGTCATTTTGATATATTATAAGCCCCAAAACTCCAAATGAAAGGTCCTAATAGTAGAGGCTCGTCGTCCCGAACTTCATTTTTTTTTTTCCAAAACACGATTTTATGCCTAGAGTTCGCCCCATAGGGTTCAGCCTCCCTAGGGTTCGGCCCCCTAGGGTTCGACCACCTAGGGTTCGGCCCCTAGGGGCTTGGCCATCTGGAGTGGATTCGCCGTAAGCAAGCATATCAGTTTTCTTTCTCCTTTAGTGTTGCCGTTGAAAAAATGGCTAAGATTTGGCCCCTAGGATTCGGCGCCCTCCTAGGGTTCGGCCACCACCTAGGGGGCCTTTCCTTATAAAAAAAAATAAAAAATAAAAAATTAAGGTTCAGCCCTAGGGTTCGGCGCCGTATAGGGTTCGGCTCCTATAGGGTTCGGCCACCACCTAGGGGCTGCTCCTTCTTCAAAAAAAAAAAAAAATCAGGTTCAGCCCTAGGATTCGATGCCCTATAAGGTTCCGCCACCACCTAGGGGCTGCTCCTTTAAAAACAAAAAAAAAATGTTCGGCCCTAGGATTCGGCGCCCTATAGGGTTCCGCCACCACCTAGGGGCTATAGTGGAAGTCATCTGTGGATAGATGGCCTATAGTGGATAGATGGACTTGGTATGTTGAAAGTCATCTGTGGCCTATAGTGGATAGATGGACTTGGTATGATTATGACCAGGGATTATTCGGTATAATCATGACCGTAATGTTACAAATGATGTGAAAAAAATCCTCATTGGCCCGTAGAGCATTAATGGACAGTTTTTGGTATGATTATGGCTATGGATTCTCTTCGGCCAAGGGTGCAAAGATGAATTATTTTATGACATGATCAGGACCGTTGATGAAAACATGATTATCTTTGGCCCGTAGTGCATGGATAATTCGTGGTCGTGATACTAAAGAATATCCTTGGCCTGTAGTGCAGGGATGATTTGATAATGTGGATTATTTATTAAGCTAAGTCTCAGCGATAAAATTTTGGTTATACACTTTTAATTCGTAGAAGATAGTAGATATCATGCTCTACTTGACTCTTCTAAAATACAGTTGCATGTCTTTGGCTTGTAGTGCAAAGATGAATTGTTAATGAATATCTTTGGCCGTAGTGCAAAGATGAATTTATTAGTATATTTATGAGTAGGAATTGTGATTCGGTATCACCATGACTTTTGATGTTTCAGGTGAAGATAAGTGATAAAAATTATCTTCGTCCTGAGTGCAAAGAGGAATTTAGAATCACAATTATGATTACGAGTTATTCATATGATTGTGGACATGAATTATTTATTGATGTTACAGGGATAAAGTATTATTGGTGGACTTTTAACATAGAGAAGATAATAAACCTGATGGTCTATTTGACTCTTCTAATGGATTGCTCGTTCCGCTGCAACTATGGTTGAAAAGTTTTATCATCTACCATATGTTCTAAATCTCAGATTTATTAATGATGAAGGCTATTGATGATGTAAATTATCTTTAGTCATAATATTTCTTACTGGGCTAGTTGAGCTCACCCTTTTACTTTCATTATTCTCTTCAGGAAATGAGAACGTAGCAGGTACTAGTCGGGGAACAGAGTGATGGTCCAGATGATAGCTTTAGTAGTACTCACTATTCTATGAAATAGTATGATAATAAATGTAATGAGGACCCTATTGAGTTTGTATATTGTCTAGATGACAATATTTGTATTAAAACTCACAGCATATGTTTAGTCGTATTTTACACGACTGTTGTATAATTAAGTTGTATTTGAATTTTGTATCATGTATTTGGCGACTCAGAATAGGTGATGTATACCTATTTTGGGGGCGTCACAGTTGGTATAAGAGCTTAGGGATATGGTCGCTGGCGGAGGTAAGAGTCTAGAACTAGTAGGGGAGAGACGAGTTATATACTTCGCTAGTGTGTGACTTACCTAAGCTGAAATTGTTTACTTGATAAGTTGACAAATTATGATATGACAATTAACTTTTGTTTTAAAGCTATATTCTAGAATGATATCTGAAATATAAGAGATGAGAAATGGGAAAATCATGATAGCGAGGAAATTATCGGGAAGGTACAATCTGAAAAGAAAGCAAGGTATTATCATCCCTTCAAATATCAGGTACGTACGTAAATTTTGAGGGTGAAATTTTATAAGGAGGGGTGATTGTGAAACCCCGAATTTTATGAAATAGAAGTATTCAATTTTTCTATTTTTGTAAATAGTTAAATTGGTAAAAGTTTAAAGTTAAGGGTAATATGTGAATTTTTTTTTCAAAGTAAGCAAGTTGATATAAAATATTCGTTGTGTCGGGGAATATTCGATTAGTCGGGGAATATTATTTTTGTAGGGGAATATCCGTACGACGGTACAATCATTGGTGGACCCCACAATAAAATTATTATCGGATTGAGAAAACGACAAAAATACTTTTATCAAAATAACGGCGGAAGTTTTACCGTTAACTGTTAAAACACCCAGTGTTAAAAGTACAGTAATACGCGTGGTTGCATAGTAGCACACGATATTGATTATTGATGCTTACGTGAGAAGTCACTCAGTTTTGTTTTATTGATATTATTAATGTAATAAAACAGAAAATCTTTTTATATAAAACAGAATACTTTTATAAAGTTATTCTATAAATAGAATATATTATATTCTATTATGCATAGTATTTTGCATAGTAAAATCTTTTTATATAAAACAGAATACTTTTATAAAGTTATTGTATAAATAGAATATATTATACTTTATTATACATAGTGTTGCATAGTGCATGCATAGTATTTTGCATAGTAAAATCTTTTTATATGAAACAGAATACTTTTATAAAGTTATTCGTTTTATTAGATTATAAATAGAATATATTATATTTTATTTAAAAGATTTTGCTTTAAATATGGGTCGTCCAATTAAAAGTAAATCAATCTGGACCGTTCAAGAATTAGTTACTATGCAGTCCATTCTTCTATAAATAGAAGCTCATTCCTTCATTATTTCTTACGAATTCACTGAAACTCTAGAGAGAGAAACTATAGAGAGAAAGAAGAAAAGTATTCTGCTACTTCACTACTCCTATATCCAGTACTCTTCTTTCTAAGGTAAGGGATGTTATTTGTTATACTCGTAAGGGGTATTATTTCTTTCTTATTCATGAAGAAAACTTCTGTTATTCCATTCTTTATTATTCTGTTGGAATAACCTGTATACGCGGGCTACCCTATACTTGGTAAAATTCTTCCGTTATTCCATTCTTTATCATTATGTTGGAATAACCAGTGTATGCGAAGTACCGCATACATGGTAAAATTCTTCTATTATTCTATTCTTTATCATTCTGTTGGAACATCCTGTCTGTGCTTTACGCATGACCTGGTTCTATTATTTATTATTCTATTGGAATAACCTGTCTGTGCGGTCTATCGCAAGCCTGGTGATTTCTTTTGTTATTCCATTCTTTATTATACTCAGTTGGTTAAAGTTTTGATTTTTATACCCCATAAAATTAGTGGAATATCCATGATATTTGCGCTTCATCCAGTATCTTTTCATGAAAATATTCTTCTGAGCATTCTTGAATTTTACTCTATAAAGAAGTATCATATTGACAATTTGGACGTTATTAGTTCCTGGATAAATTAATTCTTGAACTTGTTTTATTGAATTTTTATATCATTGTCATCATCCTCATGTTTATATTATGTTGAAAGTCATCTATAACCTGTAGTACATAGATGGACTTGGTATGATTATGACCAGGGATTATTCGGTATAATCATGACCGTAATGTTACAAATGATGTGAAAAAAATCCTCATTGGCCCGTAGAGTATTGATGGACAGTTTTTGGTATGATTATGGCTATGGATTCTCTTCGGCCAATGGTGTAAAAATAAATTATTTTATGGCATGATCAGGACCGTTGATGAAAACATGATTATCTTTGGCCCGTAGTGCATTGATAATTCGTGGTCGTGATACTAAAGAATATCCTTGGCCTGTAGTGAATGGATGAGTTGATGATGTGCATTATTTATTAAGCTAAGTCTCAGCGATAAAATATTGGTCATACACTTTTAATTCGTTGAAGATAGTAGATATTATGCTCTACTTGACTCTTCTAAAATACAGTTGAATGTCTTTGGCTTGTAGTGCAAAGATAAATTGTTAATGAATATCTTTGGTCGTAGTGCAAAGATGAATTTATTAGTATAATTATGAGCAGGAATTGTGATTTAGTATAACCATGACTTTTGATGTTTTAGGTGAAGATAGGTGATAAAAATTATCTTCGTCCTGGGAGCGAAGAGGAATTTAGAATCACAATTATGATTACGAGTTATTCATATGATTGTGGACAGGAATTATTGATTGATGTTACAGGGATAAAACATTATTGGTGGACTTTTAACATAGAAAAGATAATAAACCTGATGGTCTATTTGACTCTTCTAATGGATTGCTCGTTCCGCTGTAACTATGGTTGAAAAGTTTTATCATCTACCATATGTTCTAAATCTCTGATTTATTAATGATGAAGGCTATTGATGATGTAAATTAGCTTTAGTCATAATATTTCTTACTTTGCTAGTTGAGCTCACCCTTTTACTTTCATTATTCTCTTCAGGAAATGAGAACGTAGCAGGGACTAGTCGGGGAACAGAGTGATGGTCCAGATGATAGCATTAGTAGTACTCACTATTTTATGAAATAGTATGATAATAAATGTAATGAGGACCCTATTGAGTTTGTATGTTATCTATATGATAATATTTGTATTAAAACTCACAGCATATGTTTAGTCGTATTTTACACGACTGTTGTATAATTAAGTTGTATTTGAATTTTGTACCATGTATTTGGCGACTTAGAATAGGTGATGTATACCTATTTTGGGGGCGTCACAGTTGGTATCAGAGCTTGGGGAGATGGTCGCTGGCGGAGATAAGAGTCTAGAACTAGTAGGGGAGAGACGAGTTATATACTTCGCTAGTGTGTGACTTACCTAAGTTGAAATTGTTTACTTGATAAGTTGACAAATTATGATATGTCAATTAACCTTTGTTTTAAAGCTATATTCTAGAATGATATCTGAAATACAGGAGATGAGAAATGAAAAAATCATGATAGCGAGGAAATTATCGGGATGGTACAATCTGAAAAGAAAGTAAGGTATTCTCATCCCTTCAAATATCAGGTACTTACGTAAATTTCGAGAGTGAAATTTCATAAGGAGGGGTGATTGTGAAACCCCAAATTTTATGAAATAAAAGTATTCAATTTTTCTATTTTGGTAAATAGTTATATTGGTAAAAGTTTAAAGTTAAGGGTAATATGTGAAATTTTTTTTTCAAAGTAAGCAAGTTGATATAAAATATTCGCTGTGTTGGGGAATATTCGATTAGTCGGGAAATATTGTTTTTGTTGGAGAATATTCGTACGACGGTACAATCATTGGTGGACCCCACAACGGAATTATTGTCGGATTGAGAAAATGACAAAAATATCTTTATGAAAATAACGTCGGAAGTTTTACCGTTAACTGTTGAAACACCCGGTATTAAAAGTACAATAATACGCATTGTTGCATAGTAGCACACGGTATTGATTATTGATGCTTACGTGAGAAGTCACTCAGTTTTGTTTTATTGATATTATTAATGTAATAAAACAGAAAAACTTTTTATATAGAACAGAATACTTTTATAAAGTTATTCTATAAATAGAATATATTATATTCTATTATGCATAATATTTTGCATAGTAAAATCTTTTTATATAAAACAGAATACTTTTATAAAGTTATTGTATAAATTGAATATATTATACTTTATTATACATAGTGTTGCATAGTGCCTGCATAGTGTTTTGCATAGTAAAATCTTTTTATATGAAACAGAATACTTTTATAAAGTTATTCGTTTTTTTAGATTATAAATAGAATATATTATATTTTATTTAAAAAAATTTTCTTTAAATATGGACCGTCCAATTAAAAGTAAATCAATCTGGACCGTTCATGAATTAGTTACTATGCAGTCCATTCTTCTATAAATAGAAGCTCATTCCTTCATTATTTCTTACGAATTCACTGAAACTCTAGAGAAAGAAACTATAGAGAGAAAGAAGAAAAGTGTTCTGCTACTTCACTACTCCTATATCCAGTACTTTTCTTTCTAAGGTAAGGGATGTTATTTGTTGTACTCGTAAGGGGTATTATTTCTTTCTTATTCATGAAGAGAACTTCTGTTATTCCATTCTTTATTATTCTGTTGGAATAACCTGTATACGCGGGCTACCCTATACTTGGTAAAATTCTTCCGTTATTCCATTCTTTATCATTATGTTGGAATAACCAGTGTATGCGAAGTACCGCATACATGGTAAAATTCTTCTATTATTCTATTCTTTATCATTCTGTTGGAACATCCTGTCTGTGCTTTACGCATGACCTGGTTCTATTATTTATTATTCTATTGGAATAACCAGTCTTTGTGGTCTATCGCATGCCTGGTGATTTCTTTTGTTATTCCATTCTTTATTATACTCAGTTGGTTAAAGTTTTGATTTTTATACTCCATAAAATTAGTGGAATATCCATGATATTTGCGCTTCATCCAGTATCTTTTCATGGAAATATTTTTCTGAGCATTCTTGAATTTTACTCTACAAAGAAGTATCATGTTGACAATTTGGACGTTATTAGTTCCTGGATAAATTAATTCTTGAACTTGTTTTATTGAATTTTTATATCATTGTCATCATCCTCATGCTTATATTATGTTGAAAGTCATCTGTGGCCTGTAGTGCATAGATGGACTTGGTATGATTATGACCAGGGATTATTCGGTATAATCATGACCGTAAAGTTACAAATGATGTGAAAAAAATTCTCATTGGCCCGTAGAGCATTGATGAATAATTTTTGGTATGATTATGACTATGTATTCTCTTCGGCCAAGGGTGCAAAGATGAATTATTTTATGGCATGATCAGGACCGTTGATGAAAACATGAGTATCTTTGGCCTGTAGTGCATGGATAATTCGCGGTCGTGATACTAAAGAATATCTTTGGCCTGTAGTGCAGGGATGATTTGATGATGTGGATTATTTATTAAGCTAAGTCTCAGCGATAAAATATTGGTTATACACTTTTAATTCGTAGAAGATAGTAGATATCATGCTCTACTTGACTCTTCTAAAATATAGTTGTATGTCTTTGGCTTGTAGTGCAAAGATGAATTGTTAATGAATATCTTTGGCCGTAGTGCAAATTGTGATTTGGTATAACCATGACTTTTGATGTTTTAGGTGAAGATAGGTGATGAAAATTATCTTCGTCCTGGGTGCGAAGAGGAATTTAGAATCACAATTATGATTACGAGTTATTCATATGATTGTGGACATGAATTATTTATTGATGTTACAGGGATAAAGTATTATTGGTGGACTTTTAACATAGAGAAGATAATAAACCTGATGGTCTATTTGACTCTTCTAATGGATTGCTCGTTTCGCTGCAACTATGGTTGAAAAGTTTTATCATCTACCATATGTTCTAAATCTCTAATTTATTAATGATGAAGGCTATTGATGATGTATATTATCTTTAGTCATAATATTTTTTACTGGACTAGTTGAGCTCACCCTTTTACTTTCATTATTCTCTTCAGGAAATGAGAACGTAGCAGGGACTAGTCGGGGAACAGAGTGATGGTCCAGATGATAGCATTAGTAGTCTTCACTATTCTATGAAATAGTATGATAATAAATGCAAGGACCCTATTGAGTTTGTATATTGTCTAGATGACAATATTTGTATTAAAACTCACAGTATATATTTAGTCGTATTTTACACGACTGTTGTATAATGAAGTTGTATTTGAATTTTGTACCATGTATTTGGAGACTCAGAATAGGTGATGTATACCTATTTTGGGGGCATCACAAATAGAGAGGAAGAGAAAGAAAGTGGCTGCCATGGAAGAGAAGAAAAGATAGAAAGACGGGAGGAGAAGAAAAAAAAGAAATCGAGAGGAGAATATATCAAAAGGTATAAACCTTAAACTTTGTTTAATTTATTTTGGTGGATTCTGATGAAATAAAGATCTAATGTTTTTAAAACTCCAAAACCTTAGATCTATACGTTTTAAGGTGTTTTATGTTTAGATCATCCATTTTTGGGTGTTGAAAAACTTGAAAAATAAAAAGGATGAAAGATGGTTTTTCAGTTCTAGAAAACCCTATCATCCGCCCACTTTGAAGGGTTATAATTTAAGATCTACACCTCCTATTTGCGATCTGTCAAAGAGAGGTGCTAGATGTGTAAGGGCCTGTTTAATACGGTCTAAATAAGGCTGAATGGCTCTGAATCTGAACGATTCAGCCATTAAGACTGTTTGTTTATAACTTTTGAAATATGAATTGGGCTGAATGCGTCTGACCGATTCTTTTGAAAAAATTCGACTGAATGGGCTGAATAACCGTGTTTTACCTAAATAACCTCGCTACTTTGGTTTCTATCTCTAGGACTGCTCTCGTTCACATCTCCATCGGCGTCTCCATCCGTATCTCTTCTCTCCATCTGCAGTAACTTCGCCTCAGGTTAGTAATCTAAATCCTTTATGATGTTTTTTAGAGCTCTCAATTTGAGTATCATTCAATTCAATCCCATAGTTTTGCTAGTTTTTTTTTTTTCAAATTCTACACTTTTTCTCATGTAGAACATGAAAGGAGAATTACTAGAACTTTTCAAAACCGAAAGTACCTACCTACCTTGCTTTACTAGTCGCCATATATGTCAAAATTCATAATCTTCCTTGTGTGGACTCGAATCGATGATGTTTTTTATCGACATCTTGAAAAAGAAAAGGGTGCATATTGCAGGAATTTTTTGTCTGATTTTTAGGAATTTGATTAGTCATCACGCATATTAATTTAACATAAGGAGCATAATTTTGGATTATTTTTGTCATAGATTTCAAGCTCTGCTTTATTTTTAGGGTTTAAGGTATTCTACTATAAATGTAATTAGATTGTTGAAACGATATAAATGAAGAATTTATACTTTTTAGGGAACTACAAGAGTGGAAGAGAATTTAGAACTGTAGTTCTTCTAATATCTTTAGGAAATTAAATAAGTGGAAGAGAACATGGGATTAGGGGGAAAATCTAAATGAGACTATTGAATTTGGTTACATTTGCTTTTCTTTTTTCTTTAAGGTGGTTTAGATTAAAAAATGAGAAAGAAAGTCATACTCTTGTTTTATAATATAGAATGGATGAATGTTCAGTAGCATTAGGGGACAAACTATTGATATTAAGAATTTATAAAACTGAGAATTGTTTGTGATTGAGCAAAACACCCAGCGGGTGGCTGATTCCCTTTTGGGTAGATGCAGTTTTCTTAGCACTCAATATTTTATCACAGAGAAATTCTTGTTTATGTTGTAATAGGGATTTTCTTGGCACTCAAGCTTGACCTTGCTTGACGTTACTTGACTCTATCAATGACTTTGGAATCGATAGTTGAGATTAATTTTCTAACTAATGGCAGAAGCCTGGTTGTGCTTATATGCATCCTATGTAGATCAGAGAAATGCAATAGTGACGGTAGTATTACTTGTTGATTCAAGTTTTTGGAATATCGATGGCTACTAAAAAAACACATCTAGTAACCGATTTCCTGATTTGTTATTCTGAAATCTAGAACTGTTCTCCAGCCACCCCCTATTTTCTATTGTTTTTGCTTCAGTATTGAACCAATTAAACACATCTATCTTGTTTGATCATCTTGCTGGTGGTTGATAGGAGATATGGTGCACATTTTCTAGTTATATATCATATGACTTTTCTAGTTATATATTCATCCTTTTATTTGTGTTAGGCATGGAACAATTTGGTGAAACTCAAAATCAAAGAAAATCAAGAGTGAGTTGGAGAAATGAAAATGTAATTGTTATTGCTTCCTTTTCTAGTTATTGCTTGCTTTGATGTTCACAATTTTATAAGAAAAGAGAATATTGAGGATGAGTTATTTTCTCAGTATGATCAAGCTACCACAATTGATGGAGATGATGAACAATATGAAGAAAATCACGAAGGAGAGTAAGATGCAGTGCAATGGGGCCCTCAAGGCGTACAATATATGAATAATCTACGTGACCAAATTGCTCGTGAACTATAAAGTGACTCACTGAAATTAATGTAATTTTATTATTATGTTGACATGTTTGTTTAACTCATTACATTTCTTATTTTCTTTGAACTTGTTAAAATTGTTTGAATTATTAAATACTTTGTTTGATAATTTATTTGAATTATTTATTTTTATTTGTTGTACAATGAATATTGTATTTAATTTTTTTAAATACGTTCAGACAAAATTATATACTTTTTCAGCATAGTTTAGAGAGGTAAAATAGTAAAATACTGTTATTCAGATATTTCAGATATATCAATTATCAAACAACTTTTTTCATTCAAATTCAGATTCAGCTCACTCAGATTCAGATTTATTCAGTTTTTATCAAACAACCCCCAAGTTAACTAGTAAACTCAAGTGGTAGTACTCAAAAATATTGATTTTTCAAGTCATGGGAGCTGTTTTTAGCAAAATTGTCCAAATTTTACAAAAAGAAAAAAAAGGACTGTTTTGGGCAGATCATAGCAAGGGCAGTTTTGTCCATTTATTTTACTTCAAAAATTCTGGAAATATTTGAGATGATAATATGACGAGTTAACGCTTTTCAGTAAAAAGATGGTAATTTTTAGATGTGTAGGATGAAAGTTATGGATTTTACAAGAAAATGACTACTTAAAAAGTAAAAGGGAATAACTCTTAGTGTGTAACTCCAAAACTTGTGAAATTTTTATAGGAAGTTCATAAACATAACCAAAACATCCCTTAAAAGTTTCGGAATTTTCGGACAAAAAATCAGTTCATGAAAATTGTTGCAAGATCCGGCTGTTTTGGTCATTTTAAGCGTAATAAACGAAACTAAAGAATTCCAGAAAAATTATATGTTCATAAGGGTAATATTAACTGATGTTTTCCAGAAAAAGTAGAATTTTTCGGAACTATTTTTGTATTTTTCATGTGAATGATTTAGTTATGAATAAATGGATAAAATAAGTTAAGTGATGTTATAAAGGGTAAAAATGTAATATTTTTGACAAAAGACCCTAAAGATGATGTAATCAGATTTATGGAGGCTATTTTGGTCATTTTTTTATGAGATGTTATATTTATGGAATTTTAGCTAGGGTTGTTAAATAAAGTAATTAGTAAAGGGTAAACAATTAAAATAAATTGTTTTTAAGTTTAATAAATGATTAAAATATTATTAAATAATTAATAATATTAGATTAACATGTTATTAATAAATGTTAGATTAAAATATTATTAAATGATTAATAATATTAGATAATGATTTAAAATATTATTAAATGATTAATAATATTAGATAATTAAGATATTATTAAATGATTAATAATATTAAAGTGTGATTAAAATATTATTAAAAGGTTAATAATATTTGTAAATGGTTAAAATATTATTAAATAATTAATAATATTAGTAAGTGATTAAAATATTATTAAAGAGTTAATAATATTTGTAAACAATTAAGTTATTATTATATGATTAAAGTATTATTAATTGATTAATAATACTAAGAAGTGAATAAAATATTATTAAGATTAATGATATGAAATGAGTTTACGATGATAGTAATATTATCAAGGTATGATAATATTACTAAGGACTTAATGTAAGATCTAATATTTATTATGTGGCTAAATGTTAGATAATATGTTATTAAAATAGTAATGTTACGAGAGAAAGTATATTATGCTAATTGGAAGATCAATCTTAACAATGATATGTCTTTTCAATAAAGAGATTATAATAGATTGTGTAGTAATAATCGACGGGCAAGACAAGTTTTCTAACTCAAACTCGAGTTATTATTTTTCAAGAATGCTAGTGGTTTAATTATTGACAATTATTCCACGTCTATGATTATTGTTATTCGCACTTAGTGCCTGTTGCATATGTTTATCGGGTATGAAAGGCTGATCACCTAGATTACCATAAGGTTCAGTTAAATTTGTTCATGATCATTGTTGGCCACTCAACATTAATTATTCAACTATTTAGTTATTGAAGTTTTGATTCATACTCTTTCACAATTATATTACATTGTTGAAAACTTGAAATTCATTTTCAATCATGATATATCCTTCTTATATTTAAACTTGCTGGGCAAAGTAGTTGCTCACTCTTGCTATATCATGATAACATTTTTAGATTAAGACGAAGGTTCGAAGGAAGACAAAGACAAGGATAAATTCCAAGAGTAGATTGTTATGCCCATTTAACTATTACGTTATTTGATGTGAATAAATTATGTAAACCTTTTTAGATTCCAAAGGTATGTATGTGTAAGTTAAGGTTGTTAGTCCTTAAGTTATGTTGTAAGAGTTTATTGTATAAATAATTTATGTTTATATATATATTCCGCATTAGTTTATAGAATATGTATGAAAATGATGTATCGTGACGCACTAGGTCCGAGGTTCAAAGGATCCAGATTTGGGGGCGCTACACTTGGTATTTCTTCCATTAAAATTGGTATCTATTTCTTTCTCTTTGGTTTTATCCAATATTAAGTTTATTAGTAATTTGGTACTTGATTTTTGTGTCATTTCCCTTTTTATGTTCTTTCATTCAATTTCCAAGCTATTGGAGTGACCACCTGAATTGTTTTATGTTAGCTTTCTCTGTTCTGGGTCCTATAACTTTTACTTCCATTAGAAAATAAGAGGAAGAAAGTTGTTTGCCTTTCATATTCTTTGTGATTTTCTTTATTTC
Source organism: Panax notoginseng (assembly GCA_016801055.1). NCBI lineage: Eukaryota > Viridiplantae > Streptophyta > Magnoliopsida > Apiales > Araliaceae > Panax > Panax notoginseng. The sequence continues at coordinate 214,551,828 of CM029017.1, read as the reverse complement.
TCTTAAAGTTTTTATTTTTTCTCATCTTTTTTGTTTGACAAAAAATTAATGACATGCTATTAGAAATTCAACACACTACTAAAAAATTAATGACACACTACTAGGTTCAATCTATAGATTTTTACTATTTCTGGTGTTTAAAGCCTATTATATCACGTATTTTGATGATGGTCATTGATATTTTATAGGCATATTGAGAAATTTGATTCATAATCTTTTATGAGCTTTAATGAGAGACAAAATAGGTTCTAGTTGGTGTTTCTGTCAATTCTCTAGTGTTGAACACTCGCTCATGCCACATTAAGTACATGTATATATTCATTGTGTAAACCATGTGTGGGCTTTAAGATGGTGCTTGTGCTTTGCAGGTGTGCATCGCACATATGTTCAATAAATTTCAGATATGCTTTCTAAGGAAAATTTGAGTAGCGTATCTTTCTTAAGAATCGTTACCTTCAACCAATTTCTAGTAAGTGGCTATTTCGTCTAGATTATTGTGGTAAAGGTCAGAAGTTTTGCCTAGTAGTGTTATTTCGTTTTAGTAGTGTATATACTTCTCTTTCTCATCTTCAAAGTTGTGGGTCCTGTTGCTGTTCTTGGAGGGCTGCTTCAAATAGTTATTTTTATGTTCTTGTGTGGCGTGATTGCCATGGTATAGTGTTGACCTTTCAGATTCTGTTTGTATTTCAAATAAATGCATCCATTGTTTATGACTTAGTTAGAAATTGAGAATTGATTAGAATGGCCAATGAGTTTCACAATCTGTTAACATATGCTACAGTTTTGTGGAGCAAAGTTGTCAGAGGGTATAATATTTGTTGGATGCTTCCTATCGATGTCATCAACGACAGTGGTATAGACTTTTACCATTTGTTGTTACAATTCTTCTTTTTTGCATTTATTTTTATTTTTATGTTTGCCCTTTTTTAACTAAGAATTTTGTATCTATTTTCCTTTCAACAGGTGGTGAAGTTTCTTGTTAAAAGAATAGCAATAACGTTCTTCATGATCAAGTGATAATTGAGACTCTTATCTTTCAGGTAATCATGATTCCTAAGGATTTTTACGTTTATATTCTTGCTTCTTCATACTAGGAGCTCCAACTTGTCTTCAATCAGTTTGTATTTTGTCGGAAACTTTCTTTTGTGCAAGAAATTCTTCCAAAGTGTTATTGTAATATAGGTTATTCATGACGATTTCTTTACATCTTTAGCATGTTTTCTCAATTGTTTATTTTGTTTATGTATTTTTCTCAATTGTTTGATGATATCAAATGGTTGGATTTTACACACCCTTTAATTAAAATTTTGAGTCGACAATTACTATTTTTATGTGATTTAATCCTATCAAGTACTTTTCTGATTTCTAGATGGATTCTGATATGCTGAACTAACATTTTGTTATTTCTAGTGATTGGGAATTCCCTCTCAATAAATCCAAGTCATGGGCAGGTTGTCTTACGGGTTAATATTCTTGCTTCAGAAGGGTAAGATTTCCAGTTCTTTGGCTCATACTGATAGAAGTGGACGACATTTGTATTATTGCTATATGGTTCCTTATCCTTCATAGTTTTTGAAAGGGTACAAAAGAACTTTGAGGGAAAGTTAATTGATGCAGACCAGGCCAAGGTGTTAGTTTTTATTATCGGTGATTTTAATAATGACAATATATTTATACATGTTGGTTATTTTATGAATTGCATGGATTATATTTTGGCTTGATATAATATTGGTCTATTGAATATAATATAGTTAGTTTCACCCAATTTGAATAATAAATTCGATTAAGGAAATCTGTAGGATTGCATGAAGTATTCCTTGTCCAAGAAGCTTAAAATGTATATCTTTATTGTTGGAAATTTAATTAATATTGTTAATACAATTTGTTTTTATTGGGACTCTTAAGGAATTTGGTTCTACTATGATATCTGTTTGAGTTCGAGTCCATCATAGAAAGTGTTTAACTAATTCAAATTGGTATGGAATTAAGTCTTTTAAGGAAACAGGTATAGTTGGAGAATATATTGATATATCTTAAATTGTTTAGTATTCAAATTTGGTTTGGAGTACTTTAAGGAAATTTCTTATAAGTTTGTTTGCCTTTAACGTTACCATTCACGAAAAAGGTAACTAGTCTAATTTTAATAGGAGACTAGTAAGGTGGTTTGAAAAAGGACTCTAAATATTTTATCTTCTTCGACTCCTTTTCTAATTTGAAATGATCTTTGTTTTTGGAAAATATCTATTAAGTATATTAGGTCCTTGAAGTTTCAAAATCAATATGAGGATTTCATGCTAACAATATTCAACTAGCCGTTGCTTACTTCTACATAAATATTCATTCAGTTGGGCTAAAGAAACACGCCTCACATGAAGCTAAAAATCATCATTGAGTACATCCATAGAGCACTACGAGAAATATGACTATTTCCGACGGAATTAAGGTCGACCGAATTGATTCACTTGGAATTAATGTATTACCGACGGAATACTCAGTCGATCATAAATCCCTCGAAAATAGGACAAAGTTGACCGAATTCTGTCGATCTTAGACCATGCTTGAGGCGCAAAAATTTCCTTCCAGCGCGAATAACAACCTCAACGGAATACTATTAAGGTCAACGGATTGTGTGTCGAGGTTAAACTATTATCGACGGAACGAACCTCGACGGAATTCCGTGGTAAATAGTAAATAAAACCTAACTCATATCAGCACCGCGCCTCACTTTTGCTGCTGCTCTCCCACCTCCTTATTTCTCTCTGCTTCTCTCGCTCTCTCTATTTCTCCTCCCACTACCCAGCCGTCCGTCTCGCTGGTCGCCGCCCCTCCAGCCTCCCCACTAGCACGCTGCTATCTCTCTCTCTCGTCCCTTCGTCTGTACCTTCGGCTTGTGTCCACCTCCTCCTCCATTATTCTGCCACTAATGTCGTCCCTCTCGCCGACCGCCACCCATCCGGCCTCCTCATTAGTACGCTACTATCTCTCTCTCGTCCCCTCCTCTGTGCCTCCGGCTCGTGTCCTCCTCCTCCTCCATTATTCTGCAGCTTAAGGTTAGCTTAAGCACAATTAAGGTTAGTATTATTGTGCATTTGTGCCCTAATTTATGATCAGTCCCCAGCCCCAAAATTATTCATAATTTTTAGCCTAATTTTTCCCCTTATATATGTTAATTACTTGTTCTGATTTTGTAATTTTTCCCCATATATATGATCAATTTTGCAATGGCAGTTGTATGTTACTGATTTTAGGGTTTAATTTGTGCAATTTACATTTCATAATTTGATTGAGGCTGATGTTAGTCATGTTAGGTTTGTAATATTCATGAACACAATCAAATTGCACAAAATAAGCGAAAACGTGAAAAAACAGAGTTTAAAATTTTACAAACCATATACCCGGATTATCCTTTATGCATAATTATTAATTAAACGAAAAGATAAAGAACAATAATTATACCGTTGAAGATTCGAGCTTTCTCAGGTATAAGTTCACCTCCAAATCATTTTTGCGTTCAACTTGAATCCACCGGGTTTGGTTCCTTCCTTTGATCAACGTTAGCCACCCAAGTGTTTGGCCTCTAGAGGTGATCCACCAAGGAAGAAGAAAGATTCAAGAAGATGGGTGTTTGACAAAACCCTAGTTTTTCTATCTCTCATAGAAAAGGAGCGTACTCTCCAACAATTGAAATCACGTATATTGATATCTGATATAAGACTCTCCTTATAAAGATATCAGGTAACCCTATTTAATTAAAAATAAGGTATTATTTATTTAATTAAACTCTTTTAATTAAATGGACTCCCTAATCTTATTAGGGATAATTAATTAAACTCCTTTAACTAATTTTCCCTCCTAATCCTATTAGGAATAAATGAGAGTACTTATATTAAATTAATTCCTAAACTCTTTTAGAAATTAAAATAATAATAATTGTAATAATATTGATAAGACTCCTCTTATTAATTTATATTTAATATTTCTAAAATATTAAATAATAAATATTAAGCTATTTAATTTATTCTATCACCATAGATTAGATTAAATATACTTAACATATTATTACGATTATGCCATTAACTTCTTAAATAATTATTCTTCCTTTTATGATGTGACCCTTTAGGTTCTCCATATTAAACCGATTGTAAATAAATTAATTAGAACAATTCTAATCTTATTTAAATAAATAAATTAAAATATTAATTTATTTAAATAACTAATATTTATTCTACAATAGGGATAAGCCTCCCTAGCGATCAACGACTTTCTAGATAATATAGATTTCAACATTAATCATAAAAGAACCTTTGAGTAAATAGTTACCGTACAATTCAATCATTCCACCATACAATGTCCCAATTAAATATAAGACATATAATTACTGTCAAGTCTTATTTTATTTAATTATATGTATTTCAACTCTTAAATACACAACACCAAATAATGCAAATTAGAAACTCCTTTCTAATTTTATTTTGTCTTGGCTAAGGACTACTGTGTTGTCATTTATCGAATCACATATGACATTTTTCTTCTTTTACTAGAAGTGGTAGATTCTTTATTGATCATACATTATCTCCATGTATAACTTATTATACCCAAGCATACCCTTTGATATACCCTAAGGGTCTTAAGGAATAAGTCAAAATATAACTCATCATACACAAGATACTATGATGATCTCAAGTCCAAGGATCACTTGTACTACTATCACTACAGGAATTCCTATATATTGACAGGCAAGTAAAACTCCAATAGGTATTCCTTAGCGAGCCACGTTCAGTGAACTTATTCTCTAATAAGCACCTACATACTTGCTTTAGTGTCTCCACACAAATGATCATGAGATCAATCATCCTTATCCAATGAGCAAGCAACGTATGTACCAATCTATCCGGATTCACTAATCCCCAATTTAGTAATCCAACGATTGGAAACTATTTTAGTTTTAAGCTTTCTAAGAATTTAGATCTCATTAGAATGATCATCATCATTATTCTAAAAGCATTACTTAAAACTATGAGTTTATCACATATTATAAAACAACATCATATAGATAATTAAAAGCCTTTAATAAATTAATACTTTTTATTAATAAATGAATAAGATTATTACAAAGTATATGCTTTATCATCAAACATGATTGGCTTGTGTGCATACTACTTTCAAGTCATGTATTGAGTTGTATTGTTGAATTATATACACCTGTTGGTTAGTATTTGTGAAATCTTGGTATATTTGTTATTTTCGACTGAATTTCTAACAAAATTTCAGTCAGAATTCTTTAATTACAAAATCTGTGAACCCTACTTTATTTTATTTATGTATTTTATTAGTTTCCAATATTGAAATATATTAACTTGCATGTACTTAATTTCCTACTAATAAAATTAATTGAAAATGAACTAAGTACCATTTACTTAGTTTCAAATTACTAAAAAATAAATAATATTATAACATAGACTAAATTTAAATTATATTTTGTATGATAAGATAATATAAAATAAAAAAATCAAATAAAATAATTAAGATAAAATAAAATAAATTAATTTAATTTATTGTAATTAGATTAAATAATATAATATAATATATAGTAATATAATACAATCAAATAAAATAAAATAATTTAATTTAATTTACCTTAAATAAATTGTAAATAAAATAACACAATATAAAATACAGTATACGAATACAAAATAAAATAATTTAAAATAAAATAAATTGAAATAAATTACAATAAGATAAAAATAAAACAAAACAAAACAAAACAAAACAAAATAAATTTCGTCGATTAAACAAAACAAAATAAAATAAACAAAACAAAACAAATTAATAAATTAAATTTAAATAAATAAAATAAAATTAATAATAAACTAGAATAAATTAAAATTTTAAACGAAGTAGCATTTGCTTAGTTTAAATGATATGATCTGGTTTCCATAATAAAATATGGGAACCAGATCATATCGTTCAAACTAAGAAAATGTTATACTTAGTTTATCTTGATGAAAACATAAATGCTTTGGAGGTGTCAACTTAGAAACTCATTCGACATTCACTCATTAAGAGTGAATGTCGAATAGTCCTCAATTTGGGACTGTTACTGGATGTTATGTCTCTCACTTAGGTCGGTGCCAATGCACAAGGTGCGTTTTTATAAATTTTGAAGAACTTTCAGCTGATGTCTCTACATGTTCTCCGAGTGCATACTTAGATTAAGTTTTCTTGGTCTATTCCATGTACTTGGAGACCAGGGGCTCTATCAGCTTGACTTAGTTTACATTATTTTGTAGTTTACATTATTTTTGACTTAGTTTACGTTGCGGTTTGACATTTAGTTTAATTTAACTTAATGAGATGTTTGATATAGTTTAATTTAGATTAATGGAATGTTTTTGACATTTTTACTTCTCATTTAGTTGGTTTTTGACATATTGTTGGCTTTGGTAATTGTAATTCATGTTATTGGGCCTTATTAAGTTAATTGTAATTCATCTCATTTAGTTACTTCTCATTTTTACTTTTGTTTTGTTTATGTTTAGTTTAAATTAATGGCATTCATGTTGGCCATATTGTTAGCTTGTGTATGTGCTGTTGGGAAAACATGAACATGTATAGGTACAACATATGTGGGTTAAATCCCTGGATATTGCAAAAGCAATGAAATTATTTATAAAAAAAACACACTATTCTCGACGGATTTCCGTCGAAAATAAGTCCTTATCATTTTGGTCATGTGCAACGTGTCACATATATTCTCGACGGAATAGTGGTAATCTCGACGAATTTCCGTCGAGATTAAGGTCTTTACCATTTTTGACAGCCTGCCACGTGGCATGCTTATCATCGACCGAATATCCTCGACAGACTATTTTCAGTCGAAAATATATTAACCCCGACTGAATATTCGGTCGAGAATAATTTCATCGAGTTTAAGTATCTCCGACCGTAAGACCGACGGACTTAATTTTAACCTGCTTATATACGACCGAATTTTCGACCGAATACTCCGTCGGAAATAAGGTTAACCTCGACGGAATATTCCGTCGGAAATAAGCCTTTTTGTTATAGTGGAGCTTTATAAATTCGATTCCAGTTATTGTATTGCTCTTATATATTCTTTTTGAGCTAGAAGAAACACTGTAATACTTCATAATCTTTATAATCTGAGTGGAAGCCTATTTTGGCTTGGGTGTCATTGTAATAGGTATTCTGTTCAAAGATAGTCTCAAGGTCTCAGAGGTGAGAAAAGTTGTAGAGGTGCAAAGGGGCAGTGGTGTCCATCAGTGTGAAGCTACTTTGAACATGGAGTTCTTTTTATTTGTACTTAATTCTGTATTAAAGTTTAATAAAAAGAGTCTCCAATACCTTTTGGTATTGGACGTGGATTAGGCTACTAGACTAGAGGATAGGGGCTGAACCACATAAAAATCTTGGTGTGATTTACTGTTCTTTTATTTCTGTTTTATGCTTTAATATTCTGCAGTTTTTGGTTTAAAATCACGGCCAAAACTTATACTAAAACAGACAGGTATTAGTTGTTCGTTTTTAACAGACGAAGAACATAACTAATACGGATAGGGTTAGACCGTCCGATTATAACATGCAGTAATAAACTTTAAAAATTAACCACTGTAGATCACTTTTGGGTACTTACACCTATTCACCCCCCTCTAAGTGTTCTTATTATAGAATTTCATTTGGTATCAGAGCAAAAATCAAACATGCATCAGTTGCCTTGTCTACTACGAAAGGTGAATATTTGGCGGCAGGTAGTTGTTATTCACAAATTTTGTGGATGATTCAAACACTTCATGATTTTAATGTGATATGTGAAAATGTGCCTATTATGTGTGACAATACTAGTGCAATTGATATTTCAAAAAATCATGTTCTTCATTCTCATACTAGGCATATTGAAGTGAGACATCATTTTTTAAGAGATAATGTTGCTAAAGGGTTAATTAAATTAGTATTTATCCCCATTGAACATCAACTGGCTGACATTTTTATAAAACCTTTAAGTGAAGAGCGTTTTTGCACATTGAGACGAGAACTTGGAATGTCTATATGTGGTTAGAATTTTTTTTAAAAAAACAAAAAAAATAAATTTTTAAAAAAATAATAATAATATTAAAAAAAAATTAAAATTAACAAATATATATTTCAGTTTATTATATGTTTCTTTCTGCAACAGAATAATAAGAAATGGAATAACAACAGTTCTCTTCATGAATAAGAAAGAATAACACCCCTTACCGTAAAAGAACTGGATATAAGAGTAGTGAAGTAGCAGAAAACTTTTTTTCTATCTCTATATAGTCTCTCTCTATAGTTTCTCTCTCTAGAGTTCAGTGAATTCGTAAGAAAATAATGAAGGAATGAACTTCTATTTATAGGAAAATGGAATGCATAGTAACTAATCCATGAACGGTCCAGATTGATTTACTTTAATCTGACGGTCCATATTTAAAGAAAAATCTTTTAAATAAAATATAATATATTCTATTTATATAAAAAAGATTTTTACTATGCAAACACTATGCAACACTATGCAAAATACTATGCAACACTATGTATAATAAAATATAATATATTCTATTTATAGAATAATTTTAATAAAGTATTCTGTTTTATATAAAAAGATGTTTCTGTTTTATTACGTTAATAATACGAATAAAACAAAACGTCATTATCGTTATAATAACTCATATTATTAATCAACAATAATTGAATCAAACTGAGCGACTTCTCACATAAATATCAATAATCAATACCGTGTGCTACTATGCAACAACGCGTATTACTGTACTTTTACTACCGAGTAGTTCAACAGTATCAACGGTAAAACTTCCGCCGTTATTTTTATAAAGTATTTTTGTCGTTTTCTCAATCCGATAATAATTCTGTTGTGGGGTCCACCAATGATTGTACTGTCGTACGGATATTCCCCGACAAAAAGAATATTCCCCGACCAATCGAATATAATATGACAACTTGCATACTTTGCAAAATTTATAAATACTACCCATAACTATTATATCAAAACCACACCATAATATAAAAAAAATTATTTCGAGAAAAATTAAATATTTATTCATAAAATATGGGGTCTCACATTGTTAAAGATTGTTCCACATCTGAGTTTGTTTCTTTACCCACAGTTCTTGAAACAACTCCATTAAATAGTGTGATTCACAAGCTTATTCGTGCAAATCTTATTCCTTGAACTGGTGGTAGGTCAGAAATGACTTATGAAGATTTGATATTGTCATCCCTCATTTTGTCAAAAAAACAAAATTTAATTGTGCTCTTTTAATGATAAATCATATGGAAAGTTGTGTTAAAACTAAATCTAAGTATTTTCCATATGGTGGCTTTTTGACAAAGATATTTACTCATTTTGATATATCTTTTGAGAATGAAGAAGTTTTTCAATTAACTGAAGTAATTGATGACTTAGTTTTTAAAAATTCAAAACTTAAAATTGGGGCTGACAATGTTTTATTTTGGGACATTGAAGAAGATATTCCTGCTCCTACTGTTTCTCCTTCCTATTCTCCTACTACTCATTCTATTCAAATTCCTCCTGCTTCTCAAAATTCAGACATTTCTCATCTTGTTACTGATATGAATTCCAAGTTCGACACAATGCTTGAACTCATGCATAATTTTTCAGCTTCACTCAATCCTTATCCGATAGAGTACTCACAGTTACTAAGAGGGTTGAATCTTTAGATGTTCAATTCAAGGATCTTTCTAAGAAGATTGAAGATGGGTTGTTTAAAACTGATAAAGAAGACAATTAATTTCTCCTTTTTGATGTTGTCAAAGGGGGAGAGATTTTGGGGATTTTGGATTGGATATTTAAATATTTGAAGTTTAGACTCTATTTTTGGTTTGGATAACTAATTTGGATATGTTTTGGTTTGGATAACTAATTTGGATATTTTGGGATTTGGTAAACATTTGAATATGTTTTGGTTGGTTAAGATATATGATTATATGATTCTTGCTTACTGTCATGTTTTGGGTACTATTTGTTTAACATGAGTTATTTGATATACATGCAATTAACATGTGATATTTGATATACATGCCATATTGAAAGATGACAGATTTTGTGTGACAAATATGCCTAAATTAAGGGGGAGCCATATATTTAGGGGGAGTATGGTATATATATTGTCATCATCAAAAAGGGAGAGAATGTTAGTTTTTATTATTGATGATTTTTGTGACGCCTCCAAAATAGGTATACATCACCCATTTTGAGTCGCCAAATACATGGTACAGCAACAAATATAACTTCAGTAATACAATTGTCGTGCAGAATACGACAACACATATACTGTGAGTTTGAATACAAATATTGTCTACTAGAGAGTATATAAATTCAAAAGGATTCCTCATTATAATTATCACACTATTTCACAGAATAGTGAGGACTACTAATGCAACCATCTAGACCGTCAATCCATTCCCCGACTAGTTCCAGCTATATTCTCACTTTCTGAAGAGAACAGTGAAAGAAAGGGTGAGCTCAACTAGCCCAGTAAGAAATATTATGACTAAGATAATGTACAACAAATTATCATTAGTCTTCAACAGGGAAAAATTTGATAAAATATAATAGACAACAAGTTTTAGATCAACAACTGCAGCAGAAAAAACAATCCATTAGAAGAGTCAAGTAGAGCATAAAACCTATTATCTTCTATGATTTAAAAGATTTATCATCAATTTTATTGCTGAGATTCAATTTAATAAATAATGCACATCATCGAATCATCCCTGCACTACGGGCCAAAAATAATCGTGTTTTTATCAACGGTCATGATCATGCCATAAAATAATTCATCTTTGCACCCTTGGCCGAAGAGAATCCATGGCCATAATCATACCAAAAATTATCCATCAATGCACTACGGCCAATGAGGACTTTTACCACATCATTTGTAACATTACGGTCATGATTATACCGAATAATCCCTGATCATAATCATACCAAGTCCATCTATGCACTACAGGCCATAGATGACTTTCAACAGAATATAAACATGAGGATGATGGCAATGATATAATAATTCAATTAAACAAGTTCAAGGATAAATTTTAAAGATTTATAATTTAATTTATCCAGAAATCAATAACGTCCAAATTGTCAACATGATACTACTTTGTGGAGTAAAATTCAAGAATAATACTCAGTTGGTCATGTTCATTTCAACACCTGTTCATCTTTGCATTACGGGCCAAAGATATTCATCAGGTAATCATTCGTCTTTTAGGACTGAGGATGATGAAAAATATCTTAAAGAAAACGAATCCAGTGAGATAAAAGAACAAATATTAGGGATTCGTATTACAGTTTATCCAAGTTCAATAATACTCCGAAATAATAAATTTCGAAGCAGAATTCAAAAATAATGATCAAAACATGGATACAATCAAAGATAGTAACCATAATAGCCATCTTGGATAAAAAGAAAAAAATTTCATTTTTCGGTGAATAGTGCCGTATTGGTGAATAGTGTCGTATATGTGAATAGTAATCCCGACACAAAAAGTTCTAAATTTGATAAAAAGTTCAAACCAATATTTCGGCATAATGATATTGAAAGAAGTAATATCATTTACGAAAAAAATAATATCCCTTACCTCAAACAAACAGTACTTCTAACTGGAATATCGGTATAAGGCTGAAGAAAACTTGTACTGATAAATAAAAACTCACAAAGTATCTAAATACTCATAAAATACACTCAATAATATAGAGAGAGAAAGAGAGAAAGCTTATGTTTCTGGTGTGATTTTCAATTCTAACTTAGCCCTCTATTTATAGAAAAATATTAGCACGCCGAAGCAGACTTGACCTGCAACCTGATGGCTTTACCTGCTACTATTCCCACCCACCACATTTGAATAAGAATTCCAGCACATTTCTCACCAACCAAAAGTGGGGCTCACCAATTCTAGAATTTTCCACCAAAATCATTTATAAACCTAATTTCTGAATCAGTCACCTCTTAAAATTCATAACAAATCATACGTTCAGTTTTAACGGTTCAAAATTTGTGGACATATACTCAACTTATATAACATATCCAAAAATCACAACGATCCAACGATCGGATTAAAAATTATAACTCACGCTGATTTGATTTTTAATACCTCCATTCCGACAGAAACACTGATAAAACACCTCAACATTAATTCCTTCAATAATAACCACATAAATAAATCCATCCTTTATATCCACATCAAATAAATATTTTCTTATCATATAAATCAATAATTAATTATTCACAAATGATATCACAGAATCACAATTATGACAACCAGGCCGTTCCCAGGAAAAAGGGGGCTTTTCAATAAGGATTTCTCCTTACTGACGCGCAATTAGGTGACCAAACCTCTCCTTAGACAGAACTTTCTAGACATTGCCAATAATGCTATCTAATAATATTATTCAAATATGAATTATTGATCTGATAATAGAAAATACTGTGCAGTAACAATTATTGAAACAACAATAATATAAAATATTAACGCAGCAATTATTGAATCAATAAAATAAAATATTGAACGGTAACTATTATAACAATTATTGAGTAGTGCCTTCTTATGCAAGGATCAATAATTAAAAAATACTGTGCAAAATCGTATTCTACTGTGCAACCACACTTATTACTGTATTTTAACCACCGGGTATTCCAACAGTGTTAACGGTAACAACTACGCCGTTATTTATAAAAATTCAATTTTATCGTTTTCTTCATCCGACAGTTATTCTGTTATGGGGCCCACAAATGGCTGCGTCGTCGTACGAATATTCTCCGACAGAAAGAATATTTCACGACCAAACGAATATTCCCCGACAACAATGAATATTTTATAATCACTTGTTTATTTTGCAAAATTTGCACATTTCACCCATAACCAAAATATTATATCAAATTAACACTTTATTATTGACAATAATAATTAGAAAAAATTTGATTTTATTCATTAATAAGTTGGGGTCTTACAATTTTAATAATGACAATATATTTATACATGTTGGTTATTTTATGGATTGCATGGATTATATTTTGGGGTTGATATAATATTGGTCTATTGAATATAATATAGTTAGTTTGGCCCAATTTGGATAATAAATTCAATTAAGGAAATCTGTAGCATTGCATGAAGTATTCCTTGTCCAAGAAGCTTAAAATGTATATATTTATTGCTGGAAATTTATTTAATATTGTTAATACAATTTGTTTTTATTAGGACTCTTAAGGAATTTGGTTCTACTATGACATCTGTTTGAGTTAGAGTCCATCATGGAAAGTGTTTAACTAATTCAAATTCGTATGGAATTAAGTCTTTTAAGGAAACATGTATAGTTGGAGAATATATTTATATATCTTAAATTGTTTAGCATTCAAATTTGGTTTGGAGTATTTTAAGGAAATTCCTTACAAGTTTGTTTGCCTTTAACGTTACCATTCAGGAAAAAGGTAACTAGTCTAATTTTAATAGGAGACTAGTAAGGTGGTTTGAAAAAGGACTCTAAATATTTTATCTTCGTTGACTCCTTTTCTAATTTGACCTGATCTTTGTTTTTGGAAAATATCTATTAAGTATATCAGGTCCTTGAAGTTTCAAAATCAATATGAGGATTTCATGCTAACAATATTCAACTAGCCGTTGCTTACTTCTACATAAATATTCATTCAGTTGGGCTAAAGAAACATACGTCACATGAAGCTAAAAATCATCATTGAGTACATCCATAGAGCTTTATAATTCGATTCCAGTTATTATATTTCTCTTATATATTCTTTTTGAGCTGGAAGAAACACTATAATACTTCATAATCTTTGTAATCCGAGTGGAAGCCAGTTTTGGCTTGGGTGTCATTGTAATAGGTATTCTGGTCAAAGGTAGTCTCAAGATCTCATAGGTGAGAAAAGTTACAGAGGTGTAAAGGTTACAGAGGTGCGAAGGGGCAGTGGTGTCCATCAATGTGAAGCTACTTTGAACAGGGAGTTCTTTTTATTTGTACTTAAATATTGTGTATTAAAGTTTAATAAAAAGAGTCTCCAATACCTTTTGGTATTGGACGTGAATTAGGCTACTAGACTAGAAGATAGGGGCTGAACCACGTAAAAATCTTGGTGTGATTTACTGTTCTTTAGGATTCTAGAAGAGGGAACCCCTAGGAAAGCAAACCCTTAGGGTTAAACCCTCAGGAAGCAAAACCTAGCAGGGCTCTTCCATGAACATACTGGAAAATCTTCTGAAAATCTTTTCATAGTTTGCCTAATATTTGTTTCCTTATTTTTCTGGAAATTAAGACAAGGAAGATCATCAAATATTACCAAATAAGATTCAATCTATTAAAATCTTTCTTTTGGTAAACTTAATCTTTCCTTTTTATCAAATCAAATCAAATCTTAATTTTAGTCTGGAAATAATTTTTTTTCTTTATTTGATTTTGAAGACAATATCCTTCCTTATCATTATTATTATTTAGAAGGAAAAAGTTAAATTTCAAAATTTCCATTTATTGGGAGAAAATCAAATCTTTTTATTATTATTATATATATTTAGAAAATTATATCTTTATATATTTCTATTTAGAAATAAATTCAAAGATACTTATCTTTTAGAAATGAGATTGAATCCTTCCCTTAATGGAAAAAGAGTGGTTGCTTCCTTTTCCGTTGCAAGTATACTTTGGGGGCTATACATGTATTCATATGTATTCATCTCCCAAGTCATTCACGCCTCATTGCTTATCTTGCTTCATTTTGGATTTTCTTTATTCTTACGAGCTAGGATGATCCTCAAGGGAGCAGCAAGAAGACATTCCTCAATCCGAGCGAGAGGTAACAAAGAGGATTCCTCCCTATAGGGCCAAACCCTAGGGGTTGAGCCCTGTAGGGCCGAACCCTATGGGGGACCCGAACCCTTAGGGCTCCATTCCATCTTCTCGTCTTCGCTTTTCAATTTGCTTACTTGCATGTTTTCTTTCAAATTTCTCTTGACTTGCTTCCTCTATTTCTCTTTTCTGTTTCAGGCAATTGTAGTCTTTCTTTGTTTCTGAGCCCCATCACCTTGATCATATCTTGGTTTTTTCCTTTAGGATTCATCAAAGAATGCTATAATTTTTGCGGCGAAGGAGCACTCATTCCAAGCGGTTGATTTGTGGAGCAACAGGACCTCAAAGGAGTGAATAGAGGGAACAACCCCTAGGGGGGCCGAAGCCTACAAGGCCGAACCCTATGCGGACTGAACCCTATATCTCGGGGGATTTTTTTTTCAAGACTCCCCAATTTTTCTTTTGTCTTTCGAGCCCTATTACCTTGATTACATCTCGGTTTTTTCCCTCGGATAATAAAGAAAGACTTGACGTTTTGTCAACAAAGAACACAAAGGAAGAAAAAATGCTCTATATGCAGCGAAACCACTCCAGATGGCCGAGCCCCTAGGGGGCGAACCCTAGGAGGGTGAACCCTAGGGGGCCAAACCCTAGGGGCCGAACCCTAGGGGAAAATCTATGTTTGGACAAAAAAAATGAATTTCGGGATGAGTAGTTACTATTTGGATTGTAACTTTTGATCCGTTTGGAGTTTTGAGGCCCGTAATATATCGAAACGAAGCTAGCGATGAGCTCTACAAAAATCATCGCCTTTGGCCATGACATATGTCATTATAAGTCCAAAAGTGGCTCCAAAGGATGCTTTTGGGATGTCTGAAGTTTTTTCAAAAAAATTTGGGAAATGTTTTCTTGCATAATTGTGCTTCCTAACTCCTTCTAACATTGTTTCTTCTTCTTTTCAGGTGTCTTTAAGGTTAAATATTAGACTTTCCTCTTTGTCATGATAACCATTCTGCCAACCCAGGAATCACTAAGGAGGCCCCGTTTCTCAATGATTGGGAAAGGGCTCCCCTCTTTGGTCTTTTCGACGTCATTTGGGAGCAAGTCCAGACTTATGACCGTACAATTCTTCCTCTGCCAGATAAGAAATGCTAGTTCCTATATGCAGCGGCTTGTGGAGGTTGGGATGACCTTCCCCATTTCGATCGCATTCCCCGTCTATGCATAGAGAAACAAGAGTACCCTTTCAGTTCCCTTCACTTCTTATCTTATTCATCTAGCCTCCTTCAAGAATGGCGTCATTGGATCGATGAGGTACTTGGGAATGTTGATTATGTAGATATACTAAAGAAAGAGCTGACATTCTTCAGTACATCAAGCTATGTAGAGACATTCGTATCTAACAGGACCATGGTGCTCCTCTATATGTCATTCGTATCCAACAGGACATTCTTCATTCGTCACGGATTAGGGGAATACACCTCTACTCTGGAAGACATCTATGTTATCTACCAATCTGCTAGTAAGCATTTGCCCTCTACGCGTGAGTCACGCCTTTGGTGAGATGATCGCGCAAAATATTGTAAGTGTTGAAGTCTTGATTCCAGTGTCTGAACACTTCGCAGGACTTGGTGTTTTGCAAGCCTCGAAAATGAAAGTCCTAGGAGAGGGAACCTCTAGGGAGCAAACCTTAGAAGGGCAAGCCTTAGAGGAGCTCTCCTGGGATATTTTTAAAATCTTCGATCTAATCTTTCTTACCCTCTCTTGAAATTTCTCTTTTCTTTAGAATTAAGAAGTCATTGAGAATCAAGAAGTCTGTGAAGGCCTAAAAGACTCGAAGGCATGATAACCTTGAAGACCTGCTGATAGCCTTGAAGACCTACTGATAGTCTCGAAGGTCTGATAGCCTCGAAGACCTGCTGATAGCCTTGAAGACCTGATGATAGCCTCGAAGGCCTGATAGCCTCAAACACCTGCTGATAGCCTCGAAGGCCTGATAGCCTCGAAGGCCTGATGGCCACGAAGACCAAGCTTTAGGTATTCCTCTTTCTTCAATTCGACAGATCATGGCCTTTAGATCATGAACTTTGGTAGTTTTTTTTTTCATTTCCTGCATCAGAAAATCATGTACATATATTTCATACAAACTAACACTTGAATCTATACTTTACTTTTTTCTTTTTTATAAATCAGAAGAAATAATCAAGTATAAGTGAAAGTTTGACAAATTTATTGATAATCAAATTGCTTTTAACGAAAAGCATAACGTTTCATATAATAAATCTTGCTTTTATCGGCGAAAGCCTAACGTTCACCAATTTTAGAGATAAAGTGTAACTTTTTCGGGATTGAGGGCTTATACTCAGGTGCCTCAGTTACTTTTATTAAAGTTGAAAGTATATTTTTTTGGGTCTGAGGACTTATAGTCAGGTGCCACATTCACTTTTGCTGATAAAGTGTAATACTCGGGTTCCTCGTCACTTGGGTCGTCCAATTTCTTGGCAAGTACAATCTACGAGGACTTAAAATCGGGTGCTTCGTCACTTGGGTCATCTAATTTCTTGGCAAGTGCAGTCTATGAGGACTTAAAATCGGGTGCCTCGTCACTTGGGTCGTCCAAATTTTTGGCAAATGCAGTCTACGAGGACTTGACCACCATTTAGAGTGGACCACCATCTTGGGTGGATTTTTTTTATTCGTTAATTCTTGTGCCTCCTCCCTTAGTCATTCAATTTATTTGGCAAGGGATATTCCTGAGGACTTAAACCACCATTTTTGGTTGACCACCATCTTGGGTAGATTTTTAATTCATCTGTAGTTTAGAGTTCTTTCGATGGTACGTAGAGTCAGTATTCGGGTTCTTGACTTTCGGGACTGCACCATGGGTGATAGTGTTGCACGTTTCTTCTCCTAGTTCAATAACCCCAGCCGCCAACTTCTCATGGTATATCCTCCACAAACTGTAACAGTCCATAGTGGAATAGCCTGCATATTGGTGGTATACACAGAAGTCTGGTCTTCTTTTCATCTCTTTCATCACAACCAACCGGGGTCTTAGAGGTTTCACCACTCCGTGCTCAACCCATTGTTCGTACAGGCTCCTGAACGCCTTCTTGCTGCATGTGGTAGCCTCTAGAACTGGCATTCTGGTATACTTGTCCCCATGCTTTTCTCTGTTTTGCTAAAATTTCTCATTCTTCTTTCTCTTGCCCCCTTGTGGTTTTGACTGAGAATTCACCAAAGCCACAGTTGATGTCCTCTTGCTCTTCCATGTAGCCCTCGCATGGTTGGTGGGAAATGTCATGATTCCCCCCAAGTCTTGTGCAAAAGATGAGAGGGTCACAAATGAATCACACGCCTTGGTAATGAGGTGGGGCTTGAAGGCGTCTAAAGCGCCATTGTTGCATATGTTAACCAAGTTCTTTTCTTCAATTGGCTCTGCACACTTCTGTGCTTGGGCCCTGAACCTATCCACATAATCTGACAGCTCCTCGTTTGGCTTCTGCTTGAATCGCATGAGCTCTACGATGGTTACCTATTTCTGCGCATAGAAAAATTTCTTTAAAAAATTGTAATTTTAGATCATCCCAATCATGGACTGATCCCTTCTCCAAGTTATAGTACCAACTGAAGGCATTATCCATCAAAGTCTTGTTGAATTCCCTCATTAATAAATTATGATTGTTCCTTTCATCATATCCTAACCATGGAGACATCGACTCCACGAACCTGGCAATGTGTTCCCTGGCATTTTATTTCTCCCCTTTGTATTTTGGAAATTGTGGGGGATGCTCGATATACCCTGTCGGGTAGGGTTGTCTCTAAATATGTGCCGAGTAAGGTGGAGTAAAGTCTAACTCCGAAGGTCGGATGTCTTCCTGTGAAGTTGATTGATCACATCGATCATATCATCCTTTGTCACATATTGGCTCATGGTATGAACTCTCTGTGGTACATAAGTTGACTTATGTACACTGGCATCATGTAAATTCTGTATCAGTTGTGCTTGTGGGCTGGTTCGTTGAACGAGACTTGGGATGGTTAGTATATCCACTTGTGAAAATGCGGGGATAGTGGTCAGAATGAAGTTTGTTTGAGGCTGGCTAATTTCCAGTCTGGGTTATGGCATTTCACCACTGTTCTAAGGTTCCAAGTGGATGATTGGAACATACTGATTCTCTGTCAATGGAGGTGCAGCCTGATTTTCCTTATTGTTGCTATCGTTGTTGTTGTCCCCCACTCTGCCTGTTCTCCCTGCGAATTGTCTGGGAACATGGCCTTGAAAGTGGGAATTTGCATCAACTGTTGGCGGAAATTTCCCATTTCCTCTTGCTTCCTCTGTATCTCCAGCATCATAGCCATCATCATCCATTGTCCTTCCCGTGCTTCCTTCAACGCCTTGAGCATCTCCAGTTGCACAACATTTGCCTACTCCCCACTTTCTTCCTCGCTTTGCCTTCCCGTGCCTATCTGCCTGACATTCGCTAGTTGTTGATCCGCCATGTATGGTGATGTTGAACTTATTTCTGAGGCGTCTTCAAGGATGGGTTGCTCAAGATTTTGATTCACGCCTTGGAAAGCTTAACTTACTTGCCTTGGAACTGGATCCGGTGAGGTAATGCTATTGGTTGGTGAAGCTTTTCCTGTTGTTCTCCCGCTTCGAGTTGTGGGCATACCCTTCACGAATCCTACACCTCCCCAACAGAGTCGCCAAATAAATGTGGGCAAGGAAATTGCGCCTTGCTAATTAGGGTTTCGTATTGGCTGAGGAGGAGAGAAATCCACGAAGAGCACGAAATTAGATGATTGACTGAAGATGGGAGAAGAATAGGTGGGCGATTACTCCAACGACACGTGGTAGAACCCCTAGAATCCGGGAACCATGTTAGGGTTATTGGGATTCCAAGAGCCTTCTTCTTGAGTCCTTCCACTCCTAGAATTCGGAAATCTTGTTAGCGTTATTGGGATTCCAAGAGTCATCTTGAGTGTTGAGAGAGAATGTTCAGGTCCTTCGATCTTCCAGGAGTCCAAGTCTTGTGTCTGAAGAGAGGTCCCCTTCCCAATAGAATGGAAGGGGTATATATAGGGTTTTCTAAAAAATGGTCATGTGCCAGGCACATGCTTTCAGAGAAATTCCAGAAATACCCTTTAATCATCAGAGTAATGCCCATATTGTCCTGTCCTTCTAGCCACCAATCCAATCCATCAATTAATTCCCAAAACGAGCTGCCTCCATAAGCCTTCTGTCTCGGGACACGTAGAGGCTTCTCTCGGGTCTAGTTTGTGCATTTAATGAGGCCGTGGAACCCTAATTGTGCATTTAATTCAATTAGGTCACGTGAACCCTAATTTTGCACTTGGGCCCACACACTCTAATAAAGAATCTGCAGTTAGAGTCGTGCTTCAAAACATGAATCCCAAAGTGCCCTTAAATTTTCTCTCTTGTTGTTAACATGAATATTTCTGATTATTATCCTTATACCAGTCTTACTTGGTGTAAAAGAATCTGAGTTTTTTTTTTGATCTTTTTGTTTTGCGATTTAAAATGTAGTGTTACAAAAGCCCTGGATAATGCAAAATAATCAGTTATGAGGCCTTTAAAATGTTCCATCTTCAACTGTGATAAAGATAGTGCCTCACTTGAATGCAAAACTCAATTATTTAAGTGGTAATTGTATAGGGACTAAGAGAAAGGCAGTGACATTTATAGCAGGGGATGTTAGAGAGCAGTATTTTAGGCTACATGATTATGCTGAAATAGTAATGAAATTTCCTCTTTGGAAAAATCCCAACATCTGTCTTGTTCCTTTGCTCTTAAAAGTACATGGTTCTTGTGACGCCCCTAAAATAGGAATACATTACCTATTCTGAGCCGCCAAATACATGGTACAGAATACAAATATAATCTTAAATATACAACAGTCATGTAAAATACGACAAAATATAATCTAAGAGTTTTAATAAGAATATTGTCATCTAGACAATACCCACACTCAATGGAGTCTTTATTACATTTATTGTAACACTATTTAATAGAATAGTGAGGATTACTAATGCTATCATTTGGACCATCACTCTGTTCCCCGACAAGTCCCGGCTACATTCTCATTTCCTGAAGAGAACAGTAAAAGAAAGGGTGAGCTCAACTAGCCCAGTAAGAAATATTATGACTAAGATAATGCAGAATAAATTATCATTAGCCTTTAACAGTGTTAAACTGATAAAATATAATAAATATCAAGTTTAACTGCAGCGGAACAAGCAATCCATTAGAAGAGTCAAGTAAAGAATAAAATCTACTATCTTCTATGATTTAAAAGATTTTTCATCACTTTTATCGCTGAGACTCAGCTTAATAAATAAACCACATCATCCATGCACTACGACCAATGATATTCATTAGTATCACGACCACAAATTATCCATGCACTACAGGCCAAGGATATTCATGTATTTATCAATGGTCATGATTATACCGAATAATCCCTGGTCATAATCATACCAAAAACTGTCCATCAATGCACTACAGGCCACTGAGGACTTTTACCACATCATTTATAACATTACGGTCATGATTATATCGAATAATCCCTGGTCATAATCATACCAAGTCCATCTATGCACGTAAGCCAAAGATGACTTTCAACATAATATAAACATGAGGATGATGACAATTACATAATAATTCAATAAAACAAGTTCAAGAATTAATTTATCCAGGAACCAACAACGTCCAAATTGTCAACAAGATACTGCTTTGTGGAGAAAAATTTAAGAATGCTCAGAAGAATATTTTCATGAACAGATACTGGATGAAGCGCAAATATCCAGGATATTCTGCTAATTTCATGGAGTATAGATGTCAAAACTTTAATCAACTGAGTATAATAGAATATATGAAACTGCAAATGGATTTTCACCCGCCGTGCGGTAATCCACGTAGACAGATCATTACCACAATTTAATAAGGAATGAATACAAAGGATCATTCACCATGAATATGGTACTCCACATAGACAGGTTATTCCAACAGAATAATAAAGAATGGAATAACAGAAGGATTCACCATGCGTGCAATAGACTGCACAGACAGGTTATTCCCATCAAAATAATAAATAATAGAACCAGGTCATACGTAAACGCACGGACAGAATATTCCAACAGGATAATAAATAACGGAACCAGGTCATGCGTAAACGTACAGACAGGATGTTCCAACAGAATAATAAAGAGTGGAATAACAGAAGAATTTCACCTTGTATGCGGTACTTCGTATAGACAGGTTATTCCAACATAATGATAAAGAATGGAATAGCAGAAGAATTTTACCAAATATAGGGTAGCCCGCGTATACAGGTTATTCCAACAGAATAATAAAGAATGGAAATAATAGAAGTTCTCTTCATGAATAAGAAAGAAATAATATCCCTTACCTTAGAAAAAGACTGGATACTGGAGTAGTCAGGTAGCAGACTTCTCTTCTTCTTTCTATCTATAATTTCTCTCTATAATAAATGCTCTATAGCTTGAGTGAATTAGTGAAGAATAATGAAGAAATGAGCTTCTATTTATAGGAAAATATAGTTTCGATAATTGCACATTTTGGGGCTCAGAATATTACAGTATAATACCTTCCTCTTTTCCTTTATTTTTAATTTAGTCCTGCAAGTATTATCAAACTTGCACCACCTCCCCTAATAGTAAATAATTTGAATCAATAGTAAATCATGTGACTCAATAGTTCTAATCATGTGAAAAAAATAATTACAGTATAGTACCTTCAACTATTCCTCCATTTTTAATTTAGTCATGCAAGTATTATCAATCTTGCACCACATCCCCTAATAGTACAAGAATGTGAATCAATAGTACACACATGTGAACAAATAGTTATAATCATGTGAATCAATAGCAATTAATTTGCTCATTTATCCGGTTAATTACCCAATTGGTCAATATAACCTCCAAAAATTAATTATTATCGAAATAAATATCGATTTCCACTAACACTAATAATCCCAACACAATGGAACTATCAATTTCATCTTTAATCAACACAACTTATTCGTCATTAATATTATAATTCACAATATTTA
Source organism: Panax notoginseng (assembly GCA_016801055.1). NCBI lineage: Eukaryota > Viridiplantae > Streptophyta > Magnoliopsida > Apiales > Araliaceae > Panax > Panax notoginseng. Next base: position 214,528,860 of record CM029017.1, on the reverse strand, counting down.
ACAACCAGGTCGTTCCCAGGAAAGAGGGGACTTTTTGATAAGGATTTCTCCTTATTGGCGCACAATTAGGTGACCAAACCTCTCCTTGACAGAACTTCTAGACATTGTAAATATTACAATTTAATAATATGAATAACTTTGTCATCTCAATTATTGATTTAATAATATATATATATATATATATATATATATATATATATATATATCATATAATGCAGATGATACTGTGACAATAATCGAATCAATAATATGAGAGATATGATGCAACAATTACTATAGCAATAATTGAGTATAACTGAGTGACTTCTCACGTAAGCATCAATAATCAATACCGTGTGCTACTATGCAACCACACGTATTACTGTACTTTTACGACCAGGTAATTCAACAGTTTAACGGTAAAACTTTCGCCGTTATTTTATAAAAAGATAATTCTGTCATTTTCTAACTACGACAATACTTCTGTTGTGGGGTCCACCAATGATTGTACTGTCGTACGAATATTCCCTGTTAAAACGAATATTTCCCGACCAATCGAATATTATATAACCACTTGCTTACTTTGCAAAATTTATAAATATTACCCACAACTATAACATTATATCAAATCCACACCATAATATTTAAAAAAATATTTTGAGAAATTTAAATCTTTATTCATAAAATTTGGGGTCTCACAATCTCCCTTCCTTTTGAAATTTTGCCCTCGAAATTTACGTACGTACCTGGTATGCCGAAGAGATGAGGATACCTTGACTTCATTTTAGATTCTAACTCTTAAGGTATAACCTTTGAGTGTTGAATATGATCCTTATTATCCAAGATTTTAACACGTGTCTCCTCATACGTTAAATCTTATGCTATCTCGTCTAGTTCTAATTCAATAATGTGGTTCGGGTCGTCCACATATTTACGTAACATCGATACGTGAAAAAATGTTATGAACACGCGACATACTTGGTGGTAAAACGAGTCTATAGGCCACAGTTCCTACTCGATCAAGTATTTCAAATGGGCCAATTAAATCGAGGGTTGAGATTTCCTCTCTTCGTCGATTCTTCCTTCTAGAATAACGCCCTCTTGAACCTTCTTCTCCATATTCATCAGCTCTGAGTATGTAGCTTGCACGACTTTAACTTTATCGATTAAAGTCGATTCTACTCGTATTATTTGACATCATCACGTGGGTTCTTAGAGTCTTTAACTCTATCTTTATCATTTGTAAGTTATACGAAATGGATTTTTGTGTTAACAACAATGCACTCGTACCCGCATATGATCTTCTACTCAATGCATCAGCTATTATGTTCGCTTTTTCAGGATAGTATTGAATGGTATAATCATAATCTTCAACAGGTCGAGCCAACGTCTTTGGCGCATAATACATTCGTTTTGGGTGAAGAAATATTTGAGGGTTTAAGAAATGGGTTTTGTACTAGGGTCAATACAAAATTCAATTTCACGCTTTAGGTAGGCTAGGAAGTCTTCAGGAATACGTTAGGAAATTTACTAACAATAGAAATATCATTCAAAACTGTGACTTTCATCCAAGACTTGGATAGCACATGTAATGAAGGTTTTTCCTAACAAAGTTTCAACCGATAAGTCAAAGTCTAATTTCTCCGGAGTCAAATTTAAACGTTGAGTGCAAGCAAGAGAGATAAAAGAATGGGTAGAACCGGTATCTAATAAGGTATAGACTTCGCAAGAATTTATAATTAACTAACCCGTGCTAACTTCGTTCAGGTTACTCACTTTTTGAGAAGTCACGAAAAACGCTCTTCCTGAAACCACCGACTTTGTTTTGTCCGTGTCCGCCTTTGGTGCCACCGTCCCAACTGGACTTGACTTCACTACACGATAAAATCGGGCTAGGTGACCTTCTTTTCCATAATTGTAACATGCTTTGGACTGCATCACACAGTTTGGACTGATATGTCCCTCCCCTCTGCATTTGAAGCATACAATTGGTGGTCTTTCTCCTTCCTTGAAAACGGCTATTGGTGCTGCTATCTTTCCATTGTTGTTGAACCTTTTCTTATTGAAATTTCCACTCCTATTATCTTGGCCATGATTACCACCGAATTGGTTACCATTCTTAGCATGATAATTTCCCCCACGATGGTTATCATTGTTCCGATGGCCATTACCACCGGTATGATTATTATCGTGTTGTTGCTCGTTACCTTTTGGTTATGCTGACTCATTATCGCGCTCCAATAACTGAGCCCTATTCACAACATCTGAATATAAACAAAGTTTGTGAGAAATTAAGTATTGTCGTATCTCAAGTTTCAAACCTCTTAGAAACATCCGCGTCATTCTCTCCTCATTATCAACCAAGTGGGACGCAAACCGGGACAACTCGGCAAACTTAGCCTCGTACTGCGATACGGTCATATTATTTTGCTCCAGCTTGATGAATTCAACCTCCTTCATGTGACGAATACTTTCGGGAAAGTACTTATCGTTGAACAGTTCTTGGAACTTCTCCCAAGACATCTTCAGTGCGGCAGGTTGAGTACGTTTTACAGATTCCCACCAGTAATCTGCCTCTTCATGCAACATAAAGGTGGCAAAGGGAACCTTTTGCTCCTCGGAGCATCCCAAGACATCAAATATCTTGGTGATCTACTTTAACCACGTCTCCGCCTTAAGTGGTTCTGGCTTTCCCAAAAACTCCGGCGGTCCCAGCTCTTTGAACTGCTTAGCAGTGACCAGCCGTGGGTTGCCATTGTTTCCACCTGTATTTTGAATAGGAGTCTCTCTCGCCTGATGTTGCATGAATTGTATAAAGCCTCTGATCATCCCATCGTTCATCATCTGATCGGTGTTGTTGTTTACCTGAGGATTATTGTCTTCCTGTTGTACATTATCCTGGGTATTGATCGTAGGTGACTCAACGGTCTCATGTGCTTTATTGCTGATATCAATATTTTTGGATGCCATTTTCAAATACTGCCACAAAACAAGGGTTAATTGATATATCACATATTATCTCTATACTCTGTCCGACCAATTAAATAACAAGTAAACTTAGGTAGGTCATATTACCGAAGGAATTCCCCGTCTCTCCCCTCCTATTTCTTGTCTCACATCTTAGCCAGGGATCATATCCCTAAGCTTTGATACCAACTGTGACGCCCCCAAAATAGGAATACATCACCTATTCTGAGTCGCCAAATACATGGTACATAATACAAATACAATCTTAAATATACAACAGTCATATAAAATACGACAAAAACATAATCTAAGAGTTTTAATAAGAATATTGTCATCTAGACAATATCCACACTCAATGGAGTTCTCATTATATTTATTATAACACTATTTAATAGAATAGTGAGGACTACTAATGCTATCATCTGGATCGTCACTCCGTTCCCCGACTAGTCCCGGCTACGTTCTCATTTTCTGAAGAGAACAGTGAAAAAAAGGGTGAGCTCATCTAGCCCAGTATGAAGTATTATGAATAAGATAATGCAGAATAAATTATCATTAGCCTTCAATAATGTTAAACTAATAAAATATAATAAACATCAAGTTTATCTGCAGCGGAACAAACAATCCATTAGAAGAGTCGAGTAGAGAATAAAATCTACTATCTTCTATGATTTAAAAGGTTTTTCCATCACTTTTATCACTGAGACTCAGTTTAATAAATAAACCACATCATCCCTGCACTACGACCAATGATATTCATTAGTATCACGACCACAAATTATCCATGCACTACAGGCCAAGGATATTCATGTATTTATCAATGGTCATGATTATACAGAATAATTTTTGGTCATAATCATACCAAAAACTGTCCATCAATGCACTACAGGCCACTGAGGACTTTTACCACATCATTTGTAACATTAAGGTCATGATTATACCGAATAATTCTTGGTCATAATCATACCAAGTCCATCTATGCACGTAAGCCAAAGATGACTTTCAACATAATATAAACATGAGGATGATGACAATTACATAATAATTCAATAAAACAAGTTCAAGAATTAATTTATCCAGGAACCAACAACGTCCAAATTGTCAACAAAATACTGCTTTGTGGAGAAAAATTTAAGAATGCTCAGAAGAATATTTCCATGAACAGATACTGGATGAAGCGTAAATATCCAGGATATTCTGCTAATTTCATGGAGTATATATGTCAAAACTTTAATCAACTGAGTATAATAGAATATATGAAACTGCAAATGGATTTTCACCCGCCGTGCGGTAATCCACGTAGACAGATCATTTCCACAATTTAATAAGGAATGAATACAAAGGATCATTCACCATGCATGTGGTAATCCATATAGACAGGTTATTCCAACAGAATAATAAAGAATGGAATAATAAAAGGATTCACCATGCGTGCGATAGACTGCACAGACAGGTTATTCCCAACAGAATAATAAATAATGGAACCAGGTCATACGTAAACGCACAGACAGGATATTCCGACAGAATAATAAATAATGAAACCAGGTCATGCGTAAACGCACAGACAGAATATTCCAACAGGATAATAAATAACAGAACCAGGTCATGCATAAACGCACAGACAGGATGTTCCAACAGAATAATAAGGAATGGAATAACAGAAGAATTTCACCTTGTATGCGGTACTTCGCATCGACAGGTTATTCCAACATAATGATAAAAAATGGAATAATAGAAGAATTTCATCAAGTATAGGGTAACCCACGTATACAGGTTATTCTAACAGAATAATAAAGAATGGAATAACAGAAGTTTTCTTCATGAATAAGAAAGAAATAATATCCCTTACCTTAGAAAAAGACTGGATACTAGAGTAGCAGAATACTCTTCTTCTTGCTCTCTATAGTTTCTCTCTCTATAGTGTCTCTTATGAATCTCAGTGAATTGGTGAGAATGAAAGAAGAATTAAGCTTCTATTTATAAGAGAATGGACTAAATAGTAACTTATTCATGAACGGTCCAGATTGATTTACTATCAGAACGGACGATCCATATTGATTACTATTAGAACCACAATCGACGGTCCAGATTGATTTACTTTTAAAACCACCATCAACGGTCCAAATTGATTTACTATTAAAACCACCACTGACGATCCAGATTGATTTACTATTAAACCCACCACCAATGGTCCAGATTAATTTAACTTATTACACTTTGGTACCCCTAAAGTTTTCCAAGTTTACATTATTCCCCTCTAACTTTTGTAATTCACTTATTTTCAATAAACACATTCTTAACACTTCTACAATTATTCATCACTAATATTATAACTCATAATATTTAACAATCAGATCATTCTCAGGAAAGATGGGGCTTTCCAATAAGGATTTATCTTTATTGGCGCGCAATTAGGTGACCAAACCTCTCCTCGACAGAACTTTCTAGACATTGTCAATATTACAAATAATAATATGAATAACTTTGTTGTCTCAATTATTGATTTAATATTATAAAATATTATACAGATGATACTGTGACAATACTTGAATTAAATAACGTGAGATACTATGCAACAATTACTGTAGTAATAATTGAGTAAACTGAGTGGCTTCTTACGTAAGCATCAATAATCAATACCATGTGCTACTATGCAACCACGCGTATTACTGTACTTTTACGACCAGGTAGTTCAACAGTTTAACGGTAAAACTTTTGCCGTTATTTTATAAAAAGTTAATTGTGTCATTTTTTAACTACGACAATACTTCTGTTGCGGGGTCCACCAATGATTGTGCCGTCGTAAAAATATTCCCCGACCAATCGAATATTATATAACCATTTGCTTACTTTACAAAATTTATAAATATTACCCTTAACTATAACATTATATCAAATCCACACCATAATATTTAAAAAAATATTTCGAGATATTTAAATTATTATTCATAAAATTTGGGATCTCACAGTTCTGTTATATTATAGTTAATTTCATTGTCAAATACCGACTTTTATTGTAAATTTGCAATAAAAATACTAATGTGTTCTCTCTCTCTTAAATAGAAGCAGAAAGCTCATGAAGCAATCTTGAAAGTGATGAACCTTTCAAGGTATGTCCAATCAGCTTTGTTGTCTTTGTTCTATTACATCTTACTAGATTAATTTACATTTGTAGTCTCCTTATATCATTTGTGGCATTTGATGGTCTATTTCTTACACCAAGTCTATTGTGCGCAGCGTTGCTCGAAAACCTACATTAGGGGAGCGGATAGCTAGGGCTCAACTTTGTGACATGTTACATCTGTCGGTATGTTCCAGAATTTTTCTACATCATCAAGTTTACTTTTAATATTTTCTTTCATTTTTTCTTAGGTTTTTGTGTCAATTTTTAATAGGTTAGAATCGCGATGGTTGGCATTTAACAACTATGAATCAACTGATCTGGTATTTACTGATAGTTATATTTTTGTCTTTATCGTTCTTTAATCTCTCGCTTTCTTAATTTAAGTTTACCAGTTTCATCCTTTTCTATTCCTCATCTCATCTCATTGAATTTTGGTGTTTTTCAAGCAGCATGAAGTTTACATGCATGCCTAACCTTGATTTTCTTGAAGAAAATAATGATGAAGTGGACCAAACATGACACTTGATTCCTTCTAGTTTGTTGTTATTCTTCCAATTTTCTTATGTTTGTTAATAAATATTGTAGGTACTATGGTCCTTGGGAGACCAAGATACAATAACAAGTTTTATAGTTATCCTGACTCGAGCATTATCTATTTATATGTGGAGTATTGATTTTATTAGCTCTTTATGCATTAGTTTATCAATTAGTTTAAAACAAGCATAAAAATATTTATATTTACTTGAAATATTAAATTTAATATTCTTATAGAGATTAATAATAATAATAATAATAATAATAATAATAATAATAATAATAATAATAATAATAATAATAATAATAATAATAAATATGAAATTACTGATTTGAAAATCAATTATAATTTTCAATGAATTTTGATTATTTAGCAATTAATTTCTTTATTTACAAATTTATAATTTGTGAAGTATTTTACTCAAGAAATGGACATAATGAAGGGTTATTTCCCTTACTAAAATATTTTATAGTTAATTAGTTAGTCATCAATGAAGGAATTTTTCTCTCACTAAATTGAAGAAAGATTCTCAATTTATAATTAGTGAAGCAAAATCTTCTCTCGTTAAATAAATTTGTTCTTCACAATATATTATTTGTGAGGGAATAAATTTATTCACTAATTTTAAATAGTCCTTAAAATATTATTAATGAAGGAAACTAATCTTTTACTAAATAACAATATTTCATTACCAAATATGATTTGTGAATAAAAAGTTATTCATAATATATCCTTCACAAAAAATATTTAGTTATTACTTAGCGAATGATACCCTATTGCGACGATGTCTTATGCGAGCAATCATGTGAATGAAATATTTTTTCACAATAAATCTCTTGTGAGTGATGTATTATATCCTGTGTAGGATTTGTTCTTCACTAAATGCCCTTTTTGGTGTAGTGATTGGTTACGTTGTGGTGAATCTATGATTTTGGTAATCATTCAATGATACGAGACTGAAAAGGTTTCTTAATTTTGTGTTCAATATGATATAGAATAAGAAAGTGTCAAACGAATTTCTTATAATATTTTAACTTGAGGACAAGTTTTGGGTGATGGACTAGGTAGTTTATATGAAGACTTAGACTTTTGGAGCATTATTTAGATAAGGATCGAGTGTTAGAGTTTGTTTGTTATTAACCTTAAGAATTGTCAATTTGGAGGACAAATTTTTTTTAAGATGGGTAAAATTTAATACCCGGTTAAAAAATAAAAATAATAACATATAATAATAAAATAATAACAGGTTTATAATTAGATAATGGAATAGAAACTAATAATTATTTATACATATCTAAAACCTATTAGGATAAGTCTATTAGACTGTAACAAACTTTCAATTTTGAAAGGACGGTTTTACTTGGTAATCTATTTTGCAAATGAATTAAAGATATTTAGATAACTAGAGAGAGAAAAGAACGTAAGAAAAATTATTTAGCTTTGGGGTACTACAAAACATAGAAGAAAAAAAGAAGAAAACTCAAAAAGGTAAAACTAAACTCTTCCTTTTCTATCTTGAGTTGAAACTCGTATTATTTATGTATGTTTATATTTCAAAACAAAGGCTATAACAAGAAAAAGAGTATAACAAGTAATGGTATGTATTTTCTATATAAATCAAAGAGATTTCAAATTATATATGTTTCAATTCGTTTGAAAACAATTAATTTTGATAAAAAAAACAATATTATCTTTTCATTAAAAATGTTTCAGTTCGTTAGAAAATAATTTTGATAAATCAGGACTAGAGGTTAACAAATTCATATGTGATGTTGAGATAGTCCGACTTGTGACCATTATAGTTTGTATTTAAATAAATATAGTTTATTAATATATATTTTTAACTATAGTATGTAATCGTTAAACTAACCTAAAATTAAGATTTATATGCTTAAGATTTGAGGTAAGACTATAAGTAAGCTATAATATTTCATCCTAATAATTTTATTTGTCCTAATTTTATATTTAGGATTTGTTTGCTTTTATTTTCGTATTTGCAATATCGAGGTAAGTGGCTTTCCGATGTGACAACCCGAGATTTTTGGATAGCCTTGAAATTAGATTTTTTTAGGATAATATCTAATAAATAAAATTTTTATTGATATTATTATGTGTAATGTGATTTAGGTCGATTAATGGCCTAGTTTTGTTTTAAGTAATGATGTATGAAAGTATGGAGTTATTGGGAGAAAGTAAATTTTTCGAGAAAAACAATTATAAACGTTCTTTCGAGAATTTTGAATTTTGTCGTAGCGTTTATTTGAGGTTGGGAGATGTAATAATAATCAACAAAAGAAGTTTCGAGGTTTTTGTAAGTTGAACGAGTTAGAAAATCTAACTATAAAGGAAGCGGGTGATCGACTTAGCTCGGAAGTTAAACCCTAAATTAATTGTACGAAAGGGTAAAATGGACTTTTTGCTAGCTTAATGAATTAGAAAAGGGCAAGATGGACATTGGAAGGACCGAGAATTTTATATGATTATATATGTAAATTTTTCGATTTTTTTTGAAAGTACTTGAATCATATCAGTGAATATGTGAATTAAGCAAGATAGTTAATTTAATTATTTTAAGTTAACTAAGATGAATACTTAATCAATTTGATTAAAGAATAGTAAGATAAGTTATGTTAATAATTAACATAGCTTGCATGTTAACCTTGATTATTAAATTAAAAAGATTTATAATCTTTAAGTGATTAATTATTGATATGAATTATATATAGTCATTATATGAGTGGTAATAATTTGTCAAGCCAATTAGGGCTAATTAATTTAATGAACTAATAGAATATGTTATGGCTTATGTGGATTATGTACGTGATTAACTAAATATATATTATATAATGTGTATACATTTATTTTGTATAAAAAGAGAGTACTAAGAATAAAGTTATGTAACCTAATATATATTAGGAATGTGACTTAAATAACCTAAGGGTTATAATATAGGAGAATGATAGTATAAAGAATATATATACTAACCCTAAGATATTTATTTTATACATCTCAATTAATTAATTTTATAACCTAAATAAAGCAAGTCTAATTGGGTTATGAAATTAAATGTACATGAGTAAGGAATTGAATTACAAATGTGTGTAGTGGAAACCCTAATTAAAAGATTAGGGTAAGATAGAATTAAAATTATGGGAATGTGCTTATTACATGGCCCAAACAAATTAATTTAAAGCCCAAAAAATTAAAGGAATGGCCCAATCTTAGCCCACTTGAAGAGGGGCATTTTGGTCATTTGTTTAAGCATAATTTTGCAAGGAAAAATAAATCTAAAATGGGAGAAAATAAGGGGCATAGGGATGGCCATTGAAGGGCAAAAAGGGGAAGGAGTATGATTTTTATTTTGTTTGAAAGCAAGTTTACTAACTCTCACCAAATGCTCTAGGTGTCAAGCCATTAGCCAAGCCAACACTTATGTTTAAACTTGCAAGCAACATGGGTTGGTATTGGTGATGATTGTAAGACCCCAACTTATTATAAATAAAATTAAATTTTCTATATTTATTATTGTGAATAAAAAGGTATTAATTTGATATAATACTTTGGTTATGGATGAAAAGTGAAAATTTTGCAAAATAAACAAGTGGTTATAAAATATTCATTTGTCGGGGAATATTCGTTTGGTCGTGGAATATTCTTTCTGCCGGGGAATATTCGTACGACGACGCAGCCATTTGTGGGCCCCATAACGGATAACGGTCGGATGAAGAAAATGACAAATTTGAGTTTTTACAAATAACGACGTAGTTGTTACCGTTAACACTGTTGGAATACCTGGTGGTTAAAATACAGTAATACGCGTGGTTGCACAGTAGCACACGGTTTTGCACAGTATTGTTGAATTATTGATTCTTACGTAAGAAGGCACTACTCAATAATTGTTACAGTAATTACTGTTCAATATTTTATTTTATTGGTTCAATAATTGATGCGTTGATATTTTATATTATTGTTGTTTCAATAATTATCACTGCACAATATTTCCCATTATCAGAACAATAATTCATATTATTTGAATAATATTATGAGATAGCATTATTGGCAATGTCTAGAAAGTTCTGTCAAGGAGAGGTTTGGTCACCTAATTGCGCGCTAGTAAGGAGAAATCCTTATCGGAAAGCCCCCTCTTTCTTGGGAACGGCCTGGTTGTCATAATTGTGATTCTGTAATATTATTTGTGAATAATTTATTATTGATTTATATGATAAGAAAATATTTATTTTATGTGAATAAAAATGAGGGATATATTTATTTTATTGTGGTTATAATTGAAGGAATTAATGCTGAGGTATTTTATCAGTATTTTATCATAATAGAGGTATTAAAAATCATCTGTTTGTGGATTTCGGGTATTTTTGATTGGAATTTAGAAAAACTTTCTTCTACAAAGTTGTAGAGAATTAAATTTTCTATAGAAAGCACATGAGATTTGAATTTTTCTGATAAAAGGGCTATTTATTATGAATTGTTGAAGTTTTAGAAAATAAAATAATTTTTATTAAAATATGGGTGGGCCCCACTTTTGGTTGGTAAAAATGTGCTGAGATTTTTATTCAAATGTGGTAGGCTTGAATAGTAGCTGGTAAAGTCATCAGGTAGCAGGTTAGTCTGCTATGGCGTTCTAAGCATTTTCCTATAAATAGGGTGCTCAGTTAGAATTAAAAATCACATCAGAATTAATAAGTTTTCTCTCTCTATAATATCGAGCGTATTTTGTGAGTATTTTAGTACTTTGAGTGTTGCTATACGGTGCAAGTTCCTTCAGCATTATATCTAGTATTACAGTCAGAGGTACTGTCTTTGCGAGGTAAGTGATGTTATTTTCTTCTTAAATCATATTATTTTCTTCAATATCATTATGCCGAAATATTGGTTTGAACTTTTTATCAAATTTGGAACTTTTTGTGTCGGGATTACTATTCACGTATACAGCATTATTCACGTATACGATACTATTCACCGAAAAATAAAATTTTCTTCTTTTTGTCCAAGTTGTCTATTATAGTTACTATCTTTGATTGTATCCATGTTTTGATCTTTATTTTTGAATTCTGCTTCAAAATAGGTTATTATGGAGTATTATTGAACTTGGATAAACTGTAATACGAATTCCTAATATTTATTCTTTTATCTCACTAGATTCGTTTTTTTAAGATATTTTTCATCATCATTAGTCCTAAATGATGATATTAATGAATATATGTGGCCTGTAGTGCAAAGATGAATGATTACCTAATGAATATCTTTGGCCCGTAGTGCAAAGATGAACAGGTGTTGAGATGAACATGACCAACTGATGATAGGTGTTGAGATGAACATGACCAACTGATGATACAAATAAATATCTTTGGCCTGTAGTGCAAAGATGAATATTTGATTCAAGATGTATATTGATTGATGTTACAGGAATAAAATATTGATGATGGACTTTTAAATCTTAGAAGATAGTAGAATTCTTTCTCTACTTGACTCTTCTAATGGATTGTTGTTTCTGCTGCAGTTGTTGATCTAAAACTTGTTGTCTATTATATTTTATCAGATTTTCCCTGTTGAAGACTAATGATAATTTGTTGTATATTATCTTAGTCATAATATTCTTATTGGGCTAGTTGAGCTCACCCTTTCCTTTTTGTTCCATTTTTTTTCTAAGGAGGCGAGGATATAGCGGGAACTAGTCGGGGTGTGGAGTGATGTTCCAGTTAGTTGTGTTAGCAGTCCTCACTATTTTATAAAATAGTGTGATAATAATTGTAATGAGGACTCCTTTTGAGTTTGTATACTGTCTATTAGATAGTATTTGTATTTAAACTCATAGTATTGGGTTATTGTATTTTACACACCAATTGTATTAATAAAGTTGTAGTTGTTTCTGTACCAAGTATTTGGCGACTCATAATGGGTGATGTATACTTATTTTGGGGGCGTCACAGTTGGTATCAATGCTTAGGGATATGATCTCTGGTTGAGATGTGAGACAAGAACTAGGAGGGGAGAGACGAGGAATTCTTTCGCTAGTATGACCTGACTAAGTTTATTTGGTATTTATTTGGTCGGTCAGAGTATAGCGATAATATATGACATGACTATTAACCCTTGTTTTATGGTAGTATTTAAGAATGGCAACTGAGAACGTTAATAATGGAGTAAATTAGACCGTGGAGACACCTTTGATCACCACCCAGGGGAACATGCAACAGGAAGGCAATATTCCTCCTGTAAACAACACTACCGAACAAATGATGAATGATGGGATGCTTAGAAGCTTTTTGTAGTTCATTTAAAACCAGACGAGGGAGACTCATGCACAAAATACGGGTAGAAATGATAGCAACGCGCGACTTGTCACAGCCAAGCAGTTCAAAGAGTTAGGACCACCAGACTTTCATGGAAAGACCGATCCGATTAAGGTGGAAACATGGGTCAAGCAAATTACCAAGATATTCGATGTCTTAGGACGTATGGACGAACAGAAGGTTCCATTCACCACCTTTATATTCCGCGGTGAGGCAGATTAGTGGTGGAAATCTGTGAAAGGTACCCAGCCTGCCGCACTCAACATGTCTTGGGAAACGTTTCAGAAACTATTCAATGATAAGTACTTTCCTAAAAGTATTCATCATATGAAGGAGGTGGAGTTTATCAGACTGGAACAAAACAACATGACGGTGTCCCAGTATGAGGCAAAGTTTGCAGAGTTATCCAAGTTTGCACCTCCTTTGGTCAAAAATGAGGAACGAATGACAAGGATGTTTCTGAGAGGTCTAAAGCCCGAGATTCGGCAATATCTTATCTCTCATAAATTTTCTTTATAATCAGATGTTGTAAACAGGGTTCAATTATTAGAGCGAGATAATAAGTATGTTCAACCGAGGGAACACAACCAAGGTAATACCGGTGGCAGCGGTCATCGGACCAATGAAAACTAGCAGAGAGGAAAATATTCGGACAAAAGCGATAACCACTTTGGTGGAAATCATGACCGTGATAATAGAAGGAGCAAGTCGGGAGGAGATTTCAAGAAGAGAAGGTACAACAATGATAACGTAAAGATGTTAGCACAAACATCAACTGTTTCTAGGGGTGGAGAATGAACACCGGTCGTTTGTTACAAATGCGGGAAAGATGGACACATCAGCCCAAACTGTCCACAACAATCCAAGATGTGTTATAACTATGGAAATGAAGGCCATATCGCTCGAGATTGTACTGTAGCGAAACCAAGTTCAATGGGGATGGTGACTCCAAAGGCTGTATCGGACAAGTCAAAGTTAGTGGTCCCTGGAAGGGCATTTGTCGTGACTGCCCAAAACACGAGGAACTCAAACGAGGTAATCACGGGTAAGCTAATCAAAAACTCTTACGAAGCTTATGCCTTATTAGATACCAGTTCTATCCATTCTTTTATCTCTCCTGCTTGTGCTCAACGTTTAAACTTGACTTCGGAGAAATTAGACTTTGACTTATCTATTGAAACTCCGTTAGGAGAAACTTTCGTTACATCTACTGTTTATAAATCTTGCTTGATTCAAGTGGGTACCATCACATTACCTGCTGATCTTATTTCGTTGAAAATTCTTGCATTTGATGTGATTTTAGGGATTGATTGGTTAGCCATTCATCATGCTAAAATTGATTATTTTCGTAAGGTTGTTAGTTTTCATATTCCTAACCAACCTGTTATGCGAATTCAAACAACCAAACCACTAAAGTCAATCACTATCATATCAAGCCATAAAGCTATTCATTTATTAAAAAATAGATGTCAATCTTTCTTAGCCCATGTCACAAACTTAAACAAAAACACGTCAGATTTGAATAATATTTCTATTGTTAGTGAATTTCCTGACGTATTTCCCGAAGAACTTCCCGGTCTACCTCCAGAATGTGAAGTTGAATTCTTTATTGACCTTGAACCTGGTACAGAGCCCATTTCTAAAACCCCATATCGAATGGCTCCTATTGAACTTCAGGAGTTAAAGGTCCAACTACAGGAGTTGTTGGACATCGGTTTTATCCGTCCTAGTACATCTCCTTGGGGTGCTCCTGTTTTATTTGTAAAGAAGAAAGATGGTAGTATGCGACTTTGTATCGACTATCGGGAATTGAACCATGTCACTATCAAGAATAGGTATCCGCTACCTCGCATTGATGACATGTTCGACCAGTTGCAAGGAGCATAATTCTTTTCAAAGATCAATCTTCGTTTTAGATATCATCAGCTGAAGATTAAAACTGAGGATATTCCAAAGACTGCCTTCAGAACTCGGTACAGGCATTATGAATTCTTAGTCATGTCGTTTGGATTGACTAATTCTCATACTGCTTTCATGGATATGATGAACCGTGTGTTCAAAGAATATTTGGATCAATTCGTTATTGTCTTTATTGATGACATCCTCATCTATTCCAAAAGCCGTGAAGATCATGAGCACCATTTGAAGCTGGTACTGCAAAGGCTTCGTGAAAATAAGCTATATGCCAAGCTAAAGAAATGTGAGTTCTGGCTTGAGGAAGTAGCATTTCTTGGGCACATGGTGTCAAAACATGGAGTATCTGTCGACCCGACAAAGATTGAAGCCATACAAAGTTGGGAGCAACCGAAGTCGGTAACCGAAGTACGTAGCTTTTTGCGCTTAGCTGGTTATTATCGGAGATTCGTGGAAGGATTTTCTAGAATCGCTACTCCGTTAACTCCGCTGACTCGGAAGGATACAAAATTCGGTTGGAGCGAGGATTGTGAGAAGAGTTTTTAAGAACTCAAAAGGAGACTCATTTCAGCACCTGTTCTGACAATACCATCTGGTTCGGATGGATTTGTTATCTACAGCGATGCTTCAGGCAAAGGGTTAAGATGTGTTCTCATACAACATGGGAAAGTCATAGCCTATGCCTCGCGACAACTCAAAGAATATGAGAGGAATTATCCTACTCATGATTTGGAGTTGGCAGCAGTCATTTTCACGTTGAAGATCTGAAGACACTACCTGTATGGGGAGAAAGTAGAGATCTATACAGAACATAAAAGCCTCAAATATTTCTTCACCCAAAAGGAACTCAACATGCGGCAACGACGTTGGCTCGAGCTGTTGAAAGATTACGATCATAGCATCCAATATCATCCTGGAAAAGCGAACGTGATAGCTGACGCATTGAGTATAAGATCATATGCGGGTACGAGTGCAATGTTGTTAACACAAAGGTCCATTTTGTATGACTTACAAAGGATGGAGATAGAAATGAAGGCTCCAAGTACCCGCATGATGATATCAAATATACGAGTAGAACCGATTTTAATCAATAAAGTTAAAGCTGCTCAAGCTATGGACATGGAGTTGATGCGTATGAAGAAGAAAGTGCAAGAAGGTGTTATTCCAGAAGCAAGAATCGATGAAGAAGGAATACTTCGAGTCAACTCTAGACTTTGTGTTCCGAACGATTTTGACTTGAAGCATAGAATCATGATGGAGGCACACAACACACCGTTTGCAATCCATCCTGGGAGTACCAAAATATATCATGATCTTCGACATACATTTTGGTGGAGCAATATGAGAAGAGAGATCGCGGAGTTTATCTCGAGGTGTTTAACTTGTCAATGTGTAAAAGTGGAGCATCAAGTACCAAAGGGTCCATTGCAACCACTTGAGATTCTGAAATGGAAGTGGGAACACATTACTATGGATTTCGTTACGAGTCTTCCCAAGGTTTCTCAAGGCATATATGCGATTTGAGTTATTGTTGATAGATTAATCAAGTCTGCCCATTTCTTGCCTATACGTGAGACTTATTCCCTTGAACGTCTTGCTAGTATGTACGTGAATGAGATTGTGAGATTGCATGACATGCCAGTATCTATAGTTTCAGATCGTGACCCAAGATTTACTTCACAATTTTGGGTTAGCTTGCAAAAAGCTATGGGCACAAATTTACGATTCAGTTCGGCATACCATCCTCAAACGGACGGACAATCAGAGAGGACTATTCAAACTCTTGAAGATCTATTAAGACTCTGTGTCCTAGATTTCAAAGGGAGTTGGGATAAGTACCTACCATTGGTGAAATTCTCCTACAATAACAGTTATCAGGCAAGTATAGGTGTGGCTTTATTTGAAGTATTGTATGGACGAAAGTGTCGCTCTCCAGTATGTTGGGATGAGGTGGGAGAAGCAACATTGTTGGGACCAGAGTTGGTACGAATGACTACAGAGAAGATCTAAACGATTCGACAATGTATATAAACGGCACAGGATCGATAAAAGAGTTATGCAGATCTTCATCGAAAGGACGTGGAATTTAATATTGGGGATCCTGTATTATTACGTGTTGCACCATGGAAGGGAGTTACAAGATTTGGGAAGAGAGGAAAGCTCAATCCACGATTTGTTGGTCCATTTGAGATTCCTGACCGAATAGAAAATGTGGCCTATAGACTCGCATTACCTTCAAGTATGTCTCGTGTTCATAATGTTTTTCGCATATCTATGCTTCGTAAAAATGTGAAAGACCCGAACCACATTATTGAGTTAGAACCAGACGAGATAGCCGAAGATTTAACGTATGAGGAGGTACCTATTAAGATCTTGGATAGGAAAGAGCATGTCCTACGCACGAAGGTTATACCACAAGTTAAGATTTTATGGACAAACCATGCTATTGAAGAAATGACCTGGGAGTTAGAATCAGAAATGAAAGCGAGGTATCCTCACCTTTTCGAAACGCCAGGTACGTACGTCAATTTCGAGGATGAAATTTCTTAAGGAGGGGAGGTTGTAAGACCCCAACTTATTATAAATAAAATCAAATTTCCTCTATTTATTATTGTGAATAATAAGGTATTAATTTGATATAATACTTTGGTTATGGGTGAAAAGTGAAAATTTTGCAAAATAAGCAAGTGGTTATAAAATATTCATTTGTCGGGGAATATTCGTTTGGTCGTGGAATATTCTTTCTGTCGGGGAATATTCGTACGACGGCGCAACCATTTGTGGGCCCCACAACGGATAACGGTCGGATGAAGAAAACGATAAATTTGAGTTTTTACAAATAACGGCGTAGTTGTTACCGTTAACACTGGTGGAATACCCAGTGGTTAAAATACAGTAATACGCGTGGTTGCACAGTAACACACGGTTTTGCACAGTATTGTTGAATTATTGATTCTTACATAAGAAGGCACTACTCAATAATTGTTACAGTAATTACTGTTCAATATTTTATTTTATTAGTTCAATAATTGCTACGTTGATATTTTATATTATTGTTGTTTCAATAATTGTCACTGCACAGTATTTCCCATTATCAGATCAATAATTTATATTATTTGAATAATATTATGAGATAGCATTATTGGCAATGTCTAGAAAGTTCTATCAAGGAGAGGTTTGGTCACCTAATTGCGCGCCAGTAAGGAGAAATTCTATCGGAAGCACCCTCTTTCCTAGGAACGGCCTAGTTGTAATAATTGTGATTCTGTAATATTATTTGTGAATAATTAATTATTGATTTATATGATAAGGAAATATTTATTTTATGTAGATATAAATGAGGGATATATTTATTTTATTGTGGTTATAATTGAAGGAATTAATGCTGAGGTGTTTTATCAGTATTTTGTTGGAATAGAGGTATTAAAAATCATCCGTTTGTGGATTTTAGGTATTTTTTTATTGGAATTTGGAAAAATTTTCTTCTACAAAGTTGTAGAGAATTAAATTTCCTATGGAAAGCAAATGAGATTTGAATTTTTCTGATAAAAGGGCTATTTATTATGAATTATTGAAGTTTTGAAAAATAAAATAATTTTTATTAAAACATGGGTGTGCCCCACTTTTGGTTGGTGAAAATGTGCTGAGATTTTTATTCAAATATGGTAGGCTTGAATAATAGCTGGTAAAGCCATCAGGTAGCAGGTTAGTCTGCTATGGCGTTCTAAGCATTTTCCTATAAATAGAGTGCTTAGTTAGAATTGAAAATCACACCAGAATTCATAAGTTTTCTCTCTTTCTCTCTCTATAATATCGAGCATATTTTATGAGTATTTTAGTACTTTGAGTATTGCTATACGGTGCAAGTTTCTTCAACACTATATCCAGTATTCCAGTCAGAAGTACTGTCTTTGCGAGGTAAGGGATGTTATTTTCTTCTTAAATGATATTATTTTCTTCAATATCATTATGCCGAAATATTGGTTTGAACTTTTTGTCAAATTTAAAACTTTTTGTGTCGGGGTTACTATTCACGTATATGACACTATTCACGTATACGGCACTATTCACGAATACGGCACTATTCATCAAAAAATAAAATTTTCTTCTTTTTGTCCAAGTTGTCTATTATGGATACTATCTTTGATTGTATCCATGTTTTGATCATTATTTTTGAATTCTGCTTCAAAATAGGTTATTATGGAGTATTATTAAACTTAGATAAACTGTAATACGAATTCCGAATATTTGTTCTTTTATCTCACTGGATTCGTTTCTTTAAGATATTTTTCATCATCTTGAGTCCTAAATGATGATATTAATGAATATCTTTGGCCTGTAGTGTGACGCCCCCAAAATAGGTATATAACACCCATTCTGAGTCGCCAAATACATGGTACAAAAAGTAAACTACAACTTCAATAATACAATTGTCGTGCAAAATACGACAACACATACTGTGAGTTTAAATACAAATATTGTCTTTTAGACAATATCCACACTCAAATAAGTACTCATTACAATTATTCAAACACTATTTTACAGAAATAGTGAGGACAGCTAAAACATCTTTCTAGAACCATCACTCCATACCCTGACTAGATCCTGCTATATTCTCACCTCCTGAGAAGAAAAATAGAACAAAAAGGAAAAGGGTGAGCTCAACTAGCCCAGTAAAGAATATTATAACTAAGATAATATACAACAAATTATCATTAGTATTCAACAGGGAAAAATCTGATAGAATATAATCGACAACAAGTTTTAGATCAACAACTGCAGCGGAAACAGCAAACCATTAGAAGAGTCAAGTAGAGAAAGAATTCTACTATCTTCTAAGATTTAAAAGTCCATCGTCAATATTTTATCCCTGTAACATCAATCAATATACATTTTGAATCAAATATTCATCTTTGCACTACAGGCCAAAGATATTCATTTGTAACACCAGTCGGTCATGTTCATCTTAACACTTGTTCATCTTTGCACTACAGGCCAAAGATATTCATTTGTAACACCAGTCGGTCATGTTCATCTTAACACCTGTTCATCTTTGCACTACAGGTCAAAGATATTCATCAGGTAATCATATATCTTTGCACTACTGGCCAAAGATATTCAGTAATATCATCATTCACAACTGAGGATGATGAAAAATATCTTAAAGAAAATGAATCCAGTGAGACAGAAGGACAAATAGTAGGGATTCGTATAACAGTTTATCCAAGATCAATAATACTTCATAATAATCAATTGTGAAGAAGAATTCAAAAATAAAGATCAAAACATGGATACAATCAAAGATAGTAACCATAATAGACATCTTGGACAAAAAATTTTTTTATTTTTCAGTGAATAGTGCCGTATACGTGAATAGTATCGTATACGTGAATAGTAACCCCGACACAAAAAGTTCCAAATTTGATAAAAAGTTCATATCAATATTTCAGCATAATGATATTGAAGAAATAATATCATTTAAGAAGAAAATAATATCCCTTACCTCAAAATAACCGTACTTCTGACTGAATATCGGATATGAGGCTGAATGAAACTTGTTCTGAATAGCAACTTTCAAAGTATCTAAATACTCACAAAATACACTCAATAATCTAGAGAGAGAGAAAGAGAGAAAACTTATGAATTCTGGTGTGATTTTCAATTCTAACTTACCCCTCTATTTATAGGAAAATGTTAGCACGCCGAAGCAGACTTAACCTGTAACCTGATGGCTTTACCTGTTACTATTCCCACCCACCACATTTGAACAAAAATCTCAACACATTTATTCACCAACCAAGAATGAGGCCCACCAAATCTAGAATTTTCCACCAAAATGATTAACTCCGAAAATTCAACAATTTCTGAACCAGTCATCTCGTAAAATTCATAACAAATCATTTGTTCATTTTTAACGGTTCAAAATTTGTGGACATATACTCAACTTATATATGTATAACATATCCAAATATTACCACGATCCAATGGTCGGATTAAAAATTATAACCCTCACAAAATATCTCAAAAACCCTAATTTGTTTTTCAATACCTCCGTTCCGACAAAAATACAGATAAAACACCTCAACATTAACTCCATTTTTAGCCACAATAAATATATCCAACATTTATATCAACATAAAATAAATATTTCCTTATCATATGAATCAATAATTAATTATTCACAAATAATATTACAGAATCACATTTATGACAACCAGGCCGTTCCCAGGAAAGAGGGAGCTTTCCAATAAGGATTTCTCCTTACTAGCGCGCAATTAGATGACCAAACCTCTCCTTAGACAGAACTTTCTAGACATTGACAATAATGTTATCTAATAATATTATTCAAATAATATGAATTATTGATCTGATAATGAAAAATACTGTGCAGAAATAATTATTGAAATAACAATAATATAAAATATCAGCGCAACAATTATTGAATCAATAAAATAAAATATTGAACAGTAACTACTGTAACAATTATTGAGTAGTGCCTTCCTTCGTAAGAATCAATAATTCTAAAATACTGCGCAATCCGTGTGCTACTGTGCAACCACGCGTATTACTGTATTTTAACCACTGGGTATTCCAACAGTGTTAACGGTAACAACTACGCCGTTATTTATAAAAACTCAATTTTTGTCGTTATCTTCATCTAATCGTTTTCCGTTATGGGGTCCACAAATAGATGTGTCGTCGTACGAATATTCCCCGACAGAAAGAATATTCCACGACCACACAAATATTCACCGACCAAAAATGAATATAACCACTTGCTTATTTAAAATATTTGTGCATTTTACCCATAACTAACCACATTAATCAAATCAACCCTTTCTATTTCAAAATAATAAATAGAGAAAATTTAATTTCATTTATTAATAAGTTGGGGTCTTACATGTAGTGCAAAGATGAATGATTACCTAATGAATATCTTTGGCCCGTAGTGCAAAGATGAACAGGTGTTGAGATGAACATGACCAACTGATGATACAAATGAATATCTTTGGCCCGTAGTGCAAAGATGAACAGGTGTTGAGATGAACATGACCAACTGATGATACAAATGAATATCTTTGGCCTGTAGTGCAAAGATGAATATTTGATTCAAGATGTATATTGATTGATGTTACATGGATAAAATATTGATGATGGACTTTTAAATCTTAGAAGATAGTAGAATTGTTTCTCTACTTGACTCTTCTAATGGATTGTTGTTTCCGTTGCAGTTGTTGATCTAAAACTTGTTGTCTATTATATTTTATCAGATTTTTCCTGTTGAAGACTAATGATAATTTGTTGTAAATTATCTTAGTCATAATATTCTTTACTGGGCTAGTTGAGCTCACCCTTTCCTTTTTGTTATATTTTTTCTCAGGAGGCGAGAATATAGCGGGAACTAGTCGGGGCATGGAGTGATGTTCCAGTCAGTTGTGTTAGCAGTCCTCACTATTTTATAAAATAGTGTGATAATAATTATAATGAGGAATCCTTTTGAGTTTGTATACTGTCTATTAGATAGTATTTGTATTTAAACTCATAGTATTGGGTTGTTGTATTTTACACAACAATTATATTAATAAAGTTGTAGTGGTTTCTGTACCAAGTATTTGGCGACTCATAATGGGTGATGTATACCTATTTTGGGGGCGTCACAATGATAAGTAAGAGAGAAAGGATTGCAAGTATACTTATAATGTATATCCATAATAAAAATAAAGAACATATCGCTTCTCTTATTTTCATTTCATTTTCTCTTCCAAGTTGCTAAGTTAAAAGAAAAAGAGAGTGAGAGAGAGTGTGTGACAACCTGAAAATTTAGAAGATTTTGAATGATTAAATTAAAGGTTAAAGTTTAATACCTAGAGTGAAAATAGATTATTTATTTTTAAGAAAAATCTAAGGAAATGGTACGTTGAAATGATTCAACGATAAGGTTACGAGAAAGAATAGGATCTAAACCGATTAAGAATGACTCAGTATTGTGATTCCGGGGACGAAATCCTTATATGGGGAAAAGAATGTAATAACCCAAATTTTGGGGTAATATTATAATAAAAATTAAATAAATAAAATTCTTATTAGATAATATGTTGTATGATATTATATTGCATAAATAGGTATGAACTATGCAATATGTGATGTTTATGCTTAATAAATATATTGGTATTATATATTTATTATATGTAATAAATTGTAGGGGCAATTTATTAAAGAAAATGAGATGGGTAGAATTAAAATAATATATAATATTAAATTATTTTAATGTGGTGAATTGGTGACATTAAATATATACTTAATGTATAACCACCCTTTTTTTTTTGAAGAAATCATATATTACATTATGGAGTGTAATGTATGCAAATTTTTAACGTAGTGAATATATTATTATATTTATTACAGTTAAATTGTTGAAAATAATTTATATAAAGAAAAAAAGAATAATTACGATATACAAAATGTTTGTATTCGTAAAATGGAGTGTATCAATATAGTTTATGGAAATAAATTATTTTAAAATAATTATTTATTACATTAGATAAATTGTTTCTATTTAATGTATAGTTTCCATCTTATGAGAAATATTTTTGGTGCAACGCGTTATATTAATTAGTGAAATAATTCCATATATGTTGTAATTGTATAATTACCAATTTTGGATAATAATGAGATTACATGTTATTATAAGTTATAAGGTAAAATGTGGTGATAATATAATATATATATATATATATATATATATATATATATATGTATATGTATGTATTATGTAATATATGTAAAACTAAGCATTATATGTGTCATATGTGTGTGAGTGCTAAGAACTAAATTTGCTGAGACATTTTGCCGAGTAGGGGGTGCCTAAGGGGCTTAGGGAGCTGTTAAGGGGTCACTTATGGGCCAATTGCTAGGGGCTATATGGTTGATAGGTTGCGGCTGATAATTGAAGAAAGAGAGAGAGGTCAGAAAAAAAATGGCAGAGCATGAATCAAACCTAAATCTCTTTACTGGTTCAGCCCATCCATTCCCTTCCATTTCGTTCCTTTCTCTTGCTCCTTCATAGTAATTGTACCTCAAAGTATATCCAATTTTTTTCTCCCTTTCGGCTAAAATTACAGAATTAAGTGTGAAATTGAATGGGGCCGCTGTTTCGAATGAACTGAGCATAAAAGGGGGCTGATCAAGGTGATTTTAAGTGGATATAATTCTAGCTAATTCAAAGCAAACAAAAGATTAGTACTTTGCTTATAAATATTTCATATGAAGTTACAAAGTTAGTTCTAGAAAGTTTATAATAATTAGTTGATGTGATATGAGATGTGGCTTAAATGATTGTGAATTAGAAGTAAAGAAGTTTAGGTTGGGTTGTGAGGAGTAATAAGGTGGAAAAATGAGGCTAAAACTCAAACCAAACCTCAAGAAATCTGAACTTTGAAAGAAGTTACACATAGTGTTCGACAAAAGGCCTATATGAACTGTTTTCGTAAAAACCAAGTATTAGGCAAAAATAAAGCTTGGGCTAGATATATATAACATATACGATGATAATTAAAGAGCTTGAGCATATCAAGTTAAAACGAAAAGCAGTTTTACACCAAAACGAAAAGTTGGAAATAAGTGTGTTCAGCCATTATTGACCACTGTTTTGAGCAGCTTAAAGATTCCGAAATGGGAAGTTTATAATTTTTAAATACAGTCTCATATACTATACATAACATATTTAAAATTTGTTCTAATTTAGTAGATGAGCTAGAAGTAATAAGGTCGCGAAAAAAACATGTTAGAAACCGAAAAATTGTGAACTGCTGACCCTAAGGACAAATTCGGGGCTAGCTAGAGTTTCCAAAAAATTTTGGTGGGGTATTATAGTATATTGAATAAGCTTTCCATAGACTCCGGAACGGACTAATTTCGAATTCGGAGCAATGAGTTATGACATTTTAAAGTAAGCGCGTCGAATCTGTCCAAAAATCTGGAAATCAGATTCTGATCAGACCCTTGCACGAATTTTCTAGACTTTTGTGTGATAATATTGATGGAATGAGAAATATTCTAATTTAATTAAATAATTAAATTAGATAGATTGTGATTTGTTAAATAAAATTAGAGTTATATTGATTAAGTAATTTAATCAAATAAAGTATGACATTTGTGAACCATATAATAAGTGAATGATTAAAATAAATTAAAAAAATGTTATATAGTGTACTAGCCAAATAAGGTCTTATGACCCTTGGTGGGTTGTAACTGCTCAGACCCATGTTTATTTTAATGAAACCCATGTTCCATCAGTTTATTTTCTTACGCTTGTTTTTGTTAAGCCTAATGATGAGTGAGTTTTATACCGAAGAATCGAGTGCATTTGAGCTTAATATTTTGGTTGGTTTTTAACTGTTGTGTGTGCATTTCATACATTTTATGTTATTTTGTAGGCTATGACATGACATTGGCATGAAGAAGTAAGAAAAGCAATCCAGATATCTTTTGGAGTACAATATGTAATTAAAGGCAAGAAAGGGAGATTGTGGGGCTTTTAATGCAAAGTTGGATGCATGTTCTTGGCTTAGAACTTTGATTTTATTGTAGATATACTTCTTAGCTTTCCAGAACATCTTGAATCGTCCCAATCCGAGTTTGGATGCGAGAGTTATGGCCATTTTATCAACAAAGATTAAATCTCAAAGTTGTCCGACTTGCAATTTATATAGCAGTCACTTCAAGACCGATTTTGACCTTGATCCAACCCGTATCTCTCAATTATCAAAGAATGAAAGTTTTAGATCTTGTCGATATCTTCGATTTGATAGGTGGCATGTCCTGTAACTCCTAGCGGATCCAATGTTGTGCATGTTTTACCAAAGGACGTCACAGCAGAAATTTGCACGGCACGGGGCGCGCCGGACCATCAGATTTTCTGCTATTGTAGCGCTGGGCGTGCCCAAATTGGCCAAGGAACAGCGCTGGGCGCGCCGGACGGCGGGGAAAGAGCTGATTTGGGTGTTATGTTGTCTAATTTGAACTAGAATAGGATTGTTAGTTGCCAAACTTGTTAGGGTTTCCATTAGGATTATAAATACTTGATTATAACTTGATTTGATAAACTTCTTCTAGACTTTTGACTACAATTCATTGAGAGCCAATTCTATTGGAGACTTGGAGATATCATTGGAGAGCACACAAAACGGAGATTGAAGCTTAGAGACTGGAGATTCCTCGACAAAGTTTTTCTTCTTCTCTTAATTTCATTATATGTACTTGAGATGTTATTTAATTTTAATCTTCTTGACTTTATTATGATGATAAAATAATTTCTCAATTAGGGGTATAATGGAACCTTTTGCAATTCAATAATTTAATTATCATTATTATCACTTGTTGATCCTATTAAGTTGATTATTATATTTTGTGCTTAATCTATTAATTGTCTAGCTAGCAATTAATTTGATATCTTTGATGTCATTGAAAGAGGAAATCTTAGATTTGACTTGAATATAATAACATATGAATTTGTTGATTCTTGTTAAGGATAACATAACAGTGTATGAGACAAAAGTACTTGTATGCCATGCGTAAATGTGTTTGGAATTTGTGCTTAATGAATCTGTTTTAAGTGTCTTGCACGAAAGTAGCATAATAACTGAAATATGTCTTTTTATTAATCATTGACTGATGTTAATAAATTGATAGGCAATCCTAGTTGGCAAGTCATTGGATTAAATAAGTGGAAATATGGTAAAGCGATTATTGCAAAGCAAATGGGGAAATTGTATTCCTATGTGTTAATCATCTGGTAATCAATATTTGTCAGTTTAATTAGTTCTTAATTATTTTATTTTAATCAACTTTCACAAATCAATTGGAGTGACTGTTTAAGTGGGTTAGATTGGTAGAAGCTTGATAATTAGATTAATTGTTAACAACTGTTCCCTGTGGGTTCGATATTTTTCTTACTTCTTTATTACTTGATTGACCGTGTGCACTTGTGCGTATTTGTCATTATATAAATTGGACAACAAGTTTTTGGCGTCGTTGCCGGAGAACGGTTCTAATGATTATTTTGTTATTAGTTTTTATCAATTTAGTTTGCTAAACGCTTTTTTTTTTAAAAAAAATTAATTTATTTTCTCTACGAGGTACATCATGGCTAACTATAATTATCAATGGTCTTATACGAGAATAACTGAGCCAAACATGACATGGATTTATGAACTTGTTGAGTTGTCAACACAGATGGGGACTACTCCAATAATACAGTATGGTGGCAACTTCGGTGACTACCCAAACAATTATGCTTATCCAAATAACTATCATTAGGATTGGGGGTATCACCCGAATTTTTCATGGCAAGATAATCAAGCCCAACCTCAAGTGTCACGATAAACTCAACCACCCAAATTTCAGGCTTGCCAACAACCGCCCCCACAACAAGAAAAGAACCAGAATTGGAGGAGCTTCTGATTAAGTATGTAAAAGAGAATGAGACGTGGAAAAATAGTCAAGAAGTGACTTTTAGAAATATAGAGAATCAGATTGGGCAGTTGGTAAATGCCATTAACAATCATCCTCAAGGTGAATTGCCAAGTAGCATGGTTCTTGTAACTGATGGAGTACCCGAGCCAATAGTCATGGATGCTGAAAAGGAAGAAACCAGTGGGGAGCAGAAAAAGGAGGTCGAAGAAGATCAATCATCGAGTTTCAATAATATTAAGCTAATTTCGATAGTGCCCCATGAACCTCTTCCACAAAAACTCAAGGATCCGGGTAGCATTGCAATCCCGTGTACAAATGGTAGTCATTTCATCGACAATGCTCTATGTGACATGGGAGCTATCATAAATTTAGAGCTATGGTGGCATGAAAAAGGGGTTCATAAGAAGATAGTTGAAGATTCAATTGTGTTTGAGAAGCTTCATTTTACTAATCCGTCTACAAACACAACGGAGCAAACGCCTAGCTATTTGAAGTTTATAAAAGAGATTTTATCTAAGAGTAACAAGCTAGGTGAACTTGAAATAATGGCCATTACTAAAGTGAATCCCACGAAAGTTATGTTACTACCGATGGAATGGAGGGTTCCTCACTTTTCGAAGGGGAATTGGATAGAGAAAATCGAAGTAGTCAAGCTGACGACTCTAAAACAAGAGCTTATTGGGAGGCAACCCAAGTTTAAATTTTAATTTTTGTTTTTAGTAGTTAATAAATTTGTATTTATTAGGATTTAATAAACTTTCTTCTATTGTGTTTCTAGGTTATTCAAGTCAAATTCAAGTGTGGTGCCCAATTTGCTCCAATATGCCTAGACTATTCTCCAAACTTAGCGGACAAGAAGGAAGATGCTATATTTTCAAGGAAGTCATCTACTTTAGTTTTTCCTATTTCAGTCATTGAGGACAATGTCTAGTTTAAGTTTTGGGGCTATTTGCATTGTAGTTCGTTGTTTTTACGTGTTAGCATTGTGTTTTTGCATTTAGTTGCATATAATACATGGTAGTACTTGCATATTCATATATGTGTTGCAGTAGTATGTGTTCATGTATTAAAATTGCATTTTTGCATTAATCTGTGTGATCAATCAGTGTGTCTTGGCTTGGCCAATGATGAGATTGGTACTTTATGTTAATTTGAACACAATTGATAATTGGTGCTTAACTCTAAATTGAGTCATGATGGTAATCTAAGTTTGTCAGAAGCTTGTGTAACTGGTTAGCACGTAGATTTGCTTAATTTAACTGATTTTGATCAAAGGAGTTCATAATTATCTTCTAGGGGAGAAATTAAATTTTAAATGTTTATAAAATCTGTAAATGTTATAAGGAAGACTAAAAGAAACTAAATAAACAAGTTTAGGGGAATCTATGGGGCATATATATAAAAAAGATAAAAAAAAGAAGAAAAAAAGAAAAATCAAGAAAATAAACAAAAATATTTATATATGCATTATTATATTTCCTTGTTTGGTTCTGTGGCCTTTACTACTCAATTAAGTAAGCCCTAGGGGATGTCTCTACACCAAGCGCCCTAAAACCATCTGGTTTGGGATCAGTTGTTGGTCAAAAGTTCGCTAATGTGTAGTTCTAAAAAGCCTAAGAGAATCAGACATTGCATAGTTAAGTGTTAGCACGGGATAGAACGTAACATGCACTCGTGAAAAAATAAAGTTTGAATAAAACTCCATAGGGACCCTCCAGCTTGGTAAATATGTGGTTTTGGCTTGAATTGTTGTGTTTAAAGAAATATTTGCTTTAAAGGGTGAGTTTTGCCTCCTAAGAAGTAAATTATGAAATCTAGTTTGATCTGTAGTTCGTTGGAGCTAGTAAACGATCTCACACACACTACATGGGTAATGATGGGTTTAGATTGTCAAATTGATTCCATTTATTGGCTTTCATTGATGAGATGTTCTGTTTGAGTTTCTTGAGGATATCTTATAGGATTGTTGTTAATATTGATACTGATTTGTTTCCAGATTTATAGGATTGTAGAGTATAGTTCACATTTTCATCATGACTGCTGTTTTTTGTAGTATAACATTGTTTTGTTTTTCTTGAGGACAAGCAAAGGTTTAAGTTTGGGAGTATTTGATGAGTGAGTTTTATACCAAATAATCGAGTGTATTTAAGCTTAATCTTTTGGTTGGTTTTTAAGTGTTGTGTGTGCATTTCATAAATTTTATGTTATTTTAAAGGCTATGACATGACATTGACATGAAGAAGCAAGAAAAGCAATCCGGATATCTTTTGGAGTACAATATGCAATCAAAGGCAAGAATGGGAGATTGTAGGACTTTTAATGCAAAGTTGGATGCATGTTCTTGGCTTGGAACTTAGATTTTATTGTAGATCTACTTCTGAGCTTTCCGAAACATCTTGAATTGTCCTAATTCGAGTTCGGATGGGAGAGTTATGGCTTTTTTATCAACAAAGATTAAAGCTTAAAGTTGTCCTGTTTGCAATTTACATAACAATCCCTTCGATTTTGACCTTTATCCAACCAGTATCTCTCAATTCTCAAAATATGAAAGTTATAAATCTCGCTGATATCTTCGATTTGATAGGTGGTAGGCCCCGTAACTCCTAGAGGAACAAAAGTAATGCCTATTTTACCAAAGGACGTCACAGTGTTGGGCGCGTCGGACGACGGGAAAAGAGCTGATTTGGGTGTTATGTTGTCCAATTTGAGCTAGAATAGGATTGTTAGTTGCCTAACTTGCTAGGGTTTCCATTAGGACTATAAATACTTGATTATAACTTTGATTTGATAGACTTCTTCTAGCCTTTTGACTACAATTCATTGAGAGCCAATTCTATTGGAGACTTGAAGATATCATTGGAGAGCACATAAGGTGGAGATTGAAGCTTAGAGACTGAAGATTCCTCGATAAAGTTTTTCTTCTTCTCTTAATTTTATTATCTGTACTTGAGATGTTATTTAATTTTAATCTTCTTGACTTTATTATGATTATGAACTAATTTCCCAATTAGGGGTACAATGGAACCTTTTGCAATTCAATAATTTAATTATCATTATTTTCACTTGTTGATCCTATTAAGTTGATTATTATATTTTGTGCTTAATCTATTAATTGTTTAGCTAGCAATTAATTTGATATCTTTGATGGAATTGAAAGAGGAAATCTTAGATTAGACTTGAATATAATAACGTATGAATTTGTTGATTCTTGTTAAGGATAACATAACAGTGTATGAGACGAAAGTACTTGTATGCCATGTGTAACTATGTTAGGAGTTTATGTTTAATGAATATGTTTTAAGTGTCTTACACGAAAATAGCAAAATAACTGAAATAAGTCTTTTTATTAATCATTGATAGATGTTAATAAATTGATAGGTAATCCTAGTTGGGAACTCATTGGATTAAATAAGTGAAAATATGGTAAAACGATTATTGCAAAGAAATTAGGGAAATTGTATTACTATGTGTTAATCATCTAGTAATCAATATTTGTCAGCTTAATTAGTTCTTAATTATTTTATTTTAATCAATTTTCACAAATCAATTGGAGTGACTAGGGGTGAGCAATCGGTTATAACCGAACCGAAATGGTTGTTCGGTTATAACCGAAAATCGAAGTATCGGTAATTTTGTTATCCGAACTACAAACCGAAATTTGAAACTAACCGAATAACCGAATACCGAATTACCGAATGAAAAATTCGGTAATTCGGATAATAACCGAACCTATCTATCCCAACAAAAAATCATAAAAATCTCTTCATCACAATGATCAGAAGTTGGTCCCTACTCTATATCAGAGATTCAAAAATCACAGGAACACAGCTAATCCATGAACGCATCATAAGGAAGTTCATCTCTTCACAAAAAGACACAAGCAAAAATACAGAAAAAGAACAACAGTCAAACAATAGAAGTAACAAAAAGTTGCATACCCAATTCATATAAACTGCAGTTAACACCACCAGCACCACCGCATGTGTACTGGTGGAATATTTTATTGACACACAAATTCAAAGCAGCACAAGTACAGAAAGATCTTCTCGCAGTAATTCTTCACACTGCTAATCTGAGATCTGGGATCGAGAAGCAAGAAGAGCCGAAGAGGTTGATTTGAGATCTGGGATTGGGAGGCTGGGAGCGGCGAAGAGGTTGATTTGATTTGAGATCTGGGATTGAGACTTGAGAGATTGAGAGATCGAGATTCGAGATGAAGGATCAAGGCGATGGCCGATCGAGATGAAGGATCGAGGCGTGACTGGGTCTGGCCGTCTGGGGTTCTGCCACTCCGGCTAGTGGGCTGTAAGCCTGCAACTGAGAAGTGAGAAAGCAAGAAATGAATAACCCAAAAGTGAAATGAAAGCTACTGGCTTATCCGGTTATTGAGATGTCATGTTAATATGATATTATTTTAATAATTACTTTGAAAGGTTTATCCGGTTATTTTCTTAGCAATGCTTATTCGGTTATTCGGTTAAACCGAATAACCTAAAAGTAATACCCGTACAAACTAACCAAAAACCGTATAAAAATTCGGATATAACCGAAATAGTAAAAATAACCTAATTGTCAGAATATTTTGGTTAAATTATTTCGGTTGTGTTCGGTTTTTCGGTTATACCCGTTTTTTACTCAGTCCTAGGAGTGACTGTTTAAGTAGGTTAAATTGGTAAAAGCTTGATAATTAGATTAATTGTTAGCAACTGTTTCCTGTGGGTTCGACACTCTTCTTACTTCTTTATTACTTGATTGATCGTGTGCACTTGCGCTTATTTGTCATTATATAAATCGGACAACACCTGATAATAGAGAAAATAGAGAAAACTTGAGAGTTGAGAGAGAAGAGAAATTCTGTGAATTTGAGAAGAAGCTTGGAAGAATCAAAGAAAAATAAGAAGGGTGATCAAAGCTTGTTAATCATATACCATTCTAAGAATTGAAGGTAGTAATCTAGCCCTAGAGCTCTAGTTTATGTTTTCTTGAGTTCTTCATCAAAAATAGATTTTTATGATTAATTTGTTAAAGAATCTATAATATAGGTTCGTGGGTATGTATAATTTAGTCTATGTGGTTATAAGCGAGTTTTCAGTAATCAAATCCATGAAAACATGTTAAAGATGAAGAATTTGAGTTTTGGTTGAATATGTACATTTTGGTTTATGTTGGAGTCAAAATTGGTGGCTAGTTCATGGATATAACCTTAAATTGATAGTAGGTGTTGTTAATACATTGAAAAACATAAATAACGAAGTTAAATGGATTGATTTGGTTAAGAATCGAGTTTGTAGTGGTTGATCATGCTAAACATGAAAAATAGAGTATATCTTTAAGTTTGGGTCAAGATGTTGGTTTGTTAATGTTCTAAGAACTGATTGAAATTTTGGTATGTTGTAGTTCTATGAATTACGAATCCATAAAATCGAAAATGGACTAATTTGGATGTGTATAGCTTGAGTTATGAAGATTAGGAGGAAATGGTCAAAAAATTCGCAAGAACAACAAAACTGAGAAACAATCGTGTAGCATTCTGCTATTGGGCGCAACTGCGCTGCCCCCAATGCTATTTAGGGTGCAGTTGCACCGGAATAGTAGTCAAGCGGGATTGTTTTGACCTCCCGTAGTAAAACGACCATAACATTTTCATACGAACCCCGATTGAGATGATTCAAGATGATTCGGAAAGACAACGAGTAGACCTACAACTTTTATTCTTTAAGTGTTTCGATTTGAGGTTGTTAACAGGGGTTCAAATGTCCATCTTTGGGACTAATGTGTATTTAGAGGTAATCAGAGGGCGTCAGGCATGCACATATGCAAGTGAAGTGTTTCTGACGATAAAAAATGTTGTTCTAAGTTATAAGACTTTAAAATTATAAAATATAATGATGTTTAACATTAATCAATAATATATTAGACAAGTTGTACGAGCATACTACACATACGCAAGGGAGGTGAATCGGACGTGTGACATATGAACGTTAAAACGCTATGTAAAGTGGTAATGAACTTAAAAAGTGTTTCGGATCAAATGAAATAAACATTATAAGATGTGTAATAAGGTTAATATAAACCATTAAGGAAGGAATTATGAAGCATGAGAAGAATATTAACTCAATCAATTTTAATGAATGTAAGTTACATAATGTAACACGGTGGAAAGATTTAAGAACTTAACTAAATGTTAAATAACAATTGAGAGAAATATTTTAAGTCATGAGGTGCAGGTTAACTTAATTAATGTTAACAAACATTATACATCTAATATGATGTAATGACTAGCTATGATGACTTAACCGAATGTTAGGTGTCAATTTAAAGGGAACATAATGCGACGTAAGATAAGGTTTAACATAATTAAACCGAATGGACAATAAGGAGTCCTAGAAAACCTTAAACACATAAAGTGCAGATAGCTATAAGCTGTTAGTCTATTGTTGGTAATCGACGATCCAGACAAATCTTTCAGTTCCTATTTGCTATGTGAAATTGATGATGAACTGTTTTAAATCTGTATTGCAAAGAGCATGATGTATTATATATGTTGTAAGTATGAAACATTAAAGTCAATTTATGACTACGTTGATTGAGTAAAGAATGATGATTAAGTAAGGAACTCAATCTTTATACTTGTTATGTGAACTGCAACATGTATGATTATGAGATGTATGTTGAGCATGTTATTATATGCTACGTGATGCATGAAAACTGTTAGATTTGCTGGGCTGTCGAGCTCAATCTTGTAAATAACCATTTTTGCTGGCTAAGGATTCAAGGTAACGCTATGTGCTACTTGAATGATGTGGATAAGCTATAATGCATGAAGATTAAATATTTTAGCGAAAGTTGTTATTCCTTTAAACCATGTTTAATATTCTGGAGATGTACTTAATGGTTTGTGATGTTTATTTTATGTTGAGTTGTAAGGTTTGAGTAATCCAAAATATAAAGGATACTGAATTGGGATGTAAGGCTTTATGTAATAACTCTGATGAAGTGAATCATGAAAATAAATATGATTCAAAGATATGTAAATGATAAAGGTTATGATTCAGGGAAGTTAATAAAGAAAGAAGATAGAAAAGTTTAAATTATTTCGTATTTTATTAGTTGTAGCATCGAATAATGATGTAAAGTTATAATAAATATGTATTGATAACGATCGAGGTTGAGAGTTGAATTGTATGAAGTTTGGGGTCGTTTCAGTCGCTCCGTGCTGTTGAGTTTCCAAGATAGGTTTGTTAACTATCTGAACCTCGGGGCATAAATGCAAGAGTATTCTAAGATATAATACATGAGATCTAGTCTGTCCAAACATGGAATGACTATGTTAAGCGAGGGTTGGATAGAAGTTTCTAAATGAAACCAAATAGCAAAGTAAAAGCTAAAATAAAGCTTTTGTGTTGAGTTAATATAAATTAGGTTTGTATTGTATGAGGATGACTGATGTATGTATATGCATGGTTATATTACTATGTAGGATTTTGTGAAGCGCATATAGCTATTAGTACTTAAGCTGAAGTTTGTAATCAACAAACCAGACAAGTCTTTCAATTCCTACTTATTATATGAACTTGATAACTGATTGATTAAAATTTGTACTGCTATAAGTATGTTGAATTACATATGATGTGTATATGAAATGTGAAAGTCAATCTATGACTATATGGATTGAGTTAAGGAACTCAGTCTTTATACTTGACATGTGAGATGCAACATGTCTGATATATTAGAATGATTATGATTGTTTTAACTGAGGATGATATTATGTGCTATGTAAAGCATGAAAACTGTTTGATTTGTTGAGTTGCCAAGCTCAATCTTACAAAATAACTATTTTGCATGTTAAGGATACAATGAGATAATTATCTGTCATCTGGATGGTAAGGATCAGAAGGCATACAAGAAAATAATCTTTCTTTATCAAGGAATTGTTTTCAACCATGCTATTTATGAAGTTAATAGTTATGATGTGTATGAAATGTCAGGTTGTAATCATTGATTTATCCGATATATAAAGGATATTATAGTGAGATGTGTAAACTTTTGTAATAAGTCTGTCAAAATGAATCATAAAATAAATGTGATTCTAAGATATATATATATATATATATATATATATATATATATATATATATATATATATATATATATATATATATATAAAATCATAAATGTTATGATTCAGGGAAATAAAGAAAGAAGACAAAAAAGTTTTGGTGACCAACTAATTTGACTTGTATGGCCTAAATCTCCAGCCAACCAGCCGAATTTATCAGATCATAGCAACATGTCATCATATATATTGATCTAAAGAGAGAGAAAGTCACCAAAAGTGACCCATTTGTGTACCAACTCTCAAATAACTCTCTCTCTAATCATCCGAATTATACAAGTAAATCAGTCCCAATTACAGCCCTTAGATCACCAAATATCATATAGGAAGATCAAGATCAAGATTTAGTAAGAGAGGTATAAACCCTAAAATCACTTTTGATCTTGTATGCTAAGGTCAAGTTTATGCTTATGTGTTTAGATTTGTGTTAAAGTATGTTTTATGATGATCTATGATGATCTAACATAGATCCATAGCATCAAAATGCTTTAAAAAGATGTTTTTCAAAAACTGCTCAAGAACATTCAAAGTGGCCTGACAAGCTAATGTCAGAGTCCATAGATTCTTGTCTGTTGTTGATTTTAGTTGTTTTATGTTTTGAATCTATAGCTTGGAATAAGGACAGTAATCTGGAAGTGGAATCAAAGCTATTCCATGTACAGATTTCAAGATATTCTTGGTCAAAACCCATTGACCGGGCATGACCAGACGAATTCTGGGTAACCCAGAAAGCCTTTTTCAGTGTCTGACAACATTTTGTAAGGCCCAGATATGTCAGTGTTTAATTGTTTTGATGATGTGTTTGTAATTAATTTGTAGCCTGCTAGATACACTATAAATGTATGGCTTTAGATCATGTAAATAGTCAACAGAATCGAGGTAATGGGTGGTCAAAGTAGGCCACTCGCACTGATTTACCGTTTGTGGAAAACCCAGAAACCGGATGAACTTGTGTTCTGACATCCTTTGACTGAGCTGTATCTGGTGATGTTGATATTGTGGAACTGAAATCATGATAGGTAGTTCTTCCTTGACATATGTACTACATTTTTGGACCATAAATCTAAACATTTGATGACCAGAACCTATATTAATTTGGGCTGGAAAGTGGCATGTTGTAACATCATGGGTTTTTTGGGTTACCCAGAAAACCCAGCAGGCCTCTGACAAAGACTTTAAGGGCTTGTATCTTGCAGGTATATGATTGTATGACATAGTTGATGACTGATTCGTGTAGTGTTACAGAAACACTACATTATCAATATATGTTTAACATGGCCCAGAATCATGATAGACAAAGAAATATAGCCGGTCAAACTAACTAACCTGTAAACTGACTATGAAGCTCAAGAACAGGCTCAAGAACACCTATACCAACGGTTTTGTCGCTATAGGGCCCTTTATTAATAATTATTTTCCGAAAATTATTTATTTTATTTAATAAATAAATAAAAATAGTTTTTAATTATTAAAAATACAAAATAAATTCCTTAAAATTATTTTAAAGTCTGAAAATTAGTTTTTATCTATTTTGAGTTTATTTCATAAATATTTAATATTTTTGGAATATAAATGATATTTAATTTATTTAATTATAATATTAAATAAATTATTTAAATATAATTTTAATACATGAAAAATCAAGAAAAAATATATTATGGTATAAGAAAATATTTTAAGTTATTTTAAATGACTTTTAATATTTTTTGATAAATTTTATTAATTAATCAATATTAATGATAATTAATTTATTTAATAAATATATTAAATAAATTATGGAAAAATAAAATTAATGATTTAAAAATCATATAAAAATGATTTAAGTGTTATAAAAATATTTTAAGTTATAAAATATAACTTTTGATATTTTGTCATGAAAATATTAATATTTTAATATTAATAGCAATTATCGAATAATAGATTTAAGTGTTTAAAAATCATATAAATATGATTTTAAGGTATTAAAAATACTTTGATATATTATAAATATATTATAATATTATGACATGTATTTTCATTAATATTTAGTATTAAATAAATATTAATGATAAAGAAATCATGTGGTATTTAATTCGTATAAATACGTTTTTAATGATTGAAAATTCACGATAAATGATAATAATTATTTAAAAATTATTACGAGCTTACGAAAAGTATTTTAACTGTTAATAAATTATCTTAGATAATGGTTAAGTGTTTAACAGAGTTTAATTGAACTTAAACTCGATAATTCTCCGACTAGACCGTCGGGATGTCAGAATTTTGACGAACTCAACTCAGACTGAAATAGTTTGACTTGATACTAGGTCATATGTGTGTTATAGACTGATAGGCTTATGTGATAATGTGTTTAGGTTTTTTTAAATACTGTGATGATATTATTCTAATTTGTATATCGATATTATTTATATTAGGTCTTCATACAAAGCTTATTAAAATGTGTAACGATAATCAACGGTTCAGGCAAGTCTTTCTTTAACTCGACCTCGAGTTGTATTATTCAATTATATTTATGGTTAATCATTTCTGATTGCTATGTCTAAGAATTATTAAATTGCACTCTGTGTGTACTGCATGTATTCATCAGGTATGAAATGTTGATCACCTTCATTACCATTTGGTCCAGATATATTTGTTCATGTTAAATGCTTGTTCAGTCATAAAATTTGTTCATGCTAATTCACAACTATATTGTTGAATTATAGCCAGCTTATTATTCAAATCTTTCTATCATGATATATTGTTAAATTATTGGACTTAAACTTGTTGGGCAAACTTATGCTCACCCTTGATATATCATGATTAACATTGCAGATTAAGATGAATACGTCGAATACAGAAAAGGACAAAGCCAAGTTCAGCTTGGGGTTATGTGTGCAGTAAAATTGTAATAGTATAGGATGATAAAAATGTTATATGTTAGATAGTTTATGAATTGTGTATAAGTTAAGGTTACTCGACCTTGGGGAATAGTGTGTAAAGTTTATTGTATAAATAATTTATGTTTATATCTTCCGCAATAGTTATAGAATGATTGTACCAGATCTGTGGTGATTTAGGACCTGAATTTGGGGTTCTCACAGTTAGTATCAAAGCTGTAGGTTATGAACCTTAGGTAGGAATACCTGAGACTAATAACTGCAGTGATTCGGATAAATACTAACTCAAATAGAGTTAGCTGGTCGATAAGATTCAAAGACGAATCTCGACGAGTTATAAGATACAGAGTTCCCTAACTCTGATAATAAAAGTGAACAGTAATGGTGAATAGAAAGAGTCTAAAATACTAAAAGTACATCGATAGGAGATCGTAAAACAAAACGATCATAGTGTAGAAATAAATTATAATATATATGATGAGATCACCCCGTGATCGGATAAGGTTATAGTGTGGAGAAGGATTAAGCGAGTGATTGAAAAGTTTACAGCAAGATTATTGTGTGTCTATGAATTGGTACAGATTCAAGAAAGGATTATGAATACGGATTAAATGAAATTCGTATTGAGAAGGGAGTTAAGATTAGGTGGGGAATTCAATTGAGGACTTACGTCAGTAGCTAAGTTGTATGATTCTTCGTATGGGAGCTGAATTATACTTGGTGTAACAACCACTTAGTTTCTAGCACTGATAATCATTGAAATGTCTGTGTCGCGCTATTTGCTATATGCATGTTAAGAGGGTGATTCCTTTCTCATGTGTATATCAGATAGATAGGTTATAAGTAGAGAATATCAGGTTAAGTATGAGTTCTTAAATGTCATACTTATGGTACGTTCATGACTCATGATTATATGAAATGTTTATGAACCCCTCAGCGAATGGACGCCAAAGGTCTGACTAGGACAAGTTCTTAAACTCATATGATTGTGGAAAGTTCCTGAACTCATGAGTGTGGTTTGACAAACTAGGTAGAACTATGTTTAAACGGAATATTGAGGATTATAGGAACAGATAGACTGATTAAGCGATTGATCATT
The DNA here is from genome assembly GCA_016801055.1 of Panax notoginseng. NCBI lineage: Eukaryota > Viridiplantae > Streptophyta > Magnoliopsida > Apiales > Araliaceae > Panax > Panax notoginseng. Next base: position 214,489,462 of record CM029017.1, on the reverse strand, counting down.
AGTGGAGACATAAGTTTTTCAAATCTCCTAGCTGTGTTAGATTTCAAAATTTTTGACATCAAGCTAAATACGCACTATGTGCCTTTTTGAAAATGAATTTTTTTTATTATTTTATTTATTCAGCTCTTGGTGACCATTGTGTATGCGTGGACTTTGGGTCATCGACATGATCGTTACCTGTTAAGATGATAAAATAAATTTGAATTGAATTTTTAAACGGTTTAAAGAATAGTCTACGCTACTTATTTCAGCTAGACGATAATGATTTGAAATACCAAAATATATTTTATTTATCACTTATGTACCATGTAACCTGGTGCAAAGATGATAAAAAATTGATGGAGTTGTAAATGCAGGAATACTTAGTGTGAATTCGATCTAAAAATCATTGTTCCACTTTTGTATGATGTGTTATGACAAAGTCACTAGATGACGACATCTTCAAACGGACTGTTAATCCAGTACGGCATCATGGCGTCATTTTCAAACTATTTTAAAATTTTAATTTGCCAACGGCGTTTGGCTATAAACATTCGTAATTCGATTGAAATTAATTATTGATATGAGTCTAAGCTATTTGATTCAGCTAGACCAACGTTTATAAAAATTCTAAGCATTCTTTGAAATTTTCCCGAACCAAATTATTTTGGTGCGGAATCTGATAAGGTTGAGGTAAAATTTTTGTACCTATGGCAGTGACGAGAAACAGATTCGACCAGCAGTACTTAATAAGTACAGGGCATACCGGGCTAATTACCCACTATGTCTGTAAGTTATGACGGTTTGCGGATGAATTTCCATAAAATCTTTGTGAAAACGACAGACAATAGTTTGTATAACTCCTCAGCAAAATTTCAAAATTTTTACTCTTGTGAGAGGTGTATTGGGTAGCATGTGATGATGAGAATGTATGGTGTATGGTGTATGGTGTATGGTGTATGGTGTATGGTGTAAGGTGTAAGATAAATTTCTAGGACAAAATTTTTAGAAAAATGGGTGAATGTAACAACCTGAGAATTTGGATATTTATAAAATATTAAAATATTGAATTAAGGTTTAATAATAAACCTAGACAGAAAATAAGTGAATGGATTTGAGATTTCCGAGAAGGAATTCTATGAATTTAAAATTTCTGTGGTAAATTATTCAGGATTAAGGATATATGTGTATATGTTCTGTGTATATGGTATGCTATGTGTATAGTATGCAGTTAAGGGTCAGGGGTTGACTAGATAAGCTATATCTGTGACAAACCCTAAGTATATATTGAGAACATCAACGTTCGGTTAGAAAACCCTAGCGATTTATAAGAAACCCTAAAATCGATTCTGAAAACCCCTAATTTCAGCTCTGGGAATTCGAAACCCTAAATTGGGAATGTAAATGCTAGTATAAGGTTTAAACGTTATTAATAATAACCTAATTAGGGATAACCCTAATTAATTTAGAAACCCTAACACTCAGTTAGGAACCCTAATCGTATGTTGGGAAACCCTAATTTTAAATTCAGGAATCCTAAACCCTAATTAAAAAACCCTAATCCTAATTAGTAAGTCCTAAAGTGATTAGTAAATGTTAATATAATTATAAAACCCTAATTATACTTTAGAAATATTAATTTCTTTTTAAAACCCTAATTACATTTTTGAAATTCTTAATTTTCTATTTTAAAACCCTAATTAGAAAATTCTAGAATTGAAATTTGTAAAACCTAAGGGTTAGAACCTTTAGGGTTAAACCCTAAGGATTTGAACAATTGCCCATAATGCAATTAAATTTATATTACAAATGACAAAAATGCCCTTTTTGTATTTTATTAAGGTAACTTGTATAAATTGTTAATACTTTAGTTGGTGACCATCTAATTTGACTTGTACGGCCTAAATCTCTAGCCAACCAGCCGAATTTATCAAATCACAGCAACATGTCATCATATATATTGATTTAAAGAGAGAGAAAGTCACCAAAAGTGACCCATTTGTGTACCAACTCTCAAACAACTCTCTCTCTCTAATCATCCGAATTATACAAGTAAATCAGTCCCAATTACAGCCCTTAGATCACCCAATATCATATAGGAAGATCAAGATCAAGATTTAGCAAGGGAGGTATAAACCCTAAAATCACTTTTGATCTTGTATGCTAAGATAAAGTTTATGTTTATATGTTTAGATTTGTGTTAAAGTATGTTTTATGATGATCTATGATGATCTAACATAGATCCATAGCATCAAAATGCTTTAAAAAGATGTTTTCAAAAACTGCTCAAGAACATTCAAAGTGGCCTGACAATCTAATGTCAGAGTCCATAGATTCTTTTCTGTTGTTGATTTTAGTTGTTTTATGTTTTGGATCTGTAGCTTGGTATAAGGACAGGAATCTGGAAGTGGAATCAAAGCTATTCCATGTACAGATTTCAAAATATTCTTGGTCAAAACCCATTGACCAGGCATGACCAGACGAATTCTGGGTAACCCAGAAAGCCTTTTTCAGTGTCTGACAACATTTTGTAAGGCCCAGATATGTCAATGTTTAATTGTTTTGATGATGTGTTTGTAACTAATTTGTAGCCTGCTAGATACACTATAAATGTATGGCTTTAGATCATGTAAATAGTCAACAGAATCGAGGTAATGGGTAGTCAAAGTAGGCCACTCGCACTGATTTACTTTTTGTGGAAAACCCAAAAACCGGATGAACTTGTGTTCTGACATCCTTTGACCGAGCTGTATCTGGTGATGTTGATATTGTGGAATTGAAATCATGATAGGTAGTTCTTCCTTGACATATGTACTACATTTTTGGATCATAAACCTAAACATTTGATGACCAGAACCTAGATTAATTTGGGCTGGAAAGTGGCATGTTGTAACTGCATGGGTTTTTTGGGTTACCGAGAAAACCCAGCAGGCCTCTGACAGAGACTTTAAGGGCTTGTATCTTGCAGGTATATGATTGTATGACATAGTTGATGATTGATTCGTGTAGTGTTACAGAAACACTACATGATCAATATATGTTTAACATAGCCCAGAATCATGATAGACAAAGAAGTATAGCCGGTCAAACTAACTAACCTGTAAACTGACTATGAAGCTCAAGAACAGGCTCAATAACACCTATACCAACGGTTCTGTCACTATAGGGCCCTTTATTAATAATTATGTTTCGAAAATTATTTATTTTATTTAATAAATAGATAAAAATGATTTTTAATTATTAAAAATACAAAATAAATTCCTTAAAATTATTTTAAAGTCTGAAAATTAGTTTTTATCTATTTTGAGTATATTTCATAAATATTTAATATTTTTGGAATATAAATGGTATTTAATTTATTTAATTATAATATTAAATAAATTATTTAAAAATAATTTTAATACATGAAAAATCATGAAAAATTATATTATGGTATAAGAAAATATTTTAAGTTATTTTAAATGACTTTTAATATTTTGTGATAAATTTTATTAATTAATCAATATTAATGATAATTAATTTATTTAATAAATATATTAAATAAATTATGGAAAAATAAAATTAATGATTTAAAAATCATATAAAAATAATTTAAGTGTTATAAAAATATTTTTAAGTTATATAATATAACTTTTGATATTTTGTCATGAAAATATTAATATTTTAATATTAATAACAATTATCGGATAATGGATTTATCGGATATTATGACATGTATTTTCATTAATATTTAGTTAAATATTAATGATAAAGGAATTGTGTGGCATTTAATTCATATAAATACATTTTTAATGATTGAAAATTCACGATAAATGATAATAATTATTTAAAAATTATTACGAGCTTACGAAAAATATTTTGACTGTTACTAAATTATCTTAGATAATGGTTAAGTGTTTAGACAGAGTTTAATTGAACTTAAACTCTATAATTCTCCGACTAGACCGTCGGGATGTCAGAATTTTGTCGAATTCAACTCAGACTGAAATTGTTTGACTTGATACTAGGTCATATGTGCGTTATAGACTGATAGGCTTATGTGATAATGTATTTAGGTTATTTTAAATACTGTGATGATATTATTCTAATTTGTATATTGATATTATTAATATTAGGTCTTCAGACAAAGCTTATTAAAACGCGTAACGATAATCAATGGTTCAGGCAAGTCTTTCTTCAACTCGAGCTCGAGTTGTATTATTCAATTATATTTATGGTTAATCATTTTTGATTGCTATGTCTAAGAATTATTAAATTGCACTCTGTTCTTACTGCATGTATTCATCAGGTATGAAATGTTGATCACCTTCATTACTATTTGGTCCAGATATATTTGTTCATGTTAAATGCTTGTTCAGTCATAAAATTTGTTCATGCTAATTCACAACTATATTGTTGAATTATAGTCAGCTCATTATTCAAATCTTTCTATCATGATATATCGTTAAATTATTGAACTTAAACTTGCTGGGCAAACTTATGCTCACCCTTGCTATATTATGATTAACATTGCAGATTAAGACGAATACGTCGGATACAGGAAATGACAAAGCCAAGTTCAGCTTGGGGTTATGTGTGCAGTAAAATTGTAATAGTATAGTATGATAAAAACGTTATATGTTAGATAGTTTATGAATTGTGTATAAGTTAAGGTTACTCGACCTTGGGGAATTGTGTGTAAAGTTTATTGTATAAACAATTTATGTTTATATCTTCCGCAATAGTTGTAGAATGATTGTACCAGATATGTGGTGATTTAGGACCCGAATTTGGGGCTCTCACAAGTACTGAGACACAAGTAGTGATTAAGAAAAATTAATTTTTACAATAAAGTCCTTTCACTTTAGAAAAGCATAGTATTCTATAAATAAGAATTAAGGGTAAAATACTATTATTCTCTTGCTTAGTTATGAGGATTTACTTCAGAAAACTAGTGTAGTATAATAATGTATTAATGTGCAACTTAACTTAGGGTTCAATGATAAAACGTTGTTTCGGTGAGCCTACAAATATCCCACTCATTTGTTTGGTTAGATGTGCAACTTGCCTAGGTAATGTATTGCCCTATTTAGTTTTACTTGTTTCCCTTCTATTCTCCTATTTACTTTTACTTTCTTCCTTTATTCTTGAACACGTATCTATCAAGGTTTTTTTTGTTTTCCCTTTTTTGTTTCAGATGATGTTGTATAAACTTCATATCACCAGGTAATTTTCAACGATCGCATGGAGTAACAGAGGTAAGTATTCCTAACCGCCAACTTGCTATATTTTTTTGTATTTATATATGTTAAGCAAATACTACTGATTCATTTAGGGAGGACTTTTAAATCATATTAAAGAAGGTGGTGAATTGAATTAATATAACGCCACCCTTGATATTAAATTGCAAACATAACATCCTTGGGCTTTCTTTAGTTACAGACAATAAAAGAAGGCAAATGAAGGTCTTACTCTAAGTCGATTATATAACAAATTAATCAAGTCATTTTGGTTAATTAGTCATGTGTCTTGTATGGGTCTAGTTCCACAATAGAAGGAAGTATTAGAAGAGTCAGAAAGGTTTAGTGCTTATTTTGTCACATATATTCCAAATATGTGTGATTAAGCTTATGAGTGCCAATTATCTCCCTTTCCTTCCCCATTTACAGAGAGAAAAGAAAGAGGAAGAAATGGAAACACCAAACAATCAGCCAACCGCAAAACAAGACTATACTTTAGTTAATATAGAAGATCCTGAAGTTGAGTCAGAATTTGTGAAAATGATGCTTATGGACTGGATAGCTGTTTTATCATTGAGGCCATGTGGAGGGCAGAGAGTACAATTTGCAAGAGCCAACTGACTAAAGTAATCCAGAGCTAATTCTTACTGTTCATAGAGAGATGATTTCATTGGAAAATCAGATTTCGTTCGTTGTGTTGTAATCCACTTTGTAATATGCTTGAATCGAATGGTTGACCACTCTTTTCTTAAGACTATATGCATCACACAGGGTTACTGCGAATTAATCTTCCAAGATAAAACAAGCCCAAATTTTACTCTGTACTAGAATTTGTTGTGTAAGAACAAATCTAGTGCAAACTGTAAATATGAAAGAAGAAAGATTATAACAAGAAAATTATTATTTCTAAATAATTTTCTATGAACTTAAAAAAGGATTTAGAATGAGAGAAGAATTGTAGTTGAAGTTGTGTTGATATCATTTTGAGTTAGATTGGCAACCTATTTATAGGTTTCTAAACACCCTTTTGAATTGGTTCTATGGGTTGACATCCCAATTTTACGTCTTTTCCCGTCATTTGGCACCCAAATTCAATATTACCGTTAACCTAATTAATTAATTAAAAAATAAATTTTCATAATGTTGTTGCCATGACTTGAACCTAAAACCTTAACTTTACAACTCATTTCTCTTATCTAATTAAACCAATTCATTTGTTACCTACATGAATAACCGATAATATATTTATTATATACTTTTTAGATAATGAAAATATCCAACACTTTGTTCTCCATCGTTTATTCCACTTAGGCTTCAGTAAGCTAGGCGAGGACAAGTTTATTGACCTTTGGATCAATTTTTTTTATCTACATTTGACTGTAATAAAGGAAGGATCATGTGAAAAAACATTTGAAAATGTGAAGCGTCTATGACGCCCCCAAAATTAGGTATACATCACCCATCTTGGGTCGCTAGATACATGGCACAGGATACAAATACAACTTACTAATACAACTGTCGTGTACAATACGACAAAACATAACTGTGAGTTTGAATACAATTATTGACTACTAGAGGCTATACAAACTCAAAAGGAGTCCTCATTACAATTATTGTTACACTATTTAACAGAATAGTGAGGACAACTAATACTATCATCTGGTCCATCACTCCGTTCCCCGACTCGTCCCAGCTATATTCTCATTTCCTGAAGAGAACAGTGAAAGAAAGGGTGAGCTCAACTAGCCCAATAAGAAATATTATGACTAAGATAATGTAGAATAAATTATCATTAGCCTTCAACAGTGTTAAACTGATAAAATATAACGAACATCAAGTTTAACTGCAGCGGAACAAGCAATCCATTAAAAGAGTCAAGTAGAAAATAAAATCTACTATCTTCTATGATTTAAAAGGTTTTTCAACACTGTTATGGCTGGGACTCAGCTTAATAAAATAATCCACATCATCGAATCACCCCTGCACTACGGCCAAGGATATTCGTGTATTCATTAATGGTCATGATCATGCAAACAACTGTCCATCAATGCACTACTGGCCAATGAGGACTTTTACCACATCATTTGTAACATTACGGTCATGATTATACCGAATAATCCTTGGTCATAATCATACGAAGTCCATCTATGCACTACAGGCCACAGATGACTTTCAACATTTTATAAACATAAGGATGATGACAATGATATAAGAATTCAATAAAACAAGTTCAAGAATTAATTTATCCAAGAATTAACAACGTCCAAATTGTCAACATGATACTGCTTTGTGGAGTAAAATTCAAGAATGCTTAGAAGAATATTTTTATGAAAAGATATTGGATGAAACACAATTATCAAGGATATTCCACAAATTTTATAGAGTATAGAAGTCAAAACTTAACCAACTGAGTATAATAAAGAATGGAATAACAAAAAAAATCACCATGCATGCGATAAACCACATAGACAGGTTATTCCAACAAAATAATAAATAATGGAACCAGGTCTGGCGTAAACGCACAGACAGGATATTCCGACAAAATAATAAATAATGGAACCAGGTCCGGTGTAAAACACACAGACAGGATATTCCAACAGAATAATAAATAATGGAACCAGGTCCGGTGTAAAACACACAGACAGGATGTTCCAACAGAATAATAACAAGACGGAACCAGGTCCGGTGTAAAACACACAAACAGGATGTTCCAACAGAATAATAATAAAAACGGAACCAGGTTCGGTGTAAAACACACAGACATGATATTCCAACAGAATAATAGAAGAATGTCACCAAGTATAGGGTAGACCTCGTATATAGGTTATTCCAACAGAATAATAAGAAATGGAATAACAACAGTTCTCTTCATGAATAAAAAAGAATAACACCCCTTACCGTTTTAAAGAAGAACTGAAATAAGGAAGTAGTTAAGTAGCAGAATACTTTTCTTCTCTCTCTCTATAGTTTCTTTCTCTAGAGTTCAGTGAATTCGTAAGAAATAATGAAGAAATGAGCTGCTATTTATAGAAAAATGAAATGCATAGTAACTAATCCATGAATGGCCAAGATTGATTACTTTAATCTGACGGTCCATATTTAAAGAAAAATCTTTTAAATAAAATATAATATATTCTATTTATAGAATAACTTTAATAAAGTATTCTGTTTTATATAAAAAGATGTTTCTGTTTTATTACGTTAATAATACGAATAAAACAAAACTTCATTATCGCTAAATAATTCATATTATTAACTGACAATAATTGAATCAAACTGAGTGACTTCTCACATAAGCATTAATAATCAATACCGTGTGCTACTATGCAACCACACGTATTACTGTACTTTTACTACCGAGTAGTTGAACAGTATCAATGGTAAAACTTCCGCCGTTATTTTTAATAAAATATTTTTTGTCATTTTCTCAATCCGACAATAATTCTGTTGTGGGGTCCACCAATGATTGTGCCGTTGTACGAATATTCCCTGTTAAAACGAATATTTCCCGACCAATCGAATATTATATAACAACTTGCGTACTTTGCAAAATTTATAAATATTACCCACAACTATAACATTATATCAAATTAACTCCATAATATTCAAAAATGATATTTATAGAAAATTCATCTTTATTTATAAAAGTTGGGGTCTTACAACCTCCCCTTCTTATGAAATTTCGCCCTCGAAATTAGGGTACGTATCTGGTATGTCGAAGAGGTAGAGATACCTTGACTTCATTTCAGATTCTAACTCCCAAGTCATTTCCTCAACATCGTGATTTCTCCACAAAACTTTGACTTGAGGTATAACCTTGGAGCGTAGAATATGTTCCTTCTTATCCAAGATTTGAACAAGAACTTCTTCATACGTCAAATTCTTCGCTATTTCATCCGGTTCTAACTCAATAATGTGGTTCGGGTCATCCATATATTTACGTAACATGAATATGTGAAAAACGTTATGAACACGAGACATACTTGGCAGTAAAGCGAGTCTATAAACCACAGTTCCTACTCGATCGAGGATTAAAAATAGACCGATGAATCGAGGATTGAGCTTTCCTCTCTTTCTAAATCTCGTAACTCCTTTCCATAGAGCAACACGTAAGAACGCATGATTTCCTATATCAAATTCCATGTCCTTTCGATGAAGATCATCATAACTCTTTTATCGATCTTGTGAGGTTTTTATACGTTGTCGGATCGTTTGAATCTTTTCTGTAGTCATACGTACCAACTCCGGTCCCAACAACGTTGCTTCACCCACCTCATCCCAACATACTGGAGAACGACACTTTCTTCCATATAACGCTTCGAATGGAGCCATGCCAATACTTGCTTGATAACTGTTGTTGTAGGAAAATTCTACCAATGATAAGAACTTGTCCCAACTTCCCTTGAAGTCAAGGACACAGAGTCTTAATAAATCTTCCAGAGTTTGAATAGTCCTCTTTGATTGTCCGTCCGTCTGAGGATGATATACCGAACTAAATCGTAAATCTGTGCCCATAGTTTTTTGTAAGCTAACCCAAAATTGTGAAGTGAATCTTGGGTCTCGGTCAGAAACTATGGATACTGGCATACCATGCAGTCTTATAATCTCGTTTATGTACATACGAGCAAGACGTTCAAGTGTATAAGTTTCTCATATCTGTAAGAAATGAGCAGACTTGGTCAATCTATCAACAATGACCCAAATCACATCTATACCTTGAGAAACCTTAGGAAGACCGGTAACGAAATCCATGGTAATATGCTCCCACTTCTATTCTGGAATTTTAAGTGGTTGCAATGGACCTTTTGGTACTTGATGCTCCGCCTTGACTCGTTGACAAGTTAGACACCTTGAGATAAACAGCGTTATCTCTCGCTTCATATTGCTCCACCAAAATGTATGACGAAGATCATGATATATTTTGGTACTCCTAGGATGGATTGCAAATGGTGTGTTGTGCGCCTCCATCATGATTTCATACTTTAAATCAGGGTCGTTAGGAACACAAAGTCTGGAGTTGACTCGAAGTATTCCTTCTTCATCGATTCTTACTTCCGGCATAGCACCTTCTTGCACTTTCTTCCTCATACGCATCAGCTCCAGGTCTGTAGCTTGAGCAGCTTTAACTTTATTGATTAAAGTCGATTCTACTCGTATATTCGCCATCATCACATGGGTCCCTGGAGTCTTTAACTCTATCTCCATCCTTTGCAAGTCACACAAAATGGACCTTTGTGTTGACAATATCGCACTCGTACTTGCATATGATCTTCTACTCAATGCGTCAGCTACCACGTTTACTTTTTCAAGATGGTATTGAATGGTATGATCATAATCTTTCAAAAGTTCAAGCCAACGTCGTTGTCGCATGTTGAGTTCCTTTTGAGTGAAGAAATATTTGAGGCTTTTATGATCCGTAAAGATCTCCACCTTCTCCCCATACAAGTAATGCCTCCAAATTTTAAGTGCAAAGACAACAGCTGCCAACTCTAGATCATGAGTAGGATAATTCCTCTCATATTCCTTGAGTTGTCTTGATGCATAGGCTATGATTTTTCCATGTTGCATGAGAACGCATCCCAACCCTTTGCTCGAAGCATCACTGTAGATGATAAATCCCTCCGAGCCAGATGGTATTGTTAGAACGGGCGCTGAAATGAGTCTCCTCTTGAGTTCTTGAAAACTCTTCTCATATTCTTCGCTCCAATCGAACTTTGTATCTTTCCGAGTCAGCTGAGTTAATAGAGTAGCGATTCGATAAAATTCTTCCACGAATCTCCGATAATAACAAGCTAAACCAAGAAAGCTACGTACTTCGGTCACTGATTTAGGTTGCTCCCAGCTTTGAATAGCTTCAATCTTTGCCGGGTCAACAGATATTCAACGACTTGATACTACGTGCCCAAGGAATGCTACCTCCTCTAGCCAGAACTCGCATTTTTTCAACTTGGCATAAAGCTTGTATTCACGAAGCTTTTGAAGTACCAGCCTCAAGTGTTGCTCATGATCTTCACGGCTTTTGGAATAAATAAGGATGTCATCAATAAAGACGACCACAAAGTGATCTAAATATTCCTTGAATACACGGTTCATCATATCCATGAAGGCAGTAGGGGCATTAGTCAATCCAAAGGACATGACTAGAAATTCATAATGCCCGTACCGAGTTCTGAAAGTCATCTTTGGAATATCCTCAGTTCTAATCTTCAGCTGATGATATCCAGAACGAAGATCGATCTTTGAAAAGAATTGTGCTCCTTGCAACTGGTCAAACAGGTCATCAATACGTGGCAATGGGTACCTGTTTTTGATGGTGACATGATTCAACTCCCGATAATCAATACAAAGTCGCATACTTCCATCTTTCTTCTTCACGAATAGAACAGGAGCACCCCAAGGAGAAGTACTAGGATGAATAAAGCCAATGTCTAACAATTCCTGCAGTTGGATCTTTAACTCCTGAAGTTCAATAGGAGCCATTCGATATTGGACTTTGGAAATGGGTTTTGTACCGGGTTCAAGGTCGATACAAAATTCAATTTCATGCTCTGGGGGTAGGCCAGGAAGTTCTTCAGGGAATAAGTCAGGAAATTTATTAACAATAGAAATATCATTCAAAACTGACGTATTTTTGTTTAGATCCGTGACATGAGCTAAGAAAGCTTGATATCCGTTTTTCAATAAACGAATAGCTTTATGGCTTGAGATGACATCGATTGATTTTAATGGTTTGGTTGCTTGAATTCGCATAATAGGTCGATTAGGAATATGAAAGCTAACAACCTTACGAAAACAATCAATTTTTGCATGATGAGTAGTTAACCAATCAATCCCTAGAATCACGTCAAATGCAAGTATTTTTAATGAAATCAGATCGACAGGTAATGTGTGGATACCAACTTGAACCAAATAAGACTTATAAACCGTGAATGTAATAAAAGTTTCTCTCAATGAGGTTTCAAAAGATAAGTCAAAGTCTAATTTCTCCAGAGTCAAATTTAATCGATGAGTGCAAGTAGGAGAAATAAAAAAATGGGTAGAACCGGTATCAAATAAAGTATAGACTTCGTTAGAGTTTATGATAAGCTTACCCATGATGACCTCATTCGGGTTTCTTGCTTTCTGGGAGGTCACAAAAAACGTTCTCCCTTACACTACCGGTTTTGACTTTTCTGGGACGGCCTTTGGTACCTCCATCCTAGCTGAACTTATTTTGGCAAACGACAAAATTGAGCTAAATGACCTTCTCTTCCACAATTATAACATGCTTTAGATGGCATCACGAAGTTTGGACTGATGTGCCCCTCCCCTCCGCATTTAAAACATATGATAGGTGGTCGTTCTCCTTCCTTAACAACGGGTGCTGGTGCTGACGTCTTTCCGTTATTGTTATATCTCCTCTTCTTGAAATGACCATTCTTATTGTTTTGGCCCTGATTACCACCGAAGTGGTTACCATTTCTGGCCTGTTGATTCCCACCACGCTTGTTGTCACCGCTTCGATGACTGCTCTCACTAGTATTATCATTTTGTCGACTGCTCTCTTTTGGTTGTGTTGACTCGTTATCACGCTCCACTAACTGAGCCCTATTCACAACATCTGAATACAAACACAGTTTATGAGAAATAAGATGTTGACGTATCTCAGGTTTCAAACCTCGCAAAAACATTCGCGTTATTCTCTCTTCATTATCCACCAAGTGGGACGCAAACCAGGACAACTCAGCAAATTTGGCCTCATACTGCGACACGGTCATATTATTCTGCTCTAATTTGATGAACTCCACCTCCTTCATGTGACGAACACTTTCGAGAAAGTATTTGTCATTGAACAGCTCTTGGAACTTCTCCCAAGACATCTTCAGTGCGGTAGATTGAGTACGCTTAATCGATTTCCACCAGTAATCTGCCTCTCCTCGCAACATAAAGGCGGCAAAGGGAACCTTTTGCTCCTCAGAGCATCCCAAGACATCAAATATCTTGGTGATCTGCTTTATCCATATTTTCGCTATAAGTGGTTTTGGTTCTCCCTTAAACTCTGGTGGTCCCAGGTCCTTGAACTATTTAGCAGTGACCGTACGAGAGTTTTCAGTGTTTCCACCTACATTTTGAATAGGAGCCGCTCTCGCCTGCTGTTGCATGAACTGCATAAAGCTTCTGAATATTTCATCATTCATTATTTGGTCAGTATTGTTATTTGCATGAGGATTGTCGCCTTCCTGATGCACATTATCCCGATTATTGATATGTGGTGAATCAACAGTCGCCTGTGCTCCATTGCTATTCTCAACATTCTCGGATGCCATTTTCAGATACTGCCACAAAACAAAAGTTAATTGATATGTCATATATTATCCTTATATTCTGACCGACCAATTAAATACCATGCAAATAAACTTAGGTAGGTCATACTAGCGAAGGAATTCCCCATCTCTCCCCTCCTAGTTCTATTCTCACATCTTAGCCAGGGATCATATCCCTAAGCTTTGATACCAACTGTGACGCCCCCAAAATTAGGTATACATCACCCATCTTGGGTCGTCAGATACATGGTACAGAATACAAATACAACTTACTAATAAAACTGTCGTGTACAATACGACAAAACATAACTGTGAGTTTGAATACAATTATTGTCTACTAGAGACTATACAAACTCAAAAAGAGTACTCATTACAATTATTGTCACACTATTTAATAGAATAGTGAGGACTACTAATACTATCATCTGGTCCATCACTCCGTTCCCTGACTCATCCCAGCTATATTCTCATTTCCTGAAGAGAACAGTGAAAGAAAGGGTGAGCTCAACTAGCCCAGTAAGAAATATTACGACTAAGATAATGCAGAATAAATTATCATTAGCCTTCAACAGTGTTAAACTGATAAAATATAACGAACATCAAGTTTAACTGCAGCGGAACAAGCAATCCATTAAAAGAGTCAAGTAGAAAATAAAATCTACTATCTTCTATGATTTAAAAGGTTTTTCAACACTGTTATGGCTGGGACTCAGCTTAATAAAATAATCCACATCATCGAATCACCCCTGCACTACGGCCAAGGATATTCGTGTATTCATTAATGGTCATGATCATGCAAACAACTGTCCATCAATGCACTACGGGCCAATGAGGACTTTTACCACATCATTTGTAACATTACGGTCATGATTATACCGAATAATCCTTGGTCATAATCATACGAAGTCCATCTATGCACTACAGGCCACAGATGACTTTCAAGATTTTATAAACATAAGGATGATGACAATGATATAAGAATTGAATAAAACAAGTTCAAGAATTAATTTATCCAAGAATTAACAACGTCCAAATTGTCAACATGATACTGCTTTGTGGAGTAAAATTCAAGAATGCTTAGAAAAATATTTTCATGAAAAGATACTAGATGAAATGCAATTATCAAGGATATTCCACAAATTTCATGGAGTATAGAAGTCAAAACTTAACCAACTGAGTATAATAAAGAATGGAATAACAAAAGAAATCACCATGCATGAGATAGACCGCACAGACAGGTTATTCCAACAGAGTAATAAATAATGGAACCAGGTCCGGCGTAAACGCACAGACAGGATATTCCGACAGAATAATAAATAATGGAACCAGGTCCAGTGTAAAACACACAGACAGGATATTCCGACAGAATAATAAATAATGGAACCAGGCTCGGTGTAAAACACACAGACAGGATGTTCCAACAGAATAATAACAAGACGGAACCAGGTCCGGTGTAAAACACACAAACAGGATGTTCCAACAGAATAATAATAAAAATGAAACCAGGTCCGGTGTAAAACACACAGACAGGATGTTCCAACAGAATAATAGAAGAATGTCACCAAGTATAGGGTAGACCGCGTATACAGGTTATTCCAACAGAATAATAAGAAATGGAATAACAACAGTTCTCTTCATGAATAAAAAAGAATAACACCACTTACCGTTTTAAAGAAGAACTGAAATAAGGAAGTAGTTAAGTAGCAGAATACTTTTCTTCTCTCTCTCTATAGTTTCTCTCTATAGTTTCTCTTCAGTGAATTCGTAAGAAATAATGAAGGAATGAGCTGCTATTTATAGAAAAATGGAATGCATAGTAACTAATCCATGAATGATCCAGATTGATTACTTTAATCTGACGGTCCATATTTAAAAAAAATCTTTTAAATAAAATATAATATATTCTATTTATAGAATAACTTTAATAAAGTATTCTATTTTATATAAAAAGATGTTTCTGTTTTATTACGTTAATAATACGAATAAAACAAAACTTCATTAGCGCTAAATAATTCATATTATTAACTGACAATAATTAAATCAAACTGAGTGACTTCTCACATAAGCATTAATAATCAATACCGTGTGCTACTATGCAATCACACGTATTACTGTACTTTTACTACCGAGTAGTTGAACAGTATCAATGGTAAAACTTCTACCGTTATTTTTAATAAAATATTTTTGTCGTTTTCTCAATCCGATAATAATTCCGTTGTGGGGTCCACCAATGATTGTGCCGTTGTACGAATATTCCCTGTTAAAACGAATATTTTCCGACCAATCGAATATTATATAACAACTTGCGTACTTTGCAAAATTTATAAATATTACCCACAACTATAACATTATATCAAATTAACTCCATAATATTCAAAAATGATATTTATAGAAAATTCATCTTTATTTATAAAAGTTGGGGTCTTACAGCGTCACCAAGAATCAGGTTTTAAAATAGAACACAACTGATTTACTAAGGATATGTCACCTACCAACAATCTTACAGAAGCTAACTATGGGCAATTGTGTGCCAATTCCAACTGTATCAAGGTTACGTGAAGTAGGAATGAAATTTCAAACAGGCACAAGCAAGTGTTTACTAGACATGCAATATAATATAATTGTTGGAATGTCAAAGTTCAAAGTCGAGGACAATACAGAATGTTTGCTCAAAAACCTTATTGCACTGGAGACGTGCCACTATCCATTTGTGATGCAGGAGGATCTGAGGGATCTGAAGCCGATGATGTTGACCTGTTGGATAGTCCATTGATGACACTCCAAGACCATGGTTTACTGGATCAGCGCAACGGTATTGGTTGATTTCGGAGTTTCGGCTTATATCTTTGGGGTCAGGAGTTCGACTTCGGATGGCGTCATGGTTTCGGGTATGGCAAACTTCTTCGGGAATGGCGTAATAACTTCGAAAAGATTGGACTAGTCTTAATATTATTATTATTATTATTATTATTATTATTATTATTATTATTATTATTATTATTATTATTATTATTATTATTATTATTGTTAGGATTTTGTTTTCGTATTTTTAGGAATTCTATTATGATTTGGAAAAGAAGTTTTGTTAGCTATAAAACCCGACTTGTGGGTTGAATTGAGATAACTTTAATTTTGATAAATATAATTTACACATTAAAAAGATTTCTTTGTGCTTTGGTGAACCTCTTGTTCCTTTGCCTGTGAATTTTTTTGTTTACCTAGCCCGTATGATAATCGTTATCCCACCCTGCGTTAGTTGGTATCAAAGCTCAAAATTTTCTTGGGTTAGATTTCATCAGTTTAAATGACTGGTGGTCATGGTTGTCACGGGCAGGCTCCGATGGAGGAAGTACAAAATAGTGGTCATAACATTCAAGACATGATGATTGAGAATTTACAGAGACAAGTTGCAGAGTTAACTTGGAGTCTCACGGAACAAAATTTGGGTCGCCGTGAACAGGTTCTGAACGAGGAAGACTCGTACCTTGATCACTATCGTGGACAGTTTCAAGCTGAGGAAGTTCCCCACCTTGATCATTACGAGAAAGTTTATTACTCTCGTGGGCAGTATTCAACTGAGGAAGTCCCAAAGTATTTCTCGCACCTTGATCGTGATGAGGTAATTTATAATTTTGACTCCGATTTTGATGAATGACAGTTGATTGGAGAAGTAGTCGATGAAGTAGAGGAGTATGGAGAACCTATATATGATGAATAGGAGGATGAAGAGGTACTCTATTGAGATATTGCGGATAGGAATGTTGCAATTGAAAAAATTGGTCATAAAATTATTCCTTGCAAAAATAGGCCAGCGGATGAAAGCACCGAAGTGTCAGTCGATGTGCAGGAATTGTCTGAAGAGCCACAAAGACAACCTGGTACTTTTGTTGTTGCACCGTCGAATTTACGTTTAGTTAATCAAAGGAAATATATTTTAATTGCTAAAGCATTTTCTCGTATATTTTTCATTCTATCTGTGTCGAACTCGAGGACAAGTTCTTTCCAACACGGGGAGACTGAGGCAGGAGGATCTGAGGGATCTGAAGCCGACGATGTTGACCTGTTAGATAGTCCATTGATGACACTCCAAGACCATGATTTACTAGATCAGCGCAACAGTGTCGGTGGACTTCGAGGTTTCAGCTTATGGCTTCAGGGTAGGGAGTTCGACTTCGGATGGCGTCATGACTTCGAATATGGCGAACTTCTTCAGGAATCACGTCATGACTTCGGGAAGATTGGATTATTATTATTATTATTATTATTATTATTATTATTATTATTATTATTATTTAGTTATTTTATAGTAGTAGTATTTTATTAGGAAGTAAATCTTTTATTTTATTACGTAACTAATTACTATAGGAGTTGTTACCTTTTAGGATTTTGTTTCCATATTTTTAGGAATTTTGTTATGACTTGGAAAGGAAGTTTTGTTAGCTATAAAACCCGGCTTGTAGGTTGAATTGAGATAACTTTGATTTTGATAAATATAATTTACACATTAGAAAGATTTCTTTGTGTTTTGGTAAACTTCTTGTTCCTTTGCTTTGGGTATGGCGTCATGGCTTCGGGTATGGCGAACTTCTTCGGGAATGGCGTCATGACTTCGGAAAGATTGGATTAGCCTTATTATTTAGTTCTTTTATGGTAGTAGTATTTTATTAAGAAGTAAATCTTTTATTTTATTACGTAATTAATTATTGTAGGAGTTGTTACCTTTTAGGATTTTGTTTCCATATTTTTAGGAATTTTGTTATGACTTGGAAAAGAAGTTTTGTTAGCTATAAAACATGGTTTGTGGGTTAAATTGAGATAACTTTGATTTTGATAAATATAATTTACACATTAGACAGATTTCTTTGTGTTTTGGTGAACCTCTTATTCCTTTGCCTGTGAATTTTTTTGTTCACCTTCTCCCGCAGGATAATCGCTATCCTGCCCGGCGTCGCTTTGATATTTACATTGTAATAACCAAGAATTCTAAGTCGCTTTGTAAATAATATATTAATTAAACATTAATGATATTGAAAACTTTATGACATATATTAAATAAATTTGTGGACAAATAATATATTTACATATCTTATAGTTATATATTTTTTTTTTCACAAAAGTCTACTTCTTTCTTATTAATTACATCTCTTACTTCTAAATTTACTAACAAAACTAAAAAGAGAAGAGAGAGAGAAAGGTAAGAGATTTCAGCCGCCGTTAGGAGCAAGAGAGAAGAGCTTTGAAGCTTATGCATCATAAATTTATCAACTACTTTGGAAAGACTAGAAAGTGTGCCTTTAGATCAAGGTAAAAACATTAAATCCCAAGCTTTAGTTTCATGTCTTTTATTGGTTTTACAAAATCAAGAACCTATGCTATTGAACTTCCAAAACTCTTGATTTACTTGTTTTCTAGTGCATCATGTTTGGTTCTTACAGTTTTGGGTGTTTAAAAGTTGATCAAAAAGGAAAGAGAAGAAAACTATGTTTAAAAGTTTAAGAAAACCCTAATCTTGTATGCTTTGTGTATTTTTATGTAAGATATATGGAGTTCAAGCTTTAAATGGCTAGATGCATGCTAGAATGATAGATATAGAGTTTAATGGGTTTAACTTGTGTATTGGTATGTGTTTATGCAGAAAAGTTGAGCAAAATTCTTGAAAACGTTTTTACCGACGAACAAACCGTAGCTTGTCCGTAAAAAATTGCGCATTTTGAAATCTACAAATGATTTTTGTGGTTTTCTTTTTTCTAGTATTAGAGGGTTAAGTTAAGATTAAAACCTAGTTGGAATCATGTAAAAATAAGTTAAAATGAGTGAGATATGAATTTCTGACCAAAACATGCCCAACTGTTGGAACATTGTAAGAACAGTCCACTTCTGGCCCATTTTCAGTAACCAAAACATGCCCAAATTTGCATTTTGATGATGGAATCTTGTACTTAGAAAAGATTAAAACCAACAAGACCGACTAGATGTCAATCGAAGTTGTAGATTTTTATTCAAGTTTTAGTGAAGGACCCTAAATCTGGAAAAAATCAGAAAAATCAAAGGAGCTATTTTTCGGTTTTTTTTTAAGGGAAACGGATCGGTCCGGTTCAACCGAAGCTTCCGACGACCGGTTCAACCCTTTTCCAGCCGGATACAAAGGAGCTTCTTGGACCCAAAATTTTCTAAAATGGTGAAGAATATTATAATATTTAATTTGGATTTTTTAGTGTAATTAAGTAATTATTAGTGTAATTAATGGTTTAAACCCTTTTAAATCATTTAAAATTACTAACTAATAAATTTTTAATGCCACTAACTGATTATTAATGTAAGACCCCAAATTATTAATAAATGAAATTTAATTTCCTCTATTTATTATTTTGAAATAGTAAGGGTTGAATTGATTAATGAGGTTAGTTATGGGTAAAATACGCAAATAGTTTAAATAAGCAAGTGGTTATAAAATATTCATTGTTGTCGGGGAATATTCGTTTGATCGTGGAATATTTTTCCTGTCAGGAAATATTCGTACGACGGCGTAGTCTTTTGTGGGCCCAATAACGGAAAGTGATTGGATGAAGAAAACGACAAGTATAAGTTGTTTATAAATAACGACGTAGTTGTTACCGTTAATACTATTGGAATACCCGGTGGTCAAAACACAGTAACACACGGTATTGTACCAATTATTGATTCTTACGTAAGAAGGCACTACTCAATAATTGTTACAGTAATTACTGTTCAGTATTTTATTTTATTGATTCAATAATTATTGCATTGATATTTTATATTACTGTTATTCAATAATTGTCACTACACAATCTTTTCCATTATCGGAGCAATAATTCATATTATCTAAATAATATTATCGGATAACATTATTGGCAATGTCTAGAAAGTCATGTCTAAGGAGAAGTTTGGTCATCTAATTGCGCGCCAGTAAGGAGAGATCCTTATTGGAAAGCCCCCTCTTTCCTGGGAACTGCTTGGTTGTCAGTATTATGATTCTGTAATATTATTTGTGAATAATTAATTATTGATTTATATGATGAGAAAAATATTCATTTTATGTGGATATAGATGGAGAAAATTTTTAAAGTGACAATTGTTGAAAATCGATATTTTATCTTTTTTGATAAAATAATATTTTATTATATTATTATAATATAATGATGATATTTTTACAATGAATGTGGGATATATGAGTATATGAGGAGGAAGAGTATTTTTGTTGCAAAAGTTGTTTAAAACGTGTTAAACATGTCTATGGGCCCATTTCTTGACTGAAATTTGATTATAGCTTGTAAAATCGTCCGTTTGTGAATTTCGGTCAATTTCTGTTTAGAATTTAGAAAACTTTTCTTCTGTAAAGTTGTACATAATGAAATTTCCTATGGAAAGGACATGAGGTTTGAATTTTTTTTGATAAAAGGGATATTTATTATGAATTATTGAAGTTCCGAATTTTCGAAATAATTGATTTTTGGAAGTTTTAAATATTTTATTTATGAAAAACATTTTTCTTACTTTTTTTGAGTGGGTAGTTGATGTTTGAATTCAGCTGGTGTGCGTAGGAGATTTTTGAAAAATAATAATAATTATTATTAAATTTTTTACTTTGGTGTTCTAAGCATTTTCCTATAAATAGGGTGCTTAGGTTAGAATTAAAAATCACACCAGAAACTGAAGTTTTCTCTCTCTTTCTCTCTCGATATATTGAGCGTATTCTTGTGAGTATTTTAATACTTTGAGTGTTGCTATACGGTGCAAGTTCAAGTCATAGCCTATATCCGGTGTTTCAACTAGAAGTACTGTTTTTACGAGATAAGGGATATTATTTCTTCTTAAATGATATTAATTTCTTCAATATCATTATGCCGAAGTATTGATATGAACTTTTTATCAAATTTGGATCTTTTTGTGTCGAGGTTACTATTCACGTATACAGCACTATTCACGAATATGGCACTATTCACCGAAAAATGAAATTTTCTTCTTTTTGTCCAAAATATCTATTATGGATACTAGCTTTGATTGAATCCATATTTTGATCATTCATGAATTTTACTCCACTATAATTATTTATGAGGTATTTTTGGACATGGAATAGCTGAAATACGAATCCTTAATATTTATTATTTTGTTTCAATGGATTCGTTTTCTTTAAAATATTTTTCATCATCCTCAGTCCTAAATGATGATATAATTGAATATCTTTGGCCTGTAGTGCAAAGATTAATGATTTCTGATGAATATCTTTGGCCTGTAGTGCAAAGATGAACAGGTGTTTAGATGAACATGACCAACTGGTGAATATCTTTGGCCTGTAGTGCAAAGATGAATATTTGATTCCAGATATATATTGATTTATGTTACAGGGATAAAATATTGATGATGGACTTTTAAATTCATAGATAATAGTAGATTTCATTCTCTACGTAACTCTTCTATGAATTATTGTTTCCGCTGCGAATATTGAATTAAAACTTGTTGTCTATTGTATTCTATTAGATTTTTCCCTGTTGAAGACTAACGATAATTTTTTTTATATTATCTTAGTCATAATGTTCTTTACTGGGCTAGTTGAGCTCACTATTTTCCTTGTTCCATTTTTCTTCTCAGGAAGCGAGAATGTAGAGAGTACTAGTCGGGCTGTGGAATGATGGTTCTAGAAGTGGTTCTAGTAGTCCTCACTATACTGTAAAATAGTGTATTAGTAATTGTAATGAGGACTTATTTGAGTGTGAATATTGTCTAGATTACAATATTTGTATTTAAACTCACAGTTTTTATGTTGTATTAATAAAGTTGTAGTTGTTTCTGTACCATGTATTTTGACGACTCAGAATGGGTGTTGTATACCTATTTTGGGGGAGTCACAGTTGGTATCAGAGCTTAGGGATATGGTCTCTGGCGGAGATCGGGAAATAGTACTAGGAGGGGAGAGACGAGTAAATCCTTCGCTAAAGTGTCATACCTAAGCTTATTTGTTGGTCAGTCATAATATAGGGGTATTATGTGATTTGTTAATTTGTTTAATTAACCCTTGTTTTATGGCAGTATTTAAGAATGGCAACTGAGAATGTTAACAGTGGAGTAAACGAAACCGTGGAGACGCCTGTACTCACCAACGAGGAGAACGTGCAACAGGCTGACAATGTTCCTCCTGTGAACAACACCACTGAGCAGATGATGAACGATGGGATGTTTAGAAGCTTTTTTTAGTTCATGCAAAATCAGACGAGGGAGACTCGTGTTCAAAATACAGGAGGAAATGATAGCAATTCACGGTTTGTCACAGCCAAGCAGTTCAAGGAGTTGGGACCACCAGAAATCTGGGGAAAGCTGGATCCGATTAAGGCGAAGACGTGGGTCAAACAAATTACCAAGATATTCGATGTCTTGGGATGCACGGAGGAACAGAAGGTTCTATTCGCCACCTTTATGTTCCGTAATGAGGCAGATTACTGGTGGGAATCTGTAAAGCGTACCCATCCAGCCGCACTTAGCATGTCTTGGGAAACATTTCAGAAACTGTTCAATGACAAGTACTTTCCTGAAAGTATTTGTCATATGAAGGAGGTAGAGTTTATTAGATTGGAGCAGAATAACATGACGGTGTCCCAGTACGAGGCGAAGTTTGCAGAGTTGTCCAGGTTTGCACCTCATTTGGTGGAGAATGAGGAACGTATGACACGGATGTTTCTGAGAGGTTTGAAACCTGGCATACGTCAATATCTCATTTCACATAAATTTTATCCCTATTCAGATGTTGTCAACAGGGCTCAATTATTAGAGCGAGATAACGAGTACGTTCAACTGAGGGACCACAACCAGGATCATACTGGTGACAGCAGTCATCAGAACAACGATAAACAGCGGAGAAAGAAAAATAGGGGTAATCATGGCCATGAAAATAGAAGAAGCGATTCGGGAGGAGATTTTAAAAAGAGGAGATTCAACAATGACAATACAAAGACGTCAGCACCAGCAGCAACTGGTTCCAAGGGAGGAGAACGACCACCGGTCATATGCTATAAGTGCAGAAAAAAAAGACATATCAACCCAAACTGCCCACAACAGTTTAAGGTATATTATAACTGTGGAAAGGAAGGACATATCGCTCGAGATTGCACTGTAGCGAAATCAAGTCCAGCGGGGATGGTGACTCAAAAGGCTGTCCTAGAAAAGTCAAAGTCAACGGTTCCTGGAAGAGCGTTTGTCGTGACTGGTCAACATGTGAGGAACCCAAATGAGGTGATCATGGGTAAGCTAATCATAAATTCATGCGAAGTTTATACCTTACTAGATACCGGTGCTACCCATTCATTTATCTCTCCTGCTTGTGCTCAACGTTTAAACTTGACACATGAGAAATTGGACTTTGATTTATCTGTGGAGACTCCGTTAAGAGAAACTTTCATCACATCCACTGTTTATAAATCTTATTTGATCCAAGTTGGCACCATCACCTTACCTGTTGACCTTATCTCTTTAAAGATACTTGCATTTGACGTGATTTTAGGGATTGATTGGTTAACTACTCATCATGCCAAAATTGATTGTTTTCGTAAGGTTGTTAGTTTCATATTCCTAAGCAACCTGTTGTGCGAATTCAAGCAACTAAGCCTTTAAAATCAATCACTGTTATATCAAGTCATAAAGCTATTCATTTATTAAAAAATGGATGTCAAGCTTTCTTAGCTCATGTTATGGATTTGAATAAAGACACGTCATATTTGAATAATATTCCTGTTGTTATTGACTTTCCTGACGTATTTCCTGAAGAACTTCCCGGTCTACCCCCAGAACGTGAAGTTGAATTCTTTATTGATCTTGAACCTGGTACAAAACCCATTTCTAAAACCCCATATCGAATGGCTCCTATTGAACTTCAGGAGTTAAAGATCCAACTACAGGAGTTGTTGGACATCGGTTTCATTCGTCCTAGTACATCTCCTTGGGATGCTCCTGTTTTATTTGTAAAGAAGAAAGACGGGAGTATGCGACTGTGTATCGACTACCGAGAATTAAACCATGTCACTATCAAGAATAGGTATCCGCTACCTTGTATTGATGACCTGTTTGACCAGTTACAAGGAGCACATTTCTTTTCAAAAATTGATCTTCGTTCTAGATATCATCAGCTGAAGATTAGAACTGAGGATATTCCAAAGACTGCCTTTAGAACTCGATACGGGCATTATGAATTCTTAGTCATGTCTTTTGGATTGACTAATGCTCATGCGCCTTTCACGGATATGATTAACCGAGTATTTAAGGAATATTTAGATCAGTTCGTTGTTGTCTTTATTGATGACATCCTCATATATTCCAAAAGTCGTGAAGATCATGAGCACCATTTGAAGCTGGTAGTCTAAAGGCTTCGTGAAAACAAGTTATATGCCAAGTTGAAGAAATGTGAGTTCTAGCTTGAGGAAGTAGCATTCCTTGGGCACGTAGTGTCAAAGCATGGAGTATCTGTTGACCCGGCGAAGATTGAAGCAATACAAAGTTGGGAACAACCGAAGTCAGTGACCGAAGTACGTAGCTTTCTAGGCTTAGCTGGTTATTATCGGAGATTTGTGGAAGGATTTTCTCGAATCGCTACTCCAGTAACTCAGCTGACTCGGAAAGATAGCAAATTCGTATGAAGCGAGGAATGCGAGAAGAGTTTCCAAGAGCTTAAGAGGAGACTCATTTCGGCACCTGTTTTGACCATACCATCTGGTTCAGATGGATTTGATATCTACAGAGATGCTTCAGGCAAAGGACTATGATGTGTTCTCATGCAACGTGGGAAAGTTATAGCCTATGCCTCACGACAACTTAAAGAATATGAGAGGAATTATTCTACTCATGATCTAGAGTTGGCAGCAGTCGTTTTTGCGCTAAAGATCTGGAGGCACTATCTATATGGGGAGAAAGTGGAGATATATTCAGACCATAAAAGCCTCAATTATTTCTTCACCCAAAAAGAACTCAACATGCGGCAACGACGTTAGCTCGAGTTATTGAAAGACTACGACCATACCATTCAATACCATCCTAAAAAAGTGATCGTGGTAGCCGACGCATTGAGTAGAAGATCATACGCGGGAACAAGTGCGATGTTGTCAACACAAAGGCCCATTTGGTGTGATTTACGAAAGATGAAGATAGAATTCAAGGCTCCGGGGAACCATGCAATGATGTCAAGTATACGTACAGAACCAACTTTAATCAAAAAAGTTAAAGTTGCTCAAGCCACTGACCCAGAGATGGTGCGTATGAAGAAGAAAGTGTAAGAAGGTGCTATTCCAGAAGCAAGAATCGATGAAGAAGGAATACTTCGAGTCCACTCCAGACTTTGTGTTCCTAATGATTCTGATTTGAAGTACAAGATCATGATGGAGGCACACAATACACCATTTGCAATCCATCTTGGAAGTACCAAAATGTATTGTGATCTTCGACATACATTTTGGTGGAAAAATATGAAGAGAGAGATTGTAAAGTTTATCTCGAGTTGTTTAACTTGTCAACGTGTAAAGGCAGAGCATCAAGTGCCTAAGGGCCCATTGCAACCACTTGAGATTTTGAAATGGAAGTGGGAACACATTACCATGGATTTTGTTACGGGTCTTCCCACGATTTCTCAAAGCATAAATGTTATTTGGGTTATTGTTGATAGATTAACCAATTCTGCTCATTTTCTGCCGATACGGGAGACTTATTCCCTCGAACGTCTTGCTAGTATGTACGTAAATGAGATTGTGAGGTTGCATGGCATGCCAGTATCCATAGTTTCGGATCGTGACTCAAGATTCACTTCAAGATTTTGGGTTAGCTTGCAAAAAGCTATGGGCACGGATTTACGATTCAGTTCGGCATACCATCCTCAAACGGACGGGCAATCAGAGAGGACTATTCAAACTCTTGAAGATCTATTAAGACTTTGTATCCTAGATTTCAAAGGAAGTTGGGATAAGTACCTACCATTGGTGGAATTCTCCTACAACAACAGTTATCAAGCAAGTATAGGTGTGGCTCCATTTGAAGCATTATATGGACGAAAGTGTCGCTCTCCAATATGTTGGGATGAGGTGGGAGAAGCAACATTGTTGGGACCCGAGTTGGTACGTATGACTACGAAAAAGATCCAAATGATTCGATAACGTATACAAACGGCACAGGATCGACAAAAGAGTTATGAGGATCTTCATCGAAAGGACGTGGAATTTAACATTGGGGATCATGTATTATTGCGTGTGGCTCCATGGAAAGGAGTTACAAGATTTGAGAAAATAGGAAAGCTCAATCCACGATTTATTGGTCCATTTCAGATTCTTGATCGAGTAGGAAATGTGGCCTATAGACTCGCGTTACCTCCAAGTATGTCTCGTGTTCATAATGTTTTTCATATATCTGTGCTTCGTAAATATGTGAAAGACCCAAACCACGTCATTGAGTTAGAACCGGACGAGATAGCTGAAGACTTAACGTACGAGGATGTACCTGTCAAGATCTTGGATCGGAAAGAGCATGTCCTACGCACAAAGGTCATACCACAAGTTAAAGTTTTGCGGAGGAACCATGCTATTGAAGAAATGACCTGGGAGTTGGAAACAGAAATGAAAGCGAGGTATCCTCATCTTTTTGAAATACCAGGTATGTACGTCAATTTCGAGGACGAAATTTCATAAGGAGGGGGGGTTGTAAGACCCCAAATTATTAATAAATAAAATTTAATTTCCTCTATTTATTATTTTGAAATAGTAAGGGTTGAATTGATTAATAAGGTTAGTTATGGGTAAAATGCGCAAATAGTTTAAATAAGCAAGTGGTTATAAAATATTCATTATTGTCGGGGAATATTCGTTTGGTCGTGGAATATTCTTCCTGTCGGGAAATATTCGTACGCCGGCACAGTCTTTTGTGGGCCCCATAACGGAAAGTGATTGGATGAAGAAAACGACAAGTATAAGTTGTTTATAAATAACGACGTAGTTGTTACCATTAATACTGTTAGAATACCCGGTGGTCAAAACACAGTAATACGCGATGTTGCACAGTAACACACGGTATTGCACCAATTATTGATTCTTACGTAAGAAGGTACTATTCAATAATTGTTACAGTAATTACTGTTCAGTATTTTATTTTATTGATTTAATAATTGTTGCATTGATATTTTATATTACTGTTATTCAATAATTGTCACTACACAATATTTTCTATTATCGGAGCAATAATTCATATTTTTTGAATAATATTATCGGATAACATTATTGACAATGTCTAAAAAATTCTGTCTAAGGAGATGTTTGGTCATCTAATTGCGCGCCAGTAAGGAGAGATCCTTATTAGAAAGCCCCCTCTTTCCTGGGAACTGCCTGGTTGTCAGTATTATGATTCTGTAATATTATTTGTGAATAATTAATTATTGATTTATATGATGAGAAAAATATTCATTTTATGTGGATATAGATGGAGAAAATTTTTAAAGTGACAATTGTTGAAAATCGATATTTTATCTTTTCTGATAAAATAATATTTTATTATATTATTATAATATAATGATGATATTTTTACAATGAATATGAGATATATGAGTATATGAGGAGGAAGAGTATTTTTGTTGCAAAAGTTGTTTAAAACGTGTTAAACATGTCTGTGGGCCCATTTCTTGACTGAAATTTGATTATTGCTTGTAAAATCGTCCGTTTGTGGATATTGGTCAATTTCTGTTTGGAATTTGGAAAAAATTTCTTCTGCAAAGTTGTAGATAATAGAATTTCCTATAGAAAGAACATGAGATTTGAATTTTTCTGATAAAAGGGCTATTTATTATGAATTATTGAAGTTCTGAAGTTCCGAAATAATTGATTTTTGAAAGTTTTAAATATTTTATTTATGAAAAATGTTTTTCTTACTTTTTTTGAGTGGGTGGTTGATGTTTGAATTCAGCTGGTGTGCGTATGAGATTTTAAAAAAATAATAATTATTATTATTAAATTTTTTGCTTTGATGTTCTTAGCATTTTCTTATAAATAGGGTGCTTAGGTTAGAATAAAAAATCACACCAGAAATTAAAGTTTTCTCTCTCTTTCTCTCTCGATATATTGAGCGTATTCTTGTAAGTATTTTAATACTTTGAGTGTTGCTATACGGTTCAAGTTCAAGTCATAGCCTATATCCGGTGTTTCAACTATAAGTATTGTTTTTACGAGGTAAAGGATATTATTTCTTCTTAAACGATATTATTTTCTTCAATATCATTATGCCGAAGTATTGATCTGAACTTTTTATCAAATTTAGAACTTTTTGTGATGGGGTTACTATTCACGTATACGGCACTATTCACGTATACGGCACTATTCACCGAAAAATAAAAATTTTCTTCTTTTTGTCCAAAATATCTATTATGGATACTAGCTTTGATTGTATACATGTTTTGATCATTCTTGAATTTTACTTCACTATAATTATTTATGATGTATTTTTGGACATGGAATAGCTGAAATACAAATCCATAATATTTATTATTTTATTTCACTGGATTTGTTTTTTTAAAAATATTTTTCATCATCCTCAGTCCTAAATGATGATATAATTGAATATCTTTGGCTTGTAGTGCAAAGATTAATGATTTCTGATGAATATCTTTAGCCCGTAGTGCAAAGATGAACATGTGTTTAGATGAACATGACCAACTGGTGAATATCTTTGACCTGTAGTGCAAAGATGAATATTTGATTCCAGATATATATTGATTTATGTTACAGGGATAAAATATTGATGATGGACTTTTAAATTCATAGATAATAGTAGATTTCATTCTATACGTAACTCTTCTATGAATTATTGTTTCCGCTGCGAATATTGAATTAAAACTTGTTGTCTATTGTATTCTATTAGATTTTTCCCTGTTGAAGACTAACGATAATTTGTTTTATATTATCTTAGTCATAATGTTCTTTACTGGGCTAGTTGAGCTCACCATTTTCCTTGTTGTTCCATTTTTCTTCTCAGGAGGCGAGAATGTAGCGAGTACTAGTCGGGGTGTGGAATGATGGTTCTAGAAGTGGTTCTAGTAGTCCTCACTATTCTGTAAAATAGTGTATTAGTAATTGTAATGAGGACTTATTTGAGTGTGGATATTGTCTTGATGACAATATTTGTATTTAAACTCACAGTTTTTATGTTGTATTAATAAAGTTGTAGTTGTTTCTGTACCATGTATTTTGATGATTCGGAATGGGTGTTGTATACCTATTTTGGGGGCGTCACAATTAAACTAATTAAGTATTTTTTTAAAGTGTAATTAACTATTTAATTATTATTAAGTAATAATTAAATAGAATTAGTGTTATTAAACTAACTATTTATTATTTAATTAAGATTAAATAATAAATAGGGTTAAATAATTAATCAATTATCATTTAATTTATATTAAATAATGATTAAAGAATGTTTAAGTAGATAACTAATTATTTATTATTTAACTTAAATTAAGTAATAAATAATGGTAATTACTTACTTACTTACATGTTATTTAATTAACATAAAATTAATAAATTATTTATTAATTATTTAATTAATATTAAATAATAAATAAGGATAAATATTAATTAATTATTATTTAATTAATGTTAAATAATAATTAAAGACTAATAAGGTTAATAAAGTAATTATTTATTAGTCATAAATAAATAATTAAAGACAAATAAGATTAATAATTTGATTACTCATTATTTAATTAACATTAAATAATAAGTAAACATAATTATAAATAATAACTAAAGGTAATTAATTAATTATTATTTAATTATTATTAAATAGTAATTAAATGAAGATATAGATTATAAAGAGAATTTAAATAACACATTAATTAAAAAATTATAATAAATTGTTTAAGGATTTAATAAGTGTTTATCACTTAAGGAAAATATTATTGATTAATTAAATCATTAACCTAAGATCAATTAAATGTCTTATATGATTAATGATAGTATATTATATTATGTGTGCCTTGTGATTAATTTAATTTGCTTAATAAATAGCATGAGTAAGCGTATAGATATACAATTATACGCAGTACTAATTGATAGATCAACCTTATCAATGTTAGGTCATTCAAAGAATATTAATTAAAGCTAAATAGTTTTAACTCGCTAGACAGACAAGTTTCTAACCTTAAACTTTCTACGTTATTGCAAGTTCTCTAGCTCAAACTTGAATTATTATTCCCAAAGCATATTAATGGATAATTATTGATGATTATTCCATATCCTTAATAATTATTGATATTCGCACTTTGTGCAATTGAATTCATGTTCTATTATTATTGAATTATGAATTAAGTAAAGTTCTGTCATTCATGAACTGTTTATGAGGTAGATCTATGTTAGTTGTATCAGCTAAATCAAGCATGTTTAAATTTGTTAACTCAAATGCGTTTTAAAAGTTATTCCTAATCAAACTCTTGACTGAGAAAAAGAACAATTTTACTAAAGCATTATATTGGGAAAACAATTGTTGCTCGTTTACTAAGTATTTATGCATAATACACCGGGTATGAAAGACTGATCCCCTTGATTACCAAAACTTATGAAAAGGATCAGTTTAAATACTAACAACCTTAGTATATGTTCATGGTTATTCCAAATCACTCAACATCTATTATTCAATTATTCGAATATTCAATTGTTGATTCCTCATTCATGTTCTTTCACAATCGAATTATTTTGTTGAACATTGAAAGTTAAATTCCTTTCTAATCATTATATATCTCCCTTGAACTTAAACTTGTTAAGAAAATTAGTTGCTTACTCTTGCTATATCATGACGTTTATTTCAGCTAAGCCCGGAGGATCGAATAAGAAAGATAAAGGCAAGGGCAAAGTCCAAGAATAACTTAATGTGAATGTTAATTATTATATTACCTGATGGAATTATTTATGCAAACGTTTTGTAATATTAAAGGTGTGTTTAAGTTAAGGTTAAGAAGACCTTGGGATATTGTTGTAAGACTTTATTATAATGAACAATGTATGTTTATTATTCCGCAATAGTTATAGAATGTATATGATGAAGATGGATCGTGAGCATTGAATCTGAAGTTAGAGAATTCGAATTTGGAGGTGTCACATACATAATTGATTATGTTTATTTCATGGACATGTTTATAGACACTGCTACATATGTGGATTAGTTATACAGAAGGGGATTATTATGAACGCACTGAGTGATAGTGCTGCAATGGCTTCCCTCTTTAACAACCTTGGAATGGAAACTACACTCTTTAGTTCATATTATTTAAGAGCATATCTAAAGACAAGAACACATATTGCAGAGTTTCTTGGCACAAATGTAAAGCAACATTCAAACGTGATTATTGCAGCACTCATTAGATGATTGCTTCTACGTAGTGTGGCTGCAATTATATTACTTGTGCTTACTCTGATACAAACCATATGTTCAGTAATTTCCCTATTTTAAATTTTATTATATTTGTTTGATTATATTTGTCCATTGTGTATTAATATAAATTTATCTTTTTAATGAACCCATTCTTCTCTGTGTTCTTCAGTCAATAAAAGATTTTCTCTATCAATTAGTAATACAATGGAAAAGTATATAACAGGTTCGATTAGTACCGCCAAGAGTTTATTCACTTTTGTTGTGGTTTGGTGGCTGCATGGTGGCTTTTTTTGCTATTACTTGTTTACAGTTCAATTGTCGGATAGCTATTTGTTCCCAAGCCCCTACCGTAAAAATAAATAAATAAACTTTTGTCACTATCAATGAGTAATTTTTACTAGATTTTTTTATTCAGTCAAGGAAAGCACCCAGAAACTCACACAAGCAGGGGCAACACAATTTAAATCTGTTAGAAGATATGATATGTTGAAAGATATGTTTCCTTGTTATGTTTCCTAAAATTAGGCTATATGTTTCCTTGTTATGTTTCCTAAAATTAGGCTAACCTAGCTTTATATATAAATTGAATCATATGATAGTGAAGTTGAACAAGTTGCAAGCATAAAGACTATAGTAAATATGACAAATATATAAATTAAGTTTCCATTTAAAAAGAGCATCGTGGAATGGTGTGCTATATTGGAAAAACTCCTCCAATTATAATTGTCTTTGATAAATTAAATAAATCACGCCAAACAAATTATACAATTCCACTAAATAAATTATAACCGCAGAAAATAATAACACGAAAAATAAATTAAACACAAGACATCAGATCTTATGTGGAAAGCCCTTTAAAACTAAGATGTAAAATCCACGGGTCGAACTCCGAAAAATTTCGCTATAATCAACTGTGAGTACAAATAGTCCTTCCAAGTTTTAGAACTAAAAACTTGAAATATTATGAAAATGAAAGAATACAAGAATATCTCAATTTGAGTGAAAACTCAAATTACCTCACCACCTAGAACCTCTGAATTAATTAAAGTCCTCAAACAATTAATTAATCTGAATAGATGACGAAAACTCGTGAATAAACCTTCACAAAACCTCTTGATTTTCTCTCTGCCCACTCACTGTTGTAATATGTGCTTCTTAATTTCTTATGTGCTTATTTACGCCACACCACATGTATTTATATACATGATATACTTCCAATTGTTTATTAGATTTGGAATTGAGCAACCATATGGCTTCCTGCCATATTAACATTCTAATCCACAAAGGATTCTGCCAGTAATGGCTCATGTCATGACCAAGATCATTTTCCAATTTGATGTGGAAATTACCGAGTATGTTATATATATTACAACTCCAATTAGCTTTTGGAAATCTTGCATCACATGCGTGACTTATACAGTTAAAATCGTGTATACCCAATTGGCCAATTCCAATGTTGCTTCGGAATTCCAATTCCTTCTCAATTTCAGAAATCATACGTACCAAATTAAAATAAGATAATCTCATGGTTTTGGACCCCACAAACCCAATAATCTCCCCCTCCAAATCCATGAGAGGGAACTTTCACCGTAACCCCGTCACTTGGAGTCCATCCCGACAAACTCCTTGCAAAACTCCAATTTATCGTGAGTTACAACCTTTGTGAACATGTCTTGGGGGTTCTCATTGGTATGAACTTTCTTCACTTTCATTAATTCATTTTCCATCACTTCTCGAAGCCAGTGATAATAATGAACATCAATGTGCTTGGTAAGATTATGATATGTGGCATTCTTGGTTAAGTCAATTACACTTTGACTATCACAATAAACCACGTACTCATCCTGTGTCAAACCCAACTCTTGAAGAAACCATTTCAACCATAACATCACATCTCCTTGCCTGCTTCCGTAGCGGCTATGACAACCCCAAAATAGGTCCATTCCATCCAACCTATCCTGAGTCGCCAAATACATGGTACAGAAAACAACTACAACTTTATTACAACAATTGTCGTGTAAAATACAACAACACATATGCTGTGAGTTTGGATACAAATATATACCAAATGTGACTCAAGTTTCAACCGTATACATCACCTCACAATGACACCTTACATAAAGGTATAGTCAAAAACTGTTTTAGAAATTAGAATCTTTGGGAAGTGCTCAAGGAAACCTTCGTACATGGGAGGCCATGCGTCTAGGTTATGATAAATATCATATGGCTACAAAATTATCCTTGGTTGACCCAATAGACCCCAAAGAAAAACGAGAAGATTACTATCATATTCTTCCCAATGGTGAGTCTTCTCTTGACTTATCATTATCTTCACTGTCTCTAATTGAGAATTATACTTCAAACAAATACCAAGATTATATAGGTAGTGCCCATAGATATACTCAGCAAGTGGATGAGCACAATCATGTCTTATGATGACACGAGGTTGTATGCCATTAGACATCTTGTATGATAGTGGAAAAACACCCTTCTAACGTTGGGTTCGCTTTATCCTAGATGATTCACCAAATATAACTACTAAATGATGACCACCGTTCTATTCCCTTGTTACCCCCGCTCGACCCAGCTATACTCTTATTACCTGAAAGGAATTGTGAAGCAATAGGGTGAGCACAACTAGCTCAGTAAAGAATATCATGACTAAAGATAATTAAATTATCAATAGCCTTCATCAATAATAAATCAGAGATTTAGAACATATGGTAAATGATAAAAATTTCAACCATAGTTGCAGCGAAACGAGCAATCCATTAGAAGAGTCAAATAGACTATAAAGTCTATTATTTTCTCCATGTTAAAAATCCACCAACAATATTTTATCCCTGTAACATAAATCAACATTTCCTGTCCACAATCATGTGAATAACTCATAATCATATTTATGGTTCTAAATTCCTCTTCTCATCCAGGACAAAGATAATTTTCATCACTTGTCTTTACCTGAAACATCAAAGATCATGGTTATACCAAATCACAGTTCCTGTTCATAATCATACTAATAACTTCATCTTTGCACTACGGCCAAAGATATTCATTTGTATCACCAGTTGGTCATGCTCATCTCAATATCTGTTCATCTTTGTACTACTGGCCAAAGATATTCAACAACATGTCATCTTTGCACTACGGGCCAAAGATATTCATCAACAATTCATCTTTGCACTACAGGCCAAAGATATTCATCAATATTTCATCTTTGCACTACAGGCCAAAGATATTAATATCTCAAAGAAATATATAATCATTTCAGAATTTATATAAACAATAATTATAACCATGTTGATCAATTCACCTTTGCACTTAAGCTAAAGATATTCACTTATAAATTCAATGGTCATGATCATACCAATCAACGATTTAACTTTGCACTACTGGCCAAAGATAACCCATAGTCATGATCATACCAAAAATCTACCTATCTTTACACTCAAGTCAAAGAGAAATATCATCATTAGGGTTATAAAAATGTTATATATAATAATAAAAATAATATGATCAACATCTAGTTTTAATCTCAAGAGTAATATTCGTAAATCAACTATAATTTGGTTAGAAAAAGAAACCAATTTTTATCGTGAATAGTAACTCGTGAATAGTAACTCATGAATAGTAACTCGTGAATAGTAACTCATAAATAGTAAACCCGACACAAAAAGGTAGAAATTCTACAATAAAATCCATACCAGTATTTCGGTATAATGATATTGAAAGAATAATATTTCTTAAGCTTATAAACAATTTATTTAAATTGTTTACACTTTACTAATTAATGCATTTAATCATCATAAAATGCCAACTCTTAAGATTTCATCACCAATAACCAAAATCCTCATCAAAAATCTGCATATAACTCATATATGATTCTCAAGCCATAAAATCATATTTTCTAATTTTTTTTACTTCACAAAACATATTTAATTCATTTACTCATAACTAGACCATTTTCATGAAAAATACCAAATCAGTTCCAAAAATATTTCTTTTCTGGGATTTAGAATAATATAGTCCCATAGTGAACATATATTTTTCTCAGAATTTTTAAAAGTCATTTACTATTTTTCATATGGCCAAAACAGCCGAATATTTAGACATTTATCAAAAATTGTACTTTTATCTAAAAATTCTGAAATTCCCAGAGTATACTTCTATCATATACATGTACTCCCAATAAAAATTTTATCAATTTTGGAGTTAACCACAAGGAATTATAAGCGATTACTTTTAAAATAGTCTTTTCCGGTAAAATTCATAACTCTTAATCTATACATCCAAAAATCACCATTTTTGGACACAATCAAGAAAACTCATCAAAATATCATTTCCAATTTTTCCAGAATTTTCTGAAGGTCAGAAGAATTACGAACTGAAAAACATAATAACTCTTAAAATCCCTTACTATCCCTTACCTCAAAAGAGCAGTACTTCTGATCGGTATGCAAAGCCGAAGGAAACTTGCACTGAATAGCAACTCTCAAAGTATCTAAATACTCACAAAATATGCTTCATAATATAGAGAGAGAAAGAGAGAAAGCTTATGTTTCTGGTGTGATTTTCAATTCTAACTTAGCCCTCTATTTATAGGAAAATTTTAGTAGGCTTGACCTGCAACCTGATGGCTTTACCTGCTACTATTCCCACCCACCACATTTGAAATATAATTCAGCACATTTCTTCACCAACCACAAGTGGGGCCCACAAATTCTAGAATTTTCCACCAAAATGATTAACTCCGAAAATTCAACAATTTCTGAACCAGTCATCTCGTAAAATTCATAACAAATTATACGTTCATTTTTAACGGTTCAAAATTTGTGGACATATACTCAACTTTTATATGTATAACATATCCAAAAATTACCACGATCCAACGGTCGGATTAAAAATTACAACCCCCGCAAAATATCTTAAAAACCCTAACTTTTAATACCTCCATTCCGACAAAAATACGGATAAAAATCTCAACATTAACTCCTTCATTTTTTAACCACAAAAATATATCCCTCATTTATATCCACATAAAATAAATATTTCCTTATCATATGAATCAATAATTAATTATTCACAAATAATATTATAGAATCACATTTATGACAACCAGGCCGTTCCCAGGAAAGAGGGGGCTTTCCAATAAGAATTTTTCCTTACTGGCGCGCAATTAGGTGACAAAACCTCTCCTTAGACAGAACTTTCTAGACATTGCCAATAATGTTATCTAATAATATTATTCAAATAATATGAATTATTGATCTGATAATGGAAAATACTATGCAGTGACAATTATTGAACAACAATAATATAAAATTTCAACGTAGCAATTATTGAATCAATAAAATAAAATATTAAACAGTAATTAATGTAACAATTATTGAGTAGTGCCTTCTTACGTAAGAATCAATAATTTCAAAAATACTATGCAATATCGTGTGCTACTGTGCAATAACGCGTAATACTGTATTTTAACCACGGGGTATTCCAATAGTATTAACGGTAACAACTACGCCGTTATTTGTAAAAACTCAAATTTGTCGTTTTCTTCACCCGACAGTTATTCGTTATGGGGCCCACAAATAGCTGCGCCGTCGTACGAATATTCCCCGACAGAAAGAATATTCCACGACCAAACGAATATTCTCCGACAACAATGATTATTTTATAACCACTTGCTTATTTTGAAAAAAAATCATATTTCACCCATAACTTTAAACTTTTATCAATTTAACCATTAACTGAATTGTAATTATAAGAAAAATTGAATACTTTTATTTCATAAAATTCGGGGTCTTACAGCGGCGATGTATTCCGACTTAGTTGTAGACAAAGCAATAAACTTCTGTAACTTGGACTACCA
The DNA here is from genome assembly GCA_016801055.1 of Panax notoginseng. Taxonomy (NCBI): domain Eukaryota; kingdom Viridiplantae; phylum Streptophyta; class Magnoliopsida; order Apiales; family Araliaceae; genus Panax; species Panax notoginseng. The sequence continues at coordinate 214,451,699 of CM029017.1, read as the reverse complement.
TGATTTAGCACCCCCTATAAAAGTAAACAAATATCGCGAAGTAGACATTTTCTCTTTAGAAGTTGTCATGTCTGCATCTGTAAACCCTCCAAGACTGGACTAGAACCACCAAAACCCAAACACAAACTGGAAGTAGCTTTCAAGTATCTAAGAATCTACTTAACTGCTTCCCAATGTTCTTTATCAAGATTTGACAAATAACTGCTCACAGCGCCAACTGCATGAGCAATATATGGCCGTTTATAAATCATCGCATACATAAGATTCCCTACAGCAGAGGAGTAGGGAACTGCTTCCATATCATCTCTCCATTCCTTAGTAGAAAGACACATGTGCTTTGTCAACTTAATATGATTGGCCAGTGGTGTGTTAACTGGCTTACATTACCCATGTTGAACCTTGCAAGCACCTGTTCAATATACTTCTCTCGTGACAACCACAACCTTTTGGCTTTTTTGTCACGAGCAATCTTCATGCCCAAAATCTGCTTAGTTGGGCCTAAGTCCTTCATATCAAAGGACTTGAATAACTCATTCTTGAGCCTATGAATCATGTTAGCATCTTGCCCAACTATCAACATATCAACTACATATAGCAACAAAATAACAAAGTTACCATCCGAGAACTTTTTAACATACACACAATGATCTGCAATTGTTCTATTGTAACTTGATCCATCATGAATAAATCAAATTTCATATGCCTGCCTTGGGACTTGTTTCAAACCGTACAAACTTTTCTTCAACCTGCAAACCAAGTGCTCTTTCCCTTTAACTTCAAATCTCTCGGGCTGCTCCATATAAATTTCCTCCTTCAAGTCACCATGAAGGAATGCAGTTTTCACATCTAGTTGTTCAAGATTAAGATCCATACTAGCTACTAATCCTAACACTGCTCGAATATTAGTCATCTTCACAACTGGAGAAAAAATCTCATCGAAGTCAATACCTTGCTTTTGAGTAAAACCCTTGACGACCAACCGAGCCTTATACTTCACTAGTTTTTCACCATCCTTTTTCAGCTTGAACACCCATTTATTCTTCAATGTTTTCCAGCCTTTCGGAAGTGTAGTAAGCTCATAAGTGTTATTCTTGTGCAACGAATCCATCTCATCCCGCATAGCTCTCAGCCAATTGCTCTTCCCCTTATAAGTCTTAACTTCCAGAAAATTTTCTGGTTCCCCCTCCTCAGCAACTAAAAGATATTCAGATGAAGGATACCTGACTGATGGCACAGGTTCTCTCGTGGATCTTCTTGGCTAAGGTTCTTCAATATCAAGATGTGGGGCTACTCCCCCTGCTCAACACTCTCTGCATCTGACCTATCACCATCGTGAAAATCTGTATCAGTCACATCTTCATTCTGACCTCCTCAACCTGTGGCATTCTATAATGGCGAAAGAACTTCGCTAACTCTAATATCTCTGGGCTATGTAACATTATCAAAATCCTCAAAATTCTGGTTCTCATGAAACACCACATTTCTGCTTCTGAATAATTTCCTCTGAACTAAATCCCATAACCTATACCCAAACTCTGCATCTCCATAGCAAACAAACACACATGGAGTAGATATGTCATTAAACTTCGATCTTTGTTCCTTAGGGATATGTGCAAAGGCTTTGCATCCAAATACCGTCAAATAAGAATAGGACCCATCCTTACTGTGACGCCCCCAAAATAGGTATACAACACCCATTCTGAGTCATCAAAATACATGGTACAGAAACAACTACAACTTTATTAATACAACATAAAAACTGTGAGTTTAAATACAAATATTGTCATCTAGACAATATCCACACTCAAATAAGTTCTCATTACAATTACTAATACACTATTTTATAGAATAGTGAGGACTACTAGAACCACTTCTAGAACCATCATTCCACACCCCGACTAGTACTCGCTACATTCTCGCCTCCTGAGAAGAAAAATGGAACAACAAGGAAAAGGGTGAGCTCAACTAGCCCAGTAAAGAACATTATGACTAAGATAATATAAAACAAATTATCGTTAGTCTTCAATAGGGAAAAATCTAATAGAATACAATAGACAACAAGTTTTAATTCAATATTCGCAGCGGAAACAATAATTCATAGAAGAGTTACGTAGAGAATGAAATCTACTATTATCTATGAATTTAAAAGTTCATCATTAATATTTTATCCCTGTAACATAAATCAATATATATCTGGAATCAAATATTCATCTTTGCACTACAGGCCAAAGATATTCACCAGTTGGTCATGTTCATCTAAACACCTATTCATCTTTGTACTACGGACCAAAGATATTCATCAAAAATCATTAATCTTTGCACTACAGGCCAAAGATATTCAATTATATCATCATTTAGGACTGAGGATGATGAAAAATATTTTAAAGAAAGCGAATCCAGTGAAATAAAAGAATATATATTAAGGATTCGTATTTCAGCTATTCCATGTCCAAAAATACCTCATAAATAATTATAGTGGAGTAAAATTTAAGAATGATCAAAATATGGATACAATCAAAGCTAGTATCCATAATAGATATTTTGGACAAAAAGAAAAAAAATTTATTTTTCGGTGAATAGTGCCGTATTCGTGAATAGTGTCGTATACGTGAAAAGTAACCCCGACACAAAAAATTCTAAACTTGATAAAAAGTTCAGATCAATACTTCGGCATAATGATATTGAAGAAAATAATATCATTTAAGAAGAAATAATATCCCTTACCTCGTAAAAATAGTACCTCTAGTTGAAACACCGGATATAGGCTATGACTTGAACTTGCACCGTATAGCAACACTCAAAGTATTAAAATACTCACAAGAATATGCTCAATATATCGAGAGAGAAAGAGAGAGAAAACTTCAGTTTTTGGTGTGATTTTCAATTCTAACCTAAGCACCCTATTTATAGGAAAATGCTTAGAACATCAAAGTAAAAAATTTAATAATAATAATTATTATTTTTCTAAAATCTCCTACGCACACCAGCTGAATTCAAACATCAACCACCCACTCAAAAAAGTAAGAAAAATATTTTTCATAAATAAAATATTTAAAACTTCCAAAAATCAATTATTTCGAAACTTCGTAACTTCAATAATTCATAATAAATAGCTCTTTTATCAGAAAAATTCAAACCTCATGTCCTTTTCATAGGAAATTCCATTACCTACAACTTTACAGAAGAAAATTTTTCTAAATTCCAAACAGAAATTGACCAAAATCCACAAACGGGAGATTTTACAAGTTATAATCAAATTTCAGTCAAGAAATGGGCCCATAGACATGTTTAACACATTTTAAACAAATTTTGTAACAAAAATACTCTTTCTCCTCATATACTCATATATTTCACATTCATTGTAAAAATATCATCATTATATTATAATAATATAATAAAATATTATTTTATCAGAAAAGATAAAATATCGATTTTCTACAATTGTCACTTTAAAAATTTTCTCCATCTATATCCACATAAAATGAATATTTTTCTCATCATATAAATCAATAATTAATTATTCATAAATAATATTACAGAATCACAATACTGACAATCAGGCAGTTCCCAAGAAAGAAGGGGCTTTCCAATAAGGATCTCTCCTTACTGGCGCGCAATTAGATGACCAAACCTCTCCTTAGACAGAACTTTCTAGACATTGTCAATAATGTTATCCGATAATATTATTCAGATAATATGAATTATTGCTCCGATAATGGAAAATATTGTGTAGTGATAATTATTGAATAACAGTAATATAAAATATCAATGCAACAATTATTGAATCAATAAAATAAAATACTGAACAATAATTACTGTAACAATTATTGAGTAGTGCATTCTTACGTAAGAATCAATAATTGTTGCAATACCGTGTGTTACTGTGCAACAATGCGTATTACTGTGTTTTGACTACATGGTATTTCAACAGTATTAACGGTAACAACTACGTTGTTATTTATAAACAACTTATACTTGTCGTTTTCTTCATCCAATCACTTTTCGTTATGGGGCCCACAAAAGACTGCGCCGTCGTACGAATATTCCCCGACAGGAAGAATATTCCACGACCAAACGAATATTTCCCGACAACAATGAATATTTTATAACCACTTGCTTATTTAAACTATTTGCGCATTTTACCCATAACTAACCTCATTAATCAATTCAACCCTTACTATTTCAAAATAATAAATAGAGAAAATTAAATTTCATTTATTAATAATTTGGGGTCTTACAACCTCCCCTCCTTATGAAATTTCGTCCTCGAAATTGACGTACGTACCTAGTATTTCGAAAAGATGAGGATACCTCGCTTTCATTTCCGTTTCTAACTCCTAGGTCATTTCTTCAATAGCATGGTTCCTCCACAAAACTTTAACTTGTGGTATGACCTTTGTGCGTAGGGCATGCTCTTTTCTATCCAAGATCTTGACAGGTACCTCCTCGTACGTTAAGTCTTCAGCTATCTCGTCCGGTTCTAACTCAATGACATGGTTTGGGTCTTTCACATATTTACGAAGCACAAATATATGAAAAATATTATGAACACGAGACATACTTGGAGGTAACGCGAGTCTATAGGCCACGTTTCCTACTCGATCAAGAATCTAAAATGGACTAATAAATCATGGATTGAGCTTTCCTCTTTTCCCAAATCTTGTAACACCCTTCCATGGAGCCACACACAATAATACATGATCCCCAATATTAAATTTCACGTCCTTTCGATGAAGATCCGCATAACTCTTTTGTCAATCCTGTGCCGTTTGTATACGTTGTCGAATCATTTGGATCTTTTCCGTAGTCATACGTACCAACTCGGGTCCCAATAATGTTGCTTCTCCCACCTCATCCCAACATATTGGAGAGCGACACTTTCGTCCATATAATGCTTCAAATGGAGCCATACCTATACTTGCCTGATAATTGTTGTTGTAGGAGAATTCCACCAATGGTAGGTACTTATCCCAACTTCCTTTGAAATCTAGGATATAAAATCTTAATAGATCTTCAAGAGTTTGAATAGTCCTCTCTGATTGCCCGTCCGTTTGAGGATGGTATGCCGAACTGAATCGTAAATCCGTGCCCATAGTTTTTTGCAAGCTAACCCAAAATCTTGAAGTGAATCTTGGGTCACGATCCGAAACTATGGATACTGGCATGCCATATAACCTCACAATCTCATTTACGTACATACTAGCAAGACATTCGAGGGAATAAGTCTCCCGTATTGGTAAGAAATGAGCAGACTTGGTTAATCTATCAACAATAACCCAAATAACATTTATGTCTTGAGAAACCGTGGGAAGACCCGTAACAAAATCTATGGTAATTTGTTCCCGCTTCCATTTCAGAATCTCAAGTGGTTGCAATGGGCCCTTAGGCACTTGATGGTCCGCCTTTACACGTTGACAAGTTAAACACCGCGAGATAAACTTTGCAATCTCTCTCTTCATATTGTTCCACCAAAATGTATGTCAAAGATCACGATACATTTTGGTACTTCCAAGATGGATTGCAAATGGTGTATTGTGTGCCTCCATCATGATCTTGTACTTTAAATCAGAATCATTAGGAACAAAAAATCTGGAGTGGACTCGAAGTATTCCTTCTTCATCGATTCTTGCTTCTGGAATAACACTTTCTTGCACTTTCTTCTTCATACGCACCAGCTCCGGGTCAGTGGCTTGAGCAACTTTAACTTTTTCGATTAAAGTTGGTTCTATACGTATACTTGACATCATTGCATGGGTCCCCAGAGTCTTGAATTCTATCTTCATCTTTTGTAAATCACACCAAATGGGCCTTTGTGTTGACAACATCGCACTTGTTCCAGCGTATGATCTTCTACTCAATGCGTCGGCTACCACGTTCGCTTTTCCAGGATGGTATTGAATGGTATGGTCATAGTCTTTCAACAGCTTGAGCCAACGTCGTTGCCGCATGTTGAGTTCTTTTTGGGTGAAGAAATATTTGAGGCTTTTATGGTTTGAATATATCTCCACTTTCTCCCCATATAGATAGTGCCTCCAGATCTTTAGCACGAAAATGACTGCTGCCAACTCTAGATCATGAGTAGAATAATTCCTCTCATATTCTTTAAGTTGTCGTGAGGCATAGGCTTTAACTTTCCCACGTTGCATGAGAACACATCCTAGCCGTTTGCCTGAAGCATCGTTGTAGATAACAAATCCATCCGAACCAGATGGTATGGTCAAAACAGGTGCCGAAATGAGTCTCTTCTTAAGCTCGTGGAAACTCTTCTTACATTCCTCGCTCCATACGAATTTGCTATCTTTTCGAGTCAGCTGAGTTAATGGAGTAGCGATTCGAGAAAATCCTTCCATAAATCTCCTATAATAACCAGCTAAGCCCAGAAAGCTACGTACTTCGGTCACCGACTTCGGTTGTTCCCAACTTTGTATTGCTTCAATCTTCGCCGGGTCAACAGATATTCCATGCTTTGACACTACGTGCCCAAGGAATGCTACTTCCTCAAGCCATAACTCGCATTTCTTCAACTTGGCATATAACTTATTTTCACGAAGCCTTTGGAGTACCAGCTTCAAATGGTGCTCATGATCTTCACGACTTTTGGAATATATGAGGATGTCATCAATAAAGACAACAACGAACTGATCCAAATATTCCTTAAATACTCGGTTCATCATATCTATGAAAGCTGCAGGAGCATTAGTCAATCCAAAAGACATGACTAAGAATTCATAATACCCGTACCGAGTTCTAAAGGTAGTCTTTGGAATATCCTCAGTTCTAATCTTCAGCTGATGATATCCAGAACGAAGATCAATTTTTGAAAAGAAATGTGCTCCTTGTAACTGGTCAAACAGGTCATCAATATGAGATAGTGGATACCTATTCTTAATAGTGAAATGGTTTAATTCCCGATAGTCGATACAAAGTCGTATACTCCCGTCTTTCTTCTTTACGAATAAAACAGGAGCACCCCAAGGAGATGTACTAGGACGAATGAAACCGATGTCCAACAACTCATGTAGTTGGACCTTTAACTCCTGAAGTTCAATAGGAGCCATTCGATATGGGGTTTTAGAAATGGGTTTTGTACCAGGTTCAAGATCAATAAAGAATTCAACTTCACGTTCTGGGGTAGACCGGGAAGTTCTTCAGGAAATACGTCAGGAAAGTCAATAACAACATGAATATTATTCAAATATGACGTGTCTTTATTCAAATCCATAACATGAGCTAAGAAAGCTTGACATCCGTTTTTTAATAAACGAATAGCTAAGAAAGCTTGACATTCGCACAACAGGTTGCTTAGGAATATGAAAACTAACAACCTTACGAAAATAATCAATTTTGGCATGATGAGTAGTTAAACAATCAATCCCTAAAATCACGTCTAATGCAAGTATCTTTAAAGAGATAAGGTCAACAGGTAAAGTGATGGTGCCAACTTGGATCAAACAAGATTTATAAACAGTGGATGTGATGAAAGTTTCTCCTAACGGAGTCTCCACAGATAAATCAAAGTCCAATTTCTCAGGTGTCAAGTTTAAACGTTGAGCACAAGCAGGAGAGATAAATGAATGGGTAGCACCGGTATCTAGTAAGGTATAAACTTCGCATGAATTTATGATTAGCTTACCTGTGATCACCTCGTTTGGGTTCCTCGCATGTTGACCAGTCACGACAAACGCTCTTCCAGGAACCGTTGACTTTGACTTTTCTGGGATAGCCTTTTGAGTCACCATCCCCGCTGGACTTGGTTTTGTTACAGTGCAATCTCGAGCGATATGTCCTTCCTTTCCACAGTTATAACATACCTTAAACTGTTGTGGGCAGTTTGGGCTGATATGTCCTTCTTTCCCGCACTTATAGCATATGACCGGTGGTCGTTCTCCTCCCTTGGAACTAGTTGCTACTGGTGCTGACGTCTTCGTATTGTCATTGTTGAATCTCCTCTTTTTAAAATCTCCTCTCGACTCGCTTCTTCTATTTTTATGGCCATGATTACCCCCAGAGTGGTTGCCGCTCTTGTCCGTATTCTTCTTTCTCCGTTGTTTATCGTTGTTCTGATGACTGCTGTCACCAGTATGATCCTGGTTGTGGTCCCTCGGTTGAATGTACTCGTTATCTCCCTCTAATAATTGAGCCCTATTGACAACATCTGAATAGAGAGAAAATTTATGTGAAATGAGATATTGACGTATGCTGGGTTTCAAACCTCTAAGAAACATCCGTGTCATACGTTCCTCATTCTCCACCAAATGAGGTGCAAACCTGGACAACTCTGCAAATTTCGCCTCGTACTGGGACACCGTTATGTTATTCTGCTCCAGTATAATAAACTCTACCTCTTTCATATGATGAATACTTTCAGAAAAGTACTTGTCATTGAACAGTTTTTGAAATGTTTCCCAAGACATGCTAAGTGCGGCTGAATGGGTACGCTTTACAGATTCCCACCAGTAATCTGCCTCATTACGGAACATAAAGGTGACGAATGGAACCTTCTGTTCCTCTGTTCATCCCAAGACATCGAATATTTAGGTAATTTGTTTGACCCACGTCTCCGCCTTAATCAGATCCTGCTTTCCCCAGAATTCTGGTGGTCCCAACTCCTTGAACTGCTTGGCTGTGACAAACCGTGAATTGCTATCATTTCCTCCTGTATATTGAACACGAGTCTCCCTCGTCTGATTTTGCATGAACTGTAAAAAGCTTCTAAACATCCCATCGTTCATCATCTGCTCAGTGGTGTTGTACACAGGAGGAACATTGCCAGCCTGTTGCACGTTCTCCTCGTTGGTGAGTACAGGCGTCTCCACGGTTTCGTTTACTCCACTGTTAACATTCTCAGTTGCCATTCTTAAATACTGCCATAAAACAATGGTTAATTAAACAAATTAACAAATCACAAAATACCCCTATATTATGACTGACCAACAAATAAGCTTAGGTATGACACACTAGCGAAGGATTTACTCGTCTCTCCCCTCCTAGTACTATTCCCCGATCTCTGCCAGAGACCATATCCCTAAGCTCTGATACCAACTGTGACGCCCCCAAAATAGGTATACAACACCCATTCTGAGTCGTCAAAATACATGGTACAGAAACAACTACAACTTTATTAATACAACATAAAAACTATGAGTTTAAATATAAATATTGTCATCTAGACAATATTCACACTCAAATAAGTCCTCATTACAATTACTAATACACTATTTTGTAGAACAGTGAGGACTACTAGAACCACTTCTAGAACCATCATTCCACACCCCGACTAGTACTCGCTACATTCTCGCCTCCTGAGAAGAAAAACGGAACAACAAGAAAAAGGGTGAGCTCAACTAGCCCAGTAAAGAACATTATGACTAAGATAATATAAAATAAATTATCGTTAGTCTTCAACAAGAAAAAATCTAATAGAATACAATAGACAACAAGTTTTAATTCAATATTCGCAGCGGAAACAATAATTCATAGAAGAGTTACGTAGAGAATGAAATCTACTATTATCTATGAATTTAAAAGTTCATCATCAATATTTTATCCCTGTAACATAAATTAATATGTATCTGGAATCAAATATTCATCTTTGCACTACAGGTCAAAGATATTCACCAGTTGGTCATGTTCATCTAAACACCTGTTCATCTTTGCACTACGGGCCAAAGATATTCATCAGAAATCATTAATTTTTGCACTATAGGCCAAAGATATTCAATTATATCATCATTTAGGACTGAGGATGATGAAAAATATTTTTAAAAAATGAATCCAGTGAAACAAAATAATAAATATTAAGGATTCGTATTTCAGCTATTCCATGTCCAAAAATACCTCATAAATAATTATAGTGGAGTAAAATTCAAGAATGATCAAAACATGGATACAATCAAAGCTAGTATTCATAATAGATATTTTGGATAAAAAGAAGAAAAATTTATTTTTTGGTGAATAGTGTCGTATTCGTGAATAGTACCGTATACGTGAATAGTAATCCCGACACAAAAAGTTTCAAATTTGATAAAAAGTCCAGATCAATACTTCGGCATAATGATATTGAAGAAAATAATATCATTTAAGAAGAAATAATATCCCTTACCTCGTAAAAACAGTACTTCTAGTTGAAACACCGGATATAGGCTATGACTTGAACTTGCACCGTATAGCAACACTCAAAGTATTAAAATACTTACAAGAATACGCTCAATATATCGAGAGAGAAAGAGAGAGAAAACTTCAGTTTCTGGTGTGATTTTCAATTCTAACATAAGCACCCTATTTATAGAAAAATGCTTAGAACACCACAGCAGAAAATTTAATAATTATTATTATTATTTTGCTAAATTCTCCTACGCACACCAGCTGAATTCAAACATCAACCACCCACTCAAAAAAAGTAAGAAAAATGTTTTTCATAAATAAAATATTTAAAACTTCCAAAAATCAATTATTTCGGAACTTCGGAACTTCAATAATTCATAATAAATAGCCCTTTTATCATAAAAATTCAAATTTCATGTCCTTTTCATAGGAAATTCTATTATCTACAACTTTACAGAAGAAATTTTTTTTAAAATTCCAAACAGAAATTTACCGAAATCCATAAACGGACGATTTTACAAGCTATAATCAAATTTCAGTCAAGAAATGGGCCCACAGACATGTTTAACATGTTTTAAATAACTTTTGCAACAAAAATACTCTTCCTCCTCATATACTCATATATCCCACATTCATTGTAAAAATGTCATCATTATATTATAATAATATAATAAAATATTATTTTATCAGAAAAGATAAAATATCGATTTTCAACAATTGTCACTTTAAAAATTTTCTCCATCTATATTCACATAAAATGAATATTTTCCTCATCATATAAATTAATAATTAATTATTTACAAATAATATTACAGAATCATAATACTGACAACCAGGCAGTTCCCAAGAAAGAAGGGGTTTTTCAATAAGGATCTCTCCTTACTGGCGCGCAACTAGATGACCAAACCTCTCCTTAGACAGAACTTTCTAGACATTGCCAATAATGTTATCCGATAATATTATTCAGATAATATGAATTATTGCTCCGATAATGAAAAATATTGTGTAGTGACAATTATTGAATAACAGTAATATAAAATATCAATGCAACAATTATTGAATCAATAAAATAAAATACTGAACAGTAATTACTGTAACAATTATTGAGTAGTGCCTTCTTACGTAAGAATCAATAACTGGTGCAATACCGTGTGTTACTGTGCAACAACGCGTATTACTGTGTTTTGACCACTAGGTATTCCAACAGTATTAACGGTAACAACTACATCGTTATTTATAAACAACTTATACTTGTCATTTTTTTCATCTAATCACTTTCCATTATGGGGCCCACAAAAGACTGTGTCGTCGTACGAATATTCCCCGACAGGAAGAATATTCCACGACCAAACGAATATTCCCTGACAACAATGAATATTTTATAACCACTTGCTTATTTAAACTATTTGCGCATTTTACCCATAACTAACCTCATTATTCAATTCAACCCTTACTATTTCAAAATAATAAATAGAGGAAATTAAATTTCATTTATTAATAATTTGGGGTCTTACACTTACCACTACAAATCATCTCTAGAATTTGAAAATCCAACGGTGCTGATGGAGATCTATTAATTAGGTAACAAGCAGTACGAATAGTTTCGCTCCAAAATAACTTAGGCATCTTAGCTATTCTCAACAAGCATCGAACTCACTCAAGAATAGTGCAGTTCATTCTCTCAGCCGCACACTATTATGTTGTGGGGTGTCAGGAACTGTCTCCTCATGTCGAATGTCGTGTTTAGCATAATATGTTGTAAAGTCCTTTGAACTGTATTCCCCTTCGTTGTTACTGCGAAGACACTTCAATAATTTTTCAGTCTCTCTTTCAGCCATATCATGGAAACTTTGAAAATGTTGGAATACCTAGTCTTTTATTTTCAACAAAAACACCCACACCTTATGTGAAACATCATTAACAAAAGTAACAAAATATCTATTTCCACCTAATGACTCAACCTCAATGTGACCACATACAACAGAATATACTCTCTCAAGTAACTTAGATTTTCTTTTAGATGATCTACTAAAAGAAATTCTATTTTGTTTACCAAATGAAAAATAATCGCAAGGGTTTAATATAATACCTTTAGTAAATGGAATGAGGGACCTCTTTGCTAACATCTGCAACCCTTTCTCACTCATGTACCCAAGCCTTTTATGCCATAGATTCGGTGAAGTTTCATCTTCAATTGCATTCAACTCGCTAGAACATACCTTCACATGAGTTTTGTATAATGAGCAACAAGCAGTACCTCTAGCGACTACCATCGAACCCTTGGTAAGCTTCCACTTTCCACTGCCGAAGTGATTCTCATAGCCTTCTCTATCCAAGGACATACCAAAAATCAAGTTGAGGCGCAAATCTAAGACATGTCTAACATCCCTCAAAGTAATAGTGCAACCTACATCTGTCTGTATACAAACATCGCCAATTTCAGCAATCTTGGACTGATCAGTGTTACCCATTCTCACAAACCTAAAGTCTCCAGCTTTGTACGTTGTGTAGAATTCTCTCTTGGGAGTTGTGTGATACGAAGCACCTATATCAATAACCCAATCAATCTTGTGATCAACAACATGTAAGCATTTTTCTTCCCCGAACGAAAGAAGTACAACATCCTCAGTAGTTATAGCTGCAGTATTCTTCTCTTAACCTTCCCTTGTTAATCACCAGATTTCTGCTTGTCTAACCAGATCCTGTAGTTTCTTTTGAAGTGACCTTAATTGTTGCAATGAAAACACCTGTATGTAACACATTCTCTAGTCTTTGAATTGCTTCTATGATTTCTTGAATTTTTTCTTTTGGTGCGATTCATGTTTCCCTTGTGAGATTCATTTAAGTTACTTCTACCCCTGTTCTCTGCCATAAGTGCTTGTGTCTCAAAATTCAAACCCTACTCCTTTCGCCTTGTTTCCTCGTTGTGTATGCTGTCCTTAACCATCTGCATGGTTATCTTTCCTTCTAGAGCTGAATTGCTTAGTGACACAATCAAAGTTTCCCAACTGTTAGGCAACGAACTAAGAAGCAAGAATGCCTGAATCTCGTCCTCAAGATTCAATTTCATGGTAGACAACTGGTTCACCAATCCCTAGAACTCACTCATATGCTCGGCTACACTGTTATCATCTTTATACGTCAGGTTCACGATCTTTCGAATCACAAAGGTCTTATTCTGAGCATTCTTTTTCTCGTACATGGACTCTAATTAGTCTAAATTAAAGTGTATAAGAATTCGCTTCCTGTAAAACATGGTGGAACAAAATCTGATCGATCCACTGTCGGATGTGATCGATCGTCTTCCTGTTCATCTTTTCCAATCAGCCTCTATCTTGTCCGCTGGCTTTTTCCCCTTAAAATCCAATGGATCATAAAAATCCTTGCAGTAAAGGATGTTTTCCATTCTAGGCTTCCAAATCGAAAAATTAGATGATGAAAATTTAATCATGGCGTCGCTTGATTCCTCCATTTAATTTATCACAAAACAACTGCGCAAAGAACCTTGCTCTTAATATCACTTTGTTGGAAAAACTCCACAAATTATAACTGTCTTTGATAAATTAAATAAATCACGCCAAGTAAATAATGCAATTTCACCAAATAAATTATAACCGCAAAAAATAATAACACAAAAAATAAATTAAACATGACACCAGATCTTACGTGAAAAACTCTCTAAAACTAAGGTAAAAATCACGAGTCGAACTCCGAAAAATTCCATAATAATCAACTGTGAGTACGAATTGGGATTCACCGCTCTGCACAGGGTAATTCCGAACTCGATGTTGGATTCTCCCAATTGTTGTCCAAAAAGCGAAATCCATTTCATCTATTTTGACCTTATTGGATCGGACGTCTTTTTCTACAATATCTACGCGTCATGCGGCTCTTACCCATGCATTATCTATTCTCCTTCGTTCAGTTGTTTCTTCTTTCATCAGAATTTTGATCATAGCATTCTCCGATTCCAGCTCTAATATCTTATACTCTGCCAAAGAGTGTTTCTGTTCAAGCATCGCACATCGGGTAACACAAATTTGAATTATTATATCTCTTTGCTCCACGACCGTCTGCCGTTCTTCAGCCTGCTCTTCTAACTCATGGATACGATTTTGTAATTCTAAATTTTGATCATAAAATTCTTCTAATAAATTCTCCTCAGGTTCCTCTTCTTCCTCTTCTTCCTCGCTCTCAGCTGCTACCTCTACAACTAGCTCGGGTGCAACTATTAGTTCTTCACTCACCACGTAGATATCTCTAATTTCTTCTTCGTCTGATATCACATTAACTTGGTTAGTGAGTAAAGGTGTCTCAATGGTCTCATTCACTCCAGTGTTAACATTTTTAGCTGCCATTTTCAAACACTACAACAAAATAAAGGTTAATTAACATGTAACATATTATCCCTATACTCTGACCGACCAAATAAATACCAAATAAACTTAGGTAGGTCATACTAGCGAAGGAATTTCCCGTCTCTCCCCTCCTAGTTCTAGTCTCACATCTTAGCCAGGGATCATATCCCTAAGCTTTGATACCAACTGTGACGCCCCCAAAATAGGTATACATCACCCATCTTGAGTCGCCAAATATATGGTACAGAATTCAAATGCAAACTTAATTATACAACAGTCGTGTAAAATATGACTAAACATATGCTGTGAGTTTTAATACAAATATTGTCATCTAGACAGTATTTAAACTCAAAATAAGTCCTCAATACATTTATTAACACACTATTTTATAGAATAGTGAAGACTACTAATGCTATCCTCTGGACTGTCACTCCGTTCCCCGACTAGTCCCTGCTACGTTCTCATTTCCTGAAGAGAATAATGAAAGTAAAAGGGTGAGCTCAACTAGCCCAGTAAGAAATATTATGACTAAGATAATGCAGAATAAATTATCATTAGCCTTCAACAGTGTTAAACTGATAAAATATAACAAACATCAAGTTTAACTGCAGCGGAACAAGCAATCCATTAAAAGAGTCAAGTAGAGAATAAAATCTACTATCTTTTATGATTTAAAAGGTTTTTTTATCACTTTTATCGTTGAGACTCTGCTTAATAAATAATCCACATCATCAAATCATCCCTGCACTACAGGCCAAGGATATTCCTTAGTATCACGACCACGAATTATCCATGCACTACGGGCCAAAGATAATCATGTTTTCATCAACGGTCCTGATCATGCCATAAAACAATTCATCTTTTCACCATTGGCTGAAGAGAATCCAGAGCCATAATCATACCAAAAATTATCCATCAATGCACTACGGGCCAATGAGGACTTTTTTTCCACATCATTTGTAACATTACAGTCATGATTATACCGAATAATCCCTGGCCATAATCATACCAAGTCCATCTATGCACTACAGGCCACAGATGACTTTCAATATAATATAAACATGAGGATGATGACAATGATATAAAAATTCAATAAAACAAGTTCAAAAATTAATTTATCCAGTAACTAATAACGTCCAAATTGTCAATATGATACTTCTTTATAGAGTAAAATTCAAGAATGCTCAAAAGAATATTTCCATGAAAAGATACTGGATGAAGCGCAAATATCATGGATATTCCACTAATTTTATGGAGTATAAAAATCAAAACTTTAACCAACTGAGAAAGAATGGAATAACAAAAAAAATCACCAGGCTTGCGATAAACCGCACAGACAGGTTATTCCAATAGAATAATAAATAACGAAACCAGGTCATGCGTAAAGCACAGACAGGATGTTCCAACAGAATGATAAAGAATGGAACCAAGTCATACGTAATCCGCACAGACAGGATGTTCCAACAGAATAATAAAGAATGGAATAACAACAGAATTCACCAGGCATGCGATAGACCGCACAGACAGTTTGTTTCAGCAGAATAATAAAGAATGGAATAACAGAAGAATTTCACCATGTATACGGTAGTCCGCGTATACAGGTTATTCCAACAGAATAATAAGGAATAGAATAACAATAATTCTCTTCATGAATATGAAAGAATAATACCTCTTACGAGTACAACAAATAATATCTCTTACTTTTGAAAGAAGAGTATTCCGACTGGTAGGGCGAGGATATACTCGAAGAAAACTTGTACTACGCTCAAAGTTTTCTTAAACTCTTAAAGAAATACGCTCAAGATTATAGAAGAAGAACTCTCTCTATAGTTTCTCTCTCTAGAGTTTCAGTGAATTCGTAAGAAATAATGAAGGAATGAGCTTCTATTTATAGAAGAATGGACTGCATAGTAACTAATTCATGAACGGTCCAGATTGATTTACTTTTAATCGGACGATCCGTATTTAAAGCAAAATCTTTTAAATTAAATATAATATATTCTATTTATAATCTAATAAAACGAATAACTTTATAAAAGTATTATGTTTTATATAAAAAGATTTTAATATGTAAAATACTATGCATGCATTATGCAACACTATGCAGGCACTATGCAACACTATGCATAATAAAATATAATATATTTTAATTATTGTCTAATAAAATAAATAACTTTATAAAAGTATTCTGTTTTATATAAAAAGATTTTACTATACAAAACACTATGCATAATAGAATATTATATATTTTATTTATAGTTTAATAAAACGAATAACTTTATAAAAGTATTCTGTTTTATATAAAAAGTTTTTCTGTTTTATTACATTAATAATAGTAATAAAACAAAACCGAGTGACTTATCACGTAAGCATCAATAATCAATACCGTGTGCTACTATGCAACCACGCGTATTATTGTACTTTTAACACCGGGTGTTTTAACAGTTAACGGTAAAACTTCCGCCGTTATTTTCATAAAGTATTTTTATCGTTTTCTCAATCTGACAATAATTCCGTTGTGGGGTCCACCAATGATTGTACCGTTGTACAAATATTCTTTGTTAAAACGAATATTCCCCGACCAAACGAATATTATATAACAACTTGCGTACTTTGCAAAATGTATAAATATTACCCACAACTATAACATTATATCAAATCCATTCCATAATATTCAAAAATGATATTTATAGAAAAAAATTATCTTTATTAAAAAGTTGGGGTCTTACAGCCTCTGTCTTGTCCGCTGGCTTTTTCGCCTTAAATTCCAATGGATCATACAAATCCTTGCAGTAAAGGATGTTTTCCATTCTAGGCTTCCAAATCGAAAAATTAGATGATGACAATTTAATCAAGGCGTCGCTTGATTCCTCCATTTAATTTATCACAAAACAACTGCGCAAAGAACCTTGCTGTTGATACCACTTTGTTGGAAAAACTCCTCAAATTATAATTGTCTTTGATAAATTAAATAAATCACGCCAAACAAATAATGCAATTCCACCAAATAAATTATAACCGCAAAAAATAATAACACGAAAAATAAATTAAACACGACACCAGATCTTACGTGGAAAACTCTCTAAAACAAAGGTAAAAATCACGAGTCGAACTCCGAAAAATTCCACAATAATCAACTGTGAGTACAAATAGCCCTTCCAAGTTTTAGAACTAAAAACTAGAAATATTATGAAATTGAGAGAATACAAGAATACCTCAATTTGAGTAAAAATTCAAATTACCCCACCACCCATAAACTTTGAATTAATTAAAGTCTTCAAACAATTAATTGATCCGAATAAATGACGAAAACTCGTGAATAAACCTTCACAAAACCTCTTGATTTTCTCCTTGCCCACTCACTGTTGTAATATGTGCTTCTTAATTTCTTGTGTGCTTATTCTCGCCAAACCACATGTATATATATCAATATATATACATGATATACTTCCAGTTCTTTATTGGATTTGGAATTAAGCAACCATATGGCTTCCTGCCATATTAACATTCTAATCCACAAAAGATTCTGCCAGCAATGGCTCGCGTCATAACCAAGATCCTTTTCCAATTTGATGCGGAAATTACCGAGTCTGCTATATATATTAAAACTCCAATTAGCTTTTGGAAATATCTCATCACCTGCATGACTCACAGTTAAAACCGTGTATACCCAATTGGCCAATTCCAATGTTGCTTCGGAATTCCAATTCCTTCTCAATTTCGGAAATCATACGTACCAAATTAATATAGCATAATCTCATGGGATTGGACCCCACAAACCCAACATGCTATACCTGGAAGCCTAGGTGAGAACTCTCAAGATTTGAAGGCATGAGAATTGCTCCATCAATCAAGCATCAGAAAAACTTCAAAACTGATATTAGGTTGTTACTAGGTCAATATTTGAAGGCATGGGGAATTGCATCATGGAATGGTATTACCTTTTTTTTCCGACTCCCTTTTTTCTTTAGCTTTCACTTTGTCTTTAATAAAGTAAAAAGACTCTCCTTTAATCTCAATCATCCTCGCAGATTGAAAAGTTTTGAACAAAAGCAAAAACAAATGGACTTGTTTCAACCAGGTCCTCCAACGTTTCACTTTCCATTTATTTATCTTCATTTTCCATTACTGCATTTACTTAAAAAAAGTAAGTTGAGCATAAAATATTATTCTTTTGGGAGACCATAAATATCCCACTAGCTGTTTGGTTCGAGATGCAATGTGGTTTCTATTCCCTTATTTGTGTTTCTTTTCTTCCTTCATTATTGAAATCAATATATGTCAATTTTTCCGTTATTCGTCCCTTTTTCTGTTTCAAATGTGAGATTATATCAATCATTCTTAGCACCTTGTTTTCATTCTTTTCTAGGTTGTTTCGCTACCTGCACTGAACTGGAGGAACAAAGGTACGTTTTGGAGGAACAAAGGTATGTTTTATATTGACATACTTTTTATTTTTCAAGTAAAGAAATAGTTTAAGCAAGTAATTTATTTCGGAAGGAACTTCTGTTTTTTTTATTTCTTCTCTGCATGGGCGAAATTAAAGTTATATCTTAAGATTAATTGTCTCTTCTGCTTCCAAATGCCCTTAGCCTTTTTGAACCCAAATATTGTTTGAAGCAATGTTCTAAATATTTGTGCGTCCGTAATCCCCACTAAGGCGCTGGCGGTCCTCATTTTTAGTTGGGCGCCTAGCCCATGCCTAGACAAAATCAAACCTCTACTACATTGATTTAATAAAGAATTTGAAACTCTAAAATAAATGATTTGTTAAGCCTTAAAAGATTGTTTTTATATGTAGTTTTTCATGTAGCTTTAATTTGTATAGTATATTAAGTACATACAATAGAAAAATAAATAAATGAGACCGCAAAAGAAAACGCCTAGTCCACCATGGAAAGCACCAAGTCCGCCTAGCTGCCCCTTTGCCACCTAGGCCTGCCTACCAATTTTTAGAACACTGATTTGAAGTTCATTACTTTTTTATATTTATTTAACTTTTGTGTTGGTATGTATATACATATAATCAGGAATGAGATACAAGTAGTAATTAAAACAAAATAATTTTAATAATCCTTTTCACTTTACGAAAGTAAGTATTCCAATAACTAATGTGCAACTCAAGATTTAGGGATAAAATACTATTATGCTCTGTCTTCTTATTGAAGGGTTGTTTCTCAAGATTTAGGGATAAACCTCACCCTGGGGATATACACATGACCTGACCGACCACCTGGTTATATAGCTAGGTTGGTTGGCTTTTTCTTTGGAACATAAGTTGGTGGGTTTTGTATCAAGGATAATGTAAAGTGTTATAATTTTTTTTAATTTCAAATAATGTGTTATTATTATATTAATTGAGCGCATGATGTTAATCATTATTATATTATTATGTTTTCGGGTGAAGTAGTCACAGATCTGTTCTATGACATATATTAGTGCTTTCTGTCTCAAAGGGGTGGAATGAAAACTGCACCGTAATACCAGTTGTTAAAATTTACCTTCCCGCCTCTCTAAAGAAGAACGGAATACATTAAATCTGACCGTTAGATTAGCCATTCAAACGGCTACAGATGCCTTACCATGTTTAAATTTTAATGTGCATAGATGATAGATATATATATGATGATGAATCCAAACTTCATCGAATCAACTTTTCAAGGTGGTCATTGATCGTACCGTCCAACTTTTCAAGGTGGTCATCGAATCAACTTTTTAGCATGAGAAATTTATTTTAATTTCATATAAAAAAATACATATTAAATCCAAAGTCCAAACATTTTAGAGTATAAGTAATGGCTTGATGCATTTCACTCTAAATATTCATAATTAATGTCATACAGTTTGCACAAGGACGAAATGGGCACATCAAGCGATCAGCCAACTTCTTATACTTTAGTTAATATAGCAGATCCTGAACCTCCCTTGCCGAATTGGATTACGGAACAGCTACAAGGCTTAAAACCCATATCCAATGATCACGTCTCTATCTATAGAGTTCCTCGTAATCTTCGCCAAGTAAATGAGGAAACCTTCACGCCACAAATGGTGTCTATCGGTCCTTTTCACCATGGAAAAGCGGAGTTGCAGCCATGGGAAGAGAATAAACTGCGCTATTTGCAGGCATTCCTCGATCGTACTGACAAGAGTTTGGAGGATTGTATAGAATTTGTAAAGCGTTTGGAAGGAAGATCTCGGGCCTGCTACAGGGACAAAATCGATATGACTAGTAATGCATTTGTGAAAATGATGCTTGTGGACAGCTGTTTTATCATCGAGGCCATTTGGAGGCTGGGGAACAATTACCCAGAACCAGCAGAATCGCAGATTACTTGAGTAATCCGGAGCTGATTTTTCTCGTTCGAAGAGATATGAGTTTACTGGAAAATCAGATCCCGTTCTTTGTTCTCCATGATTTATTCTACTTAGGCTTCAACAACCCAGGCGAGGACGAAGACAAGTTTCTTGAGCTTTCGTTCACTTATTTTGCTTCTGTATTACCGACAATAATGGAGCCCGAAGATAGAGAAAGTGTGTTTAGAAATGTGAAGTGTCACCTAGGATCAGGTTTAGAAGTAAAACACTTCACTGATTTGCTAAGGATATGCCACCTGTTAACGCCAAGATCTTCTCTCACGTCCCAATCACGTAAGACGCTCTGATCCTGCACAGTTCAACAAGTCAACACCAAAAGCTTGACGGCCTGACCGTACAGGCGATCACAAGGTTAACAATGGAGGAAAATAATGAATAGTGTCTGAGTGTGTATGAAAATGATAATGTTGTGTGTAGTGTTTTGTTACCTCTTTTCCTTTTGTGATTCTTGCCCCATACGTTCCCAAGACCCGGTTTACTGTGCCATCCACTATCTCCTGACACCCCCTCTCCATCCCGGTCATCTCAGCCGAAAGTGTACAGCTTATTTTCCTACCTGCTACCACTGTTACCTCCCGCCGGCAATCGGAGTCTCATCCTCATTAATGCCATGCAGAAAGGTGGCAGACATAACAGTCAACTGCTGCCTTTTGTGATGATTACCGGTCAAAGATAGGATAAGTAACACCTTACGTAATGGGCCGATCCAATGACTGAGCCCAATAGTGTAATCAAGTAGCGGGGCCCTATTCATTTGACCCAACATGACCAAAGTGACATAGCCCAAAGGACAAGTCCATTCGGCCTGGCCCAGTATGAAAAGTATTATGGCCCAACATTGCACCCCAGTCTTTTATTAAACAGGACGTTTAATGGAAGACTGTAAATAGTGCGAGTCCATAGTGAAAAAGGGATCCAACAAGCGCCGGCCCACCTTGGATAAACCATTAAAAACCAAATTGGACGTTACCCCTTCCTCTCCCACATCATTACCTCCAATTAATGCGCCGCCCTCGGTTCTCGTGTAAAAATTGAAAAGACCGCTATAAAAGCCTATTTTCCCCAATTCTGACGACTTTACCAGCTTAATTTAAATTTGATATACCGTATTTTCTCCTTCTCTTCGATTCCTTTCTCTCATGCAAGATCTCAGTAACAATGGCGGCCCAAGATTCTGACAACTCCACCCCTATCCATGTTGTTCCGATTTCCATCACTCCTCCTATCCACAACCCTACTGAGCCGGTTCCAAACCCCAACCCCCAAATCACGGCTAACCCTGCCGGGAACCCTTCAAACCCCCTACCCAACTCCTCAGAGTTTTTTGAGAGTGAAGAACAGTACCCTCACGCCAATACTCCCTCTATCATCACCGAGATCAAGCTGCGTGCCATCAGAAGTCGGTACCAGATTCTAGACACCTACCTGGTGAGGGCTCCGGCATCGCACGAACGGATGTACCAACGACCGGACGGGTGGACTGCCGTACCGGTGACTGTTCTAGAGAAGGGAGTTAGATTCCCTCTTCACTCCTTCCTTGTTACTCTCCTGGGATTTATCGGAGTGGGATTCGCCCAACTGGTGCCGAATTCATACATCCACATCCTGGCCTTCATAGCATTCTGTTATGAGTTGGGGATACCCCCAACAATGGATTCTTTTTTCACTCTCTTCTCTGCTGGGAAGTCTCGGGAACGAGGCTTCAAAGTGCTGAGCAAACAGTCCCCCAAGCCCAACGCCAAATTCGAGAAGCGACCTTTGATGGATACTCCTTCGAGCAACAGGGGGTGGCACAGAGAATGGATCTTCGTGAAGGGGCCTGAAATCCCGTCTATCCTGGAATGGACCACTTCCGAGCGGATTTCTGCAGACTTCGGGGACATTCCAGAGGAGCGCGTGAAAGAAATGGCGAGCATTCTTGAGAAGATTCCTCTGAAGGAGTGGAGCTTCGGGCTCCTGAGCAAGCAAGCATGGTTATATGACCATAAACTATCTTTGATAAAACCAACCTCGATCGACCGAAGGGAATTGGATAAATTCCTTTCGGGTAAATCATCATCATCCCCTACCGATATCTCCCATGAAGAACTTCCGGCTTTGGAAGCCCGCGGCGCTGAAGTCTTCCAGGGATCAGAAACTGCGGAGGAACCTAGCCGACCTCGGCAGAAGAAAAGGGTTGTTCGGAAGGTCCGGTCAAATCCTCAAGGATCTCAATCAGCTTCTGCAGCGAGTTTGATTGACATGCCTGCGAACGAGCGAATGCAAGCTCTTCGGATTAAAAAGAGGAAGACCAAGGTGACTCCTCTGTCCGCCGATGAGCTTCGGGTTCCTCCTCCAGGAGTCGATCCGCCTATCATTATTCCTGTGGAGATTCACGTTTCTGAAGACGAGCTCAAAAACCCAACCGAGTCTCCACTTCTGTCTCGTAAAAGGAAACAACCTTCGGAGGATCAACCACCACCGCCCCCCGAGCCATCAGTGCCTTCTCCGACAAGATCTTCCCCCTCCGCCTTCAGGCGAGAAGCCGCATCTTCTCCCACTGTGTGGCCGGAGTTCAATGCCAACTTCCCCTTTCAGCTGTTCGACTCCTTTGTTCGGGAGACCGATGATCATCGGTTCGGAAACAGCTCGATTAGGGATTTGATCGAAGAAGGCATGAGCTATCAGGCTAAGGTTAGTTTATTCAATTAAAATATTTAGGAATCATCTGTTTCTTCTACTAATTCACTTTAAATGTCTGTAGGCAAATGCTGTCTTCGGGAGACTTCTTCCCCGATACAAAGAGTCCGAAGCCGAAGAAGATGCAGCCAGGCGAGAGAAGGCTACTCTGGCATCGGCTCTGGAGAGAGAGAGAAGGGCCCACGGTACCACTCTCTTTAATAATGAATGCCTCCAGAAGGATGTAAATAATTTAAAAGAGAAGCTGGAGACAGCCGAGGCCACCCACCAACTGACCGTTACTACGAACATAGACCTGGTTCGTCGAAACGAGGTCCTTGTTGGGAAGAACGAGACGATGGTGAAGACCAATAAGAGTCTGGCGGTACAAGTACATGATCTTGAAGCCAGGGATTTGAGACATCTGAAGGAGCGGGCAAAACTCGAAGAGGAGCTCCGTGAACTTCGGGCTTTGAGAGATTTGGGTCCTCCTCTAACCGGAGATCTTCGGAGGGAAGTTCAACAAGAATACCGAAAATCTACGGAGTTGAACGAGGAGATCGTCCAGATGTTCTCGGATGGATACGACGAATGCCGAAGCAAAGACAAGGCAAGACTTGTCGCTGCCAAGGTTGACCCGACCATCCTGGATTCTTCGGATCCGAAGCCGATCCCTAAAGATGATTCTCTTTTCCCTTAGCTGTTAGGATTCTTGTAAAGCTTCTATCATTTTGTAAACAGTATTATGTAAATAAAATATCAGTATTATTCCTTATGACTTCGGTGTATTTACTGTTTATCAACACTTCAATAACGATTCAGTCTTAAAAATGTACAAGCTCCTTCACGGACTTAATTAAACTGTTAATTAACAACTAGGCAAGTCTTATAACAGATAAGATGAAGTTAAAGAATGTGGCCTTCCGAACTCAACACTTAGAAAAATTTAGGCAATAAAGTAAAGGAATACTTATTCGTTACCGAAGTGTGAGGTAGATGCCGTGAGGGGTCTGACGAAGTCTGAATGATGACACTTTCCTACCACGAAGGGCCTGACAAGGTCTAAAGGTCGACAATTGCCTACCACGCAGAGCCTGACAATGTCTTAAGGATGACGCTTGCCTACCACGAAGGGCCTGACAAGGTCTTTAGGACCACCTGCCGATGAGGCTACCATCGAATGGTCAGCGAGTCCACCCGAACCTCCTTACACCAATGACGTTCGCCTACCACGCAGGGCCTGACGAAGTCATAAGGACCACCTGCCAATGAGGCTACCATCGAATGGTCAGCGAGTCCGCCCGAACCTCCTTACTCCAATGACGTTCGCCTACCACGCAGGGCCTGACGAAGCCATAAGGACCACCTGCCAATGAGGCTACCATCGAATGGTCAGCGAGTCCGCCCGAACCTCCTTACACCGATGACACTTGCCTATCACGAAGGGCCTGACAAGGTCTAAGGATCGACAATTGCCTACCACGAAGGGCTTGACAACGTCTTAAGGATGACACTTGCCTACCACGAAGGGCCTGACAAGCTCACAAGGACCTCCTGCCGATGAGGCTACCATCGAATGGTCAGCGAGTCCACCCGAACCTCCTTACTCCGATGACATTAACAGCAACGAAGACAAGATTTGCTTAAAAAGAAAGGAATTTTTATTGATGATGACTTGAAACTATTTACAGACTTCCGGTGTACTGACAATGTAGCTACTGAAAATACTTTCGAAGCCTGCCTGCATGCCAAGTATTCTTGATCTCTGATCCGTCCAGAGCCCTCAACCGATAAGTTCCCGGGTTCGGTACTTCTATGACTTCATATGGCCCTTCCCAATTCGGCATCAGCTTTCCCACATTCTGAGGTGTAGATGCTTCGGCTTCTCTGAGAATGAAATCCCCTACTTCGAACCTGCGAAGCTTTACCCCTTTGTTATAATGCTTAGCCACTCTTCGCTGATAGGCTGTAAGTTTGACCAAGGCTGTTTCTCTGACTTCTTCAAGTAAATCAAGATTGGCTTTCAGCCCTTCATCATTGTATATTTCTCTGAACTGACTAACTCGAAGACTTGGAGATCCAATTTCAACTGGGACTAAGGCATCAGTACCGTAGGCCAGTCTGAAAGGTGAATCCCCCGTTGTGGTCCTCGGAGTAGTCCGATAAGCCCATAACATGCTGAGCAGCTCTTCTGGCCATCTTCCTTTAGCTTCGTCCAATCTGCGCTTGATTCCGTTCAGCAACGTTCTGTTGGTCACTTCGACTTGTCCATTAGACTGAGGATGAGCTACTGAAGTCTTTCTGTGCTGGACCCCCAGTTCTTTCAAAAACGCTTCGAATTTTGATCCCACAAATTGACGCCCATTGTCCGAAATCACCACCTTAGGAATTCTGAACCGAAATACTACGGACTCCTTGATGAACTTTAAGCATTCCTGTTCGGTTATTAACCTAAGTGGTTTCGCTTCTACCCACTTGGTCATGTAGTCGATGGCAACTATAACAAAGCTGACCTGACCTTTTGCTTTCGGTAGCGGACCTAGTATATCAACCCCCCAGACAGCGAAGGGTATGGGAGATAAGATCGAGTATAACTCTTCTGGTGGCTGATGTGGGATCGGACTTTTGAGCTGACACTTCTCGCACTTCTTGACGTATTCAGTCGCTTCCTTGAAGATGGTAGGCCAGTAGTATCCTTGACGAAGTACTTTGTAGGCTAATGACTTAGCAGCCATATGGTCACCGTAGATGCCCTCGTGAACTTTCCGAAGAGCATAATCAGCTTCGGACGGAGTCAAACACTTTAATAGTGGAGACGAGAAGGCTCTTCGAAACAGATCCCCATCTATCAGAACGAAATTAGCACTCTTGTACTTGATTTTCTTGGCCAGCATCTGATCCGAAGGTAAAACGCCATCTACCAGGTACTCCAGGTATGGGGTCAACCAGCAGTTGGTTCGGTCAACGCACATTACCGATTCATGATGAACACTAGGATGTTGCAAAATTTCCAAGTAAATCGATCCATCAAAAACGTTAACATCCGTAGTGGCTAATTTGGAGAGTGCATCGGTAATGGAATTGCCATCACGTTCGACCCCCTGAAATTCATAGAACTGGAAATACTGAAGCCGTTCTTTCAATTCCGCCAAATACTTGATCATTCAATGACCTCGGGCTTCGTATTCCCCGGAGACTTGTTTAACGACTAACTGAGAGTCGCTGAAGATAATTATTCTTTGCACTTCGAGACTTTTAGCTAGTCGCAAACCTGCCAACACCGCCTCGTACTTTGCTTCGTTGTTCGTTGCTTTAAACTGGAATCTGATGGCCTGCTGCACCTTGAATCCCTCCGGGCTGGTCAGAATAATCCCTGCTCCGCTGACGTCTGCGGTAGAAGACTCATCTGCATACAGCGTCCACGAACTCTGCTTCTGCTGAAGAACCGCAACTATGCTGTCAGATCCTCCAGCTTCTGCTACAGCTTCATCAACTTCAAAAAACGAACATTCGACCAAAAAATCAGCCAAGGCCTGTCCCTTGATGGCAGTTCGGGGATGATATTCAACGAAGAACTGAGGCAGCTCCATCGTCCATGCAGCTAATCTCCCCGATACCTCAGGTTTGCCCAATATTTTCTTCAAAGGCTGATCTGTGTATACTATTACCAACCTACCCTGGAAGTATTGCCTAAGCTTTCTACTAGCAGTTATTAAAGCAAAAGTAAACTTTTCAATATTTGGGTACCTTGTTTCGGCATCCCGAAGGACATGGCTTACATAATAAATCGGGTGCTGCTTACGCCCAACTTCTCGCACCAAAACTGCTCCTACTGCCAAAGAACTAGCTGCTAAGTACAAATATAAAGGCTCGGCAGGAGCGGGCTTCACCAACAAAGGCGCCGAAGATAAGTAGGACTTGATGCTCTGGAAGGCGTCTTCGCATTTCGAAGTCCATTGGAACGTCTTGGCATTCTTCGACCCTTTCAACGTGTCAAAAATTAGCAAACACCTTTCTGCCGATTTGGACATAAACCTCCTCAAAGCTGCAATCCTTCCAGTCAGACGCTGAACGTCTTTAAACGACTGAGGAGTCTTCATGTCCAGGATCGCTTGAATTTTCTCTGGATTGGCTTCAATGCCCCTCTGGCTGACCAGATAACCCAGAAATTTGCCATCCCCTAATCTGAAGGTGCACTTGGCAGGATTCAGTCTCAATTTATGGTGACAGACTGTTTGAAAGCATTCCTCCAGGTCATTCAAATGTTTGTGCACCAGCATGCTCTTAACAATCATGTCATCCACATATACTTCCATATTCTTGCCCAACTGACGCCTGAAGACATGGTTCATCATCCTCTGGTAAGTGGCCCCGGCGTTGATGAGGCCGAAGGTCATTTTCTTGTAGGCATATACCGAACGATGCGTAATGAACGCCGTCTTCGGTATATCCTCTTTGCACATGGAGATTTGATGATAGCCAGAGAATGCATCCATGAAGCTTAACAAGGCGTAACCCGAAGTTGCATCGATGAGCTGGTCAATGTGGGGTAATGGATAGAAATTCTTCGGACAAGCTTTATTCAAGTCTGTATAGTCGATGCAGACCCGCCATTTCCCATTCTGCTTCTGGACAAGCACCACATTCGCCATCCACTGCGGATAATCGATCTCGAAGATGAAGTCAGCAGCTAGCAGCTTCGCAATCTCTTCATCGATGATTCTCTGGCGCTCGGGCGCGAAGATCCTCCTTTTTTGCCGAACTGGCTTCTTCGACAGGTCCACTTCTAGCCGATGCTCTGCGATATCCCTACTCACTCCCGGTATATCTCGAGGCTCCCAGGCGAAGATGTCAGCATAGCACTGCAGGAGTTCAATGAGGTTCTTTCTGAGAGGTTCTGGTAGACCCGAACCTATTTTCACCGTCTTGCTGGCCTTTCCCGGGATGAGCTCTATCTCTTCTGTTTCTCCGGCTGGCATGACCAACGGTTCTGAGCTGCTTTCCGTGAAGGGTTCGATCTCTATTGCCATGGTCTATTTTTGCTTCGACACCCCTACTCCCGAAGTGATCACGGCATTTCTATAACATCTTCTGGCCAGATCCAGATCTCCTTTTACCTCCCCCACCCTATGAGCCGTAGGAAATTTGATTTTGAAATGAGGGATAGAGGTTACAGCTTGCAAAGCAATTAAAGTGGGTCTCCCCAAAATAGCATTATAAGCAGAATCTACATTCACAACGTAAAATTTGTAAATAATTTCTACCTGCTGGGGGGCCGTTCCGAAGATAGCCGGCAGTTCAATGGTTCCAGCCACTTTGACCGGATCGTTGCTGAAGCCGTATAAAGGGGCCTCCTGTCCGATCTCCATCTTCTGCCCATCGAGATGCATCCTTTGATAAGCATGAGCATATAGGATATCCACAGAAGACCCGTTGTCGATCATCATGCGCTTCATATCCACCGAACCCACTTGTGCTGTCACGACCAATGATCCCTCGTGTGGTTCGATGGTTTTCGAAGGGTAATCCTCATCGGTAAAGGAAATTACAGTACCCGGGAAGGGTCTGTCGGTCTTCGGGAGGGTACCCGCCACTGACATGACCAAATCCAGATAGCTTCGACGCTTCTTCCCAACAAGCTTACCCGAAGTGCCCCCAATGATGACATCTATTGCTTGCCTTGCGGGCGGTTCGGGAGCGGGGAACACTTGCTGAACTGGTTGGGCTGCCTGAACAGGTCCTCTATTCTGCTGCTGGTTCGTTCGGGCGGCCACATAATGAACTAACGCCCCGTCCTGCACCTTTCTCTCGATAAAATCTTTCAGACTAGCACAGTCGTTCGTATCGTGACCCGAGGCTTGATGATAGTCATAATACTTACAAGAATTCCCTTTCCCGGCTTAAAGTTATCTCGAGGTGGCTCGAAAATAGGTTGATTCTTGATTTGCTCCAAGATAACAGCCCTGTTGGTGTTGAGTGCACTGTATGTCCTGTTTACCCTCTGAGCGGGAGCAGACAAGCGTTCTCCACCCTGCCTCCAATTATTATTGTTGTATTTCTTTGATTTTCTGTCGCGACGGCCTCTATCTCCTTCATTCTTACTCTGGTCTCCCTCTGTTCTGTCCCGATCTGTCTCCTTAAGCCGCTCCGAAGAGGGACGCTTGAGGCTATTCATGGCCTCTTCTACCACAATATAACCTTCTGCTTTGTCGAAGGATTCTGCGAGACTCTTCGGGTGGTGAAACATCAACTTCTTCACCAACTTTTCTGGTTTGACCAGATCTAACCCATTCTGAAACAGTCCCACGGCTTGTAGATCATTCAGATCTGTCACTTGGCCGACTGCTTCACGGAATCGCTTCACATATTGGCCCAAAGACTCATTCGAGAACTGTCGAACCTGAGCCAGTGAGCCAGTTGGTTTTCCTCTTCTTCTGTTGCTCCCGAAGCGGGCGTGGAACTTATTGCACATATCTGCCCAAGATGAAATAGAATCTGAAGGCAAAGACCCCATCCACTGTATGGCATCCTTTCGGAGTGTTGTGACAAAAGTATGACACTTAGCAGCATCGCTAAAGTCGTAATAATCCATCAGTCGATCGAACGCCTGACTATGGTCATAGGGATCTCCCGATCCGTCATAACTTTCAATATGAGGCAACTTCTTGGTGGGGTCAGCCTTTTCCTTCAGAATCTCTGCTGAAAAAGGGCATGCCTTCTTTCCCGAAGTATCTTTTACTTTCTGTACTTCGGCAAGCTGCCTCCGAAGCTCTTTCACCTCCTTTACCAGATACTCTATGTAAGACCCCGAATTTTATGAAATAAAAGTATTCAATAATTACTATTCAGTAAATGGTTAAATTGATAAAAGTTTAAAGTTAAGGGTGATATATGAATTTTTTTTCAAAATACGCAAGTGGTTAATTATAAAATAATCATTGTTGTCGGGGAATATTCGTTTGGTCGTGGAATATTCTTTCTGTCGGGAAATATTCGTACGACGGCGCAGCCATTTGTGGGCCCCATAACAGAATAACTGTCGGGTGAAGAAAACGACAAATTTGAGTTTTTACAAATAACGGCGTAGTTGTTACTGTTAACACTGTTGGAATACCCGGTGGTTAAAATACAGTAATACGCGTTATTACACAGTAGCACACGGTATTGCATAGTATTTTTGAAATTATTGATTCTTACGTAAGAAGGCACTACTCAATAATTGTTACAGTAATTACTGTTCAATATTTTATTTTATTGATTCAATAATTGCTACGTTGAAATTTTGTATTATTGTTGTTCAATAATTGTTGCTGCACAGTATTTCCCATTATCAGATCAATAATTCATATTATTTGAATAGTATTATTAGATAACATTATTGGCAATGTCTAGAAAGTTCTGTCTAAGGAGAGGTTTGGTCATTTAATTGCGCGCCAGTAAGGAAAAATTCTTATTGGAAAGCCCCCTCTTTCCTGGGAACGGCCTGGTTGTCATAAATGTGATTCTGTAATATTATTTGTGAATAATTAATTATTGATTTATATGATAAGAAAATATTTATTTTATGTGGATATAAATGAGGGATATATTTTTGTGGTTAAAAATGAAGGAGTTAATGTTGAGGTTTTTATCAGTATTTTTGTCGGAATGGAGGTATTAAAAATCAGGGTTTTTGAGATATTTTGCGGGGGTTATAATTTTTAATCCGACCGTTGGATCGTGGTAATTTTTGGATATGTTATACATATATAAGTTGAGTATATGTCCACAAATTTTGAACCGTTAAAAATGAACGTATGATTTGTTATGAATTTTACGAGATGACTGGTTCAGAAATTGTTGAATTTTCGGAGTTTATCATTTTGGTGGAAAATTCTAGAATTGGTGGGCCCCACTTGTGGTTGGTGAAGAAATGTGCTGAATTATATTTCAAATGTGGTGGGTGGGAATAGTAGCAGGTAAAGCCATCAGGTTGCAGGTCAAACCTACCAAAATTTTCCTATAAATAGAGGGCTAAGTTAGAATTGAAAATCACACCAGAAACATAAGCTTTCTCTCTTTCTCTCTCTATATTATGAAGCATATTTTGTGAGTTTTTAGATACTTGGTGAGTTGCTATTCATCAGTGCAAGTTTTCTTCAGCATCATATCCGATATCCAGTCAGAAGTACTGCTCTTTTGAGGTAAGGGATAGTAAGGGATAGTAAGGGATATTAAGGGATTTTAAGGGTTGTTATGATTTTCAGTTTCGTAATTTTTCTGATCTTCAAAAATTCTGGAAAAATTTGAAATGATATTTTGATGAGTTTTCTTGATTGTGTCCAAAAATGGTGATTTTTGGATGTATAGATTGAGAGTTATGAATTTTATGAGAAAAGACTATTTTAAAAGTAACAGCTTATAATTCCTTGTGGTTAACTCCAAAATTGATGAAATTTTTATTGGAAGTACATGTATATGATAGAAGTATACTCTGTAAATTTCAGAATTTTTAGACAAAAGTACAATTTTTGATAAATGTCTAAATATTCGGCTATTTTGGCCATATGAAAAATAGTAAATGACTTTTAAAAATTCTGAGAAAAATATATGTTCACTATGGGACTATATTATGCTAAATCCCAGAAAAGAAATATTTTTGGAACTGATTTGGTATTTTTCATGAAAATGGTCTAGTTATGAGTAAATGAATTAAATATGTTTTGTGAAGAAAGAAAATTGGAAAATAGGATTTTATGGCTTGAGAATCCTATATGAGGTATATGCAGATTTTTGATGAGGGTTTTGGTTATTGATGATGAAATTGTAAGAGTTGGCATTTTATGATGATTAAATGCATTATTTAGTAAAGTGTAAACAATTTAAATAAATTGTTTATAAGCTTAAGAAATATTATTCTTTCAATATCATTATACCGAAATACTAGTATGGATTTTATTGTAAAATTTCTACCTTTTTGTGTCGAGTTACTATTCATGAGTTACTATTCACGATAAAAATTGGTTTCTTTTTCTAACCAAATTATAGTTAATTTACGAATATTACTCTTGAGATTAAAACTAGATGTTGATCATATTATTTTTATTATCATATATAACATTTTTATAATCCTGATGTTGAAATTCTCTTTCACTTAAGTGTAAAGATGGGTGGATTATTGGTATGATCATGACTTTGGGTTCTCTTTGGCCAGTAGTGCAAAGTTGAATTATTGACTAGTATGATCATGACCATTGAATTTATAATTGAATATCTTCAGCTTAAGTGCAAAGGTGAAATGATCAACATGGTTATAATTATTGTTTATATAAATGATTATATATTTCTTTGAGATATTAATATATTTGGCCTGTAGTGCAAATATGAACTGTTGATGAATATATTTGGCCGTAGTGCAAATATGAACTGTTGAGGAATATCTTTGGCCTGTAGTGCAAAGATGAAATGTTGATGAATATCTTTGGCCTGTAGTGCAAAGATGAATTATTGATGAATATCTTTGGCTCGTAATGCAAAGATGACTTGTTGTTGAATATCTTTGGCCTGTAGTGCAAAGATGAGTTGTTGATGAATTTATTAGTATGATTATGAACATGAACTGTGATTTGGTATAACCATGATGTTTGATGTTTCAGGTGATGAAAATTATCTTTGTCCTAGATGAGAAAAGGAATTTAGAATTACAATTATGATTATGAGTTATTCATATGATTGTGGACAGGAATTGTTGATTGATTTTACAGGGATAAAACATTGTTGGTGGATTTTTAACATGGAGAAGATAATAGACTTTATAGTCTATTTGACTCTTCTAATGGATTGCTCGTTCCGCTGCAACTATGGTTGAAATTTTTATCATTTACCATATGTTCTAAATCTCTGATTTATTATTGATGAAGGCTATTGATAATTTAATTATCTTTAGTCATGATATTCTTTACTGAGCTAGTTGTGCTCACCCTTTTGCTTCACAATTCCTTTCAGGTAATAAGAGTGTAGCTGGGTCGAGCGGGGGTAACAAGGGAATAGAACGGTGGTCATCATTTAGTAGTTATATTTGGTGAAGAAAATAGGGTGAGGCGAACCCAACGTTGGAAGGGTGTTTTGTCACTATCATACAAGATGTCTAATGACATACAACCTCGTGTCATCATAAGACAGGGATGTGCTCATCCACTTGCTGAGTATATCTATGGGCACTACCTATATAATCTTGGTGTTTGTTTGAAGTATAATTCTCAATTAGAGACAGTGGAGATAATGATAAGTCAAGAGAAGACTCACCATTGGGAAGAATATGATAGTAATCTTCTCGTTTTTCTTTGGGGTCTATTGGGTCAACCAAGGATAATTCTGTGGCCATATGATATCTATCATAACCTAGACGCGTGGCCTCCCATGTACGAAGGTTTCCTTGAGCACTTCCCAAAGATTTTAATTTCTAAAACAGTTTTTGACTATACCTTTATGTAAGGTGTTATTGTGAGGTGATGTCCACGGTTGGAACATGAGTCACATTTGGTATATATTTGTATCCAAACTCACAGCATATGTGTTGTTGTATTTTGCACGACAATTATTGTAATAAAGTTGTAGTTGTTTTCTGTACCATGTATTTGACGACTCAGAATGGGTTGGGTGGAATGGACCTATTTTGGGGTTGTCACAGGTGGTATCAGAGCCATAAGTAAAGAGCCCCGAGCCTCTCGCTGGTGACTTCCTGTTGATGGGGGATGCACCGAAGCCAGACTCTCCGTAGGGGACGCCGTTCTGCGGTGGCAAACTGATAGGTACCATTGTGAGGTGCTGTGGTTGAAGCACCATGAGAGTCACAGGTGGTATCAGAGCTTAGGGATATGATCTCTGGCGGAGATCGAGGAATATAACTAGGAGGGAAGAGATGAGTAAATCCTTCGCTAGTGTGTCCTGCCTAAGCTTATTTGTTGGTCAGTCATAATATCGGGATATTATGTGATATGTTAATTTGTTCAATTAACCCTTGTTTTGAAGCTGTATTCTAGAATGATATCTGAAATACAGGAGATGAGCAATGGAGAAATCATGATGACAGGGAAGATGGAATCTGAAATGAAAGCAAGGTATTCTCAACTCTTTTAAATACTAGGTACGTAAATTTCGGGGACGAAATTTCATAAGGAGGGGAGATTGTAAGACCCCGAATTTTATGAAATAAAAGTATTCAATAATTACTATTCAGTAAATGGTTAAATTGATAAAAGTTTAAAGTTAAGGGTGATATATAAAATTTTTTTCAAAATACGCAAGTGGTTATAATAAATAATCATTGTTGTCGGGGAATATTCGTTTGGTCGTGGAATATTCTTTCTGTCGGGGAATATTCGTACGACGGCGCAGCCATTTGTGGGCCCCATAACAGAATAACTGTCGGGTGAAGAAAACGACAAATTTGAGTTTTTACAAATAACGGCGTAGTTGTTACCGTTAACACTGTTGGAATACCCGGTGGTTAAAATACAGTAATACGCGTTATTGCACAGTAGCACACGGTATTGCATAGTATTTTTGAAATTATTGATTCTTACGTAAGAAGGCACTACTCAATAATTGTTACAGTAATTACTGTTCAATATTTTATTTTATTGATTCAATAATTGCTACGTTGAAATTTTGTATTATTGTTGTTCAATAATTGTTGCTGCACAGTATTTCCCATTATCAGATCAATAATTCATATTATTTGAATAATATTATTAGATAACATTATTGGCAATGTCTAGAAAGTTCTGTCTAAGGAGAGGTTTGGTCATCTAATTGCGCGCCAGTAAGGAAAAATTCTTATTGGAAAGCCCCCTCTTTCCTGGGAACGGCCTGGTTGTCATAAATGTGATTCTGTAATATTATTTGTGAATAATTAATTATTGATTCATATGATAAGAAAATATTTATTTTATGTGGATATAAATGAGGGATATATTTTTGTGGTTAAAAATGAAGGAGTTAATGTTGAGATTTTTATCAGTATTTTTGTCGGAATGGAGGTATTAAAAATCAGGGTTTTTGAGATATTTTGCGGGGGTTATAATTTTTAATCCGACCGTTGGATCGTGGTAATTTTTGGATATGTTATACATATATAAGTTGAGTATATGTCCACAAATTTTGAACCGTTAAAAATGAACGTATGATTTGTTATGAATTTTACGAGATGACTGGTTCAGAAATTGTTGAATTTTCGGAGTTTATCATTTTGGTGGAAAATTCTAGAATTGGTGGGCCCCACTTGTGGTTGGTGAAGAAATGTGCTGAATTATATTTCAAATGTGGTGGGTGGGAATAGTAGCAGGTAAAGCCATCAGGTTGCAGGTCAAACCTACCAAAATTTTCCTATAAATAGAGGGCTAAGTTAGAATTGAAAATCACACCAGAAACATAAGCTTTCTCTCTTTCTCTCTCTATATTATGAAGCATATTTTGTGAGTTTTTAGATACTTGGTGAGTTGCTATTCATCAGTGCAAGTTTTCTTCAGCATCATATCCGATATCCAGTCAGAAGTACTGCTCTTTTGAGGTAAGGGATAGTAAGGGATAGTAAGGGATAGTAAGGGATATTAAGGGATTTTAAGGGTTGTTATGATTTTCAGTTTCGTAATTTTTCTGATCTTCAAAAATTCTGGAAAAATTTGAAATGATATTTTGATGAGTTTTCTTGATTGTGTCCAAAAATGGTGATTTTTGGATGTATAGATTGAGAGTTATGAATTTTATGAGAAAAGACTATTTTAAAAGTAACAGCTTATAATTCCTTGTGGTTAACTCCAAAATTGATGAAATTTTTATTGGGAGTACATGTATATGATAGAAGTATACTCTGTAAATTTCAGAATTTTTAGACAAAAGTACAATTTTTGATAAATGTCTAAATATTCGGCTATTTTGGCCATATGAAAAATAGTAAATGACTTTTAAAAATTCTGAGAAAAATATATGTTCACTATGGGACTATATTATGCTAAATCCCAGAAAAGAAATATTTTTGGAACTGATTTGGTATTTTTCATGAAAATGGTCTAGTTATGAGTAAATGAATTAAATATGTTTTGTGAAGAAAGAAAATTGGAAAATAGGATTTTATGGCTTGAGAATCCTATATGAGGTATATGCAGATTTTTGATGAGGGTTTTGGTTATTGATGATGAAATTGTAAGAGTTGGCATTTTATGATGATTAAATGCATTATTTAGTAAAGTGTAAACAATTTAAATAAATTGTTTATAAGCTTAAGAAATATTATTCTTTCAATATCATTATACCGAAATATTGGTATGGATTTTATTGTAAAATTTCTACCTTTTTGTGTCGAGTTACTATTCATGAGTTACTATTCACGATAAAAATTGGTTTCTTTTTCTAACCAAATTATAGTTAATTTACGAATATTACTCTTGAGATTAAAACTAGATGTTGATCATATTATTTTTATTATCATATATAACATTTTTATAACCCTGATGTTGAAATTCTCTTTCACTTAAGTGTAAAGATGGGTAGATTATTGGTATGATCATGACTAGGGTTCTCTTTGGCCAGTAGTGCAAAGTTGAATTATTGACTGGTATGATCATGACCATTGAATTTATAATTGAATATCTTCAGCTTAAGTGCAAAGGTGAAATGATCAACATGGTTATAATTATTGTTTATATAAATGATTATATATTTCTTTGAGATATTAATATATTTGGCCTGTAGTGCAAATATGAACTGTTGATGAATATATTTGGCCGTAGTGCAAATATGAACTGTTGAGGAATATCTTTGGCCTGTAGTGCAAAGATGAAATGTTGATGAATATCTTTGGCCTGTAGTGCAAAGATGAATGATTGATGAATATCTTTGGCTCGTAGTGCAAAGATGACTTGTTGTTGAATATCTTTGGCCTGTAGTGCAAAGATGAGTTGTTGATGAATTTATTAGTATGATTATGAACATGAACTGTGATTTGGTATAACCATGATGTTTGATGTTTCAGGTGATGAAAATTATCTTTGTCCTAGATGAGAAAAGGAATTTAGAATTACAATTACGATTATGAGTTATTCATATGATTGTGGACAGGAATTGTTAATTGATGTTACAGGGATAAAACATTGTTGGTGGATTTTTATCATGGAGAAGATAATAGACTTTATAGTCTATTTGACTCTTCTAATGGATTGCTCGTTCCGCTGCAACTATGGTTGAAATTTTTATCATTTACCATATGTTCTAAATCTCTGATTTATTATTGATGAAGACTATTGATAATTTAATTATCTTTAGTCATGATATTCTTTATTGAGCTAGTTGTGCTCACCCTTTTGCTTCACAATTCCTTTCAGGTAATAAGAGTGTAGCTGGGTCGAGCGGGGGTAACAAGGGAATAGAACGGTGGTCATCATTTAGTAGTTATATTTGGTGAAGAAAATAGGGTGAGGCGAACCCAACGTTGGAAGGGTGTTTTGTCACTATCATACAAGATGTCTAATGACATACAACCTCGTGTCATCATAAGACAGGGATGTGCTCATCCACTTGCTGAGTATATCTATGGGCACTACCTATTTAATCTTGGTGTTTGTTTGAAGTATAATTCTCAATTAGAGACATTGGAGATAATGATAAGTCAAGAGAAGACTCACCATTGGGAAGAATATGATAGTAATCTTCTCGTTTTTCTTTGGGGTCTATTGGGTCAACCAAGGATAATTCTGTGGCCATATGATATCTATCATAACCTAGACGCGTGGCCTCCCATGTACGAAGGTTTCCTTGAGCACTTCCCAAAGATTCTAATTTCTAAAACAGTTTTTGACTATACCTTTATGTAAGGTGTTATTGTGAGGTGATGTCCACGGTTGGAACATGAGTCACATTTGGTATATATTTGTATCCAAACTCACAGCATATGTGTTGTTGTATTTTGCACGACAATTATTGTAATAAAGTTGTAGTTGTTTTCTGTACCATGTATTTGACGACTCAGAATGGGTTGGGTGGAATGGACCTATTTTGGGGTTGTCACACTCTACGCCTTCGAGTTGGGACGATGCTTCTTTCTCCGGTGACTCCTCCCTCTTCTGAGTGGATCGGTTTCTTACGATAGAACCCCCAACTTTCGAGGGGCTTTTATGCCGATGATGGTCCACAGAGCGGGATGCCCTCAGTGGACTTTCAGGTGTGCGACCCATAGATCTACTTCGTCTCGGAATCCGGCTGCCGTGGCGGGAATGCGCAACAACGAGCGCCTTTTTAGCATTCTCCGGAATACGATCCCTGGATCGACCTCTCCGTTCGCTTTGACCCTGCTCTCTTGAACCGACAGGGTGATGTGCCCTCTTTGATCTTTGAGGAGTAGGGCTTCTGGACCTCCTCCTTTCTCGAGGAGTAGGGCTCATGGACCTTCTTCTTTCTCGAGGTTGACCCCGAGACTCACGCCCTGAATGGACAGGTTCTTTCCCACTCCGATGCCCACGTTCTTCAGATTGGACATAGCTGGAAGCTTCGTCCCTCAACTCCGCCATTCGAGACATCTGCTCAGCTATATCCTGCCGTTGCTTCAGCAATGCCTCCATGGCCCTATCAGCTTCGTCTGCCATCTTGGCCAAACGAGCAGTATTTTCGTCTTGGTCGTCCCGGTATCGAGTTCTAGGCGAGGTGCCTTCTACTCGTTTCCGGCCATGACCGGACTCTTTCTCTGCGGTAAACACTAACCTTCTTTTGGCTTTGCTCCCAGCCCTCAGACGAGAATCTCCATGCGATCGTTTGGACGCTGTGCTGGCATGAACACTTAGTGCAGGTCCCAAACGGTCCTTCACAGATACTCGCGGTATCGATTCACTGGCAACCATCGGCTGCCCCTCAGGTGTAGGTGTCCTACTCTTCCCCATGAACACCGACGTAAAACGAACAAAGTTTGTGATTGAAAAATACTCAGGACACTAGAACTCAGCCCTCCTTCTAGCGCCAATGTTAATGCCAAGATCTTCTCCCACGTCCTAATCACGTAAGACGCTCTGATCCTGCACAGTTCAACAAGTCAACACCAAAAGCTTAAAGGCCTGACCGTCGGGGGATAGCTCCGGCGTGAGAGTCAGTACAAGCGATCACAAGGTTAACAATGGAGGAAAATAATGAATAGTGTCTGAGTGTGTATGAAAATGATAATGTTGTGTGTAGTGTTTTGTTACCTCTTTTCCTTTTGTGATCGTTGCCCCATACGTTCCCAAGATCCGGTTTACTGTGCCACCCACTATCTCCTGACACCCCCTCTCCACCCCGGTCATCTCAGCCGAAAGTGTACAGCTTATTTTCCTACCTGCTACCACTGTTACCTCCCGCCGGCAATCGGAGCCCCATCCTCATTAATGTCATGCAGAAAGGTGGCAGACATAACAGTCAACTGCTGCCTTTTGTGATGATTATCGGTAAAAGATAGGATAAGTAACACCTTACGTAATGGGCCGATCCAATGACTGAGCCCAATAGTGTAGTCAAGTAGCGGGGCCCTATTCATTTGACCCAACATGACCAAAGTGACATAGCCCAAAGGACAAACCCATTTGGCCTGGCCCAGTATGAAAAGTATTATGGCCCAACACCACCTACTAGAAAAATTAAAGAAGCCAAGTGCGGACTGTAATTTTGTACAAATTCCAAATGCAGCAAGATTGCATGAAGCTGGAATGAAATTCCAAATTGGCACAAGCAAGGGTTTACTAGACATGAATTATAACAATGGATTGCTGGAAATGCCAAAGTTCCAAGTACACGACCTCTCGGAATGTTTACTCAAAAACCTTATTGCGCTGGAGACGTGTCATTATCCATTTAATACTTGCATAATCGATTATATTTTAATTATGGACGTGATTATCGACACTGCTACAGGTGTGGATTTACTCGTTCAAAAAGGAATTATTATGAACGGCATGAGTGATAGTGCTGCAGTGGCTTCCCTCTTTAACAACCTTGGAATGGAAACTACATTGTTTAGTTCATATTACTTTACGAGTATATCTAATAGCATGAATAAATATTACTAAGTTCCTTGGCATAAGTGGAAAGCAACTTTCAAACATGATTATTGCAGCACTCCGTGGATGATTGCTTCTACTGTGGCTGCGATTATTTTACTTGTGCTTACTCTCATACAAACTATATGGTGTATAATTTAACTTGATACCAGCAAGAGTTGATTTGCTTTTAATGTGGTTTGGTGGTTGTGTTGCTGTGGTGACCTTTTTTGGATCTCTGTTTGGTTCTTGCCGCTACTGTTTGGTCAAAAGTTCAATTGTCGAATTGGATTCCCCTCTCCCAGGGACAGGTTTGCACCAGTTTCCGTCAATGCAAAATTGTTTGTTGTTATCCTCGTATATGTCCTTAATCATGTGTTTTGGTGTGAGACTTTATTATCAAGCAGGAACTAAACTTTTATGTTTGTTTTCTTAGTGTCAGAATTAGTGCCCACCATTTGTTTGAAGCAAAATTAAGATTTAACCCATTGTACTTGTACGATTTATGCATTAGGCCACTCAAATTTTATAAATTATAATTATCCAATTGAACTAATTAAAATTGCAATAAAAAGTAAGCATTTCTATTTTCTTTCTTACAATAAGCTTAGAGTATGTTTGAGATTGCTTAAAACATAATATTACTAATTTTGATTACAGCTTTTGATAATAAACAGTTTTAGAAAATTATGAGAACGAAAATAACAAATAATCAACCACAAACAAGACACCAAATTTACGATTCAAACTCTAAATCTCCACTATATCACTAATAATGGGCTTACAATAATCCTCACAAGTTTTATACCCTAAAACTTGAGGTTACACAATAAATTAAGAGAATACAAATTTACCTTTAATTACGTTGAGAAACCTAATTAACTTCACCACAAAAAAAACACCCCAAGCAATAAAGTTTTCAAGCTTTAAATAAAATGGGGAGATGACGATGGATACCTACGAACAACAAACTGTAATTCTCTTAATTTATTCTTTTGATACCTTCTTGTTACCAAGCTTCTCTCATGTGTCAAATAAGACTCCCTCATAGCCTTATTTATAGTACTCTTCCTAATCCATTCCTATTATTGATCAGAAATAATTTATTCCCCAAATCAAATTAGGGATCACGTTTTCTTGTGACGCGCCCAAAATTGGTATACATCACACATCTTAAGTCGCCAAATACATAGTACAGAATATAAATAAAAACTTAATTATACAACTGTCGTGTAAAATACGACAAAACATAAGCTGAGAGTTTTAACACAAATATTGTCTTCAATGGAGTCCTCATTATAATTATTATCACACTATTCCATAGAATAGTGAGGACTACTAAAGCCATTTATCCTGGACCATCACTCCATTCTCCAACTCATCCCAACTATATTCTCATTTCCTAAAGAGAACAATGAAAGAAAACGGTGAGCTCAACTAGCCCAATAAGAAATATTATGACTAAGATAATGCAGAATAAATTATCCTTAGCCTTCAACAGTATAACAACTGATAGAATATAATAGACACCAAATTTTAGATCAACAATTGCAGCGGAATAAGCAATCCATTAGAAGATTCAAGTAGAGCATAAAATCTACTATATTCTATGATTTAAAAAGTTTTTCAAAAATTTTATCGCTGAGAATCAACTTAATAAATAATCCATATCATCGAATCATCCCTGCACCACGGCCAAGGATATTCATGTAATCATCAATGGTCATGATTATACCGAATAATCATACCAACAACTGTCCATCAATGCACTACAGGCCAATGAGGACTTTTACCACATTATCTGTAATATTACGGGTCATGATTATACCGAATGAACCATGGTCATAATCATACCAACCAACAGTCCATCTATGCACGTAAGCCAAAGATGACTTTCATCACAATATAAGCAAGAGGATGATGACAATGATATAGGATAAATATTAAAGACTTTAAATTTATCCAGAGTTTAAAAATATCCAAATTGTCAACATGATACTGTCAGAAATAAACATGTGAATGATATTCCTATTTATATATATGATTTGATTATGATATACATGTGAATGAATATACAAGTATGCTTGCATTAAGAAAAGCTGTAAAGTCCTCTGATAGATTATAGAAACATATGTACAAGGACATAGAATGAATTGATCAAATATGTTAGGTTGATCCTACATAAGCGAAACAGCTTTGTAAAATCCTTAAAAAGAAAAATGATGTACAAGGACTATAAATATAGAAACATCAAGCATGTTAAGTTGATCTTATAATGTAATAGATAGGCTTGTCTGATCGTCGAACACTGCACCAGAAATCGTAGTCTGCCAGGATACTCAAGGATAACTCGAGAGCTATCAAGGCAGAATCAGAGTCTGCAAGATAGTACATCTCGGAGTTCGTAGACTGCCAGGATAAACGAGGAAGGATCGTAGCGTGTCGAGGAGCACTTCCTCGGAGCCGTAGTCTGCTGAGGAAGTCATGTTCAGAATCGTAGAGACAGTCTGCCTACGAGCCGATCGAGTATCTGCCAAAGCCAAGTCAAGAATCGTAAACTACACTCAGAGTCGCAGAGTTTGCTAATCGTACCAGAGGCAGAGATCGTAGTCGAGAAAGATCAGATGAAGACAACAAGCATAAACGACAAGAATCGTAGAGTGTCAAGATCTGATCTCGGAGTCGTAGTGTCTGCACAACTAAAGCTGAATCGTAGAGTGCAGAACTAAGACCTCAGCAGATGTGCTCACAATGCCAAGGCAGAATCGTAGAGTAAATACGATTCTCAATGAATGAGCACTCCCAGAATATCCAAAGGAGTGAAGCCTCTGGTTGGCACTACATAGATACGTCCCACCTGAAGGAAACCAGAGAGCACTCAACGAATGACATACAAGCTAACAGAAGATCTAAGCACCAACCCAATCAGCATCAAGATTGAGTTGTAAAGCCACTCGAGATGAAGTCTTCCACAAGGAGATTAGAAGAAGACTTCTGTAACTGACTAAGGAAAGTCAGCAAGTGTAGTAGCTGTCAAGCAGACAGAAGGCAACGATCTTGAAGATAACCAGGATCGTAGTGTTTGCCAAACAAAGAAGAAACTGATGGAGTATACACAAAGATACTAGTCAGCCTCTGAATAACAAGGCTAAAATGATTAAGCATTGGGTCAGTCTATTGATGATAAGTTAACGGGAGATCACAAGGAGAAAGCGAGCTGGACACACAACAAATCTGAAGTGTCTTGTTATTCAGAAGGGGCCAGAGCAAGGAGTCAAGCCATCAGTATCTAAGAACATTCAAGGTAAACAGAAGTAATGAAGCACTACACAAGAGAAGGAAGAGGTGTTCCACATTGGAGATCTAATGAACACTCTTCAAGATCGTAGTGTTAATTCTACAAGTCAAGAAGCAATAGTCAACAAGATACTACGATCTGGTTCAGGGAGATATGTATCAGAATCATAGAGTTCGAACAACTGAAGATTGAGGCATTGGCAACGGATCAATCTGAAGGTTGGCATTCGGACAAAAGCTTGAGAGCATCGATGCAAGGACAACCTCTGATCAAGAAATCATAAGGGGGAAATAAAGTCGTCGACCTGCCCGAGACATGAAAGTGACATCTCTGATGGGGTAGATGAAACAGTAGACTGCAGTGTCAGAAAGTCAAAAAAAGATGTTATGTCACATCTGTAGTCTGCACCAAATAACTAGAGATCTGTGAAGCCATTTGAATAGCTTCCATCGGCTACTTTCCAATGGGAAGATTAGAAAGCAGTATAAATCGACAGAGCCTCAAAGATCAAGAGTTGCTGATGATTATGAGGTTGAAGAATAGTTGAGTTGTTGAATGCTATTGTTAACTCTACTAGTTCCACCAAAGATCAACAGAACAAGTCTCAATGATAGTGAGACTACCAAGGTGAAAGTGAAGCAGCTTTGAGGAAGGACTTAAACGGATTTGAGCTTCACTCAACAAAGATGAGAATGCCATTAAAGATGGCAGCCAAGCTGAGAGCCGAGAAGGCTAAAGAGATAGCATTCAGAAAAGTGGCAGAGCACAAAGAAGATCAGGAGAGCCACTCTACGAATCACCATGAACCTAAAGCTGAAACTGAACAAGTGCAGAACCATGTCTGCAAAACATTCAAGAAGGGTTCAGGGTTTGCTAAGTGCCAGACGAAGTCTACCAAAAGCTTAGAGACTTAGCAAATCCAGATGGTGATGGTGCACAACTGACATTAGATGAAGATGAACAGAAAAGAGTAAAGATCAACTGCACCAAAGAAGATGTGGTCCAGACTCGAAGAAGAATGCAAAGAGGATCACACCAAGTTGCTAAGTACAGAAGATAATCAGAGCTTAATGACATCTTAGCAGCT
The DNA here is from genome assembly GCA_016801055.1 of Panax notoginseng. NCBI lineage: Eukaryota > Viridiplantae > Streptophyta > Magnoliopsida > Apiales > Araliaceae > Panax > Panax notoginseng. The sequence continues at coordinate 214,406,786 of CM029017.1, read as the reverse complement.
CAGCACCAACAACATCAACAACTACAACAACAAGAAGCCAGGGCCTGAAGGGTCCTTGTTCAGAGGGACTAAATGAAAGTTCCAAGCCTGTTGGGCTTGAAGAGTTCCTAGGGAACTAGAGAAGTTCCAAGGCTGCTGGCCTTAAAGAGTTCTTAGTGAACTGAAGTCCCAAGGTTGCTGGCCTTGAAGGAATCTTAGTGATTCAGGGTGCTGCCCTTCCTTAGTGGAAATCCTGCTAGTTGAAAGCAGAAGAGTGGATTAGGAGCTTGAGTCTCTGAACCACTTAAAACCCCTTGTGTCTTTTACTTTATATCTTTTACATTATGTATATTAACTGTTATAACTGCTATGTATGTCTTAACCACTTACTACTGAACTAACTCTATGAACAATGTATGTATGATTATGAATATATCAATGAAGGGGATCTTTTACTTATTCCGCTGTGCTTCAAAAGATTCTTATGTTTATCATATGCTAATTCATGAGCACTGCAAAATAAACGAGAAAAGAATTTAAAATTCAAAAGGAACTATTCAACCCCCCCCTTCAAGATCTATTGTGCCTACTGAGAACTAACAATTGGTATCAGAGCATGTTCTTATGCTATATTCAAAAGCTAATCGCTTTGAGTCTGAACCTAGGCACAAACATTATTCTAAACTTAGTTTAGCAGTAAGTCACTTGTTATATGTAGATGAGCTCACACGTTAGAAATATTGTGTACAGGCAAATGTGTATATACACCTGAAGCTGCCCATATTGGTCCATGTTCTTAATTGCCATATCAACAAGGCCAATCCTTGCTCGCGATAAATCTTGTAGTCTGAAGACCAGGTGTGACGCCCCCAAAATAGGTATACATCACCCATTCTGAGTCGCCAAATACATGGTACAGAAACAAATACAACTTCATTAAAATAATTGTCGTGCAAAATACGACAACACAAATATTGTGAGTTTAAATACAAATATTATCTTCTAGAGAATATCCACACTCAAATAAGTCCTCATTACAATTATTGAAACACTATTTTACAAAATAGTGAGGACTGCTAACACAATTGACTGAAAATATCACTCCACACCCCGACTAGTTCTCGCTATATTCTCGCCTCTTGAGAAAAATGGAACAAAAAGGAAAAGGGTGAGCTCAACTAGCCCAGTAAAGAATATTATGACTAAGATAATATACAACAACTTATCATTAGTCTTCAACAGGGAAAAATCTGATAAAATAAAATAGACAACAAGTTTTAGATCAACAACTGCAGCGGAAACAACAAACCATTAGAAGAGTCAAGTAGAGAATGAATTTTACTATCTTCTAAGATTTAAAAGTCCATCAACGATATTTTATCCCTGTAACATCAATCAATAACCATCTTTAATCAAATATTCATCTTTGCACTACAGGCCAAAGATATTCATTTATATCATCAGTCGGTCATGTTCATCTCAACACATGTTCATCTTTGCACTACGGATCAAAGATATTCATCAGTTAATCATTCATCTTCGCACTACAGGCCAAAGATATTCAGTAATATCATCATTTAGGACTGATGATGATGAAAAATATTTAAAAGAAAACGAACCCAGTGAGACAGAAGGACAAATATTAGGAATTCGTATTGCAGTTTATCCAAGTGCAATAATACTCCATAACAATCAATTATAAAGAAGAATTCAAAAATAAAGATCAAAACATGGATACAATCAAAGATAGTAACCATAATAGACATCTTGGACAATTTTTTTTATTTTTCGGTGAATAGTGCCGTATTCGTGAATAGTATCGTATATGTGAATAGTGTCGTATACGTGAATAGTAATCCCGACACAAAAAGTTCCAAATTTGATAAAAACTTCATATCAACTTTCAGCATAATGATATTGAAGAAAATAATATCATTTAAGAAGAAAATAATATCCCTTACCTCAAACGAACAGTACTTTTGATCAGAATATCGTATATGAGGCTGAATAAAACTTGTGCTGAATAGCAACTCTCAAAGTATCAAAATACTCACAAAATACGCTTGAATATAGAGAGAGAAAGAGAGAAAACTTATGAATTCTGGTGTAATTTTCAATTCTAACTTAGCCTTCTATTTATAAGAAAATGTTAGCACGCCGAAGCAGACTTGACCTGCAACCTGATGGCTTTACCTGCTACTATTCCCACCCACCACATTTGAATAAAAATTTTAGCATATTTCTCACCAACCAAAAGTTGGGCCCACCAATTTTAAAATTTTCTACCAAAGTGATAAATTCCGAAACTTCGACAATTTCTAAACCAGTCATCTCTTAAAATTCATAACAAATCATACGTTCGTTTTTAACGGTTCAAAATTTGTGGACATATACTCAACTTATATATGTATAACATATCCAAAAATCACAACGATCCAACGGTCGGATTAAAAATTATAACTCACGCAATATAACTCAAAAACACTGGTTTGATTTTTAATACCTCCATTCCGACAAAAATACTGATAAAATAACTCAGCATTAATTCCTTCATTTATAACCACAAAAATATATCCCTCATTTATATCTAAAAATAAATAAATAAATAAATAAATATTTTCTTATCATATAAATTAATAATTAATTATTCACAAATAATATCACTGAATTACAATTATGACAACCAGGCCGTTCTCAAGAAAGAGGGGGCTTTCCAATAAGGATTTCTCCTTATTGGCGCACAATTAGATGATCAAACCTCTTCTTAGGCAGAACTTTCTAGACATTGCCAATAAGGCTATCTAATAATATTATTCAAATAATATGAATTATTGATCTGATAATAGAAAATACTGTGCAGCGACAATTATTGAAACAACAATAATATAAAATATCAACGTAGCAATTACTGAATCAATAAAATAAAATATTGAACACTAATTACTGTAACAATTATTGAGTAGTGTCTTCTTATGTAAGAATCAATAATTAGTGCAATACCGTGTGCTACTGTGTTTTAACCACCGGGTATTCCAACAGTATTAACGGTAACAACTAGGAGTTATTTATAAAAAACCTATACTTGTCGTTTTCTTCATCCAATCGCTTTTCGTTATGGGGCCCACACAAAGCTGCGCCGTCGTACGAATATGCCACGACCAAACGAATATTCACCGATAAAAATGAATATTTTATAACCACTTGCTTATTTTATAAAATTTGCACATTTCACCTATAACTACAACATTATATCAAATTAACACCTTATTATTCAAAATAATAATTAGAGAAAATTCGATTTTATTAATAATAAGTTGGGGTCTTACAACCTCCCCTCCTTATGAAATTTCGTCCTCGAAATTGACGTACGTACCTGGTGTTTTGAAAAGGTGAGGGTACCTCGCTTTCATTTCTGATTCCAACTCCCAGGTCATTTCTTCAATAGCATGGTTTCTCAACAAAACCTTAACTTGTGGTATAACCTTCGTGCTTAGAACATGCTCTTTCCTATCCAAGATCTTAACAGGTACCTCCTCGTAAGTTAAATCTTCAGCTATTTCGTCTGGTTCTAACTCAATAATGTGGTTCGGGTCTTTAACATATTTATGAAGCATAGATATGTGAAAAACATTATGAACATGAGACATACTTGGAGGTAATGCGAGTCTATAGGCCACATTTCCTATTCGGTCAAGAATCTCAAATGGACCAACAAATCGTGGATTTAGCTTTTCTCTCTTCCCAAATCTTGTAACTCCCTTCCATGGTGCAACACATAACAATACATGATCCCCAATATTAAATTCCACGTCCTTTCGATGAAGATCCACATAACTCTTTTGTCGATCCTGTGCCATTTGTATACGTTATCGAATCGTTTGGATCTTTTCTGTAGTTATGCGTACCAACTCTGGTCCTAACAATATTGCTTCACCCACCTCGTCCCAGCATACTGGAGAACGACACTTTCGTCCATACAAGGCTTCAAATGGAGTCATACCTAAACTTGCCTGATAACTGTTGTTGTAGGAGAATTCCACCAGTGGCAAGTACTTATCCCAACTTCCTTTAAAATCTAGAACACAGAGTCTTAATAGATCTTTAAGGGTTTGAATAGTCCTCTCTGATTGCCCGTCCGTTTGAGGATGGTATGCTGAACTGAATCGTAAATTCGTGCCCATAGCTTTCTACAAACTAACCCAAAATCGTGAAGTGAATCTTGGGTCACGATCCGAAATTATGGATACTGGCATGCCATGCAATCTCACAATCTCATTCACATACATACTAGCAAGACGTTCAAGGGAATAAGTCTCACGTATAGGCAAGAAATGGGCAGACTTGGTTAATCTATTAACAATGACCCAAATCGCATCTAAGCCTTGAGAAACCTTGGGAAGACCCGTAACGAAATCCATAGTAATGTGTTCCCACTTCCATTTCGGAATCTCAAGTGGTTGCAATGGACCCTTTGGTACTTGATGCTCTGCCTTTACACGTTGACAAGTTAAACACCTTGAGATAAACTCCGCAATCTTTCTTTTAATATTGCTCCACCAAAATATATGTCGAAGATCATGATACATTTTGGTACTCCCAGGATGGATTGCAAATGGTGTGTTATGTGCCTCCATCATGATTCTATGTTTCAAGTCAAAATCGTTAGGAACACAAAGTCTGGAGTTGACTCGAAGTATTCCTTCTTCATCGATTCTTGCTTCTGGAATAGCACCTTCTTGCACTTTCTTCTTCATACGCATCAGCTCCATATCCGTAGCTTGAGCAGCTTTAACTTTATCGATTAAAGTCGGTTGTTCTCGTATATTTGATATCATCATGTGGGTACTTGGAGCCTTCATATCTATCTCCATCCTTTGCAAATCACACAAAATGGGCCTTTGTGTTAACAACATTGCACTCGTACCCGCATATGATCTTCTACTCAATGCGTTAGCTACTATGTTCACTTTTCCAGGATGATATTGGATGGTATGATCATAATCTTTCAACAGCTCGAACCAACGTCGTTGCCGCATGTTGAGTTCCTTTTGGGTGAAGAAATATTTGAGACTTTTATAATCTGTATAGATCTCCACTTTCTCCCCATACATATAGTGTCTCCAGATTTTCAACGCGAAAACGACTGCTGCCAACTCCAAATCATGAGTAGGATAATTCCTCTCATATTCTTTGAGTTGTCGCGAGGCATATGCTATGACTTTCCCATGTTGCATGAGAACACATTCTAACCCTTTACCTGAAGCATCGCTGTAGATAACAAATCCATCCGAACCAGATGGTATTGTCAGAACAGGTGCCGAAATGAGTCTCCTCTTGAGTTCTTGAAAACTCTTCTCACAATCCTCGCTCCAACCGAATTTTGTATCCTTTCGAGTCAGCTGAGTTAACGGAGTAGCGATTCTAGAAAATCCTTCCACGAATCTCCGATAATAACCAGCTAAGCCCAGAAAGCTACGTACTTCGGTTACCGACTTCGGTTGCTCCCAACTTTGTATGGCTTCAATCTTCGTCGGGTCGACAGATACTCCATGTTTTGACATCACGTGCCCAAGGAATGCTACTTCCTCAAGCCAGAACTCACATTTCTTTAGCTTGGCATATAGCTTATTTTCACGAAGCCTTTGCAGTACCAGCTTCAAATGGTGCTCATGATCTTCACGGCTTTTGGAATAGATGAGGATGTCAACAATAAAGATAACAACGAATTGATCTAAATATTTTTTAAATACACGGTTCATCATATCCATGAAGGCAGCAGGAGCATTAGTCAATCCAAATGACATGACTAAGAATTCATAATGTCCGTACCGAGTTCTGAAAGCAGTCTTTGAAATATCCTCAGTTTTAATCTTCAGTTGATGATATCCAGAACGAAGATCGATCTTTGAAAAGAATTGCGCTCCTTGCAACTGGTCGGACAGGTCATCAATACGAGGTAACGGATACATATTCTTGATGGTGACATGGTTCAATTCTCGATAGTCAATACAAAGTCGCATACTCTCGTCTTTCTTCTTTACGAATAAAACAGGAGCACCCCAAGGAGACGTACTAGGACAAATGAAACCGATGTCTAACAACTCCTATAATTGGACTTTTAACTCTTGAAGTTTAATAGGAGCCATTCGATATGGGGTTTTAAAAATGGGCTTTGTACCGGGTTCAAGGTCAATAAAGAATTCAACTTCACGTTCTGGGGGTAGACCAGGAAGTTCTTCAGGAAATACGTCAGAAAATTCACTAACAACAGAAATATTATTCAAATCTGATGTGTTTTTGTTCAAGTCCATAACATGGGCTAAGAAAGCTTGACATCCATTTTTCAATAAACGAATGGCTTTATGGCTTGATATGACAGCGATTGATTTTAATGGTTTGGGTGCTTGAATTCGCATAACAGGTTGGTTAGGAATATGAAAACTAACAACCTTACGAAAACAATCAATTTTGGCATGATGAGTAGTTAACCAATCAATTCCTAAAATCACATCAAAAGCAAGTATCTTTAAAGAGATAAGGTCAACAGGTAATGTGATTGTGCCAACTTGGATTAAGCAAGATTTATAAACTGTAGATGTAATGAAAGTTTCTCCTAACGGAGTCTCCACAAATAGGTCAAAGTCTAATTTCTCCGGAGTCAAGTTTAAACGTTGAGCACAAACAGGAGAGATAAAAGAATGGGTAGAACCGGTATCTAGTAAAGTATAAACTTCAGAAGAATTCAAGATTAGCTTACTCGTGATCACCTCATTCAGGTTTCTCGCATTTTGGCCAATCACGACAAACGCTCTTCCAGGAACCGCTGATTTCGACTTATCCGGGACAACTTTTGGAGTCACCATCCCCGCTAAACTTAGTTTTGCTACAGAACACTCTCGAGCTATATGACCCTCCTTTCCACAGTTATAACATACCTTAGATTATTGTGGGCAGTTTGAACTGATATGTTCCTCTTTCCCGTATTTGTAACATACGACCGGTGGTCGTTCTCCTCCCCTAGAAACAGTTGATGTTTGTGCTGACCTCTTCACGTTATCATTGTTGTACCTTCTCTTCTTGAAATCTCCTCCCGACTCGCTTCTTCTATTATCACGGCCACGATTACCACCAGAGTGGTTACCGCTTTTGTCCGAATATTTTCCTCCCTGCTGGTTTTCATTGCTCCGATGACTACCACCACCGGTATGTCCCTGGTTGTGGTCCCTCGGTTGAACATACTCATTATCTCGCTCTAATAATTGAGCCTTGTTTACAACATCTGAATATAAAAAAAATTATGAGAGATAAGATATTGTCGAATCTCGGGTTTTAAACCTCTCAGAAACATCCTTGTCATTCGTTCCTCATTCTCCACCAAATGAGGTGCAAACCTGGATAACTCTGCAAACTTCGCCTCGTACTGGGACACCGTCATGTTATTTTGTTCCAGTCTAATAAACTCTACCGCCTTCATATGACGAATACTTTCAGGAAAGTACTTGTCATTAAATAGTTTCTGAAACGTTTCCCAGGACATGTTGAGTGCGTCAGGCTGGGTACGCTTCACAGACTCCCACCAGTAGTCTGCCTCACCGCGGAACATAAAGGTGGCGAATGGAACCTTCTGTTCCTCCGTGCATCCCAAGACATCGAATATCTTGGAAATTTGCTTTACCCACGTTTCCGCCTTGATCGAATACAGCTTTTCCTGAAAGTCTGGTGGTCCCAACTCTTTAAACTGCTTGGCCGTGAAAAACCACGCGTTGTTATCATTTCCACCCGTATTCTGCACACGAGTCTCCCTCATCTGAATTTGCATGAACTGCAAAAAGCTCCTAAACATTCCATCATTCATCGTTTGCTCGGTAACGTTGTTTACAGGAGGAATATTACTAGCTTGTTGCACATTCTCCTGATTGATAACAAAAGGTGTTTCCACGGTCTCATACACTCCATTGTTAACGTTCTCAGCAGCTATTCCTAAATACTGCCATAAAACAAGGGTTAATTAAACAAATTAACATATCACATAATATCCCTATATTATGACCAACCAACAAATAAGCTTAGGTAGAACACACTAGCGAAGGATTTACTCGTCTCTCCCCTCCTAGTTCTATTCCCCGATCTCCGCCAGAGACCATATCCCTAAGCTCTGATACCAACTGTGGCACCCCCAAAATAGGTATACATCACCCATTCTGAGTCGCCAAATACATGGTACCGAAACAAATACAACTTCATTAAAATAATTATCGTGCAAAATACGATAACACAAATACTGTGAGTTTAAATACAAATATTATCTTCTATACAATATCCACACTCAAATAAATCCTCATTACAATTATTGAAACACTATTTTACAAAATAGTGAGGACTGCTAACACAACTGACTGGAAACATCACTCCACACCCCGACTAGTTCCCGTTATATTCTCGCCTCCTGAGAAAAATGGAACAAAAAGGAAAAGGGTGAGCTCAACTAGCCCAGTAAAGAATATTATGACTAAGATAATTAACAACAACTTATCATTAGTCTTCAACAGGAAAAAATCTGATAAAATATAATAGACAACAAGTTTTAGATCAATAACTGCAGCGGAAACAGCAAACCATTAGAAGAGTCAAGTAGAGAATGAATTCTACTATCTTCTAAGATTTAAAAGTCTATCAACGATATTTTATCCCTGTAACATCAATCAATAACCATCTTTAATCAAATATTCATCTTTGCACTACAGGCCAAAGATATTCATTTGTATCACCAGTCGGTCATGTTCATCTCAACACCTGTTCATCTTTGCAGTACGGACCAAAGATATTCATCAGTTAATCATTTATCTTTGCACTACAGGCCAAAGATATTCAGTAATATCATCATTTAGGACTGAGGATGATGAAAAATATTTAAAAGAAAACGAACCTAGTAAGACAGAAGGACAAATATTAGGGATTCGTATTACAGTTTATCCAAGTGCAATAATACTCCATAACAACCAATTATGAAGTAGAATTTAAAAATAAAGATCAAAACATGGATACAATCAAAGATAGTAACCATAATAGACATCTTGGACAAAAAAAAATTTTATTTTTCGGTGAATAGTGTCGTATACGTGAATAGTGCCGTATACGTGAATAGTAATCTCGACACAAAAAGTTTCAAATTTGATAAAAAGTTCATATCAATATTTCAGCATAATGATATTAAAGAAAATAATATCATTTAAGAAGAAAATAATATCCCTTACCTCAAACGAACAGTACTTCTGATCAGAATATCGTTTATGAGGATGAATGAAACTTGTGCTGAATAGCAACTCTCAAAGTATCAAAATACTCACAAAATACGCTCGAGAATATAGAGAGAGAGAGGAAAAAAACTTATGAATTCTGGTGTGATTTTCAATTCTAACTTAGCCCTTTATTTATAGAAAAATGTTAGCACGCCGAAGCAAACTTGACCTACAACCTGATGACTTTACCTGTTACTATTCTCACCCACCACATTTGAATAAAAATTTCAGCACATTTCTCACCAACCAAAAGTGGGGCCCACCAATTCTTGAATTTTCTACCAAAGTGATAAATTCCGAAACTTCAACAATTTCTGAACCAGTCATCTCTTAAAATTCATAACAAATCATACGTTCATTTTTAACGGTTCAAAATTTGTGGACATATACTCAAATTATATATGTATAACATATCCAAAAATCACAACGATCCAATGGTCGGATTAAAAATTATAACTCACGCAATATAACTCAAAAACACTGGTTTGATTTTTAATACCTCCATTCCGACAAAAATACTGATAAAACAACTCAGCATTAATTCTTTCATTTATAAACACAAAAATATATCCCTCATTTATATCCAAAATAAATAAATAAATATTTTCTTATCATATAAATCAATAATTAATTATTCACAAATAATATCACAGAATCATAATTATGACAACCAGGCCGTTCCCAGGAAAGAGGGGGCTTTCCAATAAGGATTTATCCTTACTGACATGCAATTAGATGACCAAACCTCTCCTTAAACAGAACTTTCTAGACATTGCCAATAATGCTATCTAATAATATTATTCAAATAATATGAATTATTGATCTGATAATAAAAAATACTGTGCAGCGACAATTATTGAAACAACAATAATATAAAATATCAACGTAGCAATTATTGAATCAATAAAATAAAATATTGAACAATAATTACTGTAACAGTTATTGAGTAGTGTCTTCTTACATAAGAATCAATAATTGGTGCAATACCGTGTGTTACTGTGTTTTAACCACCGGGTATTCCAACAGTATTAACGGTAACAACTACGCCGTTATTTATAAACAACATATACTTGTCGTTTTCTTCATCCAATCACTTTCCGTTATGGGGCCCACATAAAGCTGCGCCGTCGTACGAATATTCCCCGACAGCAAGAATATTCCACGACCAAACAAATATTCACCGACAAAAATGAATATTTTATAACCACTTGCTTATTTTGCAAAATTTGCACATTTCACCCATAACTACAATATTATATCAAATTAACACCTTATTATTCAAAATAATAATTAGAGGAAATTCGATTTTATTAATAATAAGATGGGGTCTTACACCAGGCTAAAAAGCTCAAGAGTCAAACATCCACCAGCCAGAAAAGATGAAAAGGCCATACATGCTAAGAAACGTTTATTCAGAGAAGAAAGAAGACTTTCTCAAACAAGTATCTGGCCAACCAGCAGCTGGATGGAAACCTTTTGAACTCAAGGATGTCAAAAGACAAAAGATATTGATACTCTCTTAGCTTGCATATTCAAGACAACGACTGATTGATTGAAGGTCAACTGGAGCAAATATCAGGAACAAATGAGAAACTATGCACATCAATGCCTAAACTCAGTATAACTAAGATAAATGAATGTTAAGAAACTGACAGTAAAAAGGTATGGTTCCTCACTTATATAAGTATGTACATCATGATTGCATCTCCTTATGAATCATAACAGTATTCTTTAAAGGAACCATAATCTACCTAAAAAGGTGAAGAGAGAAAGTACATTGAGGGTGGAAACTCAAATGACTATAAACTTTCTCTCCATCCAAGTTTTAGGTTGAACATGACATCTTGAAAGTAATCTGAAATGGGTCATAAGAGCATCACATGTTAAATTAATTCTATGTGAAGTAATCTTTGCAGATGGGTTAGTATGTATGTAACTCCTATGGTCTAAGTGTTTAATAACACATAGAGTATGATCAGTTCTACAAGAGTATCTTGAAGATTCATAGAAACAGATCAGCTCCATGAATCAACTAGATACTAATAAATCATAGAGTTGATTCTCACTCTGTGAGTATTTAAACCATGTAAACATAACCTAGCAAAATTTGAAACCTTCAAAGAAAAAGATAGTTTTATTAAAATAGTAAATCTCACGCATATTCACCATCATGCATCTCAAAATGTATTATCTAAATTAGTTACATGCATGAATATGAATGGTGGTGATCAATATGATGATTATCCAAATATATGAGGAACAGGGGTTTAGAAAACTAACCTAGCGGGACTCATCTAACCATGGGTACCAGAAATAGAAATTCATAACCTGCAGGCACTTGTTCTATCTGGCCACTCTAAGGAATATTGAAGAAAAAGACTTCAGTCAAGAAGATTCAACCAGCAGAAGGCTTAAGACTGTTCAGAAATGATTCTGATAAAACTCCTATATGTCAAAGCCCGTCCTTGAAGACCTGCTGAGTTAAGCTGAACGAAGCTCACATGGCTGCTGATCTTTATATGAAAACATGCCATTCAACCAAAAAAAGGGGGGGTTTTATATGATCAATCATGCAAAGCATGTCATAAGAGAAGAATCCTCAAGGAAGCTGACTACAGAGTCATCAAGCATCAAACAGGAGGAACTCATTATGGGAGCAGAACCCAGCAAATACAAACTGACAAGAAAGACTACGTTCGTAGTGCTATCAAAGGATCGTAGAATGATCAACCCTGAAAATGCCCATTTCTACGATACAAGAAGATTTAATGACTTCAGCCAAAATGCGATATGCATGGCTGCCTTCTGCTATACATGAAGAAGAAAAACTTATGCCTCTATGAGAAGACAGTATCAACTATGGGGGAGCAGTAATCTGCTAATAGTACAAAAGCTCTAAATCATCAAAAGATATACTATGAAGCAGTATACCAATTACAGAGTCCCAAAACTTTGTGGCTGATGAGCCAAATGAAGATCCATAGTAAGTAGGAACGTCTTAAAATGTATTACTGATAACCTTTCAGCCACCCAACTCGAAATCATGGAGTGCCTGCGATCAAACATCTGATGGCAGTGCTAAAGCAAGAGGACACCACAATTATAGCCAGTGCAAATGTCTAAAGTTGGAAGAGGGACCCCTAACAGAAAAGGTCAAATGAGATATCAGTGCAAATCACTTCTAAAAGTATCTCATCTAGAAAGCACCTCAGGGACAAACCTGACCCTTAGTTCATTCTAAGAGGTTGGCCCTTCCTGAGCTACCTCAACCCAGAAGGATTGCTTAGTCAAGTTCATCTTAAGGACCATTTCACTCAACGATCGAAGTACAAACTCAACGATCGCAGAATATACTCTAGCTTATGAGGAGTTTGAAAGAACGAGACAACTGCTCTACCATTCTAAAGTATGAGGTATAGTTTGAAAAGACATCGTGCAAACGCACATCAGAACTTAAGTGTCCAAACTGGTTTGGGGTACATCGGTGATCAAACTATGCAGTTATAAGATAAGGATTAATGTCAAAACCATCCACTGCAACCTCTCTCAAAAGTTAATCGTTGAGTCAACAAAGAAAAACGTAGAGTTCATAGCTTCCTCTTAATGCTACTCTACGAACCTAAAAGGTCAACGGTTAATCCACGTCAATCAAATGTCTACTCTTCTAAAAGAGACGTCTAACTAAAAAGTTAATAGGGGACAGCTCATTACTGGACATCGTGCAACCAATGGCTAAGTGACACATCACAATGTATGCAGAGTCAGAAGGAACTGCCGTAAAGACAAATGTAAAATTTGCAAATAGTTACCAGAACCTATTGAACCTCTCTCCCTCCCATTTTCAAACCCTAGAATCCTTTTCGAAGCTTAAATCGATTAAACCTCCAGAACCCAAATAACAATCAGCTGTCTCTCATAAATCTCTTCGAATCAATACCCATACTCCTTCAATCCTCTAATGGCAGACTGGCGAGTAATCACTGGCATTCAGCTAGGAACCAAGTCGTTCAAAAAATCTGAGAAAAAGTTTAGGGATATTCTTGAACTTGTGAAGAAGGCAGGGTTCTCAGAATGTCTTGAGGCAAACACACGAATATATGGTGACCTGGTCAAAGAGTTTTATTCAAACGCAACCGTAAATTCTGGGATTCTCTCCACCAAGGTTAAGGGTCAGATTCTGAAGCTAAGTTCTTCTGACATTAATCAATGCTTAGACCTTCCAAACCAAGATTTGAAAAGCCTGGAAGAGATCGACACTGAAAAAGCTAAGAAGATTATGCAGTACAAAAGAAACCCTAGTCTGAAGGATATGAAGAAAATGGAGTTTCCTGAAGAATACGAGTTCCTTGCTAAAATAGTGGGTAAATGTATCTTATGCGAAGACACTACACATGATACTGTAATTGATCAATAGCTGAAGATCATGTCTGCTATAGTACTGAAGGAACATGTCAACTATGGAGTTGTCCTGCTTGATCGGATGTCTAAGTGGCTGGATAAGGAAGAAAAGAAAAGGTCAACTGAAAAACCACTCACAAAGGTTTTTCATAGGAGATTCTTAAGTATCATCATGAAGAAAAAGTTGAAGAAATAAATTAAGGATGATGAGGGCGAAATTCTTAATGTTCACAAGGTAATATCTCCACAACTGTTCATGAATTGGAAGAAAAACCCAAAGGAGAATAGAAGGTTAACTACAGCAGAAAGCAACAGAAAGACCTCTGCAAAGAAGAGAAAGGCAAAGGAGGAAGAAAGCTCTGAGTCTGATGACTCTACATCAGTTGCTGCCACACCAACAAGGAAGAAGTCTAAGAATATGAAGAATGCTAAGGCTTCGTCGAGCTATGTCTCCACTGATAAAAAGAAACAAGGAACAGAAGAAGAACCAGCTTCAACTGCTGTAAATTCAAAAAGGAGAAGAAGCAACAGATTGCTTCAAGAGCCTTCAAGAAAGAAAGCTAAGGTGGTAAACAAACCAGCCCCAGTTCCCCAGGAAAGTTCATCCAACACAGAAGAACATGAAGAGTCTGAAGATGGGAAGGGAACTGGAAGTTCAAAGATTGAACCCTCAAGGAGCAAGTTCAACAATGAAGAAGAAGTTGAATATATGGAAGAAAGAACCGAGGTTGATGATGAAGAAAAGGAATATGCAAGTCCTGTGACCAACTCTCAAAGTACTCACTCTGAAGATGAAAAGAAGCTACAAGATGATCCATCTGAGTCTCCAAATGCAAATGCTCCAGAAAGCCCTCATGATGACTCAAAAGATGATGAATTCAAAAAAAAACATCTGCCCCTGTCAATGATGAAAATTAAGAAAGGCTGCCTGATGACTCAAAGGCCTCAGAGTCTGAAGAGGAGGATGAGTCTGACTCTCCTATAGCTGAACCTCCAAGAAGGAGGAGCCATAGATTGATAGCTCAATTTGCCTCCAAAAGGAGAAGTGATCACTCTAATACTGTCATTGAATTAAGTGATGATGAATCTGAATCACAAGAAGAGGATGCTGAAGATTGAACTAGCAATGAAGAAGATAAATCCAAGGAAGATCTTTCTGAAGAAGGTTCTGAAACTAAAATTCAGCAAGAAGAATTCATGGATGAATCTGAGGAAAGGAGCCAACAAGATTCGGGCTCAAAAAGAGAAGAAATAGAGAAAGATTTTGATTGTGCACATCAGGAATTAGAACAACCAGAAGATCCTCCTGTCATCTCTCCAGCTAGGAGTAACAGAAGAATAGAAGTGGAAGCCTCGAATGAACCACCAGAAGTACTTCCAGAAACTCTAAGACTAGAACTGGTGGCTCAGAACTTCTCAAAATTGAAAAGTGATGCAACAATAATGATCAAAGACAAGCCCCACTACAAAGTCTACAGACATGCTGGCAACCATTATATTCCTTATGATCGTAGAGTGGACTCTGAAGGCAGAAGGATTATGTCCAAGGAAATAATCATAGAGTCAATTCACTCTACCACTGATGATATGCAAATCCAAAATGAGAAGTCTCCATTTACTTAAACTCAATTGCCTGACATTTCTTCATCTTCCAATAGCTATTGGTACTCAACCATTTTTCAGATTCTCAACGCCTTCGAAAATCTGTCCAAGGATGAAAATCGTAGAGCCCAATCTAGTGCTCAACAAGAGACTGCCCAACCAGATGACCAAATTCCCACAGAGCAGGAGATACTAAAGAATTCTGATGAGTTAGTCAAGAAGATGTCTATCATCACTGAAGAAGCAAAGATGTTGACAGAAGGAAGAGATAATGCGGTTCAAGACAGACTCCACGATGCTGTGTCTGAAATATCTCTCAAAATCAAAGAGAGAGATCAAATCTATCTGAGGACCATAAATGAACAGAAGGAAGAAGCTCTACGAGCACAGAAGGATAACAAAGAGCAAATCCAAGTCCTCTCTGACAAGATTGATAACATGAATCAGTTTTTCTCTAAACAACTTGAGTTAAGCCAACAAGAACTCAAGATTGAAGTTGGTAACTCCTCTTATTTAATGGAGCAGCTTATGTCCAACATGGAATAGCTCTCTCAATTGATTAATGACAAAAAAGGAGAGAAAAAGAGGCATAGAAAAAGGCAGAGTAAGAGGCTTTCAAGAAAAGGCAAGAAGAGCAGAAGCAAACAAGAGAGGAAGACAAAGAAGAAGAAAGCAAAAAAAGAAGATGGTTCATCATCCGAGGGGGAGCCAAAGGACGATGAGCCTAAAGCTGAGGGAGAGCCAGAAGAAGAGGAGAAGGAGGAACAAACAAGTCCAACAGATGAATAGCACATCAACAGACATGAAGAAGAGGAGAAGGAGGAACAAACAAGTCCAACAGATGAATAGCACATCAACAGACATCCTGGAAGCATACATAGAGCCAATGAGGTACATCTCTAACTAGTTAGCTATGTTCTGGATCCAGGATGTAAAATGTCAGTGTATTAAATTTCATATTATTATAAATGACAATCTTGATTATCTGTTTTAGAAATAAAGCAGCTCACTGTATATAAGATTCATTCATAACATGCATATGTACTTATTGTTTTTGTCATAATCAAATAGGGGGAGATTGTTAGGAATAAACATGTGAATGATATTCCTATTTATATATATGATTTGATTATGATATACATGTGAATGAATATGCAAGTATGCTTGCATTAAGAAAAGCTGTAAAGTCCTCTGATAGATTATAGAAACATATGTACAAGGACTTAGAATGAATTGATCAAATATGTTAGGTTGATCCTACATAAGCAAAATAGCTTTGTAAAGTCCTTAAAAAGAAAAATGATGTACAAGGACTATAAATATAGAAAGATCAAGCATGTTAGGTTGATCTTATAATGTAATAGATAGGCTTGTCTGATCGTCGAACACTGCACTAGAAATCGTAGTCTGACAGGAGAGTCAAGGATAACTCGAGAGCTATCAAGGCATAATCATAGTCTGCAAGATAGTAGATCTCGGAGTTCATAGATTGCCAGGAGAAACGAGGAAGGATCGTAGTGTGTCGAGGAGCACTTCCTCGGAGCCGTAGTCTGCTGAGGAAGTCATGTTCAGAATCGTAGAGACAGCCTACCTACGAGCCGACCGAGTATCTGCCAAAGTCAAGTCAAGAATTGTAGACTACACTTAGAGTCGTAGAGTCTACTAATCATACCAGAGGCAAAGATCGTAGTCGAGAAAGATCAGATGAAGACAACAAGCACAAACGACAAGAATCGTAGAGTGTCAAGATCTAATCTCGGAGTCGTAGTGTCTGCACAACCAAAGCTGAATCGTAGAGTGCAGAACTAAGACCTCAGCAGATGTGCTCACAATGCCAAGGCAGAATCGTAGAGCAAATACGATTCTCAATAAATGAGCACTCCCAGAATATCCAAAGGAGTGAAGCCTCTGGTTGGCACTACATAGATACGTCCCACCTGAAGGAAACCAGAGAGCACTCAACGAATGACATACAAGCTAACAGAAATCTAAGCACCAACCCAATCAGCATCAAGATTGAGTTGTAAATCCATTCGAGATGAAGTCATCCACAAGGAGATCAGAAGAAGACTTCTGTAACTGACTAAGGAAAGTCAGCAAGTGTAGTAGCTGTCAAGTAGACAGAAGACAACGATCTTGAAGATAACCAGGATCGTAGTGTTTACCAATCAAAGAAGAAACTGATGGAGTATACACAAAGATACTGGTCAGCCTCTGAATAACAAGGCTAAAATGATTAAGCATTGGGTCAGTCCATTGATGATAAGTTAACGGGAGATCACAAGGAGAAAGTGAGCTGGACACGCAACAAATCTGAAGTGTCTTGTTATTCAGAAGGGGCCAGAGGAAGGAGTCAAGTCATCAGTATCTAAGAACAGTCAAGGCAAACATAAGTAATGAAGCACTAAACAAGAGAAAGAAGAGGTGTTCCACATTGAAGATCTAATGAACACTCTTCAAGATCGTAGTGTTAATTCTACAGGTCAAGAAGCAATAGTCAACAAAATACTACGATCTGGTTCAGGGAGATATGTATCAGAATCATAGAGTTCGAACAACTAAAGATTGAGGCATTGGCAATGGATCAATCTGAAGGTTGGCATTCAGACAAAAGCTTGAGAGCATCGATGCAAGGATAACCTCTGATCAAGAAATCAGAAGGGGGAAATAAAGTCGTCGACCTGCCCGAGGCATGAAAGTGACATCTCTGATGGGGTAGGTGAAACAGTAGACTGCAGTGTCAGAAAGTCAAAAAAAGATGTTATGTCACATCTGCAGTTTGCACCAAATAACTCGAGATCTGTGAAGCCATTTGAATAGCTTCCATCGGCTACTTTCCAATGGGAAGATTAGAAAGCAGTATAAATCGACAGAGCCTCAAAGATCAAGAGTTGCTGATGATTGTGAGGTTGAAAAATAGTTGAGTTGTTGAATGCTATTGTTGACTCTGCGAGTTCCACCAAAGATCAACAGAAAAAGTCTCAGTGACGGTGAGACTACCAAGGTGAAAGTAAAGCAGCTTTGAAGAAGGACTTAAACAGATTTGAGCTTCACTCAACAAAGATGAGAATGCCATTGAAAATGGCAGCCAAACTGAGAGCCATGAAGGCCAAAGAGATAGCATTCAGAAAAGTGGCAGAGCACAAAGAAGATCAAGAGAGCCACTCTACGAATCACCATGAACCTAAAGATGAAACTGAACAAGTGCAGAACCATGTCTGTAAAACATTTAAGAAGGGTTCAGTGTTTGCTAAGTGCCAGACGAAGTCTACCAAAAGCTCAGAGACTTAGCAAATCCAGATGGTGATGGTGCACTGCTGACATCAGATGAATATGAGCAGAAAATAGTAAAGATCAGTTGTATTAAAGAAGATGTGGAACAGACTCGAAGCAGAATGCAAAGAGGACCACACCAAGCTGCTAAGTATAGAAGATGATCAGACTTAATGACATCTTAGCAGCTCAGTACCAACAACATCAACAACTACAACAACAAGAAGCCAGGGCCTGAAGGGTCCTTATCCAGAGGGACTACATGAAAGTTTCAAGCCTGCTGGGCTTGAAGAGTTCCTAGGGAACTAGAGAAGTTCTAAGGATGCTGGCCTTTAAGAGTTCTTAGTGAACTGAAGTCCCAAGGATGCTGGCCTTTAAGAGTTCAGGGTGCTGCCCGTCCTTAGTGGAAATCCTGCTAGTTGAAAGCAGAAGAGTGGATTAGGAGCTTGAGTCTCTGAACCACTTAAAACCCCTTGTGTCTTTTACTTTATGTCATTTACATTATGTATATTAACTGCTATGTATGTCTTAACCACTTACTACTGAACTAACTCTATGAACAATGTATGTATGATTATGAATATATCAATGAAGGGGATTGTAAGACCCCGAATTTTATGAAATAAAAGTATTCAATTTTTCTTATAATTACTATTCAGTAAATGGTTAAATTGATAAAAGTTAAAGTTAAGGGTGATATATGAAATTTTTTTCAAAATACGCAAGTGGTTAATTATAAAATAATCATTGTTGTCGGGGAATATTCGTTTGGTCGTGGAATATTCTTTCTGTCGGGGAATATTCGTACGACGGCGCAGCCATTTGTGGGCCCCATAACAGAATAACTGTCGGGTGAAGAAAACGACAAATTTGAGTTTTTACAAATAACGGCGTAGTTGTTACTGTTAACACTGTTGGAATACCCGGTGGTTAAAATACAGTAATACGCGTTATTGCACAGTAGCACACGGTATTGCATAGTATTTTTGAAATTATTGATTCTTACGTAAGAAGGCACTACTCAATAATTGTTACAGTAATTACTGTTCAATATTTTATTTTATTGATTCAATAATTGCTACGTTGAAATTTTGTATTATTGTTGTTCAATAATTGTTGCTGCACAGTATTTCCCATTATCAGATCAATAATTCATATTATTTGAATAGTATTATTAGATAACATTATTGGCAATGTCTAGAAAGTTCTGTCTAAGGAGAGGTTTGGTCATCTAATTGCGCGCCAGTAAGGAAAAATTCTTATTGGAAAGCCCCCTCTTTCCTGGGAACGGCCTGGTTGTCATAAATGTGATTCTGTAATATTATTTGTGAATAATTAATTATTGATTTATATGATAAGAAAATATTTATTTTATGTGGATATAAATGAAGGATATATTTTTGTGGTTAAAAATGAAGGAGTTAATGTTGAGGTTTTTATCCGTATTTTTGTCGGAATGGAGGTATTAAAAATCAGGGTTTTTGAGATATTTTGCGGGGGTTATAAATTTTAATCCGACCGTTGGATCGTGGTAATTTTTGGATATGTTATACATATATAAGTTGAGTATATGCCCACAAATTTTGAACCGTTAAAAATGAACGTATGATTTGTTATGAATTTTAAGAGATGACTGGTTCAGAAATCAGGTTATAAATCATTTTTGGTGGAAAATTCTAGAATTGGTGGGCCCCACTTGTGGTTGGTGAAGAAATGTGCTGAATTATATTTCAAATGTGGTGGGTGGGAATAGTAGCAGGTAAAGCCATCAGGTTGCAGGTCAAACCTACCAAAATTTTCCTATAAATAGAGGGCTAAGTTAGAATTGAAAATCACACCAGAAACATAAGCTTTCTCTCTTTCTCTCTCTATATTATGAAGCATATTTTGTGAGTTTTTAGATACTTGGTGAGTTGCTATTCATCAGTGCAAGTTTCCTTCAGCATCATATCCGATATCCAGTCAGAAGTACTGCTCTTTTGAGGTAAGGGATAGTAAGGGATAGTAAGGGATTTTAAGGGTTGTTATGATTTTCAGTTTCGTAATTTTTCTGAACTTCAAAAATTCTGAAAAAATTTGAAATGATATTTTGATGAGTTTTCTTGATTGTGTCCAAAAATGGTGATTTTTGGATGTATAGATTGAGAGTTATGAATTTTATGAGAAAAGACTATTTTAAAAGTAACAGCTTATAATTCCTTGTGGTTAACTCCAAAATTGATGAAATTTTTATTGGGAGTACATGTATATGATAGAAGTATACTCTGTAAATTTCAGAATTTTTAGACAAAAGTACAATTTTTGATAAATGTCTAAATATTCGGCTATTTTGGCCATATGAAAAATAGTAAATGACTTTTAAAAATTCTGAGAAAAATATATGTTCACTATGGGACTATATTATGCTAAATTCCAGAAAAGAAATATTTTTGGAACTGATTTGGTATTTTTCATGAAAATGGTCTAGTTATGAGTAAATGAATTAAATATGTTTTGTGAAGAAAGAAAATTGGAAAATAGGATTTTATGGCTTGAGAATCCTATATGAGGTATATGCAGATTTTTGATGAGGGTTTTGGTTATTGATGATGAAATTGTAAGAGTTGGCATTTTATGATGATTAAATGCATTAATTAGTAAAGTGTAAACAATTAAAATAAATTGTTTATAAATTTAAGTAATGTTATTCTTTCAATATCATTATACCGAAATATTGGTATGAATTTTATTGTAGAATTTCTATCTTTTGTTTCGGGGTTACTATTCATGAGTTACGAATATTACTCTTGAGATTAAAACTATATGTTGATCATATTATTTTTATCATCATATATAACATTTTTATAACCCTGATGTTGAAATTCTCTTTCACTGGAGTGTAAAGATGGGTAGATTATTGGTATGATCATGACTAGGGTTCTCTTTGGCCTGTAGTGCAAAGTTGAATTGTGACTGGTATGATCATGACCATTGAATTTATAATT
This sequence comes from Panax notoginseng, assembly GCA_016801055.1. Taxonomy (NCBI): domain Eukaryota; kingdom Viridiplantae; phylum Streptophyta; class Magnoliopsida; order Apiales; family Araliaceae; genus Panax; species Panax notoginseng. The sequence goes on along the minus strand of CM029017.1, from coordinate 214,385,251 downwards.
GAATATCTTAAGCTTAAGTGCAAAGGTGAATTGATCAACATGGTTATAATTATTGTTTATATAAATTCTGAAATGATTATATATTTCTTTGAGATATGAATATATTTGGCCTGTAGTGCAAATATGAATTGTTGATGAATATCTTTGGCATGTAGTGCAAAGATGGCCTGTTGATGAATATCTTTGGCCTGTAGTGCAAAGATGAACTGTTGTTGAATATCTTTGGCCCGTAGTGCAAAGATGGTTTGTTGATGAATATCTTTGGCCCGTAGTGCAAAGATGGTTTGTTGATGAATATCTTTGGCCCGTAGTGCAAAGATGGATTTGTTAGTATGATTATAAACAGGAATTGTGATTTGGTATAACCATGATCTTTGATGTTTCAGGTAAAGACAGGTGATGAAAATATTCTTCGTCCTGGGTGCGAAGAAAAATTTATAGTCACAATTATGATTATGAGTTATTCATATGATTGTGGAAAGGAACTGTTGAGTGATGTTACATGGATAAAATATTGTTGGTGGATTTTTAACATGGAGAAGATAATAGACTTTATAGTCTATTTGACTCTTCTAATGGATTGCTCGTTCCGCTGCAACTATGGTTGAAATTTTTATCATTTACCATATGTTCTAAATCTCTGATTTATTATTGATGAAGGCTATTGATAATTTAATTATCTTTAGTCATGATATTCTTTACTGAGCTAGTTGTGCTCACCCTTTTGCTTCACAATTCCTTTCAGGTAATAAGAGTGTAGCTGGGTCGAGCGGGGGTAACAAGGGAATAGAACGGTGGTCATCATTTAGTAGTTATATTTGGTGAAGAAAATAGGGTGAGGCGAACCCAACGTTGGAAGGGTGTTTTGTCACTATCATACAAGATGTCTAATGACATACAACCTCGTGTCATCATAAGACAGGGTTGTGCTCATCCACTTGCTGAGTATATCTATGGGCACTACCTATATAATCTTGGTGTTTGTTTGAAGTATAATTCTCAATTAGAGACAGTGGAGATAATGATAAGTCAAGAGAAGACTCACCATTGGGAAGAATATGATAGTAATCTTCTCGTTTTTCTTTGGGGTCTATTGGGTCAACCAAGGATAATTCTGTGGCCATATGATATCTATCATAACCTAGACGCGTGGCCTCCCATGTACGAAGGTTTCCTTGAGCACTTCCCAAAGATTCTAATTTCTAAAACAGTTTTTGACTATACCTTTATGTAAGGTGTTATTGTGAGGTGATGTCCACGGTTGGAACATGAGTCACATTTGGTATATATTTGTATCCAAACTCACAGCATATGTGTTGTTGTATTTTGCACGACAATTGTTGTAATAAAGTTGTAGTTGTTTTCTGTACCATGTATTTGACGACTCAGAATGGGTTGGGTGGAATGGACCTATTTTGGGGTTGTCACAGGTGGTATCAGAGCTTAGGGATATGATCTCTGGCGGAGATCGGGGAATATAACTAGGAGGGGAGAGATGAGTAAATCCTTCGCTAGTGTGTCCTACCTAAGCTTATTTGTTGGTCAGTCATAATATCGGGATATTATGTGATATGTTAATTTGTTCAATTAACCTTTGTTTTGAAGCTGTATTCTAGAATGATATCTGAAATACAGGAGATGAGCAATGGAGAAATCATGATGACAGGGAAGATGGAATCTGAAATGAAAGCAAGGTATTCTCAACTCTTTGAAATACCAGGTACGTAAATTTCGGGGACGAAATTTCATAAGGAGGGGAGATTGTAAGACCCCGAATTTTATGAAATAAAAGTATTCAATTTTTCTTATAATTACTATTCAGTAAATGGTTAAATTGATAAAAGTTAAAGTTAAGGGTGATATATGAAATTTTTTTCAAAATAAGCAAGTGGTTATAAAATAATCATTGTTGTCGGGGAATATTCGTTTGGTCGTGGAATATTCTTTCTGTCGGGGAATATTCGTACGACGGCGCAGCTATTTGTGGGCCCCATAACAGAATAACTGTCGGGTGAAGAAAACGACAAATTTGAGTTTTTACAAATAACGGCGTAGTTGTTACCGTTAACACTGTTGGAATACCCGGTGGTTAAAATACAGTAATACGCGTTATTGCACAGTAGCACACGGTATTGCATAGTATTTTTGAAATTATTGATTCTTACGTAAGAAGGCACTACTCAATAATTGTTACAGTAATTACTGTTCAATATTTTATTTTATTGATTCAATAATTGCTACGTTGAAATTTTATATTATTGTTGTTCAATAATTGTTGCTGCACAGTATTTCCCATTATCAGATCAATAATTCATATTATTTGAATAATATTATTAGATAACATTATTGGCAATGTCTAGAAAGTTCTGTCTAAGGAGAGGTTTGGTCATCTAATTGCGCGCCAGTAAGGAAAAATTCTTATTGGAAAGCCCCCTCTTTCCTGGGAACGGCCTGGTTGTCATAAATGTGATTCTGTAATATTATTTGTGAATAATTAATTATTGATTCATATGATAAGAAAATATTTATTTTATGTGGATATAAATGAGGGATATATTTTTGTGGTTAAAAAATGAAGGAGTTAATGTTGAGGTTTTTATCCGTATTTTTGTCGGAATGGAGGTATTAAAAATCAGGGTTTTTGAGATATTTTGCGGGGGTTATAATTTTTAATCCGACCGTTGGATCGTGGTAATTTTTGGATATGTTATACATATATAAGTTGAGTATATGCCCACAAATTTTGAACCGTTAAAAATGAACGTATGATTTGTTATGAATTTTAAGAGATGACTGGTTCAGAAATCAGATTTTAAATCATTTTTGGTGGAAAATTCTAGAATTGGTGGGCCCCACTTGTGGTTGGTGAAGAAATGTGCTGAATTATATTTCAAATGTGGTGGGTGGGAATAGTAGCAGGTAAAGCCATCAGGTTGCAGGTCAAACCTACCAAAATTTTCCTATAAATAGAGGGCTAAGTTAGAATTGAAAATCACACCAGAAACATAAGCTTTCTCTCTTTCTCTCTCTATATTATGAAGCATATTTTGTGAGTTTTTAGATACTTGATGAGTTGCTATTCATCAGTGCAAGTTTCCTTCAGCATCATATCCGATATCCAGTCAGAAGTACTGCTCTTTTGAGGTAAGGGATAGTAAGGGATAGTAAGGGATTTTAAGGGTTGTTATGATTTTCAGTTTCGTAATTTTTCTGAACTTCAAAAATTCTGGAAAAATTTGAAATGATATTTTGATGAGTTTTCTTGATTGTGTCCAAAAATGGTGATTTTTGGATGTATAGATTGAGAGTTATGAATTTTATGAGAAAAGACTATTTTAAAAGTAACAGCTTATAATTCCTTGTGGTTAACTCCAAAATTGATGAAATTTTTATTGGGAGTACATGTATATGATAGAAGTATACTCTGTAAATTTCAGAATTTTTAGACAAAAGTACAATTTTTGATAAATGTCTAAATATTCGGCTATTTTGGCCATATGAAAAATAGTAAATGACTTTTAAAAATTCTGAGAAAAATATATGTTCACTATGGGACTATATTATGCTAAATTCCAGAAAAGAAATATTTTTGGAACTGATTTGGTATTTTTCATGAAAATGGTCTAGTTATGAGTAAATGAATTAAATATGTTTTGTGAAGAAAGAAAATTGGAAAATAGGATTTTATGGCTTGAGAATCCTATATGAGGTATATGCAGATTTTTGATGAGGGTTTTGGTTATTGATGATGAAATTGTAAGAGTTGGCATTTTATGATGATTAAATGCATTAATTAGTAAAGTGTAAACAATTAAAATAAATTGTTTATAAATTTAAGTAATGTTATTCTTTCAATATCATTATACCGAAATATTGGTATGAATTTTATTGTAGAATTTCTATCTTTTGTGTCGGGGTTACTATTCATGAGTTACGAATATTACTCTTGAGATTAAAACTATATGTTGATCATATTATTTTTATCATCATATATAACATTTTTATAACCCTGATGTTGAAATTCTCTTTCACTGGAGTGTAAAGATGGGTAGATTATTGGTATGATCATGACTAGGGTTCTCTTTGGCCTGTAGTGCAAAGTTGAATTGTGACTGGTATGATCATGACCATTGAATTTATAATTGAATATCTTAAGCTTAAGTGCAAAGGTGAATTGATCAACATGGTTATAATTATTGTTTATATAAATTCTGAAATGATTATATATTTCTTTGAGATATGAATATATTTGGCCTGTAGTGCAAATATGAATTGTTGATGAATATCTTTGGCATGTAGTGCAAAGATGGCCTGTTGATGAATATCTTTGGCCTGTAGTGCAAAGATGAACTGTTGTTGAATATCTTTGGCCCGTAGTGCAAAGATGGTTTGTTGATGAATATCTTTGGCCCGTAGTGCAAAGATGGTTTGTTGATGAATATCTTTGGCCCGTAGTGCAAAGATGGATTTGTTAGTATGATTATAAACAGGAATTGTGATTTGGTATAACCATGATCTTTGATGTTTCAGGTAAAGACAGGTGATGAAAATATTCTTCGTCCTGGGTGCGAAGAAAAATTTATAGTCACAATTATGATTATGAGTTATTCATATGATTGTGGAAAGGAACTGTTGAGTGATGTTACATGGATAAAATATTGTTGGTGGATTTTTAACATGGAGAAGATAATAGACTTTATAGTCTATTTGACTCTTCTAATGGATTGCTCGTTCCGCTGCAACTATGGTTGAAATTTTATCATTTACCATATGTTCTAAATCTCTGATTTATTATTGATGAAGGCTATTGATAATTTAATTATCTTTAGTCATGATATTCTTTACTGAGCTAGTTGTGCTCACCCTTTTGCTTCACAATTCCTTTCAGGTAATAAGAGTGTAGCTGGGTCGAGCGGGGGTAACAAGGGAATAGAACGGTGGTCATCATTTAGTAGTTATATTTGGTGAAGAAAATAGGGTGAGGCGAACCCAACGTTGGAAGGGTGTTTTGTCACTATCATACAAGATGTCTAATGACATACAACCTCGTGTCATCATAGGACAGGGTTGTGCTCATCCACTTGCTGAGTATATCTATGGGCACTACCTATATAATCTTGGTGTTTGTTTGAAGTATAATTCTCAGTTAGAGACAGTGGAGATAATGATAAGTCAAGAGAAGACTCACCATTGGGAAGAATATGATAGTAATCTTCTCGTTTTTCTTTGGGGTCTATTGGGTCAACCAAGGATAATTCTGTGGCCATATGATATCTATCATAACCTAGACGCGTGGCCTCCCATGTACGAAGGTTTCCTTGAGCACTTCCCAAAGATTCTAATTTCTAAAACAGTTTTTGACTATACCTTTATGTAAGGTGTTATTGTGAGGTGATGCCCACGGTTGGAACATGAGTCACATTTGGTATATATTTGTATCCAAACTCACAGCATATGTGTTGTTGTATTTTGCACGACAATTATTGTAATAAAGTTGTAGTTGTTTTCTGTACCATGTATTTGACGACTCAGAATGGGTTGGGTGGAATGGACCTATTTTGGGGTTGTCATAGGGATCTTTTACTTATTCCGTTGTGCTTAAAAAGATTCTTATGTTTGTCATATGCTAATTCATGAGCAATGCAAAATAAATGAGAAAAGAATTTAAAATTCAAAAGAATCTATTCAACCCCCCTTCTAGATCTATTGTGCCTACTGGGAACTAACAGATACTGCTTTGTGGAGTAAAATTCAAGAATAATATTCATGTATCAAAAATAACTTGGACAGAAAAGAATATTTTTTTCGGATGGATACTACCCCGTGAATAGACCTGTGAATAGTACTTTAGAAATAGTAACTCGTGAATAGTAACTTGACATGAAAAATATCCCAAATACCCGAGTGAATAATACTAGTCTAAATAGTAACCGGGTGAATAGTAACCTATAAATAGTAACTCGTGAATAGTACTCCGATATGAAAAGTGTACCTAATACCCGAGTGAATAATATTTTAGTGAATAGTAACGGGGTGAATAGTACCCGTAAATAGTAACTCATGAATAGTATTCCGACATGAAAAGATCAATAATTATCAAGAAAGCTCAGAATAATATATCCATAAAAAGATACTGAATGAAGCGCAAATATCAAGGATATTCTACTAATTTCACGGAGTATAGAAGCAATACTTTAGCAGAATGAATTTATAATCATGGATACGAGACGAAATAATATTACTCACATACTACACAATATGGAAGAAAATATTATTCCTTATGAATACTGAATAAAAACAATATCCCTTAAAACTGTTGAACGAAAATAATATTTCAACGAATACTTAACGAAGATAATATTCCTACGAATATTGAACGAAGATAATATTCATATGAATACGAAAAATAATATCTCTTCAGAATATGAAATAAATAATATTCCTTACCTCAGAAGAATACTAGATACTGAAATAGTGAAGTAGCAGACTTCGCTTCTTCTTTTTCTCTAAAGCTTTTCTCTCTATAGCTTCTCTCTCTATAATTGCTCTTGTGAGTCTTAGTGAATTGGTGAGAATGAAGGAAGAATGAGTTTCTATTTATAAAAAAATATAGTTTTGATAATTGTACGTTTTGGGGCTCGAAATATTACAGTATAATACCTTTATCTTTTTTTCATTTTTTAATTTAGTCATGTAAGTATTATCAAACTTGCACCACCTCCCCTAATAGTAAATCATGTGAATTAATAGTACATTCATGTGAATCAATAGTTCTATACATGTGAAAAAAAATTACAGTATAGTACCTTCATATATACCTCCGTTTTTAATTTAGTCATGCAAGTATTATCAATCTTGCACCACCTCCCCTAATAGTACATACATGTGAATCAATAGTACATACATGTGAACACATAGTTATAATCATGTGAATTAATAGCAATTAATTGCTCATTTATCCGATTAATTATGTGGCGCCCCCAAATCCGGGTATCTTCCAACCCGACAGATGGTGCTACACGGTACTACCATTCATTCATTTATTCAATTGAGCAGTCTCAAAAGGACTAATATAACTTCTATATATTCAAAATAATATTAAATTTCCCAGGTTCTTTATAACCCATTCATTTGTTCTTGTCATAATATTCAATATATTACAAACATTCACCTACACTATTACATAAGTAATCTAAGGGTTCGTCTTCGCCTTGCCCTTATCCTTGCCGGAGCCTTCGGTCCATTTGATCTTAGCTGTATTCATATAGTTCAAGAAACAGTGAGCATGACTAGCTCAGCAAGTACTACAATTCTAATAAACAACATGCTTGAAACATAGAACTCATATATCTTCAATAACTGAACAATAGTTACGAAGTACTATCGATAATTCAAAATAGCACTTCTTTTCATTCAAAACGTTTTACAACAACAATATTCAGTAAAACATCAATTTCGGTCCAAAACCTTGAGCATTTCATAAGTTCTTTTTGAAAAGGACATCCCGACACTACGAGCACTTCTGGGTGATTAGCCCATAGTACTCTATGTTGATCAACACTACATTCATTAAACGTGTATACGTTTAAGTTGTGGCAACCTCACGTGCCTGTCGTTAAATGTCAAAAATATTTTAGCACACTCGGTCTTTGATTGAAAACCACACCAATATAGTTCGATAAACATTAATCATGCTTGACAGATTCATAATACAAGTCTAGCCGAAAGAATTGGCTTTGACTTCATCATTCAAGACTTCATGTGAAAGAATACATGAATTACAAAGCTTGTCCAGACCAAATTGGAACAAGGGTTAGAATACTTGCCTTCAGCGTCTGCTTATTGATTATCACACGTACACTTTAAGTCTCTAAGTCTCTACAATACATGATCATATAACGTACCACATTAGGTCTTATATAATCAAGTAGGTATATTATTATATCTTACCCTTCATCTCAATCTAAATTCTGACTTAGATCTGTTATTATGGTTTTCGACTTTTCATTACGTCATTCACATTACGTTCATATTCAATTGATTATTAACTCTAATCATCATACATAAGGTTTAAAAGTACCTTACAATATCTTATTAAGTTCCTCAGTTTATTATTACTGAGTTACTGTTCAAGTTGTACTCATAAACATTCTTTACTATCCACTTCCTAGGGTTGGCGTTGCGGCGCCACTCATTGCTCTGTAAGTCGAGCTACGGTGCCAGTTAGCAGTGTGCTCAGTTTCAGCCTCACGCTACGGCGCGGGCTTTAAGGCTGTGAGTCGTGCTGCGGCGCGGACTCTGTGCCTCAAATAATTTGTAGATTTTGAAAATTTTGCAAAACTCCCGGACGCATAACTTCTTCGTTATAAGTCCGATTTGGCTTGTTCAAAAGCCTACGGTTCACAAATTATATACTCTATGCGTTTATGCAAGAATTTTATCTATTGAACTTCGTTTGCTAAAATTTCACCTATTTGTTCATTTTTAACAAAAATAATAAACGTCCGTGAACGTTCAATGCTCGGTTCTTCGTTCTAAGTTAAAATTCGGTCATTTTTGAGTTCGCAACTCTTTAATGCCAAATATGAATTGTCTCCATCGAAAACCAACGTTTCAGACTTCAAACACAAAATACGACTTCCATTCCGAAAATTTCACGAATTCGACGATAATCGTCCAATCGTGTGAATTCCAGCAAAGCTTCATTACTAATCATTCTAAATGGATTTTAACCAAGACATGAACATTTCAAGTTACTTATTACACCAATTTATTATCAAAGTATGTTTTGACTTATTCTCATAAGTCAATGACTTATTTAACTTATGAACTACAAATTCTCATGCTTATGACTTGCTATGAACTTAAGTCCATCAATCTATGTTCTCATATTATATTGAACCTACTAACATCATATGACAAGTTCTTCACATGTTCATCAACTTATTTAGGTTCAAGTTGCTTATTCAACTTATTCGGCTTAAGTTCGTTCATCAATGACTTCTTATATGTTCTTAGCATACAATCCCACTTCTCTATCAATCCTATCATGGTAGAGATAAAGATATAATAGACAAGAGTCTTACCCTTGAAGACTATTACTTCACTTCTCTTTGGAAAATCTAGCAAAGGTTGAATGACTTATAAGTGCTTATGTGGCTTATTCTCTCTAACCAATAAGTTACTATCTTGAGAGGAGTTGAGAGGAATTGTAATCAAGCAATAAAATGAATTGAGAGCTCTCTATTTATAGGCAACCCAAAGTTAGGGCACTTTAATCATTTGGACATTCCACCTCCTTTAATCACCTCCTTAATACACCTCCTTACTATTCATAACCTAGCAACCAAGTCTACTTGCTAGCCACTTCTATTACTTGGCCATCACAACACTTGGTCACCACACAAAATGTTTTCCCATCAAGTCTACCCATTTCTCACTTGGTTTGCCCCATGGATCATAGCTTAATCACATTGGGCTTGCTAATTAATCTAGCTAATTCCTTGTTGGGCTTATACTACAATAATTTGGACTCGTGACATATCAAACACTTGGGCTTGAGTATCACTTTCTATTGGACTCTACCATTATGCTAATAATCTTACAAGTCCATTACATTTAATTAAACAACTTAACATATATACACCACGTATAATTCTCGTATGCTAGCTCGTATATTTATTCGTAATATACGTTATTTCATTCTCCATACACTATAGTATAATACGCCGTATTATACTTACATTCATTACCTCGTATAATGCATACGCATCATACGATTACAACTTTCTTTCCTTAATGCTTAATAAACCTAACGTTCCTAAATTAAGTCCACATGCAAAATATTACGTTTTTCATACTTAGATTATTATTACATAATCCATCTCATATTTATATTATAACGTTACGTATTTCTCGGAAGTTCAAAAATAATTTCCAAGCAGAAATAGATGAATAGTGTTTTTCAAAAAAAAATTCAGAAAACTTTTATTTTCGTCTTAAAAATTCAAACACTTTAATTCTCCCACGTAGTTAAAATACTACGACATTCCGATGTTTCTAGGTTATAGATCGACATTCATCTTATTAACACGTTGTAATAATAAATAATATTATTTTATTCATTATTAAAAGTATTTACAAAAGGTTCGATTTTCTGGGGCGTTACAAATTACCCCATTGGTCAATATAACCTCCAAACATCAATTATTATCGAAATAAATATCTATTTTCACTAACATTAATAATCCCAACACAATGGAACTATCAATTTTATCTTTCATCAACACGAACTTATTCATCATTAATATTTTAACTCACAATATTTAACAACCAGGTCGTTCTCAGAAAAGAGGGGGCTTTCCGATAAGGATTTCTCCTTATTGGCGCGCAATTAGGTGACCAAATCTCTCCTTGACAGAACTTCTAGACATTGTCAATATTGCAAATAATAATATGAATAATTAACTTTGTCGTCTTAATTATTGATTTAATAATATAAAATATTATACAGATGATACTGTGACAATAATTGAATCAATAATATAAGAGATATGATGCAGCAATTACTGTAGAAATAATTGAATATAACTGAGTGACTTCTTACGTAAGCATCAATAATCAATATTGTGTGTTACTATGCAACCACGCGTATTACTGTACTTTAATTATCGGGTAGTTCAACAATTTAACGATAAAACTTTCGCCGTTATTTTTATAAAAAGATATTTATGTCGTTTTCTAACTACGACAATACTTCCGTTGTGGGGTCCACCAATGATTGTGCCATCGTACGGATATTCCCCGACAAAAAGAATATTCTCCGACCAATCGAATATTTTATAACAACTTGCTTACTTTGCAAAATTTTCACATATCACCCTTAACTTTAACATTTTATCAATTTAACCATTTACTAAATAAAATTATAAGAAAATTGAATACTTTCATTTCATAAAATTTAGGGCCTTACACTTCTTGTCTTGGTCACCAACCAATCTAACAAGTAAATCATTTTTCAACTTAGATTTCAATAGCACTTTTACTAATTAGTTAGCTCCCCTTAATTTAATTCCAACTTGAATTCCTTTCATGGGTGATAACTCATACCCAATAATCTCCCCCTCTGAACCCATGAGAGGAGGGATCACCAACCATAACTCCTTACTTGGAGTTAATTTCAACGAAATCTTGGCTCAACTTAAGCTTCTTGGAATTTTCAACTATCTTCATGCCCGACTTTGTCTCATCAACATGGTTCTTCTCAATGGGAGGATCTAACTTAAACTTGACATATTTTTACTTGCCAAATATATTCACAACCGCTTTTTACCCTGGCTGCGAGCTATCACTTTCTTTTATCACTTTTGGTACCTATTTAAAGCAAAGAACATTCTTCTTGTGGTTCTCATGCAAGGCTTTCCTCCCATCTCGTATGGCTTTGTACCACACCTTTTTCCTCCTAACTCCCCAACTTCAACAGCTCTCACATGCGTCCGCATCGTGTAAAGAGTGTTTACCTTCTTACCTTTAATCACCACTAGAGACCCTTTGGTGAGCTTCCACTATCTTTCACCAACGTAACTTTTATAATCATTCTCATCAAGCTTACCAACAGAGATCAAATTAAGACGAATATCCGGAACATGTCTGACTTCTCTCAGCATCAGCGTGCAACCACTGTTAGTCTCCAAAAAAATATCTTTAATACCTATAATCTTTGATGCACTTCCGTTTCCCATCCGTACCTAGCCAAAATCACCACTAGTGTAGGATGTGAATATCTCACCACGCGAAGTAGCATGAAACAAAGCACCCGAATTAATAATCCAATCATTAACATGACACTTGGGTTTATCATCACAAACAATAGCTACATCAACGTTGGATAGATACACAATCGAATCTTTATCCGATGTGGAATTCTTGTGAAATATCTCAACAATCTCCACATTTCACTTGAATACCCATCACAAGTATCATACTAGAGTAGTCACTATTAAGCACACCTTCTTTGAGTCCCTCAAGAGCACCCGCTCAACTATAATACTACTCCACCACGCCCGAGGCAAACGTGGGAGTACAACCTTACTCCTTGTGAACCCTTCACCCTGAGCAACTATCCCCTTACTCCTTGTGAACCTCTCCACCATGAGCAACTTTTCTAGAGTCATCCTGAGCCCGCTCCACCTAACTCTAATCATTTCGTGCTCCAACTGATTCAACTTTATTTACTCCACCCACGAGGCCTGTGAACGCACCCTCGAACTCCCCTCGCACCCCAGAGTTGATACTTGGGTCCATCGAACCATAAGCTCTGATACCAATTGTAGCAGAATTGTACATCAATTCATCACAAATGGAGCGCACACCTGTATAGACTGACCCAATAAGCATATTGGACCACCTCCTTATCTAAAAGGTTAACATCATCTTTTTCCTTAGACTGTTCCTTCTTTAAAAATATGCACTCTCTCCTTATATGACTCGGTTTCCTGTTATCTCTCTTCGATCTCTCGACTTTCCCCTTGAATTTGTCATCTTCAGGAGAGTTTCCCTCTCTATTTATGTCCCTACTCTGCGCAACAAAAACTTGTGACTCAACATTAATCACCATGGTATCTCTTCGCCTCTGTTCCTCATTAAACAAACTATCCTTAACTCATGTATCCATAGTCAGATTGCCACTAGGAGCGAAGTTACTCATCGATACAACCAACGTCTCCCAGCTATCAGACAAGAGCTCAACAACAACAAAGCATGTATCTCATCGTCAATGACCATCTTCATTGTACTCAACTGATTTATCAAACTCTGAAAATCACGCAAGTGTTCTGCAACGGAGTTTTCATCTTTGATTAACTTAGAATTCACAGGCTTCCTTATCAAAAAAGCTATATTTTGCGCCGTCTTTCTTTCATACATAGACTCCAATTTCTACCAGAGAGCATAGGCTTTAGTTTCCGTGGCAACATGATGAAACACACTTTGATCAATCAACGATCTGATTAGACCAATAGTCTTCTCGTTCATCGTGTTCCACTGTGTGTCACTCTTGTTTGTGGGCTTGACTCCTTCATCCTCAAGTGACTCGTACAAATCCTTTCAGTAAAGCAAATCCTCCATTCTTAGCTTCCAAATTGCATAATTTGTAGCCTTGAGATTAATCATGCAACCTGATGTCCAATCCTCCATTTAATTCGCACAAGAAACCCACAAAAATAACCAAGCTTTGATATCACTGTTGTAGCGAAATTGAATTGATGTGGGATGGATCGTTCAATTCCGCTATATTAAAAAATTTTGCTAATCACTTATTTCAAGTAAATTACTAAAAATGAATGTTTTGAGAAGTAAAGATGGCTAATGGATGAAGTTAATAAAATAAAAAAAGATAGACTACTAATATGATTGGTCAAACATGATTATTAGGTTTGACAAATAATCAGAAACACCAAATTGAAGGTTCTGATTATTTCCATAAAAAGTAATTACAAACAGTTTCAAAATCGAAGTATCAAACACTTTTTACTTTTTAAAATTGATTATAAGTAAGTTTGACCACTTGTAAGCGAACCAAAACACCCTGTTAGTTTCATCTAAGAGGGAGTTTCATATTTAGATGTAGACAATTTACTCTATTGAGTTTCTTGCACCAATTTGCAAAGGAAGGCATGCTCTGACCTTTAACGAGTCCAACAGCCAACATCCTGGAAAGATAGTTCACTGCCTTGTTTCTACATAATGAAACTCAACAAACCTATTGTGATAATTGAAGTAAATTACACCCCTATCATTTCTTAATTATTTTGACAGGAAAATCTGAATTAAATTCATGGACCAATGCCCACGTCAAGAATAATCTATAAACACATACAAACGACTAGGTTTATAGGAACAACTGTCAAAATTATTAGTTAATTGAACCATATTGGGAAATTTACGCAAGGATAGCTCTCTTTCGATTTCATAAAGTAATTAGAATAAAATAATTATTTTGTTTCAAAATATAAGATCATTATTGATTTTTTGAAGTCAAACATTTCAAATTCAAAAATTCTTTTAATTTTAATCAATACAATGATCAAAGATTATAAACTATCTAAAAAGTAATACTTATATAAAAGTTTATTATTTCACATGTTTTTTTAAATAATCTCAATTTTGAGTTCAAAATTATTTCAAATTAACTTTCAAAAACTCAATAGTCATCTTATACTTTAGAAAGGAAGGAGTAAGTTTTATCAAACATATTACTTTAGAAGAGTATGGTAGTACATGATACCAATGTGTAACTTAGGGTTTAAGGATATATAAATAATACTTCCTCCATCCGATTTTACTTGTCTTAATTGATTTGATGTCAAATAGACGAATTTTAATATTAATAATTAAACAAATGTATCAGAAATTTTGAAATAAAATAAGATGATTTTGATAGTATATTCGATATACTTTCTTATGATAATTGTGCCTATATTTTATAAACTTAAAATTAAATTTTGATTTTAAATATGGTCAATTTAACCATAAAAAATCAATTAAAACAAATAAAACTAGACGGGGAGAGTATTATTTTGGTCTCTTACTCACTAATTTGGAGAGGTTACATGAGAATAATTAATTGTCAAATATACTAATGTACAACTGAGGGTTTAAGGATGAAGTTTGATTCTTTTGTTGAGACTATAACTATCCCACAAATTCTTTTGCTTGGACTTGCATATTGTTGCGGTAATATCTATTCCCCTATTTATTTATTTTCCTATTTATTGCATATTGGTGAGAATTTACTAACTTTTTTATTTTGTCAGTAAGCTATGCTTTAACCACTGCCTCATATAATTTCAATATAATTTATTCTTAATGATGTAAGGTTTATACAGAAATAAAGTAAAATTGTATGAAGTTATAAGGGTGGGAATCAACCAACTTATAAACTGTTGGTTTATATATTTTGTTTAATGTTGACAACATATTTTATATGGAGATGTTTCATGATTTACAGGTTTGGACGTTGGGCTGATCATGCAAGTTTGCTATGTGAATATGGATTTCAAGTGGCTCATCGCGGAGACAGAGTCCATAGAGACACTACTGGATTAGGTGTCTAAGAAATCACTTAGAAAATTTGTAAGTATTCTAAAATAATTTTTTAATTGCAAGACAATTTTATTTTGCCGGATAAATCTTTTAATAGATTCATGAGCTTAAAATTCTAATCAGTTGAGAAGTTAAATCAATTTGGAAACTAAAATCATTTTAGCATATATTGAGCCATGATTTCCAAGGATCAAGATTTTTCCCATAAAAATTAGCTGGGCTGATTTTCAGTAAATCAGATATTCTCTATATCAAATCAGTTGTGATCTTAACCCTTATTTTAAGTTGTCTATTTTCAAATTCAAAACCTCTTCCTTACCAGTTTGAAATTACTTTCCGTTGGGATTTCTGATTTTCAATTATATGTTTTTTCTCTTCCAACATGAAATTTGTTTCTGTGCCGTTATCTTCATTTATATATATTCCTCAGGGCAAAAAGTTTCAGTGAAAGAAAACGAACAAAAAGAAAAACAAGACATTGCTTTCACAGAAAAGTTTCTAGCAGATTGTTCTTGTCTTGTTCTTAAATTCTTATTGATGGAAATTCATAGTTATATCTTATAATCATATTCGTTCTTGTTAAAAATTATATACAAACCTAGATTGGCTTGTGTTTGATCCAGTGGTGGATAGGACTGTACAAAAGAAGTTTTTAGGTTGCAGTGGTGAAAGCAGTTGCAATTGTGCAAAGGGGGCAGTGGTGTCCAACATTGTTCAGAGCTTATTTGTATAGGGAGTTTTGTAATTCATGGAATAAGTTATTAATAAAAGAGTCTCCAATACCAGTTGGTATTAAACATGGATTAGGTCACTAAAATAGAAGTTAAGGGTCGAACCACATAAAAATCTTGGTGTCTTTGTGGATTGCTAATTATCTTGTTGAATTCTGCATTAGATCACTATCTGCATTCACTGAATTCAAAGTAATATAAAAGATTCCACTTAACCTTTTAACAACGATATTAAAGCAGATATGTCCTACCTGTCTGGTTCTATTTAACAGTTTCATACAGATACCATAAACAAACACGTCTCACGTGTCTATATTGCTTCTATAGCAGAAGACTATCATTGATTATCAATTTGAGCACATACACATTCAAACCCCCCCCCCCCCTTCTAGGTGTTGCACACATCGAATTTCATTTTGTGTTAGAGCTTTTTACTTCTACTAATTCTTGTATTTGTAGAATGTAGAGTAAGATCCTATGGCACGCCAATTTTATTTCTAAGCAGGGCAGCCCACTAGCAGACCACCATTGTTGTAACGACCCCGAAATCAAGACTATTTCCGCTCCCGATTTTGTGCATTAAAATACAATCTCATTCTAACTTACATCATTAACCAATATTATAATCGATAAAATACATATAAATTTAAAATTTTTATAACTTTCTTTCTTTTCCTAAATTTGCATCACAATCCAACTTTGTTCTCACTGTACATAATAATCAATACCAATTTAAATTTTTTTCTCACTTCCAGAATTCGCAACCTTTATAATCTATACTTACATCCAGGATCAGATGTATACTATACTATGATCCATTTCGAAATGTTATATGTGAACATAAAGTTCAATTTCTGACTTTAATCATTCCCTGAATACTCGCAATGTAAAATAACAACTATATATTCACTATACATCATATTTTATACACCATTGTCATTATATTAATCTACTTTATAAAGTAATTGTAAAGTTACATCCCATATTTAACATGAATACTTTTATTCAATATCTATTTATTGAGTATTTCAAAATTTATACAATTCAATCAAATTTTATTACAACAAGTAGCATTAGCTTGGTACAAGCTTAACTTAATGGAATGATACACCTTTTCTGAAGTTCAATTATAATCTAGAATGGGGGTTGAATAGATTATTACTGTTTAAAAAAATTGTCATAGGCCTTTTTAAATTTATAGTTAATTAATTTGCAATGCTGAAATTAATATACAAGACAATAAAAATTCAATCACATAATGCACATAGATTTGTCTGGTTCACAACATACATCTCAGGTATGTTACTACGTCCAGTCTCAATCTCCTTTCCAGGACTTGAGATCTTATTACTATCACTAATAAATACTCCTTCAATAGGCGGAGAAGCCTTTACAAAATTTTATAGACAAATTTTTAACTATTCACAACTACCTATATTGGACAACAAGTTTCTAGCTCCTTCCTCAAGCTTAGGTGTACCTTCTTTTGAGTTTAGTTCTATTCTATGATCTGGTCTTGAAATGACAATCTCTTCCCCACCTTACAGTCACAAGTACACTAGAAACCCAACTCCCAACTGACCTCTCTAAGACTCTAGTCTTGGTCAAAGAATTACTCGTCTTTCTTACAGGTACATAAAATAAACTAACTCTACCATTTTTCCTTTTTACAAAATATTTGATAGAATTTTGCTTTTAAAATAAGCAGATACAATTTAGTACAGATATATAAAAGTTTGAATAATTTCTATATTTAAGGCTTCTCAAATAAGTTGATATTAGTTAAAGAGCAGATATATTTTGTGGGCAAGGAAATCGCGCCTTGCTCGCTTAGGGTTTCGTGTTGGCTGAGGAGGAGAGAAATCCACGAAGAATACGGAATTAATTGATTGATTGTAGAGGGGAGAACGACAGGTGGGCGATTACTCCAACGACGCGTGGCAGAACCCCTAGAATCCGGAAACCGTGTTAGGGTTATTGGGATTCCAAGAGCCTTCTTCGGTTCTTCGAGTTGAGAGAGTGTTCGAATCTTGTTAGTGCTTTTAGGTGGAATATCCGAGCCTTAAGCTACTAAAAGAGTTCGAGTCTTGTGTCTGGAGAGAAGTCCCATTTCCAAATGGAATGGAAGGGGTATTTATAGGGTATTCTAGAAAGTAGTCATTTGCAAGGCACATGCCTTCAGGGAAATTTCAGAAATACCCTTTAGTCCTTAGAGTAATGCCCATATTGCCCTGTCCTTCTAGCCACCAATCCAATCCCTCAATCAATTCCCAAAATGAGCCGCCTCCACGAGTCTTCAGCCTCGGGACACGTGGAGGCTTCTCCCGGTCTAGCACATTTATTTCTGACTTTTCTATCTTCATTCCATTAGGTTATGCGAACCCTAACTTGCACATTTAATGAGGTCGTGGAACCCTAATTGTGCATTTAATTTAATTAGGTCATGTGAACCCTAATTTTGCACATGGGCCCACATTTGCCCCCTGCGCGAGAGTCGCATTTCCAAATAGATGATCGCGCAAGAACACTTTCAGCTTTTAGACGATTCTGCGTGACTTCACTTCACGGGTCTTGAAGACCATGGTCCTAGTAAAAGGGAAACTACTCGTGAGCCAAACCCTTGGATTTGTTTATTTATTTATTTTTCCTGGAAATTGAAAACAAGAAAAATAATCAAATAGCATTCAATAAATAAAAGAAATTTTTATTATTTTGGGTATACAAAATCTTTCTTTTTTATCAAACCAAATAAAATTAAGTCTTAGTTTTATTTTGGAAATAAAATCAAATCTTTCTTTATTTTGAAAATGAAACCAAATATTTTGGATTTTGGAAATAAAATCCAATCTTTCTTTATTTTAAACCCAAATCTTTATTTATTTGATATATATATATATATATATATATATATATATATATATGAGCCATTTTTGAAAATCATCCCTTCTCTTTTGAATAAAATCAAGCTTTAATCTTATTCTTCTCTTGGGAATAAAATCAAGCTTTAATCTTATTCTTTTCGAAAAATATAATCTTTTTACTTATCTTTATTTTGGAGAAGTAAGAAGTCTCTATTCATAATCCCTCGCCGCATGTCTTGCTTCTGATTAGGTAGGTGCTACTTGCGTGCATATTCCCAATAATTGAGATTTTTAAACTTCAATTGAGATTGTCTCATAATCACTAGCTAGAAGCCACGAATTGAGCATACGTATATTCATCACAATTGGAGCCACGTCTCACCATCAGGAACATCTCTGCGGTATCTAACACCAGGTCATTGTAGCCTCTTCTGTCTTCCGAAGCTATAATTCTCACGGTGAAGGATTAGTCATTCATCCCAAGCAATTGATTCGATAGAGCAACAGGATCTCAAAGGTATGAGGGAATAATTCATATGTGTTCGAGCCCAATAGGGCCGAACCTTAGCCTCTGTTCTTCTTTTTCATTTTTTTTTCATTTTTTTTAAGGAAACAGCCCCCCTAGGTGGAGGCGGAACCCTATAGGGCGCCGAGGCCTAGGGGGCCGAACCTTAACTCTTTTTTTTTGTTGTTGTTGTTTTTGAAGGAGCAGCCCCTAGGTGGTGGCGGAACCCTATAGGGCGCCGAATCCTAGGGCCGAACCTTTTTTTTTTAAAGGAGCAGCCCCTAGGTGGTGGCCGAACCCTATAGAGCGCCGAATCCTAGGGCTGAATCTGATTTTTTTTTTGAAGAAGAAGAAGAAGCAGCCCCTAGGTGGTGGTCGAACCCTATAGGAGCCGAACCATAAAGGGCGCCGAACCCTAGGGCTGAACCTTAATATATATATATATATATATATATATATATATATATATATATATATATATATATATATATATATTTATTTATTTTTTATTTTTTTATTTAGAAGGAAAGGCCCCCTAGCTGGTGGCCGAACCCTAGGAGGGCGCCGAATCCTAGGGGCCAAATCTTAGCTATTTTTTCGACGCCAACACTAAAGGAGAAAGAAAACTGATATGCTTGCTTGTGGCGAATCCACTCCAGATGGCCAAGCCCCTAGGCGCCGAACCCTAGGGGGCCGAACCCTAGGTGGCCGAACCCTAGGGGGCGAACCCTAGGGAGGCCGAACCCTAGGGGGCGAACTCTAGGCATAAAATCGTGTTTTGGGCAAAAAAAATGAAGTTCGGGACGACGAGCCTCTACTATTAGGAGCGTCATTTGGAGTTTTGGGGCCTATAATATATCAAAACGACCGTATCGATGAGCCCTTCAAAACTCATGGTTTTACCATGACCTATGCTATTTTAAGTCCAAAAAAGGCTCCAAAGGATGGATTTTGGCCGTCCGAAGTTTTTTCGAAAATTTTTGGGAATTTTTTCTTGCATAAATGTACTCCTTCAATCTTTCTGACATTGTTTCTTCTTGTTTTTAGGTGTTTTGAAGCTCAACTATTGGACGTTCGCTCCTTATTGCTATGGTGAGTACTTCGTGCTCATATAGTTTACTTGACATTCTTGATATGCTTTCCTTACAATTGTTATAATGAACTTCCCCTTGCTTGTAGGCCCTCTCTCCCGAATGCTCTGCAGAACTAAGAACTCCCAAGGAATCCCCATTCATCACTGATTGGGGGAGAGCTCCCTTCTTTGGTCCTTCTGACGTCTTTTGGGATAGAGTTAGAGACTATGACCGTACAACTTTTTCTCCCCCAGAGAAAGAAGGCATGTTTCTGTATGCCCCATCTTCTGGAGGTTGGGATGACTTCCCTCATGCCGATTGCATTCCCCGCCTATGCATAGAGAATCAAGAATACCCCTTCAGTCCCCTTCGCTTCCTGTCAGATTCATCTAGTCGCATTCAAGGATGGCAGGATTGGACCGACGAGATCCTTGACAACGCTGAATACGTGGAAATACTCAAGAATGCAAGTATCTTTCGCTGTGTTCAACTGTGTAGAGACCTACGGATTTACCATGACCATAACGTACTTACTGTGTTGATCTCACGATGGTGTTCCTCTACTTGCACATTCATCACTGCCTGGGGGGAATTCACCCCTACTCTAGAGGATGTTTACGCCCTCTATCAGTAAGCTCTCTTCTTTTATTCCTTTCATTCATTCTCATGTTTTTGAAATATGTATATTTATCCTGATTTACATCTTTTAGCCTTCCTATTGTTGCTTCAAACTCCTGTGGTCCTTCTAGCATGTCCACTAGGGATGACAACTGTGTTGCCTACTTGACGGAGGCCTTCAAGCAATCTTCCCGCTTCACTTCCTGCTTCAAGGGCGATACGCTCCTTCCGGACTTCGAGACCTCAAGTCGGCAAAAGAATTCTTGGTTATCCTGGGTGCGCTATTTCTTCCGTGATTACAAGACCAACCAGTGGAATAGCTCTGTTCATGACAAGTCTGTTCTTGCCTTCCGTGAAAAAACTTGTCCCTTTCCTCTGGCGGCTTATCTGGTTATGTGGTTGTCCCGTTTCATCTTCCCTGGGTCTCCCATAGACGGTCCTTCTGCCCGTATGTTCAATTTGGCAGCGTTGTTATCTCGAGGCTCGGAGATTCCCCTTGCATCTCTCTTCCTAGGGACCTTATATCGTCGCCTAGACGAAACAATCCTTGCCATGAAAGAATCCGTTGGGAGGTAATCATTTTCGTATTTTATATTTAATTATTTTTCAAACTGCGCTTCTTTTCCTTTAACCTTTTCTATAATATATATATATATATATATATATATATATATATATATATATATATATATTTTATTTACTCAGGTATGATGTCAATTGCTTCATTCCATGCTCCTTCCTTCAGATCTTTCTTTTCGAGCATTTTCCGGGCTATTCCGATCTTGAGCATCTTTCTATGAAGAAGAAGAAGTCTCATTCTCTCCCACCACGCAACATCATTCCTCGCATGTTACGTTGGATTGATCACCGCTCTAGTCCTGACAGTACGAATTTGCGACATTTCCTTGATGATTATTCATGCTTCACTGCTCGTCCCTATACCATTGTTTCAGGGGGTTGCGGCCATCTACCTCACTTCTACAAGCACAAATTTCGTACCTTCTCTGACCTCAACAGAAATAGCTTGAGTGGCTCCGCACTGTCTTGGTTCGTTTTTCTTCGATCTTCAGAGCTCCCCTATTTCCTTGAGAATAATAGTTTTGGCACTGTACTGTATTCTCCTCACAGGGTCATGAGACAATTCGGATATGACCAGGATCGCCCTTTCGGTCACACCTGCCGGGGGAATTATGAGGATGCTCTTCTCAATTTTGTCTCTACCTCCCCTTCTTTTACATGGGCATTTCCGAGGCGGTCAAGTGATCCATATATCACTTATAGATCCCTTCCTTTTGTCATACCGGATGACTCCCGGAGCGGGTGATATACTACTGGAGAACGTAATTACTGGCAGGTCAATCTTAAAAGATGGGAGGATGATACCTTGATTTGTTCATTGCCAGTCTCTATTCCAAAATATCTTCAATGGAGCCGGCTTCTATGCTCTTCCAAGCCCAATGTTCGCTCAACACTTTGGCCAGCTAGTAGCCGGTTGGCTGAGCGTGACATTTTGATGCCTAAGTCGTCTCCCACTCAGCAAATCATTCCATCACAGGGTCCCACTACTTCCAGGAGTCTTCCACCACAGGCTCCGCTTCGGGTGTCCTCTCTAGGTCCTCCCCATGGATCCTCTGATGCCGAGGAGATGAGAGTTACTCGTTCTAAAACGAGAGCGGCTACTGCTACTGATTCTGAGATAGCTCCTCCTATTGTTTCTGCCGAGGTTCCAATCAGTCGTCCTCCTATCAGGCTTATCATAAAGCCATTAGCAAAATGCCCCCTTAATAATGTTGATCCTAGTATCCTGGCAGCCGAGGATCCGATCAAGAAGCGCCGTAGAAATTTGGTAATTTGTCGTACTACTCTCATTTTTTCTTTCATCCCTTGTGTTACTGTTTTCACATATCATTGAGTAATTGTTTCCTATATATATATATATATATATATATATATATATATATATATATATATTTATTGATTTTCAGGTAACCGTGGTCGATGAAGATGATGATGATGATGATGATGATGTTCCTCTTGGGTTATTGTATAGTACTACAAATGAGGCTTCCGCGGCGGCTTCCACTAGTCGTGAGCCCGTCCAACGTGTCCTTGTTGATATTGAGTCATCTACTCCTCGAAACGATTGTGTTAGTCTGGATGCTAAGGATACTTTGTCTGATGTAAGCTCGAGTCCTGTTGTGGGTGATACAGCAATTTCTTCAAACCTTCCTATGCATGCTCCCCATGATGAGTCTGAAGATGTTGATGAGACTCTTACTTCCCCGAGGGAGAATCATTCTGAAACTATTGGTGATGTTCATCCTCCCCGGAAGGATTCTACCGAGGTGGTGGTTGCTCGGGAGGGCATTGTTGATAGTACTTTGGATGGGTTGAATGACATTCCCCTTTCTGTGGCATCTCCCGACTCCTTTTCCATTGACTATATTGTGAGTATCCTTCCTTAATCCATGAGTGATTTTCCATGAGTGATTTGTTTTGAACTTGAATTTCATTTGCTCTCTTTTTTTTTTTTTATTTATAATATATTGTGCTTTGTCATCTTGTTTTCAGAACGAGAGAATGAAAGATTTGCCTTTGCCCGTTGAGGCACTCGCGTTATTTGCTGTTTTCCATTCGGATAGTGACCTTGGTTATCCTCCAGGTGACCAAGGCTTCGAGGAATCCTTAGCTGTACAACATCTTTCTGCTCCTCCATCCCTGGTCTCGACAAATTCTATGGTGGCCTCTAAAGTAGCTCCTGCTAGAGCTTCCTTCAATCCAAGTGGGGATCTTATTTCTTGGAGGGGTTTCCAGATATCGTCTTCTAGTCAGGAAAGTCTGGAGCGTCTCTTAGCTCGGTTCCCACAGACTCTTGACCGGTTGATTATTAAGACAACTTCAACCTAAACCCTTTTCCTAGACCAGCTCGCCGGCCTTGTTCTTGGATTGCATACTCTTTCCTTATATTCCTTGCGAGTTGAGGACTTGAAGAAGTTTAGCGATGATGTAGATGACCTTGCAGTCGTAGGTGTTGACATGTCTCCTTTTCGTGATAGGTTGGATCTTCTCAAGTCGAGTTTTAACCTTGTTTCACTACGTTCGGAGGTTGCTGTACGTAAATGTGAAAATGAATCCTTTTCAGTGCAGCTTTCGGAGCTTGGTGATGCCGCAAACAAATTGAAGAGCCAGTCTCAAGATTTAGGAGGTCAGCGTCGGGACTTACAAGCAAAACTTCAGGAGGTAGAGTGTCAGTGCCGGGACTTAGAGGCAAAACTTCAGGAGGTAGAGCGTCAGTGCCGAGACTTAGAGGCGACTACCCAACAGGTTAGGGAGCTGAAAGCTGCAAATCTTAAGATTCGAGATGCTGCCGTTGCTGACTTGGAAGCTTTAGTTGTGCCTCCTCTTCATTTTGATATGTCGTGGCCTTTAGATCATAACTTATTGTAGTAGTTTATTTTTTCGATTTCCTGTTTCAGAAACTCATTTACACATATTTCATTTATCAGAACGTGGTTTCTTTAACCTTGTTGATTGCCTTTAATTTGAATGATTCCTTAAAACTCAATTTTTTATTATTGAATTTCAAGTTATTCAAATTAATATTCCAAGACAACAATAGATGTTATAAGAAAACATGAATTTTGTCAAAGATACATATATTTCTCACAAACTAACACTTGAATTCATACTCTTTTTTTTAATAAAATTAAAACATTCGAGTATATGTGAAAGTTTGTCAATTTATTGCTAAAAATTGCTTTTGACGGAAAGCATAACGTTTCATATAATAAATCTTGCTTTTATCGAAGAAAGCAAAACATTTGCCACTTTTAGAGATAAAGTATAACTTTCTTGCTTTTATCGAATAAAGCATAACATTCTTCACTTTTAAAGATAAAGCGTAACTTTTGGGTTTGAGGGCTTATACTCAGGTGCCTCAGTCACTTTTGAAGTTGAAAGTGTAACTTGCGAGGGCTGTTAGTCAGGTTCCTCGATCACTTTTGAAGTTGAAAGTGTAACTTCCGAGGGCTGTTAGTCAGGTTCCTCGATTACTTTTGAAGTTGAAAGTATAACTTTTGTGATGCTCTTCTCATGTGTAATATTTCTTTACCCATTTCAAGTTTAATGGGCCTGAGACAGCATCTGATCCCACACGAGATATCTTGCAATACCCGCTTTCGGATATCTCTCGTACCCTGTACGGGCCTTCCCATTTGGGGTAAAATTTGGTGGTTGGGGTCCCCCTCATAACTTGAGTTGCCGTTTTGAGCACCAGGTCTCCCACCAGAATTTGTCGTGGTACCACCGCGGTATTGTATTGTCGTCGCAGTCTTTCGTGATACCGTTCAAGTTTTTCTTTAGCCTTGTCTCGGAAGTCGGCTAAGGCCTATAGGGCGACTGGTCGGCTTTCTTCCTCGACTAAGCTTCGAAGTCTCATTCGAGCCGAAGGTATTTCTATTTCGGTGGGCAAGATAGCTTCTTCACCATAAACCAAAGCGTATGGGGTTTCGCCTGTAGGCTTTCTTTTTGAAGTTCGATATGCCCATAACGCTATTGGTAGTTGCTCTGCCCATTTCTTCGGATGATCGTCTAAGGTTTTTGATAAGATTTTTATCAAGGTTTTGTTTGTCGCTTCTGCTTGTCCGTTGCTTTTCGGGTAGTAGGGTGATGATTTATAATGTTTCACCCTGTATCTTTCCATCAGACTTTTGATGTCCCTATTGGTGAAGGGGGTTCCATTGTCGGACAAAATGATCTTCGGGATCCCGAAACGGCAAATTATGTGCTTCTTGATAAAGTTTGCCACTGCTGGTCCCGTGGCCTTCTTCAAGGGTATGGCTTCCACCCACTTTGTGTACATCTCGATGGCAGTTAAAATCCATATGTTGCCCTTAGAATTAGGGTGTACAAGACCTATAAGATCCATTCCCAATGTATGAAAGGGCCATGGTGTTGCTAAGGTGCGCAAATCCACGGCGGGAGCATGTATCAGGTTTCCATGTATTTGACAAATGTGACACTTTTTGACAAATTCTAGACAATCTCCTTCCATCTTTGGCCAATAGTAACCATGATCGATAAGTTGTTTGTACAACTTGGCTCCCCCTTGATGTTCATCCTTGTGCATTTGATAGACCAAATATCTTGCTTCGCCTAGTTCTAGACACCGTAGGGGCTTGCCATTGAAACCTCTTCTGAACAATTCTCCATTTTGTAAGAAGAATCGTTGCGACTTCCTCTTTATTATAATTGCATCCTTCTTTTCGGTTGGAAGAATCTCGTTTTGTAAGAAGTTCACATAAGGAATTCGCCAATCCACTATATCATCAATGAAAGCACATTCATCCTCCCCAGGGTATTCTTGGCATGAAACACAGTGGCGTTGTAGGGCATCTGCTGCCTTCTTCATTTCAGGCCAATAATACCCTTGGCGTTGCAACCTACGATACAGACCTATGTCTGCAAACCCGCAATTCTCTTCATGCACCTGATGCAAGACTTTACTTGCTTCTTGCTTCCCCAAGCATCGTGTCAATACACCATCTGCTTCTTTGTGATACAAGACACCTTTGATGATGCTGTACTTTTGTAGCTATATTGGGTATTGTTCCTTCCTTAGTTTGCAATTGATGGGAGATGTCATATCTCCAATCGTCTATCATGTCTTTGGGGAACAAGTTTAGCACCGTGGTTGGGAGGGTTCTCTTCATTACCTTCACATCCAAGTCTTCTCCTTGGATATAGACTCGAGATGCTACTGTTGCTAGTGCATCCGGTTGTTTATTCTGTCCTCTTGGCACATATTCAATCACCACCTTCTTGTAAGCTTCCATCACCTTTTGTGCTACAGTTCGATACGGCGCCAAGATGGGTTCTTTCACTCCGAATTGGCCTTTTATCTGCTGCACTATAAGGTTTGAATCTCCTTTTACTTTAAGATATTTGGCTCCCAATTCTTGAGCCGCTAACAATCCTAGTATGAACGCCTCGTATTCTGCTTCATTATTTGTGCAAGGGAAGTCCAATTTGTACGACAAGGATATTTCATTTCCTTCTTTGGTGGTCAACACCACTCCTGCTCCGCCTTTACCTTCTGCAGATGATCCATCAAAAGCCAAACTCCACCATTCTGGGTCCTCATCCATCAAGTCGATTGATTCCACTTCTCCACCCGGAAGATCCTCAGAAGGGGGCTCATATTCTCCGTTTGGAAATTGAGCTAGCAGGTCTGCCAAGGCTTGACATCGGATTGCCTTTGGTGTTACACACTTGATGTCATATTCTGAAAGAATCATCATCCATCTAGCAAGTCTTCCTACTAATGCTGGCCTAGTCAATAGGTATCTGATCGGATCAGTTTTTGTTGCAATCATTACTTCGTGCGCTAGAAAATAATGTCGCATTTTCTGCGCAATGAACACCAACGCTAGGCAATGCCTCTCCACTTGTGAATACTTGGTTTCCGGTCCTCTGATTATCCGGCTGATGTAATACACAGGTTTCTCTTCTCCATCCACCTCTTGCGTGATCAATCCTCCTATAGACTTCTTGGTAGATGTGATGTACAACTGCAACGGCATTCCTCTTTGTGGCACTACCATCGTTTGTGCCGAAGACAAAATTCTTTTTACTTTCTCAAAGGCCTGTTGTTGGTCTTGCCCCCAGTCCCATTGTGCCTTTCCTTTTAGTAATTTGCCGAAAGGTTCTGTGACTTCGGCTAATGCTGGCATGAATCTTCTCATGTACGAGACCTTCCCTAGAAAGCTCTTCAATTGCTTTTGCGTCTTTGGTGGGGGCATCTCTGTAACTGCTTTCGCCTTGCTTGGGTCCACTTCTAAACCTCTGTTGTGTACCAAGAAGCCCAAGAATTTTGCAGCCGTCATTCCAAAGGCGCACTTCTTCGGATTCATCCTCAACTTATACCTTCGACATCGCTCAAACACTTTCCTCAGGTCCTTCACATTAGTTGTTGCCTTCTTGGATTTCACTACCACATCGTCCACATAGTCCTCCACTATATCATGAATCATGTCATGAAATATAGCATGCATTGCCCTCTGATAAGTTGCCCCCGCATTCTTCAATCCGAATGGCATTACTACATAGTAAAAATTCCCAAACGGGGTACGAAAGGCTATCAACTCTGCATCTTCCATGGACATCTTTATCTGATTGTAGCCCACAAACCCATCCATGAAAGACATCATCTCATGATTAGCCGTTGCATCTACCAAGGTGTCTATGTTGGGTAATGGGTACATGTCCTTCGGGCATGCCTTGTTCAAGTCTCTGAAATCGACACATATTCGTAGCTGTCCATTTGATTTCTTTACCGGTACGATGCTGGAAAGCCATGTTGGATGTTGGATTGGCTTGATGAACCCTACTTCCAGTAACTTTTTGATTTCTTCCTTTATTTGGGTTTCGACCTCGGGTGCATAGTTGCGAGGTGCTTGCTTCACTGGCTTCATTCCCGGGCTTATGTTTAGATTGTGCTCCACAAGATCTTTGTCAATTCCGGGCATCTCGTCGTAATTCCAAGCAAAGACGTCCCTATACTCTCGCAATAGTTGTATGAGCTCCTCTTTCTGGTTAGCCTCAAGCTCCTTGTTGATATAAGTCGGTCTTGGCGTTCCTCCATCTATCGCCAAATCAACTTCTTCTAGTTCATTTTGTTGAGGTTTTGGCCTATCCTCGAAGCATTCTGGAGCTGGTTCAACCTTTTGTTGTACAACTTTTTCTTCATTATTACCGGAGTGAGGGACACCTCCTGAGCCGTTGGGTTTGCACGCTTCCTTGGGCTCTTCCCCCTTGCACCGTCACAACCGAAACACCACCTTTCCGTCGGGTTTAACAACCCTCTCCCATTTTGCCTTTTGGCCATCCTCAGACTGTGCTATCCGCTTGGCATTTATTATATTTCTGGCATCTTCAGGATCTGCTGGCCTTTTCTTCTCTTCTCTTCCTTCCTTCTCCAAGTCTACTATTATCAGCTTCATATTTTTGGAACATTCTCCATGTTCCGAGGTCTTCTTCTTCACTTTTTCTGCATGTACAAATTTATCTTCCTGCACTTCCTTCCAACTTGCTAGTCTTAGGGAATCAGGCCTCGCGATCTGGTTCTCTCCCTCTTCAGCGACATCATCGAAGAAAGTTGCTTCGGTGATGTGTGCCTCCTCTGGTCCAAAGGGATTCCGAGTTGCTGGTACCTTCACTTCTCTCCCTTTCCAGATAGCTTTCAAGCATTGATGAAAAACTGAGGGTACCACCCCATACTCATTTTGCCAAGCCCTTCCCAGCAAGACATGGTATGCTGCATCCACCTCTGCAACATGGAACATTACAGGCCCTCGAATCTTTCCAACTTGCATGTCTACCTTGATGTGTCCCAAGGTTCTTGTGCTCTGGTTGGCGAATCCTGTAATGTTTGTTTGTTCCTTCACAATCTTCTTCTCTGGCAGGCCTAACCGTTTGAACATGGCGTAGGGCATAATATTTACAGACGCTCCATTGTCGATGAACGCCCTCCGCACTTCGATGCCATTGATTACTGCAGTCACATACAGTGGTCTGTTGTGTAGATATCTTATCTCTCTATCAGCTTTAGAGAAAGATATCTTATTTGCTTCTTCCTCCATCGTCTTCACAAATCCTTTGCTCATGGCCATGCAAGTCTCCTGTGTCTCGGCGGCCTTGATAATTGCCCTGGTTGCCTCAATCCTTGCTTCCTTGGCCAATCCTATCTGATCGAAAAAATTTCTAAACTTGGTCCCATTCATCAATGCCGTCACCTGCAGGCCTGGGTCACACTCCTCCTTTTCTTCCATCATCATCTCCACTTCTGGAACTGTGTTGTGAATAACAGTGTTGCATGTTTCTTTCCCCTTGTGATTTGGCAGTGGCTTGTCATGAACACTGCTCTCCTTTCCCAGTTCAATCTCCCCATTTGCCAGCTTTTCGTGGAATATCCTACGCATGCTATAGCAATCCATAGTTGAGTGTCCCGCGTATTGGTGGAATACACAGAAGTCTGGCCTTCTCTTTATCTCTTTCGTCACTGCAAATCTAGGCCTTGGGGGTTTCACCACCCCATGTTCAATCCATTGCTCGTATAGACCCCTGAATGCTTTCTCACTGCACGTGATAGCCTCCGGGACCGACTTTCTTGCATATTTGTCTCCAGGCCTTCCTTTGCTTCGATCAAAATTTTTCTCATGCTTCTCCCTCTTGCCCCCTTGTGGTTTTGATTGAGAGTCAGCCAAAGCCACAGTTGCTGTCCTCTTGCCCCTCCATGTAACCGTCGTAGGGCTAGTGGGCAGTGTTATGATTCCTCCCAAGTCTTGTGCAAAAGATGAGAGGGTCGCGAAGGAATCACAAGCCTTGGTAATGAGGTGGGGCTTGAAGAAATCTAAGGCACCATTGTTGCAAATACTGACCAGGTTCTTTTCTTCAATCGGTTCTGCACACTTCTATGCCTGGGCCCTGAACCTGTCAATGTAATCTGATAGCTCCTCATTTGGTTTCTGTCTGAACCGCATGAGCTCCACAATGGTTACCTGTTTCTGCACATAGAAAAATTTCTTAAAAATTTGTAATTTTAGGTCATCCCAATCATGGACTGACCCCTTCTCCAAATTATAGTACCAACTGAAGGCACTATCCGTCAAAGTTTTGTTGAATTCCCGCATCAACAAGTTGTGGTTGTTCACTTCATCATATCCCAGCCACGGAGACATCGACTCTACGAACCTGGCAATATGTTCCCTCGCGTTTCCTTTCTCCCCGTTGTATTTTGGAAACTGCGGGGGATGCTCAATATACCCTATCGGGTAAGGTTGCCTCCGAATGTGTGCCGGGTAAGGCGGAGAAAAGTCTAACTCCGAGGGTCGGGATGTCTGCCTGCGAAGTTGATTGATCACATCGATTATATCATCCTTCGTCACATACTGGCATGTGGAGTGAACTCTCTAGGGTGTTGTGATAAACTGCTGTATCGGCGGTGTATATGCTAGAGAATTTGGTTGATGCACGCTTGCATCGTGCAAAGGTGGTACTGGTGGCAGTTTCTGCCTCACTCGCTGGACATTTCCCGGAATGGTTGGCATTTGCATCTGTGAAATTGATGTGAGAGCAGTTGGGATGATGTTTGTCTGAGGCTGGCTTACTTCCAACCTAAGTTGTGGCACGTCGCCACTGTGCTGGGCCTCCAAGTTGATTATTGGAACCGATTGACTTTCTGTCGATGGAAGTACAATCTGGTTCTCTTTGTTGTTGCTGCCATTGTTGTTGTCTTCCACTCCTACCTGTTCCCCCTGCGAACTTCCTGGGAACATGGCCTTGAAAGTGGGAATCTGCATCAACTGCTGGCAGAAATTCCCCATTTCCTCTTGCTTCCTCTGCATTTCAAGCATCATGGCCATCATCATCCCTTGCCCTTCTCGTGCTTCCTTCAATGCCTTGAGCATCTCCAGTTGCACAGCATTCGTCTGATCTCCACCTGCATCCTCGCCTTGCCTTCCTGCGTTGGTTTGTTGTTGATTAGCCATGTATGGTGATGTTGAACTCCCTTCTGAAGCGTCTTCGATAATTGGTTGGTCAAAATCCAGATTTGCGCCTTGGAAAGCTTGAGTTGCTTGCCTTGGAACTGGATCCGGTGAGGTAATACTGTTTGTTGGTGAAGTAGCTCTTCCTGTAGTTCTCCCACTTCGAGTTGTGGGCATACCCTTCACGAATTCTACACCTCCCCAGCAGAGTCGCCAAATAAATGTGGGCAAGGAAATCGCGCCTTGCTAGCTTAGGGTTTCGTGTTGGCTGAGGAGGAGAGAAATCCACGAAGAATACGGAATTAATTGATTGATTGTAGAGGGGAGAACGACAGGTGGGCGATTACTCCAACGACGCGTGGCAGAACCCCTAGAATTCGAAAACCGTGTTAGGGTTATTGGGATTCCAAGAGCCTTCTTCGGTTCTTCGAGTTGAGAGAGTGTTCGAATCTTGTTAGTACTTTTAGGTGGAATATCCAAGCCTTAAGCTACTAAAAGAGTTCGAGTCTTGTGTCTGGAGAGAAGTCCCCTTTCCAAATGGAATGGAAGGGGTATTTATAGGGTATTCTGGAAAGTAGTCATGTGCAAGGCACATGCCTTCAGGGAAATTTTAGAAATACCCTTTAGTCCTTAGAGTAATGCCCATATTGCCTTGTCCTTCTAGCCACCAATCCAATCCCTCAATCAATTCCCAAAATGAGCCGCCTCCACGAGTCTTCCGCCTCGGGACACGTGGAGGATTCTCCCGGTCTAGCACATTTATTTCTGACTTTTCCATCTTCATTACATTAGGTTATGCGAACCCTAACTTGCACATTTAATGAGGTCGTGGAACCCTAATTGTGCATTTAATTTAATTAGGTCATGTGAACCCTAATTTTGCACATGGGCCCACATATTTAAAAAAGTTCAAAGACTTTTATACTTGAGAAAATATGCTTCTTTGTAAGTAGATAGTAATTTGTGCTTAGAACAAATAATGCTTCTATGTAAGAAAATGTGTAATTTTATGCACGGTTATAAAAGTTTAAATAACTTTTATATTTTGTGTGAAAAGTGCTTCTAGAATAAGCAAGTATATAAATTTAAGCTTGATTTAAATGTACTTCCGTATAAGCAGAAATAAGACTTTTGTTCATATTTATAAAGATTTAATTTTCTTTATATAATAAAGAATGTGTTTCTATGGAAAACGAACTTATCTTTAATTTCAATTATAAAAGTTTAAATAACATTATAATTATACTTCTTGTTAAGCAGATAAACTCACAGAATTTTGTGATATAAAAGTTTAAATAACTTTTATATTATGCAACAAATATTTTATAAATAAAGAAATGAATATTAAAATATTTCCACTCACAGATTTCAAGTATAACAAATTAGACAGTTTAAGTAATACTTGATATAATAAATAAATTTATTAAACTCAAAAATATATATAATAATATATTTTATCTATCTTGTGAATATTAAATAAGGTCGCTTAGAACTTCAAGCACCGGTCGAATGATATTCTCGTTTAAAGAATATCTCCGAATATTAGTATCTAAAACTAATCGAATTTAAAGTTTCACTGTTAATATTTGTATAAATATTTTTGATAGATCACTTAGAACTTTAAGCACCGGTCGAATGATATTTTCAAAGAATACATCTAAATATCGGTATCTAAAACTGATATACTTTACGATATTTATATAAATAAATTATATTAATAAAGAGTCATTAGAACTTTAAGCACCCTTTGAATAATATTCTTATATAAGAAATATCATCAAATTACGGTATCTAAACTGTCCTTTTTATTGATATGAGTAGATGAAATATATATATATATATATATATATATATATATATATATATATATATATATATACACACACACACACACACGGAACCTTTCTAAAGCGAACTGAAAAAGACGGACCATCAATGAATTTTAAAAAAAAAACACGCGGGTCGCTGAAATGGCTCGACAGGTTGTGAATATGGACCAATTATAATAGACACACAAAAAACCCCTTCTCCAACTCAGACCCTTTCTAACTCTTCTCTCTCTCTGGCTACCTCTCCAGCGATTTCTCAGTTTGCTTTAGAAAGGTTCTCCGATTTTTATTTTTGAGCTTTCCATTCGAACTCAAGATCTATAAAGAAAATAGGGATTAATTTATGGGTAGGATTTGACAAAAATGAGATACAATCTGTTGATTACTCCATTGAATGTCATTAATTTGTCGAAATTAAATTTCTTCAATTTTCATCGGTTCTATCACAATCTGCGGCTTTTATTTCAATTAGTAAGTATATGGGCCACCTACATAAACGAAACAATGAGGTTATCTTGCATATTATGTGTATTTGTTCAACCATATGAAGTTTTCTACCTATGTTCTCATTTCACATTTCTTTTGATTTTGTTTTCTCCAAAAGTTTTTGCAGATTTAGTAGTTTTAATGTACCTAATGAACAATATTTCGTGTATATAAATATAATATTACTAATGGGCTTTTTTTTTCTTTCTTTCAGACTAAGAGGACAAAGAAGACTGGTATTGTTGGCATGTATGGTAAGTGCCAAGTGTCTTTTATTTCTATTTTGTTTGCTTGCGCATAGTTTGCGTATTAATCCCGCTTCAAGAATGTTGTTACTGAATCTGATAAATTAGACCAAGTTTTTAACTTCCATTTGAAAACTCCAGGTCTTTCGTTATATCTGCATACTTAAAGTTTAGAATGAATCAACAATAATAGTAGGTAATACTAGTCTTAATTTAGTTGAAATTCGAGGACTTGAAGTTCATATACAGTATCGTATTTATATACTTTGTGTGTTCGATCTTGTGTATTTTAAAATGCGGCACTTAAATACGTCTGCGCAGCTAAAGCAAAATAAAACGAAAAGCAAAGCTTGAAAGCTCAATTCCTAGCTGCTAGAGCTAAATCTAAGGCTACTACCTTAGCTATTCTAGTAGCTCCTTTGATTTAGCGTAGGGAGGCAACTCTATTTTATTAATAAATCCCATAAAGTCTGCTAGTATTTCAAAAAGTGGGTGTGACATATAATTATTTATTTACATCGTTTTTTTCTCAAGACAGTACGTCTAATTAATATCGGTCTCCTGCATCGGTTAGCATTTTGAATTCAAGATCTAGAGTAAAAGGGATATACATTTCAACTCCATGTTCAAATTTTTCTTAGCTGGGAGAAGATTATAATTTCCTTTATTGCCATTGATTTTCGGTACCCGTTATGGGGCAAGTCTGCGAAAGCAGATTAAAAAGATAGAAGTATGGATTCTAATGGAAAGCTCGAAAATTAACATTTGGGAAAAAGCTCAGCTTTACCTTCGTACAGAGAATCTTAGGTTCGAATGGAAAGCTCGAAAATACAACTAAAGCGAACTTGGGTTCAGTTTTACCTTTGTAGAGAGAATCTTGAGTTCATTTTTACCTTCGTAGGGAGGGAGAAAACTCATCAGATTTAGTACGAAATCGAAGAAAACGAAAAACCTTTCTAAAGCTGAGAAATCGCTGAAGAGATAGAGAGAGTTTGAGTTGGGAAAGGGGTTTTTTGTGTCTATTATAGTTGACCCAAATTCACAATCCGCTCCAGCCATATCAACGACCCGCGTGTTTTTTTTTAAATTCGTTGATGGTCCGTCTTTTTCAGTTCGTATATATATATATATATATATATATATATATATATATATATATATATATATATATACGGTCCGTCTCTAAAGCGAACCTTAAAAAGCGAACTAAAGACGAACCGTCGTCTTTGGTGTGTATGGCGACGGTTCGATCCGTCGTCATAGCCATGTAGTCTTTGGCGACGGGTCGAACCGTCGCCATAGACACCAAAGACGACGGTTCGTCTTTAGTTCATTTTTTAAAGTTCGCTTTAGAGACTCTCCGTATATATATATATATATATATATATATATATATATATATATATATATATATATATATATATATATGTGTGTGTGTGTGTGTGTGTGTGTGTGTGTGTGTGTGTGTGTGTGTATAACATTGTATATTTGTATATCTATAATTATAAATAGATATGAGATAATATAAATAAATTAATTCAATAACTTACCTCAAAATACTTTGACCAATGATCAGATGAATGACACGTAATATTGTTTCAGCCCATCA
This sequence comes from Panax notoginseng, assembly GCA_016801055.1. Taxonomy (NCBI): domain Eukaryota; kingdom Viridiplantae; phylum Streptophyta; class Magnoliopsida; order Apiales; family Araliaceae; genus Panax; species Panax notoginseng. Next base: position 214,349,648 of record CM029017.1, on the reverse strand, counting down.
GTTACCGAATTCAAAATTTGCAATCAATTAGAAAGTTACACATGCCCAATCATTAAGTGCAAAGTGCGCCTAAAGCGCCAATACAACTTTGCGACCCGAACCCGCACCACGGCCCCCGGGACGCGGGCGCGGGCGGGTGGTGCTTTGCACCACGTCATTGTTACCAATTCCAAGCTTTTCCTTTAGTACCACTAGTGAATTAAACTATTCCATATATACTTATAAAGTATTAAATAGTTTTATTCATACTCAATGTGGGACTTAAAGAAAATAGTTTTCTTAAACAACAATGAACCTTTTCATATTCTCCACTTTGGATACAATTAAAATACAATATATAATTCCTACTTGAATCATATATTACTCTCTATTAATCTCCTTGTAATAGACTATCAAATGCACTTTTAATTTAATACAAATTCAATCAATTAATGGATCTAAATTAATCCCCAAATTGATCAAAATATCAAAATTCATGTATGTAAAGGTGAAATTAACAATCCCCCACTTGTTTGAAAAACTACTTTTCTTCAAACAATTCTTTATCTATCAACTCTAAGGTTTGTATGCATAATAGAAGGTATGACGAACATTGAACCTTCTTTTAGTATAAACAACTCAAAATCATATCAAAATAGATGGTGTCCGTAGATTGAACCTCTATTTCAAATAATATGACCGGAGCTATCATACACACACAAAACCTCCCTTTACGGTGAGCATAATAATCACTTTGCGCTATTAAAGCCATACACAATATCATGTTTCTTGAACCTCTAAGAGAGTAAACCATAACTCTCTATAAGAAGCGGCTTCACTTCTAGTTCATATAGGCAAAATGTTTCTCTAGCACTCCTGTTGATATAAGTGCAACACTTTGTTAAGAGCATAGCTCATCCTCGGTCGTGCAACAGACGTTACTATCATATACTACATATAAGACCAAATTGATAGTAACACAGCCAACAACTGTGACTTGTTTTTTCCATTGAACCTATAAACTAGGGGTAACCTAGTAATAGGTTGGGTTCCCATCACCCTTGGCTCAGAATGGTTTAAGTCCCATATCTCGTGTAGTCAAACTTATTAAATCTCTCGTCAGAGGCTTAGTAAGTGGATCAGCCAAGTTTTTACTTGACTTCACATAGACAATAGTTATGATACCATTATGTATCAATTGTCTCACAAATTCATGTCTTAGACCAATATGTCTAGACTTATCATTATAGGTACCACTATACGCTCTTGTTAGCGTAGCTTCACTATCACAATATAGTGAAATTGGAGGCATTGGATTTGGCCATAGATCTATGTCTAACAACATATTTCTAATCCAATCAGCCTCTTTTCCTGCTTGAGCCAAAGTTATAAACTCTGACTCCATAGTAGAGTGAGAAATACAAGTCTGTTTCTTGCTTGCCCAAGAAACAGCACCACTGGCAAGAGTGAAAATCCACCCACTTGTAGATTTATTATCTCCCACATTATTAATTCAGCTTACATCATAGTATCCCTCCAAAACACTAGGGAATTTATAGTAAAACAATCCTATGCCACTAGTTCTTTTTAGATATCCAAGAACCCTTCCAATAGCTTTCCAATGATCAATATTAGGACTGCTCGTATATCTACTAAGTTTAGAAACTGCAAAAGAAATATATGGCCGAGTACAATGCATAGCATACATAAGGCTACCAATAGCACTTGCGTATTCCAGCTGTGCAATAGCTCTACCCTCATTTTCTTTGAGTTTAACTCCATTCTCAAAAGGAGTATTCACCTCCTTGAACTCGATATGACTAAACTTAGTTAATATTTTTTCAATATAATGAGATTGATTCAATACATAACCCTCACTATGTTTTTTAACTTTGATGCCTAAAATAGTATCTACTTCACCTAAGTCTTTCATCTTAAAGACAGAGGATAAATACTTTTTAGTCTCATTTACTCCAACCATATTCGTACTGATGATCAACATATCATCTACGTACAAACAGACTATCACCATATAATCAGAAGTGGTTTTGGAGTATATGCACCTATCTGCACTATTATATTTAAACCCAAAGTTTATAATAGCAGCATCAAATCTCTCGTGTCACTGTTTTGGTGCCTGTTTTAGACCATAAAGGGACTTAACTAATTTGCATACTTTAGCCTCATTACCGGGAGCAACAAACCCTTCGGGTTGTTCCATATATACTTCCTCATTCAAATTGCCATTCAAATATGCAGTCTTTACATCCATTTGATGAACGTAAAAATCATACAATGAAGCTAAGGCAAAAAAAATTCGAATGGAAGTAACTCGTGCTACCGTGCATAAGTATCAAAATAGTCAATACCCTCTACTTGTCTAAAACCTTTTGCTACTAATCTTGCTTTAAAAGCAGAAATAGTACCGTTAGTGTTATACTTTGTTCTAAAAACCCATTTGCAACCTATAGGTTTAGAACCTCTAGGTAAATCTATCAATACCCAAGTATTATTTCCCAAGATTGAATCCATTTTTTACAGCTTCCTTCTAAAAGGCAGCATCTGTAAGACCCCAACTTATTAATGAATAAAATCAAATTTTTTTAAAATATTATTGTGAATAATAAGGGGTTAATTTGATATAATACTTTGGTTATGGGTGAAATGTGCAAATTTTACAAAATAAGCAAGTGGTTATAAAATATTCATTTTGTCGGGGAATATTCGTTTGGTCGTGGAATATTCTTCCTGTCGGGGAATATTCGTACGACGGCGCAGCCTTGTGTGGGCCCCATAACGGAAAGCGATTGGATGAAGAAAACGACAAGTATAAGTTGTTTATAAATAACGGCGTAGTTGTTACCGTTAATACTGTTGGAATACCCGGTGGTTAAAATACAGTAGCACACGGTATTGCACCAATTATTGATTCTTACGTAAGAAGGCACTACTCAATAATTGTTACAGTAGTTATTATTCAATATTTTATTTTATTGATTCAATAATTGCTGCGTTGATATTTTATATTATTGTTGTTTCAATAATTGTTGCTGCACAGTATTTTCCATTATCAGATCAATAATTCATATTATTTGAATAATATTATTAGATAACATTATTGGCAATGTCTAGAAAGTTCTGTCTAAGGAGAGGTTTGGTCATCTAATTGCGCGCCAGTAAGGAAAAATCCTTATTGGAAAGCCCCCTCTTTCCTGGGAACGGCCTGGTTGTCATAAATGTGATTCTGTAATATTATTTGTGAATAATTAATTATTGATTCATATGATAAGAAAATATTTATTTTATATGGATATAAATGAGGAATATATTTTTGTGGTTAAAAATGAAGGAGTTAATGTTGAGATTTTTATCCGTATTTTTGTCAGAATGGAGGTATTAAAAATCAGGGTTTTTGAGATATTTTGCGGGGGTTATAATTTTTAATCCGACCGTTGGATCGTGGTAATTTTTGGATATGTTATACATATATAAGTTGAGTATATGCCCACAAATTTTGAACCGTTAAAAATGAACGTATGATTTATTATGAATTTTACAAGATGACTGGTTCAGAAATTGTTGAATTTTCGGAGTTTATCATTTTGATGGAAAATTCTAGAATTGGTGGGCCCCACTTGTGGTTGGTGAAGAAATGTGCTGAATTATATTTCAAATGTGGTGGGTGGGAATAGTAGCAGGTAAAGCCATCAGGTTGCAGGTCAAACCTACCAAAATTTTCCTATAAATAGAGGGCTAAGTTAGAATTGAAAATCACACCAGAAACAAGTTTTCTCTCTTTCTCTCTCTAGATTATTGAGTGTATTTTGTGAGTATTTAAATACTTTGAGAGTTTCTATTCATCAGAGCAAGTTTCTTTCAGCCTTATACCGGTATTCCGACCAGAAGTACTGATATTTTGAGGTAAGGGATATTATTTTCTTCTTAATGATATTATTTTCTTCAATATCATTATGCTGAAATATTGATATGAGTTTTTATCAAATTTGGAACTTTTTGTGTCGGGGTTACTATTTACGTATACGGCACTATTCACGTATACGGTACTATTCACGAATACGGCACTATTCACCGAAAAATAAAATTTTCTCTTTTTGTCCAAGATGTCTATTATGGTTACTATCTTTGATTGTATCCATGTTTTGATCTTTATTTTTGAATTCTGCTTCACAATTTATTATTATGAAGTATTATTGATCTTGGATAAACTGTTATACGAATCCCTACTATTTGTCCTTCTGTCTCACTGGATTCGTTCTCTTTAAGATATTTTTCATCATCCTCAGTCCTAAATGATGATATTACTGAATATCTTTGGCCTGTAGTGCAAAGATGTATGATTACTTGATGAATATATTTGGCCTGTAGTGCAAAGATGAACAGGTGTTGAGGTGAACATGACCGACAGGTGATACAAATGAATATCTTTGGCCTGTAGTGCAAAAATTAATATTTGGATAAAGATGATTATTAATTGATGTTACAGGGATAAAATATTGATGATGGACTTTTAAATCTTAGAAGATAGTAGAATTCTTTCTCTACTTGACTCTTCTAATGGTTTGCTGTTTCCGCTGCAGTTGTTGATCTAAAACTTATTGTCGATTATATTCTATCAGATTTTTCCCTGTTGAAGACTAACGATAATTTGTTTGTATATTATCTTAGTCATAATATTCTTTACTGGGCTAGTTGAGCTCACCCTTTTCCTTTTTGTTCCATTTTTCTTCTCAGGAGGTGAGAACATAGCAGGAACTAGTCGGGGTACGGAGTGATGGTTCTAGAAAGATGTTTTAGCAGTCCTCACTTTTTCTGTAAAATAGTATTTGAATAATTGTAACGAGGACTTATTTGAGTGTGGATATTGTCTAGAAGACAATATTTGTATTTAAACTCACAGTATGTGTTGTCGTATTTTGCACGACAATTGTATTATTGAAGTTGTAGTTTGTTTTCTGTACCATGTATTTGGCGACTCAGAATGGGTGTTGTATACCTATTTTGGGGGCGTCACAGCATCCCTAGAAGCCATAGCTTCTTTAAATAATTTAGGATCAGTCTCAAGACTATATACGTAGGGTATTTCATTTACCACCTCATTATTTTGGTTCCCTTCCACCAAAAATAATAGAGACTGTGATGAAATGAAATCATCATCTAAATATTTATCTTTTCTAGCTCTAGTACTCCTTCTAGGTCCACTTGGTTGAATTAGAACACTAGGTTCTTCAACCTCAACATTAGACCTTATAGGACCTCTAGACTCATCAAATTTTGGCATATCCACATTCTCAACATCATTTGAGAATTTATTTTCAAAAAATTCCACATCCCTTGACTTAGTTATTACATTAAACTCTAAATTAAGAAGCTTATATGCTTTACTATTTTCAGCATATCCAACAAATATACTTCTAATAGCTCTAGCTCCTAACTTAGTCCTTTTAGGATCAGGAACTCGAAAATAATCTATACACCCCCACACTTAAAAATAATTTATGTTAGGTTTTCTGCCTTTTCATATTTCATAAGGACTAGTTTTAATTACAGTACTAGGAATCCTATTTAAAATATGACATGCAGTAAGAAGTGCTTCACCCCACAAATTATTTGGTAAACAAGCATGATTTAACATACAGTTAATCATATCATGAAACACAAGATTTTTTCTTTCTGCTAAACCATTTTGTTGAGGTGTATATGCTGCACTTGTTTGATGTATAATGCCATTTTCTTCATAAAATGCATCAAAAGCATTCAAACAATATTTCATACCTCTATCAGAACGTAAAATTTTAATCTTCTTCTCAAGTTGATTTTCTACTTCTAATTTGTATTTTTTGAATGAGTTAAATGCCTCATCTTTTGTTCTCAATAAATACACATACCAATATCTGCTAGCATCATCTATAAAAGTTGTGAAATATCGTTTTCCACCCCTTGTCAATATTCCATTTAACTCACAGATATCAGTATGTATTAAATCTAATAATTGTGATTCTCTATGTACATTTGGAAATGGTTTCCTCACAATTTTTGATTTAACACAAATTTCACATTTCTCAAGTTCAGTATTGACAATATCAATCAATTTCATTGCATGCATATTTTTCAAATTCTTTGAATTTATATGTCCTAAACGACTATGCCATAAAGAAATTGCATAAGTGATATAAGCAAAAACAGAACTGTTCTTATTAATAGATAATTTGTACATTCCATTACAAGCATAACCCTTTCCAACAAAAACACCATTCTTTGAAAGAATGACTTTGCCGGACTTAACAGAAATTTTAAAACCTTTCCTATCTAAAAGATCAACAGAAATTAAATTCTTTCTAATTTCTGACATAAACAACACATTCAGCAAGGTTAGCTTCTTCCCAAAAGTGAAATTAACTTCCACAGTTCCTTTTCCATCAACTTTAGCCACTGAACTATTTCCCATCTGAACTTCTTGTCCAATAATCTCTTCAAATGTTTTAAACATTTCTCGATTATTACAAATATGGACAGTAGCTCCAGAGTCCAACCACCAACCATTCGGCTCACTTACCATGTTAACTTCAGAAATCATAGTCACATCAAGACTAAGATCAGATACTATGGCAACAAGGTTCTCCTCAACCATGTTAGCAGAGCCGCTTTTGCGTTGTTTGCATTCTCTAGCATAGTGTCCAGTTTCTCCACAAACATGACACTTACCCTTTATCTTATTAGGATCAGATTTTTTATTTTTCTGTCCAGGATGCTTGAACTTATGATTATCTTTTTTAACAACAAGTCCTTTCCCTTTAAATGATCTTGCCTCCAAATAGTCTACACTAGACTGTCCTTGAATCAAATTCTTAGCATCGTGTTTTCGGGCCTCCTCCTCAATACGAAGATGCTTCTGAATTTGATCCAAGGAAAAATCCTCATATTTATGCATCAACTTTTTAGCAAAATCTTTCCAAGATGGAGGTAATTTTGCAATTATTGCTCCAACTTGAAAAGTTTCAGGCAAGACAATTTTAAGAACCCTCAACTTATTAACAATAACCTGGAGCTCATGCACTTACTCCAAGATAGGTTTATTATCAATCATCTTATAATCAAAATATTTAGATACTAAATATTTATTTGTACCTTCTTCCTCAGCCTTGTATTTGAATTCCAAAGCCTCCCATAACTCTCTTGGTGACTGAATATTGTTGTAGAAATCGTAGAGACGATCCGACAACGTATTGAGGATATGTCCACGAGTAAGTTCCTCATCATCAGTCCTTTTCCTTCTTTGATCTTTCAGTGCTTCGATGGCATCATTATCTAGCTGGTGAACTTCTGTTGGTTTGGGATCTTCAGGAATAGGCTGAAGGTTAGGGTCCAAAACATACACAATCTTCAAAACAGTAAGTAAAAATTTCAGTTTATCTTTCCAACGACTGAAGTTATTTCCATCAAAACGATCGAGCTTGACAAAATCCTGGTTCATGATTTTGAAAGACTCTGTATCCATTTCAATAAACACCTTAAGATTGAAAAAGTAAAATGAATACAGATTAAAAGAAACAAGGATTTGACACAGGTATTTCCTGTCCTTAAGGTGTTTATTGCCCATTATCACTAAGGTTTGCTAAAGGCTACTAGCAATTCACCTCAAGGATATATGTTAAGTCTTATCTAATTTTTAGTGATAGCAACTCACTAAAAATCTCAATTTTATGCTGCTTTATAAAGGTTGATGTGAGGAAAAAGATAGCTAAACTTTTTAGTTTCTAAAACTGATAAAAATTGAATTATGAATTAAAACATCAGTTTACAAAGTAAATAATGTATTAATCACAAATCAGTTTATAACAGTTGTAGAATTCTTTGTATCCATAATAATTAAAGGTTCAACAAATCTGGTTCAAGATAAAAAGTTGGCTCTCGGCTCGGGCGAAGTGCAAAGTGCGCCTAAAGCGCCAATGCGACTTTGCGACCCGAACCCGCACCACGGCCCCCGGATCCCGGGTCCCAGGACGCGGGCGCGGGCGAGTGGTGCTTTGCACCATGTCATTATTACCAACTTCAAGCCTTTCCTTTAGTACCACTAGTGAATTAAACTATTCCACATATACTTATAAAGTATTAAATAGTTTTATTCCTATTCAATGTGGGACTTAAAGAAAATAGTTTTCTTAAAAAACAATTAACCTTTTCATATTCTCTACTTTGGATACAATTAAAACACAATATATAATTTCTACTTGAATCATATATTACTCTCTATTAATCTCCTTGTAATAGACTATCAAATGTACTTTTAATTTAATACAAATTCAATCAATTAATGGATCTAAATTAATCCCCAAATTGATCAAAATATCAAAATTCATGTATGAAAAGGTGCAATTAACATCTTTTTCCTAATTATAGATATCATCAAATTATTTCCTAAAAATTGGAGACCTATCATTTTCTAATCGTGTCAAGTCTTGAATCTTCGTTGTTACAATCCTTTGATATATCAACTTTCATCTGTAAATTTTATATTTTACAAGGTTGAGCACAATAGCTCAGTAAATCTAACAGTTTTCATAATTCACATTTCATACATACTATGCATTTTAGTTATTCATCATGCTTTTCATGTTATGCATTTTATACATGCACCATAAATCTTATGTAATGCATTTACATATGCTTCATACATCTCATGGTATGCATTTTTATATGTGTGCTTCCTAATTTCATCACATTATACTCAAATCATACTTGGTGTATTATCAAGCTTATCATTTCACATATCACCTATCAATAATAAATTGAGTTTCCATAACTTAATTAACTTCCGTCATAATTTATCTTCAAAAATTTATATAGCATTGTAATTTAAAACACATATTTCCACATACTCATAAAGATTTCATCATATTACGATAACGGTTGCACAAAACAAATATCAAGTTCACATGATATAAATAAAACTAAAAAACTTGTCTTTGCTTTGAAATGTTATCGATTCAACTCCTTTCCGTATATTCACAGTGTTACGATCTTGTGTGGCACCTATGTAACACGCATAAGGTTATTACATAGCCTAATGCATTCGTATTCATGAACTTTGACTTAAACTCCAGTTTCTCAAACTCAATATTTAAATTTTAGTTTTATTTATTATACTAGTTGTGTCCCGTGCCTCCGGCACTATATGGACTGTTAGATTTATTCCAAACTTTGGACGGCCCAGATGATTTATTAGGATGAGTGAAAAATTTAAAATCAGTTGTATTTTGTTAGATAGATTAGATTTATCAATAATATTATAGTTTAATTATATATAAAGTATTAACTTTTAATACTTCATTTGTATAACGCAAAAATTTGATCAAAACGAACTCGGCGTCGCAATCGGAAACGAAAATAGAGTGCCGTAAGCAACTGGGCAGCCAACACGCACGCCTGGCCTAACAGTCGGCGCTGCGCACGGCTGTTCCTGCTGCTGCTCAGCAGTTGGCTTAACAGTCTGCCCACTTCGCGATTTTATAACTCAAAATCTATACGTCCGATTGGTACCAAATTTTAATATGTTATACATGGTACTACATACTATTTTATAAAAATATATCCCATCCAAAAAGAATATTTTAAACCATGGTTGTCAAGTTGTCGACTAGTCATCGCCTAGGCGACGACTAGTCGTCTAGTAGGTAATAAATTCTAAAGTGGCAGGACTTGGTTTGAGAGCAGAAAGGCGAGCGACCAGCCTCCGACTCGGATAACAGGATAACGGCTTGGATGACTTGATTGGTAAGCAGGCAATTTGACGAAGTGGGTTTGGCCCGACCCAAAGATTAACTAAAAAAAGCATGAACTTCGAAACCTAATCGATCCCTCAGTCTCACAACTTCAAACTTCAGTTCGCACTTCACAGAGAGGGAGAAAATGAGAAACAAAAAGAAGTAAGAGACTTACAAGCGTAGGCGATCGACTCCGTCGACCGAGTCCAGCGACTCACCTGACTCCGACAACCTTCAAGTAAGCTTCATCTTCTTCTTATTTAATTTTGTTCTTCTTCTTCTCTGTATAAACTATAAATTCATATTCCTATCCGATCTGTTGAAGCCTTTGTCAACTCGTGCCTTAAAAATAAGTTGTCTATTGAAGCCTTTTATTTATTTATTTTCCTTTAAAAAAATTTGTTCAATTAAGTTGTTAATAAATAATAATAGCCTCATTAATTTGTTTTGGACTTGTCTGAGAATGAGATGGATCCAATAGGCCATCATATGCCTGATATTTTTTCATTAATTATTGTTTTCAGTTTACTTAAATATATGTTATTTTTAAAGCATTGAGGTCTGATTATTTTAGTTCAATTTGAAAGGTTTTTGTTTCCATTAATTATAGATAAATAGTGGATGATACTGAAAATTCAGATTATTTGTTGGTTTGGTATTATTGTTTTCAGTTTACTTAAATAGATGTTATTTTTGATACATTGAGGTCTGAGAATTGGATGGATACAATAGGCCATCGTTGTTTAAATACATATTGTTTAACATGTTTGTTTGTATAATTGTATTTTGTAGATACTAGATAGTTAAATGGTGGAAAGTTCTGCTGCGGAGGGTTATGATCCAAGTAAGGATCCTAAAAGAAAGGCCAAGTCTAAGCACTACTAAAAAAATGGTCATTTGTGATGGCCAAAATCCATCACAAGAAGTAGAAAAACAATCACAAAAGGTTTACTTGATGGCTTTAAGTATCACAATGGTCGTCTTGTACATGCCTATTATGAACGTGATGGTTTTGGCAATGACATAAACGCTTAATGATTTTGTGATGATTAATACAATCACATTAACATGTAATCAATTGTGATTGTCAAAGTCATCACAAAAAAAAATAAGAATTTAGGGATCACAAGTAAGAATGTGAATCTCTATTTACGGATAATTTATTTCACTATATTAATTGTATCAATTGATACTTGTAGGATTCGAACCCTTCCCCCATTTGCAAACTAAATAACGAGTATTACCACTACACCAAAGCCCATATCATGATTATAATTTTAAAACAAAATATAAAAGGAAACATGTGTGAGTTTACTTACTAAACAAAATTACTTCCACACAAGATTTGGTGATTGCAATGGCAGTCATAAATACTCTATAATGATCATAAATACTAATTTTGCCATCAGATATAAGTCCATTACAAATTACTATCTTTTGTGATTGTTTTTAAAAACTGTCACAAAGATCAGTCATTGATTCTTGTTTATCTAGTAGTGAAGGATCCGGGGTGGAAATATACATTTTGGCCAGAATTGAACGATAAAAATCTCGTTCAATGCTTACTATATGGAAAAAAGTTCATTGAGGAATCAAAAGATTCAAACAACATCGTATCGGTGGGTATGGTGATGTGTCTAAGTGTCCTCGAACTATAACAGAAATTGCAAACGAGATGCATCAAGCTATAATGAGTAACAAAAGGAATAAGCAAATTCAATTTGATGACACTCACGAGGTAGAAGAAATTCAATCATCTAATAATCTCATTCCAAGCAATCCTTCTGATCCTTCCAATCCTTTAACTGTTCTAAGTTCTGGAACTGCATCTAAAAGGATGAAGAGTGTATTTTAATTCCCTAAGCCACAATCACAACAAAAGACGATTGAAACTCATCATAGGAAATCTCCTGAAGAAGTTGTGGACGAAAGGCATCGCAAAGGTCCTAGTCAAACAACTTTGGAGAATCATCTAAGGTCGCCAGAAGAGAGAGACAAAGTTCACATGCACATTGCCAACTGGTTTTATGAAAATAGCATTCCTTTTAATGCAGCCAATTCAAAAAGTTTTGACGTGATGATAGAGGCTATCGATCAATATGGGTTGGGTTTAAAGCCTCCTTCATATCACTAGTTGAGAGTTCCTCTTTTAGGGAAGGCAAAGAATAAAACAGAGAAACTGAAGGAGAAACACAAAATTTCTTGGAGCAGTACGGTTGCACTCTCATATCAGACGGATGGACAGACAGAACAGGCAGACACTTGATCAATTTTCTTGCTAATAGTCCTTCAGAGAATTACTTCATGGGATCAGTTGATGCTTCTAGTCAATCTCAAGATTCAAGCATGTTGGCAGAGTTGGTTGATGACAAGATCAAAGAGATTGGGTTTGAGTATATTTTGCAAGTAGTGACAGACAATGCCTCCAATTATAAGGCAGCTGGTCAGATTTTAATAGAGAGGAGACCTACTTTATTCTGGACACCATGTGCATCACATTGCCTAAACCTTATGCTAGAGGACATAGGCAATTTGAAACAATTCAAGTCTACAATCGGGAGGGCAAGAAAAATAACAACATTAGTCGCCTTCTTGATGCGACGAGGAGCAAAACAATTGGGAGCTAGGGACCTTGTGAGATCGGGAGTCACCCGATTTGCTACATCCTTTTTGACCCTTCAAAGCTTGTGCAAGCACAAGGATGCTTTGAGACATTTATTCATTAGTGATGATTTGACACATTCTAAGTTGTTAACTACATAGGCGAGGAAGAAAGTGTATGATACAGTTATTTCTTCTACTTTTTGGCATGTCGATGAAGATTGTATTAGAGCGTCACAACCATTACTTGTTGTCTTGAGGATTGTGGATTCAGATGAGAGGCCAGCTATGCCTGAGATTCTTTCTGCGATGGAATTTGCAAAGAAGAAGATCAAAGATGCCTTTAATAACAAACAAATGCTATATAAGAACGTGATCGATATTATCGAGCGAAGATGGGCATGCCAAATGGAGCAAAAGTTATATGGGGCAACATTGTTTCTAAATTCAGGAAAATATTTTGACATCTAAGAATATGAAGAATCTGGTTTAGCTTTAAAGTTACGTAACAACTTCAATGATGTTCTTTCAAAAATAGTTCTCGACCAAGTTTTAGCAGACAAGATAAGCAACCTAGCCGATGTCTATGAATCTTCTCGAGATGACTTTTCTAGAGGCATGCCGATTAGGCAATGAAAGACAAAAAATCCTAGTAAGTATATTAAACTAATTATAAATTTTACTCCAAGTTTTATAATTTAGACTATATTTGATTTTTTTTAATTTTTTACTTCTAATGTAGTTGATTGGTGGAATGCTTTTGGCGCTTGTGCTATTGAGCTTGCAAGGTTTGCAAAGCGAAACCTCGGCCTTTGTTGTAAGACCCCGAATTTTATGAAATAAAAGTATTCAATTTTTCTTATAGTTACTATTCAGTAAATGGTTAAATTGATAAAAGTTAAAGTTAAGGGTGATATATAATTTTTTTTAAAAAATACGCAAGTGGTTATAAAATATTCATTATTGTCAGGGAATATTCGTTTGGTCGTGGAATATTCTTTATGTCGGGGAATATTCGTACGACGGCGGAACCATTTGTGGACCCCATAACAGAATAACTGTCGGATGAAGAAAACGACAAATTTGAGTTTTTACAAATAACGGCGTAGTTGTTACCGTTAACACTGTTGGAATACCCGGTGGTTAAAATACAGTAATACGCGTTATTGCACAATAGCACACGGTATTGCACAGTATTTTTGAAATTATTGATTCTTACGTAAGAAGTCACTACTCAGTAATTATTGTTCAATATTTTATTTTATTGATTCAATAATTGCTACGTTAAAATTTTATATTATTGTTGTTCAATAATTGTCACTGCATAGTATTTCCCATTATCAGATCAATAATTCATATTATTTGAATAATATTATTAGATAACATTATTGGCAATGTCTAGAAAGTTCTGTCTAAGGAGAGGTTTGGTCATCTAATTGCGCGCCAGTAAGGAGAAATCCTTATTGGAAAGCCCCCTCTTTCCTGGGAACAGCCTGGTTGTCATAAATGTGATTCTGTAATATTATTTGTGAATAATTAATTATTGATTCATATGATAAGGAAATATTTATTTTATGTGGATATAAATGAGGGATATATTTTTGTGGTTAAAAATGAAGGAGTTAATGTTGAGGTTTTATCAATATTTTTGTCGGAATTGAGGTATTAAAAATCAGGATTTTTGAGATATTTTGTGAGGGTTATAATTTTTAATCCAACCGTTGGATCGTGGTAATATTTGGATATGTTATACATATATAAGTTAAGTATATGTCCATAAATTTTGAACCGTTAAAAATGAACGTATGATTTGTTATGAATTTTACGAGATGACTGGTTCAGAAATTGTTGAATTTTCGGAGTTAATCATTTTGATGGAAAATTCTAGAATTGATGGGCCCCACTATTGGTTGGTAAAGAAATGTGCTGAGATTTTTATTCAAATGTGGTGGGTGGGAATAGTAGCAGATAAAGTCATCAAGTTGCAGGTTAAGTCTGCTTCGGCGTGCTAATATTTTCCTATAAATAGAGGGCTAAGTTAGAATTGAAAATCACACCAGAAACATAAGCTTTCTCTCTTTCTCTCTCTATATTATGAAGCATATTTTATGAGTATTTAGATACTTTGAGAGTTGCTATTCAGTGCAAGTTTCCTTCGGCTTTGCATTCTAGTCAGAAATACTACACTTTTGAGGTAAGGGATAGTAAGGGATATTAAGGAATATTATATTCTTCATAATGATGTTATTCTTTCAATATCATTATACCGAAATATTGGTATAGATTTTATTGTGGAATTTCTACCTTTTTGTGTCGGAGTTACTATTCACGAGTTACTATTCACGGGTACTATTCACGACAAAATTGGTTTCTTTTTCTGACCAAATTATAGTTGATTTATGAATATTACTCTTGAGATTAAAACTATATGTTGATCATATTATTTTTATTATCATATATAACATTTTTATAACCCTAATGATGATATTCTCTTTCACTTGAGTGTAAAGATGGGTAGATTATTGGTATGATCATGACTAGGGTTCTCTTTGGCCAGTTGTGTAAAGTTGAATTGTTGACTGGTATGATCATGACAATTGAATTTATAACTGAATATCTTTAGCTTAAGTGTAAAGGTGAATTGATCAACATGGTTATAATTATTATTTATATAAATTCTGAAATGATTATATATTTCTTTGAGATATTAATATATTTGGCCTGTAGTGTAAATATGAACTGTTGATGAATATATTTGGCCTGTAGTGCAAATATGAACTGTTGAGGAATATCTTTGGCCTGTAGTGCAAAGATGAATTGATGATGAATATCTTTGGTCGTAGTGCAAAGATGAATTATTGATGAATATCTTTGGCCCGTAGTGCAAAGATGAACTGTTGTTGAATATCTTTGGTATGTAGTTCAAAGATGGTCTGTTGATGAATATCTTTGGCCTATAGTGCAAAGATGAACTGTTGTTGAATATCTTTGGCCGTAGTGCAAAGATGGATTTATTAGTATGATTATGAACAGGAACTGTGATTTGGTATAACCATGATCTTTGATGTTTCAGGTAAAGACAGGTGATAAAAATATTCTTCGTCGTGGGTGCGAAGAAAAATTTAGAATCATAATTATGATTATGAGTTATTTATATGATTGTGGACCAGAACTGTTGATTGATGTTACATGGATAAAACATTGTTGGTGGATTTTTAACATGGAGAAGATAATAGACTTTATAGTCTATTTGACTCTTCTAATGGATTACTCGTTCCGCTGCAACTATGGTTGAAATTTTTATCATTTACCATATGTTCTAAATCTCTGATTTATTATTGATGAAGGCTATTGATAATTTAATTATCTTTAGTCATGATATTCTTTACTGGGCTAGTTGTGCTCACCCTTTTGCTTCACAATTCCTTTCAGGTAATAAGAGTGTAGCTGGGTCGAGCGGGGGTAACAAGGGAATAGAACGGTGGTCATCATTTAGTAGTTATATTTGGTGAAGAAAATAGGGTGAGGCGAACCCAACGTTGGAAGGGTGTTTTGTCACTATCATACAAGATGTCTAATGACATACAATCTCGTCTCATCATAAGACAGGGTTGCGTTCATCCACTTGCTGAGTATATCTATGGGCACTACCTATATAATCTTGGTGTTTGTTTGAAGTATAATTCACGATTAAAGACAGTGGAGATAATGATAAGTCAAGAGAAGACTCACCATTGAGAAGAATATAATAGTAATCTTCTCATTTTTCTTTGGGGTATATTGGGTCAACCAAGGATAATTCTGTGGCCATATGATATCTATCACAACCTAGAAGCATGGTCTCCCATGTACGAAGGTTTCCTTGAGCACTTCCCAAATATTCTAGTTTCTAAAATAGTTTTTGACTGTACCTTTATGTAAGGTACCTTTGTGAGGTGCTGACACATGATGGTGTCCAATGTCACATTTAGTATATATTTGTATTCAAACTCACGGCATATGTGTTGTTGTATTTTGCACGACAATTATTGTAATAAAGTTGTAGTTATTTTCTGTACCATGTATTTGGCGACTCAGAATGGGTTGGATGGAATGGACCTATTTTGGAGACGTCACAGTTGGTATCAGAGCTTAGGAATATGGTCTCTGGCGGAGATCGGGGAATAGAACTAGGAGGGGAGAGATGAGTAAATCCTTCGCTAGTGTGTCCTACCTAAGCTTATTTGTTGGTCAGTCATAATATCGGGATATTATGTGATATGTTAATTTTTTTAATTAACCTTTTTTTTGAAGCTGTATTCTAGAAAGATATCTGAAATACAGGAGATGAGCAATAGAGAAATCCTGATGACATGGAAGATGGAATCTGAAATGAAAGCAATGTATTCTCAACTCTTTGAATTACCAAGTATGTAAATTTCGAGTACGAAATTTCATAAGGAGGGGAGATTGTAAGACCCCGAATTTTATAAAATAAAAGTATTCAATTTTTCTTATAGTTACTATTCAGTAAATGGTTAAATTGATAAAAGTTAAAGTTAAGGGTGATATATAAATTTTTTTTTAAAATACGCAAGTGGTTATAAAATATTCATTATTATCAGGGAATATTCGTTTGGTCGTGGAATATTCTTTCTGTCGGGGAATATTCGTACGACGGCGCAGCCATTTGTGGACCCCATAACAAAATAACTGTCGGATGAAGAAAACGATAAATTTGAGTTTTTACAAATAACGCGTAGTTGTTACCGTTAACACTGTTGGAATATCCGGTGGTTAAAATACAGTAATACTCGTTATTGCACAGTAGCACACGGTATTGCACAGTATTTTTGAAATTATTGATTCTTACGTAAGAAGGCACTACTCAGTAATTATTGTTCAATATTTTATTTTATTGATTCAATAATTGCTACGTTGAAATTTTATATTATTGTTGTTCAATAATTGTCACTGCACAGTATTTTCTATTATCAGATCAATAATTCATATTATTTGAATAATATTATTAGATAATATTATTGGCAATGTCTAGAAAGTTCTGTCTAAAGAGAGGTTTGGTCATCTAATTGCGCGCCAGTAAGGAGAAATCCTTATTGGAAAGCCCCCTCTTTCCTGGGAACGGCCTGGTTGTCATAAATATGATTCTGTAATATTATTTGTGAATAATTAATTATTGATTCATATGATAAGGAAATATTTATTTTATGTGGATATAAATGAGGGATATATTTTTGTGGTTAAAAATGAAGGAGTTAATGTTGAGGTTTTATCAGTATTTTTGTCAGAATTGAGGTATGAAAAATCAGGGTTTTGAGATATTTTGCGAGGGTTATAATTTTTAATCCGACCGTTGGATCGTGGTAATATTTGGATATGTTATACATATATAAGTTGAGTATATGTCCACAAATTTTGAACCGTTAAAAATGAACGTATGATTTGTTATGAATTTTATGAGATGACTGGTTCAGAAATTATTGAATTTTCGGAGATAATCATTTTGATGGAAAATTCTAGATTTGGTGGGCCCCACTCTTGGTTGGTGAAGAAATGTGCTGAGATTTTTATTCAAATGTGGTGGGTGGGAATAGTAACAGATAAAGTCATCAGGTTGCAGGTTAAGTCTGCTTCGGCGTGCTAACATTTTCCTATAAATAGAGGACTAAGTTAGAATTGAAAATCACACCAGAAACATAAGCTTTCTCTCTTTCTCTCTCTATATTATGAAGCATATTTTATGAGTATTTAGATACTTTGAGAATTGCTATTCAGTGCAAGTTTCCTTCGATTTTGCATTCCAGTCAGAAATACTGCACTTTTGAGGTGAGGGATAGTGAGGGATATTAAGGAATGTTATATTCTTCATAATGATGTTATTCTTTCAATATCATTATATCGAAATATTGGTATGGATTTTATTGTGGAATTTCTACCTTTTTGTGTTGGAGTTACTATTCACGAGTTACTATTCACGAGTTACTATTCACGGGTACTATTCACGACAAAATTGGTTTCTTTTTCTGACCAAATTATAGTTGATTTATGAATATTACTCTTGAGATTAAAACTATATGTTGATCATATTATTTTTATTATCATATATAACATTTTTATAACCCTAATGATGATATTCTCTTTCACTTGAGTGTAAAGATGGGTAGATTATTGGTATGATCATGACTAGAGTTCTCTTTGGCCAGTTGTGCAAAGTTGAATTGTTGACTGGTATGATCATGACCATTGAATTTATAACTGAATATCTTTAGCTTAAGTGTAAAGGTGAATTGATCAACATGGTTATAATTATTATTTATATAAATTCTGAAATGATTATATATTTCTTTGAGATATTAATATATTTGGCCTGTAGTGCAAATATGAACTGTTGATGAATATATTTGGCCTGTAGTGCAAATATGAACTGTTGAGGAATATCTTTGGCCTGTAGTGCAAAGATGAATTGATGATGAATATCTTTGGCCGTAGTGCAAAGATGAATTATTGATGAATATCTTTGGCCCGTAGTGCAAAGATGAACTGTTGTTGAATATCTTTGGTATGTAGTTCAAAGATGGTCTGTTGATGAATATCTTTGGCCTGTAGTGCAAAGATGAACTGTTGTTGAATATCTTTGGCCGTAGTGCAAAGATGGATTTATTAGTATGATTATGAACAGGAACTGTGATTTGGTATAACCATGATCTTTGATGTTTCAGGTAAAGACAGGTGATGAAAATATTCTTCGTCGTGGGTGCGAAGAAAAATTTAGAATCATAATTATGATTATGAGTTATTTATATGATTGTGGACCAGAACTGTTGATTGATGTTACAGGGATAAAACATTATTGGTGGATTTTTAACATGGAGAAGATAATAGACTTTATAGTCTATTTGACTCTTCTAATGGATTACTCGTTCCGCTGCAACTATGGTTGAAATTTTTATCATTTACCATATGTTCTAAATCTCTGATTTATTATTGATGAAGGCTATTGATAATTTAATTATCTTTAGTCATGATATTCTTTACTGGGCTAGTTGTGCTCACCCTTTTGCTTCACAATTCCTTTCAGGTAATAAGAGTGTAGCTGAGTCGAGCGGGGGTAACAAGGGAATAGAACGGTGGTCATCATTTAGTAGTTATATTTGGTGAAGAAAATAGGGTGAGGCGAATCCAACGTTGGAAGGGTGTTTTGTCACTATCATACAAGATGTCTAATGACATACAATCTCGTGTCATCATAAGACAGGGTTGCGTTCATCCACTTGCTGAGTATATCTATGGGCACTACCTATATAATCTTGGTGTTTGTTTGAAGTATAATTCACGATTAAAGACAATGGAGATAATGATAAGTCAAGAGAAGACTCACCATTGGGAAGAATATGATAGTAATCTTCTCGTTTTTCTTTGGGGTATATTGGGTCAACCAAGGATAATTCTGTGGCCATATGATATCTATCACAACCTAGAAGCATGGTCTCCCATGTACGAAGGTTTCCTTGAGCACTTCCCAAATATTCTAGTTTCTAAAATAGTTTTTGACTGTACCTTTATGTAAGGTACCTTTGTGAGGTGCTGACACATGATGGTGTCCAATGTCACATTTAGTATATATTTGTATTCAAACTCACGGCATATGTGTTGTTGTATTTTGCACGACAATTGTTGTAATAAAGTTGTAGTTATTTTCTGTACCATGTATTTGGCGACTCAGAATGAGTTGGATGGAATGGACCTATTTTGGGGACGTCACATTTGTTGTTCTTCTTCTGGTTGTGAACGCAATTCGAGCACTTTTAAGTTTGTAAGTATTTAATAATTAAATATTGTTTATTTAATATTAATTAGTACATAACTAAATCTATAAATATTTTATATATTTTTTACTTAATATTTTTTTAATCAAAAATTTCAGATACATACGAAGAAGAGAAATAGGTTAGAGTATCAAAGGTCGAATGATTTGGTGTATGTGAAATGTAATGGCCGAATTGTTGACAAGTTCCAAAAGAGGCGCGAACTTGGAAGAAACTTTGATCCATTAGTCTTAGATGATTTTGATTGGGGTAGTGAATGGATAGTGCCCGAGTAAGATGCAGTTCATCATGGAGATGATCTTACATGGGAGGATGTTGATAGAGCTATTGGTGCATCCAATGCCGCCGAGGGCCGCAATCTTCGTATAACGACTCATATCTACTTACGGCGTGGTGGTGTTTCAACTTCGAGGGAACCGAGGATAAGAACTTTGCATTACTCTGATTCTGATATTGGAGAAGAGGTGGAGGAGGAAGACCTTCCTAATGATGATGAGGATGCGGATGATGATTATGGTCAAAGAGTAACTACTGTTTCGAGTGATGATGTCACTGCTGGGAGAGATGATGATTTGATCTTTGATGATTTAACTTGATAGCTTGAGTGATCTTTTCATTCTGAAAAATGAGACTTTTGAATTGAAGAATACTGAGTTTGTATGACTTTATTTTTATTTCTATATTATGTTTGTTTTTGGCAATGTCACAATGAACATGTCTTTATCTTATTAAGAATGGTTGTCTAATGTTATAATATGATTATATGTTTATTTATACATTTATCTTAACAATGTTTGTTTACTTGTTTTATCATAAATTATTGAAATTATTCTATATATACAATCTTAAAACTTAAGAAACTAAACATAAATTTAAGAATTATATTGAATTAAACTAAATATTACAAATGTATCACCGTTTATATAATTTGAAGTTGGTACAAATTCAAAAAATTACAACTATAGTAAAAGTATCATTTTGACTTGATCATTTCTGTTTCTTCTTGTGATTTGATATGTTATAACCTATATTTTGAATATGAAAAATCATTAGAAATATAAATATATAAATATTCATAGAAATGTTAAATATATATAATTTTATACGTATAAAATTTACATTGTTAACGACTTGTCAACTTGCAGACGACTAGTCAGGTGCTTTGTCGACTAAGCGCTTAAGCTCCCGGCTACCGCTTTGCCTCGACTTGGCGCCTTGATAACTATGTTTACTGGAGCTTGAAACTACCCTGTCACAGCAGTTTTACACCAAGTCCAACTCGATTCAATTTTCATAAAATCACTTTTAAACCCACTTTAATTCATCTAAGCCACTTGGTTTATATCATATTATATATATAAATATCATCTTGTTCACAACATTGAGTAATTCTCCATTTTTAAGCTTGATAGCCTCTTAGAGGTATTTTATCGAACATGCACTGAGTGAAGTTTTAAACATCAGATTTCTTAGATATTTAGATGGAGTCTAGCTCAGATTCTCCATCCATATTACTCCACACAGTGTATACAATCCCATCTTTTCATGTCACAGTCCAAACAATTCAATTATGAAAACAATAAACACTATTTCTTTAGATTTTTTATAAAGTAATCAAAATACACAAAACTTACCTTACAAAAACTTAGTTTGATGAAGTCTTGGCTTTGGTAGTTGGTTTATAAAACCTCCTTGCTGCTCTTAATCCCTCCCAATTCAGTTTGTGACTTTATCTTCTTAATGAATTTGATAGCTATAGCTGAAACCAAGAAAATTTTAATAAAAGCTTGAGAGTTATGGAAGCTTGAGAGAGTTATGGATGGAACAAGGAGAGTGGAATGGGAGAGCTGATAATTGATTAGGTTGTTCTGCTTTTATTTCCTTAGCTCTTTCTCCCACATACCAAATATATGCTTAGTGCTCTTCCTCATCTAAATACTTCCAGCTCATGCTTAAGCTTCAATGACTCAGTATATGAAGTAGTCCTTTTTAAATCTTCTATTTTCAGCATATAGACATTAAATGCTTATTACATACTTTACATTATTTTTATAAGGCTTACTGCATTCCTTCCTCCTATATATATATATAACATTACATTTCCATATAATTCAATTTACACATTATAGTAATATGCATTTCAATTATTAATCAAAATTGGATGATTATACATATGTATAAAAATTACTCTACTAATTATGAAATTAATTTTCATAATTAAAATAGACACTTGAATCAATTATTTAAATAATTAATATTATTTCATTAATTATTTAAATAAATCATTTAAACTTTTATAGTTAATTTTATTGCTTCCTCCCATATATTATTTCAAAACAATTTATTTAAGTTATACATTTAATCCTAATTTAATTATTAATTTAATTTACTAATTTGACGCCAAAATTTATATATATTGGTCTCTCGCCTCATATTTTTCACTCACATCCATTTAGTATAATATTAAATATTATATTATTATATGTTAGATTTTATTTTCGTAACATAATCCTCATCATTAACTAATTAAAAGAAAATAACTTTCTTTATTCGATTAATCAAAACAAATATTTTAATTCACTAATTTTTAAATAGTGAACTAATTACTTCATCTCATATTTAATTTATATTCGTTTAGCATAATATTATATATTAAGCCATTACATAAATATATTACATTTATTTGTAGCATATTAAAATAATGAGTTTAATTAACTCCCTCATATTTATTAAAATTAATTCACCAATTTAATTAAGTGAATTATTCATCTCGCTTATAAAATTAAATTCATAATATTGTCATTTCCATACAAGACTTAATAATAAAATTAATCAATATTTTTCTTCCCTTTCATATTTCAATTAGTATTCAACTCAAGCTAATTAATTTAATTGTTTAACTAGCTATTAAATCTTCCGTTCCAAATATATATACAGTTTAGATTCACAACATAAATATAAATATATATATATATATATATATATATATATATATATATATATATATATATATATATATATATATTCAAACTTATTACATCTCGTAATAATAATTTTATTTATTAGATTCTTATTTTTAATAATTTCCAAAAATATGAGTTATCACATTCTTCCCTTCATATGAGGATTCCGTCCTCGGAATCACAATCACCGAAACATCCTTACTCGGTCTACGTATATCTTCTTCCGAAATCTTTATCGCGTTTTCTAATTTCAACATACCGCATTCACATAGGTATGACGATGTCTATTTCTTCCATTTTTTTAATTAATACTTATAGGTTTTATATCTTCACCTTTAATCAAACTCTATTATATTTCGAGCATTATCCTTTTCTTTAGCCCATCAACATCCTTCTCTACATATCGCAATATGCCATCATCGTCATAATAGTTCATATCTCGTTTACTAAACTCATAAGTATTCGAGATATATCACATTCACTCTTTCTTCTAAGAATTTTGTCCTTGAAATTTCAACTCACGAATCTTCGTCTATTCGATTAATCAAACTAGATTTTTATATTAATCTTTATTCATTCATCGGGTTCTATAACCAATCATTGCATTTTGTGTACCCTTCTCTCTAAGAACTTCACTTCTTCAACTAATCTCTTCTCTTTCTTTCTTCAAGAATATATTTAGAATTACCGCTTCTACGACTACTTCTTTTTAGGGAAAATCATTCTTTCCACATTCAATTTCCAAACTAAAAGGAATCTTCAACAATTGTTCAATAATTGTGTAGCAGTATGAATAACTAGGAATTAAAAACATTCCTTTTTGATATTAGGCTGAGGAGTCGTAATGACTTTGAACCTTGTCCTAGGTTAACAAGTATTTTTACCATAACCTTTAACAATCATAAGACTATGGACACATTCTCATTGCACGCTAAGTAATCAGCCTTTTGTACTCTACGTTGTATACAACGTATTAACGCATCAGCGTAATTCGAAACTATATTCTCCGATAATATGTCCCCCATTCCAGGGTTGGTTCACCTCAGACTTAGTACAAGATTCCACACCAAAATAATTTGGCTTAGCATAAAATCTCAAAGAACGCTTAAATCTCATAAATATCTTTCAACAATCGTCTAGCCGAATCAAATAGCTTAGACTTATATCAACAATTTGGACATCAATCGAAACATTTTTTTGGCCAATTTAACTGGCATGTTTTTCTATAAATAATTCAAAATACTGAAAATTATTTTATGACTTTGTCATTGTGACACCCCCAATTCCGAGTACCTTTAAACCCCAACAATGGTGCATCATGGTACTATCAACTAGGCATAATCATAAAGACAAAAATATAATTACTAAATTATTACAAACCATTTAATCTAACTTCTCAGGTTTTAAGACCGTTACAAGTTTGGAAGCATCAAAACAGAATAATTATTACATCATTCTACTTATTAAATATCATTCCTAACTTAAACTATTACATAAAATCTTTTACTCGGAAACTTTTCATTTTCCTTTGTCTTTCTTACCCGAGCTTTCACCCTGCTCAAGCTTAGCTGAAAACATTTTTATATAATGCAAGAATGAGCTAATAAGCTCAGGAAATATAGCAGTTGAATAACAAAAAAATCAAGAATCATGTTTTCATTTTAACAACTAAACAATAATTGTGAAACTATCTCGAATAAATAGGAATAATAATAATAAATTCCCTTTTTATTTAACATTTTTGAAACTACATACTGAGCGGCCAAAAGACCTTGAACACTTTGTTTTTCATAAAAGGTTTAACAGAATTCATTTGTAACCGTCATTTTCTAAGTACGTTAAAGGATCAGCCAATTGTACTTATGTTGTGCACAACCTATTTCTTTTAAACGACTATTTGTGTTTACTTTTACACCATGAAGGCCAGTTAGAAATTCGATCAAAAGTTTCCCTAATAATAGGGTTGTTCATCTCAAACTTAAATACTTGCCTGAAGCGTTCTTTATTAATTACTTTAAAAACGCTCTTCAATTATCCTACACATTTAATTAACAATAATATGTCAACCAGTCATATAAAAACTCCACATATTGGGTTACATATATCGCATTATTACTCATTTTATATTGTTCGCGTTTTATAATTTAATTAGAGTGACGATCTTCTTTAAAAACGTATTACAGCGTTGCGGCGTTCGGAAACGCCACAACCCTCTTAACGATGGTTTATATCAATTAATATTTATTTTATAATATTAATTATTATTATTATTATTATTATTATTTTTAAGTTGGAATATTTTAGAACAATTGTCAAAATATCACATGTCGTCGCGACATGACACCTCGACATGTCCGTGACACAACCGACACACACGACGTCACACAACGTCGCCCAACACGCCCCGACGTGCACCTTGTCGTTCGGCGTCCCTCAACATGCTTCGACATGCACCGCGTCGCGCAGCGTTGCATAACATGTTTTTACTTGACTATTCTAACCTCCCTCCTTCCGAACCTCATAACTTGGTCGTTATAAGTCAAAATTAGTCTGTTCTCAAGTCCTTTTCTTCCTTGTAACATCTACTACAAATCCCCCATGGCGGAATTTTTTTCCAGACCCATTTTCTGGCCGAAACAGTGGCCCCAAAAACCTCCTAACAACTAACTTTTTGTTTTTGGCATATTTGACTAGTCTTCTTCCGAATGGCATAACTCCCACCTCCAGACTCGGAATGAGGTCATTCTTACATCCACAGACTCCTTACTTAACATACTACATAACCCCCTAAATGGAAAAACTTTATAGCAAGCCAATTGGAACATAAATCTATCCGAAAGTCAGGGTTCACACTAGTTATTTTTAGCTTTTAACTAGTTTTACAAAAAAAATCGTCACGACTTCGTTACATAAGTTTTTGCTTCCATTCCAATTGGTTGATGTTCATAACTCATAAAAGCATAACATAACATGTGACGCCCCCAAAATAAGTATACATCACTCATTCTAGATCGCAAAATACATGGTACAGAATACAAATACAAACTTAATTATACAACATGAGCTGAGAGTTTTAACACAAATATTGCCTTCTAGATAATATCTAAACTCAAATGGAGTCCTCATTACAATTATTATAACACTATTGTATAAAATAGTGAGGACTACTACAGCCACCATCTCGAACCGTCACTCCATTCCCCGACTAGTCCCGGCTACGTTCTCATTTCCTGAAGAGAACAATGAAAGCAAAAGGGTGAGCTCAACTAGCCTAGTAAGAAATATTATGACTAAGATAATGCAGAATAAATTATCGTTAGCCTTCAACAGTGTTAAACTGATAGAATCCAATAAACAACACGTTTAACTACAGCGGAACAAGCAATCCATTAGAAGAGTCAAGTAGAGCATGATATCTATTATCTTCTATGATTTAAAAAGTTTATCATCAATTTTATCACTAAGACTCAGCTTAATAAATAATCCATATCACTGAATTATCCATGCACTACGGGCCAATGATATTCATTAGTATCACATCCACGAATTATCCATGCACTACGGGCCAAGGATATTCGTGTTATCACCAATAGTTATGATCATGCCAACAACTGTCCATCAATGCACTACAGGCCAATGATGACTTTTATCACATCATTTGTAATATTACAGGTCATGATTATACCAAATAATCACTGGTCATAATCATACCAATTAATAGTTCATCTATGCACTACGGGCCAAAGATGACTTTCATCACAATATAAGAATGAGGATGATGACAATGATATAAGAATTCAATTAAATGAAAGCAGGGATAAATTTTAAAGATTTATAATTCAATAATGTCCAAATTGTCAACGTGATACTGCTTTGTAGAGTAAAATTCAAGAATAATATTGTATCAAAAATAATTTAGACAGAAAATGAATCAATTTTTATGATGAATAGTACTCCGGATGAATAGTACCCGAGTGAATAGTATCTCGTGAAGAATACTTCGTGAATAGTATCCCATCATGAAAAGATTAAAAATTATCAAAAATGTTCAAAATAATATTTTCGTGAAAAGATACTAGATGAAACGTAAATTTCAAGGATATTCTACTAATTTCACGGAGTATAGAAGCAATACTTTTACAAAATGAGTGTAGAATTCAGAATCTGAAATGAAATAATATTACTTACATACTACAGAGTATGGAAGAAAATATTATTTCTTATAAATATTGAACAAAAATAATATCCATTATCTTAAAAATAGAGTACTTCTGACTGATAGGGCGAGGACATTCTTGAAGAAAACTTATATTCTTTTCTATGCTCAAGGCTTCCTTAAACTCTAAAAAAATACGCTTAATATTATAAAAAAAGAATTCTCTGATTCCAGTGTGATTTTCAATTCTAAACTAAGCATCCTATTTATAGGAGAATGACTGGATACTATTTAAAATTTTCACGGGTGAACAGTGGGCGAAATCACGGGCTGAATCGGCTGAATTCAAAATTCACATGATTTACTATGCAAATACTATGCAAATACTATGCATAATAAAATATAATATATTCTATTTTTCATAAAAAAAAACAAAACTTATAATAATAATAATAATAATAATAATACTCCATCCACTTCATGTAACCACATCCCCCCCTTTTCCCCTGACTAACAAATATATATATATATATATATATATATATATATATATATATATATATATACAAAACTGAGATAACTTTCTACCGACAATTTTGAAAAATGGGTAAGTGGGGGTCCAAATAATAAGCCAAATTTACAATAAATACTTCATAAAAAATCCACTCAATATTTTTAACAACATTTATTCATCAATAATATAACTTGCAATATTAACAACCAGATCATTCTCAGAAAAAAGAGGGCTTTTCGATAAGGATTTCTCCCTATTGGCGCGCAATTAGGTGACCAAACCCATTTCATCGACAGAACTTTCTAGACATTGTCAATAATACAAATAATAATATGAATAACTTTGTCGTCTCAAATATTGATTTAATAATATAAAATATTGTGACAATAATTGAATCAATAACGTGAGATACTATGTAGCAATTACTGTGGCAATAATTGAATAAAACTGAGTGACTTCTCACGTAAGCATCAATAATCAATACCGCGTGCTACTATGCAACCACGCGTATTACTGTACTTTTATCACCGGGTATTTTAACAGTTAACGGTAAAACTTTCGCCGCTATTTTTTATAAAAAGATATTTATGTCGTTTTCTAACTCCGACAATAATTCCATTGTGGGGTCCACCAATGATTGTGACGTTGTACGAATATTTTTTGTTAAAACGAATATTCTTCGACCAATCGAATATTTTATGACAACTTGTTTACTTTGCAAAATTTGTAAATATTACCCACAACTATAACATTATATCAAATCCACACCTTAATATTCAAGAATAATATTTAGAGAAAAATCATCTTTATTCATAAAAGTTGGGGTCTTACATAACATGCTAGAACTTAATTTTCAAATTTTATACGCTACCTCAAAAGGTCATCAAAACAGCCCATTACAGTCCACTAATTAGTCCTTTTACCATTCCTTTACACATAGGTTAGTATTTTCATTTTTGGTTCTGCTTTTATGCATTTTAACAAGTAGCTTATATATATATATATATATATATATATATATATATATATATATATATATATATATATATATATCATTATCACTCCAAGATCCTTCCATGATCTTTCATTAAAAACCAACCACCAATAAGGCACTTCCTATCAAGCTATAAACCTTTAAAAAAATGAAAAGAAAGAGGTAGTTAAGGTTCTTACCTTTCTTGCTCTTCTTCTTGATCTTGGTTAGGACTTGATAAATCAAAGATAGCTTGCCCCTTTTTCTTCTCCTCCTTGTCCGTTCACTTCCTCTCTCTCTCTATCTTTCTTGTTATTTCTTTTCTTTTGCTCTCTCTTTTCTCTCTTGACTTAGGAATTAAAGATGAAAGAATGAAATGAAATGGCTAAGTGTTAGTTGATTAATTGAATCACCTAAAACTTAACTCAACCAAGCTTTGATTAACTAACCTAACTTTAATTAAACTAACTAAAGCTAGACAACTTAAGCTCATGTTTGGCTTAATTAATTGGTTTGAGGGGACAAAGCATTAACTAGCTTGCTTGTTAGATTAAAACTTACCATTTATAGTAAGTGAATCACCCCATTTGTCCCCCAAACCCCCTTGGCCGGCCACCTCTCCCTCACCTTTTCCACATTCATTTAACCTCATGTTTAAATTATGCTAGCAACACACATGGTTATCATCTTATTTCTTAAGTGACACATAGAATTTACAAAGTTTTGGCTCCAAGACTTGCTCCACTTTGGCTCTAAATCCAAGTCAAGCCATTTTAATTCCTAGTCAAGCCATTTTAATTCATGGCTGAACCATTTTAATTCCTAACCAAGCCATTTTAATTCTAAGCTTCACTTGGCTTGGTTACTTTCCAGCTCATTGTTATTTTTTTTCTAGTTTCTTTTTATAGTTAGTTTCTCTAACTTTTACGTTTAGTCAAAATATTGACTTTCTCATTTGTCAAGTTTCGATTTCACTTTTTGTCACAATTGTCCAAACAAACAATATGTCAAACTTTGAAAATACGAAAAATACGAAAACACATTTTTATCGTGAATAGTGATTTTATGTCTTTTACGATAAAAATATTTTTATTAGAGATTACATCTCCCTTTTCCAAATAAACATTATGCCGTAATTCGAAAAGTTCAAAAAACAAAAAAAAACGTTTTCTGCGTTTTATGAATAGTGATTTAGCGTTTTTCTCAAAAAAAAATTATTTCGTCGAAAAATTCCAACGCACATTCATAATCACATAACACGTAATCTAGGTCAAAAATCAACCTTTAACCACATAAAACACAAACATTTCATAAAAATATTTATTTTATTTAATAAATATTAATAACCTTTATTACAAGGATGCTACTATCTCGATCATTACATTTTTCCCCCTTATAAAGATTCTGTCTCCAGAATCACGATACAAGGTTACACAAAAATATGGGGAAAATTGATTCTCATTTTATCTTCGAGTTCCCACGCTGCCTCTTCGACATCGTGGTTCCTCCATAATACATTTACAGAAGGTATAACTTTATTTCTTAAAACTTGTTCTTTTCTATCAATTATTTGAATAGGAATTTCTTCATATGTTAAGTCTTTTTCAAACTGGATAGGCTCATAATATTGTATTACATGTTTATAATTTGGCTTATACGGTCTTAAAACATAAACATAAAACACGTTATGTACATGTTCCAACTCCGGGAGTAGGGCTACTTCGTAAGCTACCTCCCCAATTTTTCTTAGTACTTCAAATGGTCCTATGAATCTTTGAATAAGCTTCCCTTTCTTACCGAATCGTGTCTTCCCCTTCCAGGGAGACACATTTAAGAATACATAATTGTCGACTTCAAAGTCTCTCTTCTTTCGATGTTGATCCTTATATTTCTTTTGTCGATCTTGAGCTGCAACAATGCTCTTATTACTTTCAGAATTTTTGTCGTTTGTTGTACCAATTTTGGTCCCAACAGTCGACATTCCCCTACCTCATCCCAGGACAATGGCGTTCAGCACTTCCTTCCGTATAACGCTTCATAAGGCGGCATGCCTATACTTGCGTGATAGCTATTATTATAAGCAAATTCCACTAGAAGTAAGTGGTCATCCCAATTTCCTTTGAAGTCCATGACACAAGCTCTCACCATGTCCTCCAAGGTCTGAATTGTTTGTCCACTTTGTCTATCTGTCTGACGATGATATGTCGTGCTCAACCTGAGTTGCGTTCCCATACATTCTTGTAAACTCTTCCAAAAATTTGATGTGAATCGTGAATCTCTGTCTGACACAATTGAAATTGGCACTTCATGTCTTGAAACAATTTCTTTAACATAAAGTTTTGCTAACTGGTCCAGATTTAACCTAATCTTAATCAGCAACGGCGTCAAACTCTTAATTTAGATTGTTTAAATAAAATTGAGTCGATTATGAATTAGTAATTGGAGTAATTAGTTGTTACTATTCCTCGTGGGTTCGACTACTCAACTTATCACTATATTACTTGTTAACCGTGTATACTTGCACGTGGATTTTGTTAGTTTAGATTTTGCCCAACAAGTTTTTGCCGCCGTTACCGGGGAATAGTTAATAATTATTGTTCCAATATTAGTTTAGGTCGATTTGATTTTAGTTTAAACGTTTCTTTTTATTTTTGCTTAATTTTGTTTTTTTAAGATACGCATGTACAAAGATACATGGCATTTTTTAATGATCAGTGGTCTATGGAAAGGATGAATCAGTCAAAACCAATAACGATTAAAGAAAGCAATGTACTTTCTATATTGGCTAAACAGTTAACAGTGTTATTGAGAAAGATGGATGACTTTGAGGCACAACATATTCAGAGTGCATTGGTGATTTGTGGATTTTGTAATGGAAACCATCCAAGCCTTCAGTGCACCTTCCGTTCCGCACCAATTCCATATGATTACAACTCCAAGGCCTACCCCCAACGAGTACATCTTCTGCAATAATTACAATCAAGATTGGGGGAATCATCCGAAGTGTTTTTGGAGCGATAACATTCAAGTTCAAACTTTTGCTCCATGCCAAACATACAATCCTAAAATTCAAGTTCATGCTTCTTCTCAGCAGGAAAGGGAGTCAAAATTCGAAGAACTTATCAACAAGTACATAACCTTGACCGAGGAAAGGATGAATAGACAAGATGCATTGATTCAGAGGCTCAAAAACCAAATGATTCAGTTTGTCAACGCTAATAATAATCGACCGCAGGGTGTGATGCCAAGCAGCAAGGTTTCCAACAATGATGGCCTACACTAACACTACAAATTGCCATGAAAAATGTTGATGACCCTACAAGGGAGTAGGTAAAGAGGGAGGAACTGGTTAAGTAGAAAATAGAAGATTCTGATTTAAGTGGTGATGCAATGAATCAGATTCTTATTGTGATCCATGTACCTTCTCAGCAATATAATCAAGAACGGGAGCTGGTTGAGCAAGATCATAAGTATTCAGAAGAATGTAAATAGCTTCCCGTAAACATCCTGCCTGCAGAATCATTGGGGAAACGGCCTAGCTACATAATGTTCTTGGAAGATATTTTATCTACAAAGAGGGAGCTAGGTAACTGGGAAACAAGCATACGAGTGACGAATTTACCCTCAAATGTTAAAGTGTTACTGGCGGATGAGATATTAATCAATTTTCGAAAAGGAATTGGATAGCAAAATTTAAGAAGTCGGGCTGACAACTCTAAGCCAAGCGCTTATTGGGAGGCAACCCAAGTTAAATTTTTAAATTATTGCGGTTTAGTTTTCATCTAGTTACATTTTAATTAGTTGTGTCACTTGATTTTAGGTACCAGGTATCGAAATAAAAACAGAATATGCTCCAGACTTAGCAGACAGGAGGACACTGAAGCAGCCAATCTTGTTGATTCTCAAGGAAGTCCTATGCTTTAATTATTATTTTTTTCTATCTTAGCCATTGAGGATAATGTCTAATTTAAGTTTGGGAGAGTGTTCTTGTTTTTTGTTAATTTATTTGGTATATGAATTTAGTTAGATTTGCATGTTAGATTGTGACGCCCACAAAATAGGTATACATCACCCATTCTGAGTCGCTAAATACATGGTACATAATTCAAATATAAACTTAATTTATACAACTGCCGTGTAAAATACGACAAAATATAGTTGAGAGTTTTAACACGAAAATTGTCTTCTAGACAATATCCAACTCAAATTCAATCTCATTACAATTATTATCACACTATTTTACAAAATAGTGAGGACTACTAAAACAAACATCTGGATCGTCAATCCATTCCCCGACTAGTCCCAGCTATTTTCTCATTTCCTGAAGAGAACAGTGAAAGAAAATGGTGAACTCAACTAGCCCAGTAAGAAATATTATGACTAAGATAATGCAGAATAAATTATCGTTAGCCTTCAACAGTATAACAACTGATAAAATACAATAGACAACAAGTTTTAGATCAACAACTGTAGCGGAAATAACAATCCATTAGAAGAGTCAAGTAAAGTATGATATCTACTATCTTCTATGATTTAAAAGTTTATCGCAAATTTTATCGCTGAGACTCAACTTAATAAATAGTCCACATCACTGAATTATCCATGCACTACGGGTCAAGGATATTCATTAGTATCACAACCACGAATTATCCATACACTACGGGCCAAGGATATTCGTGTTTTCACCAATGGTCATGAACATGTCAAACAACAATTCATCTTTGCACCCTTGGCCGAAGAGAACGTGAAAGACCCCAATTTTCATAAATAAAGATTAATTTTTCTCGAAATATCATTTTTAATATTATGGTGAGGATTTGTTATAATAATATAGTTGTGGGTAATATTTACAAATTTTACAAAGTATGCAAGTTGTTATAAAATATTCGATTGGTCGGGAAATATTCATTTTAACAGAAAATATTCGTACAACGGCACAATCATTGGTGGACCCCACAACGAAATTATTATCGGAGTTAGAAAATAACAGAATTATCTTTTTATAAAAATAACGGTGAAAGTTTTACCGTTAACTGTTGAAATGCCGGTGTTAAAAGTACAATAATACGCGTGGTTACATAGTAGCACACGGTATTGATTATTGATGCTTACGTGAGAAGTCACTCTGTTATATTCAATTATTATTACAGTAATTGCTACATAGTATCTCACGTTATTTGATTCAATTATTGTTAATATTTTATATTATTAAATTAATAATTGAGATGACAAGTTATTCATATTATTATTTGCATAATTAACAATGTCTAGAAAGTTCTGTCGAGGAAAGGGGTTTTGTAAGACCCCAACATTCATAAATAAAGATTAATTTTTTCTCGAAATATATTTTTGAATATTATGGTGTGGATTTGATATAATATTTATAGTTATGTGTAATATTTACAAATTTTGCAAAGCATGCAAGTTGTTATAAAATATTCGATTGGTCGGAGAATATTCGTTTTAACAGAAAATATTCGTACGATGACACAATCATTGGTGGACCCCACAACAGAATTTTTGTCGGAGTTAGAAAACGACAAAAATATCTTTTTATAAAGATAACAGTGAAAGTTTTACCATTAACTGTTGAATTACCCGGTGATAAAAGTACAGTAATACGCGTGGTTGCATAGTAGCACACGGTATTGATTATTGATGATTATGTGAGAAGTCACTCATTTATACTCAATTATTACTACAGTAATTGCTGCATAGTATCTCACGTTATTTGATTCAATTATTGTCAATATTTTATATTATTAAATCAATAATTGAGATGACAAGTTATTCATATTATTATTTGCATAATTAACAATGTCTAGAAAGTTCTGTCGAGGAAAGGGGTTTGGTCACCTAATTGCGCGCCAATAGGGAGAAATCCTTATCGAAAAGCCCATTCTTTCTTAGGAACGATCTGGTTATGAATATTGCGAGTTATAATAATGGTGAATAAATGTTGTTAAAAATATTGAAGAATTTTTATGAAGTATTTGTTGTAAATTTTGGTATATTATTTGGACCCCCACTTACCCATTTTTTAAAATAATCGGTAGAAATTATTGAGTATATATATATATATATATATATATATATATATATATATATATATATATATATATGGGGGGCCCTTAATTATTTTCAAAGAATGTCATCTGCAAGCTTTATTTGGCAGGTTATGTGTTGATTCTTCAAAGCTTGGACCTTATTGGCCAAACTTTTTAAATCATGCATTATTATTGATAACTTGTGAATTAGGATGCTTCCTAATTGGTCAGGACTCCAAATTGGCATGTGTTAGTTTTCCTCATTGGCCAACACCTTGAAAAGAAAATACTGATACGTTGGAACCGTGAATGCAAACTACTGTGCGTCCGTGATTTTCTAATTCAAATAGTATCCTTTCATTCTCCTATAAAAAGGATGTTTAGTTTAGAATTGAAAATCACACCAGAATCAGAGAATTCTTCTTCTATAATATTGAGCGTATTTCTTTAGACTTTTAAGAAGCTTTGAGCGTAGAAAACAGTGAAAGTTTTATTCAAGAATATCTCCGATATACCTGTTGGAATACTCTTCTTTTTAAGGTAAGAGATATTATTTTTGTTCAATACTCGTAAGAAATAATATTTTCTTACATACTCTGTAGTTTTTAAGTAATATTATTTTGTTTCAGATTTTGAATTCTACACTCATTTTGTTAAGTTTTGGCGCCTATACTCCATGAAATTAGTAGAATATCCTTAAAATTTGCGCTTCATCCAGTATCTTTTCAATGAAATATTATTCTGAGCATTCTTGATAGTTTTTAATCTTTTCATGCAAGAGTACTATTCGCGGGGTACTATTCACTCAGTTACTATTCACCCGGGGTACTATTCATGACAAACATTGATTTTTTTTCAGTCCAAATCATTTTTGATACAATATTATTCTTTAATTTTACTCCACAAAGTAGTATCATGTTGACAATTTGGACGTTTTTGAATTATGAAAAAATTAAATTATAAATCTTTAAAAATTTATCCTTTACTTTCATTTAATTGAATTCGTATATCATTGTCATCATCCTCATGCTTATACTGTGATGAAAATCATATTTGGCTCGTAGTGCATAGATGGACTGTTGATTAGTATGATTATGATCGGGGATTATTCGGAATAATCATGACCATAATATTACAAATGATGTGGTAAAAGTTCTCATTGGCCCGTAGTGCATTGATAGACAGTTGTTGGCATGATAATGATCATTGATGATTACACGAATATCCTTGGTCCGTAGTGCATGGATAATTCGTGAACGTGATACTAATGAATATCCTTGGCCCGTAATGCAGGGATGATTCGATGATGTGGATTATTTATTAAGCTGAGTCTCAGCGATAAAATTGATGATAAACTTTTTAAATCATAGAAGATAGTAGATATCATGCTCTACTTGACTCTTCTAATAGATTGCTTGTTCCGCTGCAGTTAAACTTGATGTTTATTGTATTTTATCAGTTTAACACTGTTGAAGGCTAATGATAATTTATTATGCATTTTCTTAGTCATAATATTTCTTACTGGGCTAGTTGAGCTCACCCTTTTGCTTTTATCCGGGTACTTCAATTTCCTACATGATTTGGTGTTCACTATACAAACATCATATGTCTATCTACCCATAATAAATGAAAGCATAAATAGATAGAAATAAATCCTCTCCTTAAGGAGTTACATCAACTGAATAAATACATAAATCCCAGGTCATACTAACCTTAAACCTCAAGTGCAGAAACATAAACAATTAATAGTCTTACACAACGTTAACATGAGTCTAAAACGTAAATACATAATCACATAAACAACAAGTCTTCATCACTTATTAATCTTGCCCTTGCCTTTGCTAGAAGAAGGCTCGTCGGACCTTTCGTTCTTAACTGCAATGTTATTATTATGCAAGAGTAAGCACGATTGCCCATAAGTAAAATAATGAAACAACAATATAATAACATGCGAGTGAATCAAAGACTTCTGGAATAAGAAACTCAACTTTTGAATTAAGAATAAATAACAAGAATCAAAAGAACATCTGAGGGTCATAAGACCTTGAACTATGTCCTAGGTTATCAAGGGTTATACTTGAAACCTTTAACAGTTATAAGACTATGGACTCTTCTACTCGTACTTAGGGGGATCAACCCTTAGTACCATACTGTGCACAATATCTTAACGCTAACGCATAAGTAATCCTTATACATGGTTGTTCATCTCAGTTTGACATTAAATTCCGCACCAAAGAAAGTTTGGTTTGGATAAATCAATAAGAGTTCTGAAATTTAGAACGTTCATTAACTATGGACTAGTCGAATCAAATAAGGTTCACTAGTCTAATATGGTTCAATAATAAATGATATTTAAATTGAATAACAATCTCAAGAGGTATACAATAGAACAAGTACTGTATAACAGAATCATACTTTGAAAAGATAAATAATCTTCAATATAACAATTTGAACTTGATTTAATAATAACGAGAATTTACTCGGCAAAATTTATAAACTTGAATGATGATAACAAGTAAGGTTAGAAAACTTGCATCGTGCGTAGATTACACGTTAATTAAACACGTTCCTTGAATTAATCCTACATATCATTTTCATTCACAACTCCAGTTAATTATAATGTAACTAGTCATCATATAATTAAACAAATCCTATCACTGCCTGTTAAGGCGCCGAATAGCCTTGATACGTTCCTCTTCTATGATACGAGACATCGTCCTGCGATCTAGCATGTACGATGGTAGTCCTTTAAACTGAATTGGGTATCTCATAACTCGATCCTGGGCCTCATCCATTGTGTTTTGCAGTGTAGAATACGTCTCCCCAAGCTTAGCCTTCTTCGCTCGACAATTATCTTCTGCAAGATCAGCACGACGTGATTCTCTTACCCAGCCCTCCTCTGCTATGATCAGCCTTTCTGAGCTTTCCTTCAGTTCCTTCTTCAACTTCTCTATCTCCTCAGTCTTCTCCTCGGTTTGACCCTTCTCGTGGACCAAATCCCATTCTCCATTTCCCAGACGTGTGTGAAGAGTCACAACCTCCCTATCCTTCTGTTCGATGGTAATCTGCTGAATAATCGCTCGCTCAGTCAGATCCTAGACAGTGTCACGTAACTCTACGTTACTGTCATACAACTCGTCGTACATCTCAGCATCGATGGAGTTTAGTGGGAACTCCTCTTCTTCCTCTTCCTCCTCATGATCCTCCTCTGGATCAGTCTCAGGCTCATGCTCCTGACCAACAACAGTGATCAATGGAGATGGCTCTCTCTGTATCAACTGCTCTCTGACAACATGAATGTCTCGAGGCTCCTCCTCTGTAGGTAATCGGGGTTCCTCTTCCCCAGCTCGACTAGGTCCTTCAACATCTGACATCCTGACAACACAATTTCAAGTTTTAATTACTAAGTTATACTAGTGAGCACATAATTTAACACATAAGCATATAAAGTCTTTTATTATCTTCAATGAATTAAGAAATTCATTTCTTAGAAC
Organism: Panax notoginseng; assembly: GCA_016801055.1. Taxonomy (NCBI): domain Eukaryota; kingdom Viridiplantae; phylum Streptophyta; class Magnoliopsida; order Apiales; family Araliaceae; genus Panax; species Panax notoginseng. Next base: position 214,311,313 of record CM029017.1, on the reverse strand, counting down.
TCGATAAGAGTTTTCCATCACTATGTTCTTCCTATAAGGCTACTACCTAAAGTTGTTCCCCCACCTAAGGTTCATAACCTACAACTTTGATACCAACCTGTGAAACCTCCAAATTTGGGGTACTTCAATTCCCACATGATTTGGTATTCACTATCCAAACATCATATGTCTATCTACCCATAATAAATGAAAACATAATTAGATAGAAATAAATTCTCTCCTTAAGGAGTTACATCATCAGAATTTAATACATCAATCTGAGGTCATACTAACCTTAAATCTTAACTGCGGAACATAAACAATTTATAGTCTTACACAACATTAACATAAGTCTAAAACATAAATCCAACTTCACATAAAACAACAAGTCTTCATCACTTGTTAATCTTTCCCTTGCCTTTGCTAGTAGAAGGCTCGTCGGATCTTTCGTTCTTAACCGCAATGTTATTATTACGCAAGAGTGAGCACGATTGCCCACAAATATAATAATGAAATAATAATATAATAACATGCGAGTGAATCAAAGGCTTCTGGAATAAAACTCAACTTCTGAATCAAGAACGAATAACAAGAATCAAAAGATTTCTGAGGGTCATAAGACCTTGAACTATGTCCTAGGTTATCAAGGGTTATACTTGAAACCTTTAACAGCCATAAGACTATGGACTCTTCTACTCGTACTTAGGGGGATCAGCCCTTAGTACCATACTGTATAGGGGTTTAACGTGCATAAGTAATTCCCTATACAGGGTTGTTCATCTCAGTTTGACATTCGAGTCCACACCAAAGGAGGTTTGGTTTGGATAATTCAACAAAGGTTCTGAAATTTAGAACATTCATCAACTATGGACTAGTCGAATCAATAGGGTTCACTAGTCTTACAAGGTTAAACAATAACTGATATTCAAATTGAATAATAACTCAAGAGGTATACAATGGAATAAGAATTGTAAAGATGTAAGGATTATAAACTTGAATAACGATAACAAGTAAGGTTAGGAAACTTGCCTCGTGCGTAGGTTACACGTTAATTATACACGTTCCCCGATTTAATCCTACATACCATTCATATTCACAATACCAGTCAATTATATTGTAACTAGTCATCACAAGTTCATTCTTTTTGTCTAACTCGGATTATGACTATACCTAGTCAAATTACCACACTTATTGTCACATAATTTACACTTCACGAACAATAAGCTAACTATGCGTTCAATAATTCAATCCACACGTAAATGTGTTATTGACATGTTAAGTACCTATTTTAACATCCCATTATATGTCTAACACATTTTTATGTTCATTAGATTAGGTTACTATTAAATTCCTAGACTTGAACAAAAAAAAATTCATTTTGGACCATCTGCAGAGTGGCGCTGCGGCGCCACTGTTGGGCTTGTTCTCGGTGCTGCAACACGGCCCACGCTGCGGCCTGGACATTGGCGCTGCGGCGTAGGTGTTATGCCTGCAACCGGTGCTGCGGCGCGGCACACCAGAACCAGAACTGCAATTCGCAAAAAATTACAAAACATGGCCAATTTCTACCAATTTCTTTATTCGTTCATGAATTTAACATACCCAGCCATTATAATATACACATAACTACTACCCAACCCTTCTAGCATGATTTTAACAAGTTAAAACATATAATTTCTTGAATCAATTTATATAATTTCACTGTTCTTGATATTCTTGAAAGTTTTGCACACAAAACATAAAAATTAACACTACGGTTTCGTTATAACATCAAATCTGTCCATTCAAATTTTTGTCTTTTTCATTTTAACATACATAATCACATACAAGTGTAAAGTTTATGAGACAACATATGATTGACGTATCAAATTTGCGTGTAAGGGCCATATGGCCATATTTCTATACTCTGTAATTTTGAAGAAACAATATACAACATATTTTATGAAACTGATGTTATGGAACCATACAATATATAGTAAAACATGCTATGATGACATATTATCACATATACACACATAACTGTTACCCTTTCCAACTACAGAGATTTTAATAGAACTTGAAAGCCATTTTTTTTAAACAACATAAATTGAAACTTGAGTTTGAGATTTTTACCCTTGATTGCTCTGCTTGGATTACACAAGGTGATAACAACTTCAAATTTCCCACAATTCTTCTCCTCTAATCTCACTGATTCTCAAAATTTCCTCTGATTTGTTTTTTCCAGACTTAGCAAAATAAAAGAAAGAAGACGTATAATATAAAGGAAACTGACACTGTGTGGTCAGTTAATCCGATCATGGGTTAACTGCTCCCAACTCCCAATAGGGTTCCGTTTGGCTAACCTAAAAAGGCTCATAACCATTTAATTTGATTAATCATTTATAATATAGTTTAATCGTGTCACACCTATTTAGGCAATTAATCGAATATCTAATTTAATTTAATTTAAATACAATATGATAATTTCTCATTAATTCACATAGTCCCATAATTAATTTTCTCATTTATTAATTATGTCAAATTATTAATTTCCTCATTAATTATTAAATTAATTAAAATAATATTAGGCTTATTAAATATTTCTTTTAATTCAATAAGCTCACATAATTACATACTTTGAATAATAAAATTTCTCCACATTTATTTAATAAATATAACACATATAATTAAATTAATCTATCACAAACACATAAATTAATTATTTAATCTAATAATTAAATCACCGAAAAATATTTATTTAATTTAATAAATATTCAAATAAACTAAAAAAATCTTGTTTGTCACATCTTTCCCCCCTTAAAAGGATTCTGTCCTCAGAATCACGACTCAATCAATTCGTTCCGTTACATAGCCGGGACTAGTCGGGGAATGGAGTGACGGTCCGAGATGGTTATTTTAACAGTCCTCACTATTAGTGTGATAATAAATGTAATGAGGATTGAATTTAAGTTTGGATATTATCTATGAGACAATATTCGTGTAAAAACTCTCAGCTTATGTTGTATAATTAAGTTTGTATTTGTATTCAGTACCATATATTTAGAGAATCAAGATAAGTGATGTATACCTATTTTAGAGGCGTCACAGTTGGTATCAAAGCTTAGGGATATGATCTCTGACAAAGATGTGAGACTAGAACTAGGGGGGAAGGACGGGAAAATCCTTCGCTAGTATGACTTACCTAAGTTTATTTGTTATTTAATTGGTCAGTCAGAATATAGAGATAATATGTGATATGTCAATTAACCTTTATTTAGTGGTAGTGTTTGAAAATGACATCCGAGAATGTTGAGATAACCAATGGAGTACATGAGACCGTTGACTCACCAACGATTAATACGCATGATAATGTGTATCAAGAAGGCAATAATCCTCATGTAAACAACAACACCGACCAAATGATGAACGACAAAATGTTCAGAGGCTTTCTGCAATTTATGCAACATCAGGCGAGAGAAACTTCTATCCAAAATATAGATGGAAACACTGGCAACTCACGGATGGTCACCGCTAAACAGTTCAAGGAGCTGGGACCACCGGAGTTTTTGGAAAAGCCAAAACCAGTTAAGGCGGAGATTTGGATAAAGCAGATCACCAAGATATTTGATGTCTTGGGATGCTCCGAGGAGCAAAAGGTTCCCTTTGCCACCTTCATGTTGCGAGGAGAGGCAGATTACTGGTGAGAATCTATAAAGCATACTCAACCAGCCGCACTGAAGATGTCTTGAGAGAAGTTCCAAGAACTGTTTAACGACAAGTACTTTCCCGAAAGTATTTGTCACATGAAGGAGGTGAAGTTTATTAAACTGGAGCAAAACAATATGATCGTGTCGCAGTACGAGGCTAAGTTTGTCGAGTTGTCCCGGTTTGCATCCCACTTGGTTGATAATGAGGAGAGAATGACGCGAATGTTTCTGCGAGATTTGAAACCTGAAATACGTCAATACCTCATTTCTCACAAGCTATGTTTGTATTCAGATGTTGTAAATAGGGCTCAGTTATAGGAACGTGATAATGAGTCAACCCAACCAAGAGATAGCAGCCGACAAAGAGATATTACCAGTGGAAGCAGTCATAGAAGCGGTGACAACAAACGTGGAGGAAGTCAACATGCCAGAAATGGTAACCACTTCGGTGGTAATCATGGCCAAGACAATATGAGTAAAAATTTCAAGAAGAGGAGATTCAATATGATGGAAAGACGTCAGCACTAGCACCCGTTATTTAAGAAGGAGAACGATCATCTATCGTATGCTATAAATGCGGAGGGGAGGGACACATCAGTCAAAACTGTACGTAGCAGTCCAAAACATGTTACAATTGTGGAAGAGAAGGTCACCTAGCTTTATTTTGTCGTGCAGTAAAGCCAAGTCCAGCTGGGATTAGGGGTGAAAACGAGTCGAATCTCAGCGAACACTCTAATGCTCAGATTCGGCTCGACTCAAAAAAATTGAGCTCGAATTCGATAAGGAATTTCTAATTTTGCTCCAGATTCGACTTGGATCATTACTCGGACCTACTCGACTCGTAAGTACTCGACTCGTTTATAAAACGAGTTACTCACGAGCCTTCAAATTGATTTTCGAATATGAACCATTTTGCTTAATACTTAACCACTACATACTAAATTGATTATTAAACTAATGTTTATATATAAAAGTTTTTTATTTATGTAAAGAAATTACGAAGAATGTAATACGAATTGACAATCAATTCACTGATTTATTCAAATACAAGCTTACACAATTTAATACTACACTTTATAAATTATAAAGATTGATAGAAATTTCACATATTTAGCTTATTAGTATGGATCAGACCAATATTCGAATATGATCCATCGAGCAGGAATCGAGTATAGTTCGAGAAAAAATGAAATACTCGAACCCTAATCTGAGCGAATACTGGTATACTCGAATTCGACTCGTATATCATTAAACAGAAAATAAGTATTGATCATATTCGACTCAAATCAACTTCGAATTCGAGCTTTGTATCATATTTTCGAACCGACCTCGAGTCGAGTATCGAGCTACTCTGCTCGGCTAACACCCCTAGCTGAGATGGAGGCACCAAAGGTCGTCCTAGAGAAGTCAAAGCCGGTAGTTCAAGGGAGAGCATTTATCGTGACCTCCCAAAAAGCGAGGAATCCGAATGAGGTTATCAGAGGTAAGCTAATCATAAACTCTAGCGAAGTCTATACCTTATTTGATACCGGTTCTACCCATTCTTTTATTTCTCCTACTTGCGCTCAACGTTTAAATTTAACTCCAAAAAAATTAGACTTTGACTTATCTGTTGAAACTCCGTTGGGAGAAACCTTCATTACATCCACTGTTTATAAGTTTTGTTTGATTTAAATCAGAAACCGCACGTTACCTGTCGATCTTATTTCTTTGAAAATACTTGCATTTGATGTGATTTTAGGGATTGATTGGTTAACCACTCGTAATGCAAAAATTGATTGTTTTCGTAAGGTTGTTAGCTTTCATATGCTTAACCAACATATTATGCGAATTCAAGCAACAAAACCACTAAAGTCAATCACTGTCATATCAAGCCATAAAGCTATTCGTTTATTGAAAAACGGATGTCAAACTTTCTTAGCCCATGTCACGGATTTAAACAAAAATACGTCAGATTTGAATGATATTTCTATTGTTAAAAAATTTCCTAACGTATTCCCTGAAGAACTTCCTGGCCTACCCCCAGAGCGTGAAATTAAATTTTGAATCGACATTGAACCCAGTACAAAACCCATTTCCAAAGCCCCATATCGAATGGCTCCTATCGATTTTGAACCCAGTACAAAAATAGGTACTCGTTGCCCCGCATTGATGACCTGTTTAACCAGTTGCAAGGCATTAAATTCTTTTCAAAGATCGATCTTCGTTCTGAATATCATCAATTAAAGATTAAAACGGATGACATTCCAAATACTGCTTCAGAATTCGATACGGGCATTACGAATTCCTAGTCATGTCTTTTGGATTGACTAATGCTCCTGCTGCCTTTATGGATATGATGAACCGAGTATTCAAAGAATATTTGGATCATTTCGTGGTTGTCCTTATTGATGACATCCTCATATAATCCAAAAGTCGTGAAGATCATGAGCAACACTTAAGGCTGATACTCCAAAAGCTTCGAGAAAATAAGCTATATGCCAAGTTGAAGAAATGCGAGTTCTGGCTTGAGGAAGTAGCATTCCTTGGGCACATGATATCAAATCACGGAATATCTGTTGACCCAGCAAAGATTGAAGCAATTCAAAGTTGGGAGCAACCTAAATCAGTAATCGAAGTACGCAGCTTTCTGGGCTTAGCTGGTTATTATCAGAGATTCGTGGAAGGATTTTCTCGAATCGCTACTCCATTAACTCAGCTGACTCGAAAAGGTTCAAAATTCGGTTAGAGCGAGGAATGTGAGAAAGATTTTCAAGAACTCAAGAGGAGACTCATTTCAGCACATGTTCTGACAATACCATCTGGTTCGGAAGGATTTATCATCTACAACGATGCTTCAGGCAGAGGGTTAGGATGTGTTCTCATACAACATGGGGAAGTCATAGCCTATGCCTCACGACAACTCAAAGAATATGAGAGGAATTATCCTACTCATGATCTAGAGTTGGCAGCAGTCGTTTTTGAGCTTAAAATCTGGAGGCATTACCTGTATGGGGAGAAAATAGAGATTTATACGGATCATAAAAGCCTCAAATATTTCTTCACCCAAAAGGAACTCAACATGCGATAAAGATGTTGGCTCGAGCTGTTGAAAGATTACGATCATACCATTTAATACCATCATAGAAAAGCGAGCGTGGTAGCTGACGCGCTAAGTAGAAGATCATATGCGGGTACGAGTGCGATATTGTTAACACAAAGGTCCATTTTGTATGACTTGCAAAGGATGGAGATAGAGTTAAAGACTCCAGGGACCCATGTGATGATGGCAAATATACGAGTAGAACCAACTTTAATCGATAAAGTTAAAGCTGTTCAAGCTACGGACCTAGAACTGATGCGTATGAGGAAGAAAGTACAAGAAGGTGCTATTCCGGAAGCAAGAATAGATGAAGAAGGAATACTTCGAGTCAACTCCATATTTTGTGTTCCTAACGACCTTGATTTAAAGTATAAAATCATGATGGAGGCGCACAACACACTGTTTGCAATCCATCCTGAGAGTACGAAAATGTATCGTGATCTTCGACATACATTTTGGTGGAGCAATATGAAAAGAGAGATCGCGGAGTTTATTTCAAGGTGTTTAACGTGTCAACGAGTCAAGGCAGAGCATCAAGTGCCAAAAGGTCCATTCCAACCACTTAAAATTCCAGAATGGAAGTGGGAGCACATTACCATGGATTTCGTTACTGGTCTTCCAAAGGTTTCTCAAGACATAGATACAATTTGGGTCATTGTTGATAGATTGACCAAGTCTGCTCATTTCTTACCTATACGAGAAACTTATTCACTCAAACGTCTTGGTCGTATGTACATAAATGAGATTGTAAGACTACATGGTATGCCAGTATCCATAGTTTCTGATCGAGACCCAAGATTCACTTCACGATTTTGGGTTAGTTTGCAAAAAGCTATAGGCACGGATTTACGATTTAGTTCGGCATATCATCCTTAAACGGACGGACAGTCGGAGAGGACTATTTAAACTCTTGAAGATCTATTAAGACTTTGTGTCCTTAACTTCAAAGGAAGTTGGGACAAGTTCTTGCCATTAATGGAATTTTTCTACAACAACAACTATCAAGCAAGTATTGACATGGCTCCATTCGAGGCGTTGTATGGACGCAAGTGTCGTTCTCCAGTATGCTGGGATGAGGTGGGTGAAGCAACGTTGTTGGGACCGAAATTGGTGCGCATGACAACGAAAAAGATTCAAATGATCCGACAACGTATAAAAACCTCACAAGATCGACAAAAGGGTTATGCTAATCTTCATCGAAGGGATGTGGAATTCAATGTTGGTGATCATGTGTTATTACGTGTTGCACCATGGAAAGGAGTTACAAGATTTGGAAAGAGAGGAAAACTCAATCCTCGATTCATTTGCCCATTCGAAATCCTCGATCGAGTAGGAATTGTGGCTTATAGACTCGCCTTACCGCCAAGTATGTCTCGAGTTCATAATATTTTTCACATATCTATGTTACGTAAATATGTGGAAGACCCGAACCACATTATTGAGTTAGAACCGGACGAAATAGCGGAAGATTTAACGTATGAAGATGTACCTGTTAAAATCTTGGATAAGAAGGAACGTATTCTACGCTCCAAGGTTATACCTCAAGTCAAAGTTTTGTGGAGAAATCATGATGTTAAGGAAACGACCTGGGAGTTAGAATCTGAAATGAAATCAAGGTATCCTCACCTCTTCGACATACCAGGTATGTACCCTAATTTTGAGGACGAAATTTTATAAGAAGGGGAGGTTGTAAGACATCAACTTTCATAAATAAAGATTAAATTTTTCTCGAAATATATTTTTGAATATTATGGTGTGAATTTGATATAATATTATAGCTGTGGATAATATTTACAAATTTTACAAAAGTATGCAAGTTGTTATAAAATATTCGATTGGTCGGAGAATATTCGTTTTAACAAGAAATATTCATACGATGACACAATCATTGGTGGACCCCACAATAGAACTATTGTCGGAGTTAGAAAACGACAGAAATATCTTTTTATAAAAATAACGCGAAAGTTTTACTGTTAACTCTTAAAATACCCGGTGATAAAAGTACAGTAATACGCATGATTGCATAGTAGCACACGGTATTGATTATTGATGCTTATGTAAGAAGTCACTCAGTTATACTCAATTATTACTACAATAATTACTGCATATTATCTCACGTTATTTGATTCAATTATTGTCAATATTTTATATTATTAAATCAATAATTAAGATGACAAGTTATTCATATTAGTATTTGCATAATTAACAATGTCTAGAAAGTTTTGTCGAGGAAAGGGGTTTGGTCACCTAATTTCGCGCTAATAGGGAGAAATCCTTATCGGAAAACCCCCTCTTTCCTGGGAACGATCAGGTTGTTAATATTGCGAGTTATAATAATGATGAATAAATGTTGTTAAAAATATTGAGGGGGTTTTATTAAGTATTTGTTGTAAATTTTGGCATAATATTTGAACTCCCACTTACCCATTTTTCAAAATAATCGATAAAAAGTTATTCAGTATATATATATATATATATATATATATATATATATATATATATATATATATATATATATATATATAATATGAGGGGGCCCTCAATTATTTTCAAAGAATGTCATCTGCAAGCTTTATTTTGCAGGTTATGTGTTGATTTTTCAAAGCTTGCACCTTATTGGCCAAACTTTTCAAATCATGCATTATTATTGATAACTTCTGAATTAGGATGCTTCCTAATTGGTCAGGACTCCAAATTGGCATGTGTTAGTTTTCCTCATTGGCCATTACCTTGAAAAGAAAATATTGATATGTTGGAACCGTGAATACAAATTACTGTGCGTCCGTAATTTTCTAATTCACATAGTATCCTTCCATTCTCCTATAAAAAAGATGCTTAGTTTAGAATTGAAAATCACACCAGAATCAGAGAATTCTTCTTCTATAATATTGAGCGTATTTCTATAGAGTTTTAAGAAACTTTGAGCGTTGAAAACAGTGAAAGTTTTTTTCAAGAATATCCCCACTATACCAGTTGAAATAATCTTCTTTTTAAGGTAAGAGATATTATTTTTGTTCAATACTCGTAAGAAATAACATTTTCTTCCATACTTTGTAGTTTGTAAGTAATATTATTTTGTTTCAGATTTTGAATTCTACACTCATTTTGTCAAGTTTTGACTTCTATACTCCATGAAATTAGTAGAATGTGACGCCCCCAAAATAGGTATACAACATCCATTCTGAGTCGCCAAATACATGGTATAAAAAGCAAACTACAACTTCAATAATATAATTGTCGTGCAAAATACCACAACACATACTGTGAGTTTAAATACAAATATTGTCTTCTAGACAATATCCACACTCAAATAAGTTCTCATTACAATTATTCAAACACTATTTTACAGAAATAGTAAGGACAGCTAAAACATCATTCTAGAACCATCACTCCATATCCCGACTAGATCCTGCTATGTTCTCACCTCCTGAGAAGAAAAATGGAACAAAAAGGAAAAGGGTGAGCTCAACTAGCCCAGTAAATAATATAATGACTAAGATAATATACAACAAATTATCATTAGTATTCAACAGGGAAAAATCTGATAGAATATAATCGACAACAAGTTTTAGATCAACAACTGCAGCGGAAACAGCAAACCATTAGAAGAGACCATTAAAAGAGTCAAGTAGAGAAAGAATTCTACTATCTTCTAAGATTTAAAAGTCCATCATCAATATTTTATCCCTGTAACATCAATCAATATACATCTTGAATCAAATATTCATCTTTACACTACAGGCTAAAGATATTCATTTGTAACACCAGTCGGTCATGTTCATCTTAACACCTGTTCATCTTTGCACTACAGGCCAAAGATATTCATTTGTAACACCAGTCGGTCATGTTCATCTTAACACATGTTCATCTTTGCACTACAGGCCAAAGATATTCATCAGGTAATCATACATCTTTGCACTACAGGCCAAAGATATTCAGTAATATCATCATTCAGGACTGAAGATGATAAAAAATATCTTAAAGAAAACGAATCCAGTGAGACAGAAGGACAAATAGTAGGGATTTGTATAACAGTTTATCCAAGATCAATAATACTTCATAATAATCAATTGTGAAGCAGAATTCAAAAATAAAGATCAAAACATGGATACAATCAAAGATAGTAACCATAATAGACATCTTGGACAAAAAGGAAATTTTTTATTTTTTAGTGAATAGTGTCGTATTCGTGAATAGTACCGTATACGTGAATAGTGACGTAAACGTGAATTGTGTCGTATACGTGAATAGTAACCCCGACACAAAAAGTTCCAAATTTGATAAAAAGTTCATATCAATATTTCAGCATAATGATATTGAAGAAATAATATCATTTAAGAAGAAAATAATATCCCTTACCTCAAAATAACCGTACTTCTGACTGCATATCGGATATGAGGCTGAATGAAACTTGTGCTGAATAGCAACTTTCAAAGTATCTAAATACTCACAAAATACACTCAATAATCTAGAGAGAGAAAGAGAGAAAACTTATGAATTCTGGTGTGATTTTCAATTCTAACTTAGCCCTCTATTTATAGGAAAATATTAGCACGCCGAAGCAGACTTAACCTACAACCTGATGGCTTTACCTGCTACTATTCCCACCCACCACATTTGAATAAAAATCTCAGCACATTTCTTCACCAACCAAGAGTGGGGCCCACCAATTCTAGAATTTTCCACCAAAATAATTAACTCCAAAAATTCAACATTTTCTGAACCAATCATCTCGTAAAATTCATAACAAATCATACGTTCATTTTTAACGGTTCAAAATTTGTGGACATATACTCAACTTATATATGCATAACATATCCAAATATTACCACGATCTAATGGTCGGATTAAAAATGATAACCCTCGCAAAATATCTCAAAAACCCTAATTTGATTTTCAATACCTCCGTTCCGACAAAAATACAGATAAAACACCTCAACATTAACTCCTTCATTTTTAACCACAATAAATATATCCAACATTTATATCCACATAAAATAAATATTTTCTTATCATATGAATCAATTTAATTATTCACAAAAAATATTACAGAATCACATTTATAACAACCAGACCGTTCCCAGGAAAGAGGAGGCTTTCCAATAAGGATTTCTCCTTACTAGCGCGCAATTAGATGACCAAACCTCTCCTTAGACAGAACTTTCTAGACATTGCCAATAATGTTAGCTAATAATATTATTCAAATAATATGAATTATTGATCTGATAATGGAAAATACTGTGCAGCAACAATTATTGAAACAACAATAATATAAAATATCAACGCAACAATTATTGAATCAATAAAATAAAATATTGAACAGTAACTACTGTAACAATTATTGAGTAGTGCCTTTCTTCGTAAGAATCAATAATTCTAAAATATTGTGCAATCCGTGTGCTACTGTGCAACCACACGTATTACTGTATTTTAACCACTGAGTATTCCAACAGTTTTAACGGTAACAACTACGCCGTTATTTATAAAAACTCAATTTTTATCGTTATCTTCATCCAATCGTTTTCCGTTATGGGGCCCATAAATAGTTGCGCCGTCGTACGAATATTCCTCGACAGAAAGAATATTCCACGACCACACGAATATTCACCGACCAAAAATGAATATAACCACTTGCTTATTTGAAATATTTGCGCATTTTTCCTATAACTAACCACATTAATCAAATCAACCCTTTATATTTCAAAATAATAAATAGAGAAAATTTAATTTTATTTATTAATAAGTTGGAGTCTTACAACCTCCCCTCCTTATGAAATTTCTTCCTCGAAATTGACGTACGTACCTGGTGTTTTGAAAAGGTGAGGATACCTCTCTTTCATTTCTGATTCCAACTCCCAAGTCATTTCTTCAATAGCATGGTTTCTCCACAAAACCTTAACTTGTGGTATAACATTCGTGCATAGGACATGTTCTTTCCTATCCAATATCTTAACAGGTACCTCCTCGTACGTTAAATCTTCGGCTATCTCGTCTGGTTTTAACGCAATAATATGATTCGGGTCGTCCACATATTTACGTAACATCGATACGTGAAAAACGTTATGAACACGCGACATACTTAGCGTTAAGGCGAGTCTATAAGTTACAGTTCCTACTCGATCGAGAATTTCAAATAAATCAAAGGTTTGAGCTTTCTTCTCTTCATCGACTCTTACTTCTAGAATAACACATTCTTGCACCTTCTTCTTTATATTTATCACGTGGGTCCCTAAAGTCATTAACTCTATCTCTATCATTTATAAACTATACAAAATAGGTCTTTGTGTTCAACAATATTGCACTCGTACTCGCGTATAATCTTCTACTCAACACGTCAGCTACCACGTTCGCTTTTTCAGGATGGTATGGTCAGAACAGGTTTCGAATGAGTCGCCTCTTGAGCTATTGAAAAATCTTCTCGCATTCCTCGCTCCATATGAATTTTGTATCTTTCTGAGTCAGCTAAGTTAACGGAGTAGCGATTCGAGAAAAATCCTTCCATGAATCTCCGATAGTAACCAGTTAAGCCCAGAAAGCTACGTACTTTGGTCACCGACTTCGGTTGCTCTCAATTATGATTCATATCCCAATCTTGGATAGCACGTCACAATGGCACCTATTGTTTTAACACCATACAAATATAGAGTCCCTTACGGAGAGTCTGGCTTTGGTGCATTCCACAAAGGAAGTCACCAGATAGATGCTCGGGTACCAACTTCTATAGTTGGGTTTTTAACTCCTGAAGTTCAATAGGAGCTATTCAATATGAGATTTTAGAAATGGGTTTTGTATCGGGTTGAAGATCAATACAAAAATTCAATATCACACTCTAGGTTAGGCCAGGAAATTCTTCAAGAAATACGTCAGGAAATTCACTATCAACAGAAATATCATTCAAATCTGATGTATTTTTGTTCAAGTCCATAACATGGGCTATGAAAGCTTGACATCCGTTTTTCAATAAATGAATGGCTTTATGGCTTGATATGACAGCGATTGATTTTAGTGGTTTGGTTGCTTGAATTCGCATAACAAGTTGGTTAGGAATATGAAAACTAACAACCTTACGAAAACAATCAATTTTGGCATGATGAGTAGTTAACCAATCAATTCTTAAAATCACATCAAAAGCAAGTATCTTTAAAGAGATAAGGTCAACAGGTAATGTGATTGTGCCAACTTGGATTAAGCAAGATTTATAAACTGTAGATGTAATGAAAGTTTCTCCTAACGGAGTCTCCACAGATAGGTCAAAGTCTAATTTCTCCGGAGTCAAGTTTAAACGTTGAGCACAAGCAGGAGAGATAAAATAATGGGTAGAATCGATATCTAATAAGGTATAAACTTCGCAAGAGTTTATGATTAGCTTACCCGTGATCACCTCGTTCGGGTTCCTCGCGTTTTGGGTAATCACGACAAACGCCCTTCCAGGAACCACTGACTTTGACTTGTCCAGAACAGCCTTCGGAGTCACTATCCCCGTTGAACTTGATTTCGCTACAGAACACTCTCGAGCTATATGACCCTCCTTTCCAAAGTTATAACATACCTTGGATTGTTGTGGGCAGTTTGGGCTGATATGTTCCTCTTTCTCACATTTGTAACATACAACCGGTGGACGTTCTCCTCTACTAGAAACAGTTGATGTTTGTGCTGACGTCTTCACGTTATCATTGTTGTACCTTCTCTTCTTGAAATCTTCTCCCGATTCGCTCCTTCTATTATCACGACCACGATTACCACCAGAGTGGTTACCGCTTTTGTCCGAATGTTTTCCTCCCTGCTGGTTTTCATTTCTTCAATGACTGCCGCCATCGGTATGACCCTGGTTGTGGTCCCTCGGTTGCACATACTCATTATTTCGCTCTAATAATTGAGCCCTGTTTATAACATCTGAATATAAAGAAAATTTATGAGAGATAAGATATTGCCGAATCTCGGGTTTTAAACCTCTCAGAAACATCCTTGTCATTCGTTCCTCATTTTCGACCAAATGAGGTGCAAACCTGGATAACTCTGCAAACTTCGTCTCGTACTGGGACACCGTCATGTTGTTTTGTTCCAGTCTGATAAACTCCACCTCCTTCATATGACGAATACTTTTAGGAAAGTATTTGTCATTGAACAGTTTTTGAAATGTTTCCCAGGACATGTTGAATGCGTCAGGCTGGGTACGCTTCACAGACTCCCACCAGTAGTCTACCTCACCGCGGAACATAAAGGTGGCGAATGGAACCTTCTGTTCGCATCCCAAGACATCGAATATCTTGGTAATTTGCTTAACCCACGTTTCTGCCATGATCGGATCCGGCTTTCCCTTAAATTCTGGTGGTCCCAATTCTTTGAACTGCTTGGCTGTGACAAATCGCGCGTTGTTATCATTTCCACCCGTATTCTGCACACGAGTCTCCCTCGTCTGATTTTGCATGAACTGTAAAAGGCTCCTAAACATTCTATCATTCATCGTTTGCTCGGTAACGTTGTTTACAGGAGGAATATTGCCTTCATGTTGCACGTTCCCCTGGGTGGCAATCAAAGGTGTCTCCACGGTCTGATTTACTCCATTATTAACGTTCTCAGCTGCCATTCTTAAATACTGCCATAAAACAAGGATTAATAGTCATGTCATATATTATCCCTATACTCTGACCGACCAAATAAATACCAAATAAACTTAGTCAGGTCATACTAGCGAACGAATTTCCCGTCTCTCCCCTCCTAGTTCTTGTCTCACATCACAGCCAGGGATCATATCCCTAAGCTCTGATACCAACTGTGACGCCCCCAAAATAGGTATACAACACCCATTCAGAGTCGCCAAATACATGGTACAAAAAGCAAACTACAACTTCAATAATACAATTGTCGTGCAAAATACGACAACACATACTGTGAGTTTAAATACAAATATTGTCTTCTAGACAATATCCACACTCAAATAAGTTCTCATTACAATTATTTAAACACTATTTTACAGAAATAGTGAGGACAGCTAAAACATCTTTCTAGAACCATCACTCCATACCCTGACTAGATCCTACTATGTTCTCACCTCCTGAGAAGAAAAATAGAACAAAAAGAAAAAGGGTGAGCTCAACTAGCCCAGTAAAGAATATTATGACTAAGATAATATACAACAAATTATCAGTAGTATTCAACAGGGAAAAATCTGATAGAATATAATCGACAACAAGTTTTAGATCAACAACTGCAGCGAAAATAGCAAACCATTAGAAGAGTCAAGTAGAGAAAGAATTCTACTATCGGATATGAGGCTGAATGAAACTTGTGCTGAATAGCAACTTTCAAAGTATCTAAATACTCACAAAATACACTCAATAATATAGAGAGAGAAAGAGAGAAAACTTATGAATTCTGGTGTGATTTGCAATTCTAACTTAGCCCTCTATTTATAGGAAAATGTTAACAATCCGAAGCAGACTTAACCTGCAACCCGATGGCTTTACCCGCTACTATTCCCACCCACCACATTTGAATTAAAATCTCATCACATTTCTTCACCAACCAAGAGTGGGGCCCACCAATTCTAGAATTTTCTACCAAAATGATTAACTCCGAAAATTCAACAATTTTTGAACCAGTCATCTCGTAAAATTCATAACAAATCATACGCTCATTTTTAACGGTTCAAAATTTGTGGACATATACTCAACTTATATATGTATAACATATTTAAATATTACCACGATCCAATGGTCGAATTAAAAATTATAACCCTCGCAAAAAACCCTAATTTGATTTTCAATACCTCCGTTCCGACAAAAATACAGATAAAACACCTCAACATTAACTCCTTCATTTTTAACCACAATAAATATATTCAATATTTATATCCACATAAAATAAATATTTTCTTATCATATGAATCAATAATTAATTATTCACAAATAATATTACAGAATCACATTTATAACAACCAGGCCGTTCCCAGGAAAGAGTGGGCTTTCCAATAAGGATTTCTCCTTACTAGTGCGCAAATAGATGACCAAACCTCTCCTTAGATAGAACTTTCTAGACATTGTCAATAATGTTATCTAATAATATTATTCAAATAATATGAATTATTGATCTGATAATAGAAAATACTGTGCAGCAATAATTATTGAAACAACAATAATATAAAATATCAACGCAACAATTATTGAATCAATAAAATAAAATATTGAACAGTAACTACTGTAACAATTATTGAGTAGTGCCTTTCTTCGTAAGAATCAATAATTCTAAAATACTGTGCAATCCGTGTGCTACTGTGCAACCACGCGTATTACTGTATTTTAACCACTGGGTATTCCAACAGTGTTAACGGTAACAACTACGCCATTATTTATAAAAACTCAATTTTTGTCGTTATCTTCATCCAATCGTTTTCCGTTATGGGGCCCACAAATAGCTGCGCCGTCGTACGAATATTCCCCGACAGAAAGAATATTCCACGACCACACGAATATTCACCGACCAAAAATGAATATAACCACTTGCTTATTTGAAATATTTGCGCATTTTACCCATAACTAACCACATTAATCAAATCAACCCTTTCTATTTCAAAATAATAAATAGAGGAAATTTAATTTTATTTATTAATAAGTTGGGGTCTTACATAGAATATCCTTAAAATTTGCGCTTCATCCCGCATCTTTCCATGAAAATATTATTCTGAGCATTCTTGATAATTTTTAATCTTTCAATACAAGAGTACTATTCACGGAGTAGTATTCATGGGATACTATTCACTCAATTACTATTCACCCGGGATACTATTCATGACAAAAATTGATTTCTTTTCAGTCCAAATTATTTTTGATACAATATTATTCTTGAATTTTACTCGACAAAGCATTATCAAGTTGACAATTTGGACGTTTTTGAATTCTGGATAAATTAAATTATAAATCTTTAAAAATTTATCATTTGCTTTCATGTAATTGAATTCGTATATTATTGTCATCATCCTCATGCTTATATTGTGATAAAAGTCATCTTTGGCCCGTAGTGCATAGATGGACTGTTGATTTGTATGATTATCACCAGGGATTATTCGGTATAATCATGACCGTAATGTTACAAATGATGTGGTAAAAGTCCTCATTGGCCCGTAGTGTATTGATGGACAGTTGTTGGCATGATCATGACCATTGATGATTACACGAATATCCTTAGCCCGTAGTGCATGGATAATTCGTGGACGTGATACTAATGAATATTCTTGGCCCGTAGTGCAGGGATGATTCGATGATGTGAATTATTTATTAAGCTGAGTCTCAGCGATAAAATTGATGATATACTTTTTAAATCATAGAAGATAGTAAATATCATGTTCTACTTGACTCTTCTAATGGATTGCTTGTTCCGCTGCAGTTAAATTTGATGTTTATTGTATTTTATCAGTTTAACACTATTGTAGGCTAATGATAATTTATTATGCATTATCTTAGTCATAATATTTCTTACTGGACTAGTTGAGCTCACCCTTTTGCTTTCATTATTCTCTTCAGGAAATGAGAATGTAGCCGGGAATAGTCGGAGAATGGAGTGACGGTCTGAGATGGTTATTTTAGTAGTCCTCACTATTTAGTGTGATAATAAATGTAATGAGGATTAAATTTGAATTTGAATATTGTCTATGAGACAATATTCGTGTAAAAACTCTCAGCTCATGTTATATAATTAAGTTTGTATTTGTATTCAGTACCATGTATTTGGCGACTCAAAATGGGTGATGTATACCTATTTTGGGGGCGTCACAGGTTTGGTCACCTAATTGTGCGCCAATAGGGAGAAATCCTTATCGAAAAGCCCCCTCTTTCCTGGGAACGATCTGGTTGTTAATATTGCGGGTTATAATAATGATGAATAAATGTTGTTAAAAATATTGGAGGGATTTTTATGAAGTATTTTTTGTAAATTTGGGCATATTATTTGGACCCCCACTTACCCATTTTTCAAAATAATCGGTAGAAAGTTATTCAGTATATATATATATATAATATGGGGGGCCCTCAATTATTTTCTAAGAATGTCATTTGCAAGCTTCATTTGGCAGGTTATGTGTTGATTTTTCAAAGCTTGGACCTTCTTGGCCAAACTTTTCAAATCATGCATTATTATTGATAACTTGTGAATTAGGATGCTTCCTAATTGGTCAGGACTCCAAATTGGCATGTGTTAGTTTTCCTCATTGGTCAGCACCTTGAAAAGAAAATACTGATATGTTGGAACCGTGAATACAAATTACTGTGCGTCCGTGATTTTTTAATTCAAATAGTATCCTTCCATTCTCCTATAAAAAGGATGCTTAGTTTAGAATTGAAAATCACACCAGAATCAGAGAATTCTTCTTCTATAATATTGCGCGTATTTCTTTAGAGTTTTAAGAAGCTTTAAGCGTAGAAAACACTGAAAGTTTTCTTCAAGAATATCCCCACTATACCAGTTGGAATACTCTTCTTTTTAATATAAGAGATATTATTTTTGTTCAATACTCGTAAGAAATAATATTTTATTTCATACTCTGTAGTTTGTAAGTAATATTATTTCGTTTCAGATTTTGAATTCTACCCTCATTTTGTTAAGTTTTGGCTTCTATACTCCATGAAATTAGTAGAATATCCTTAAAATTTGTGCTCCGTCCAGTATCTTTTAATGGAAATATTATTCTGAGCATTCTTGATAATTTTTAATCTTTTCATGAAAGAGTACAATTCACGGGGTACTATTCTCGAAGTACTATTCTCGGGATACAATTCACCCGGGGTACTATTCATGACAAAAAATAATTTTTTTTCAGTCCAAATCATTTTTGATAGAATATTATTCTTGAATTTTACCCCACAAAGCAGTATCATGTTGACAATTTGGACGTTTATAAATTCTGGATGAATTAAATTATAAATCTTTAAAAATTTATCATTTATTTTCATTTAATTGAATTCGTATATTATTGTCATCATCCTCATGCTTATATTGTGATGAAAGTCATCTTTGGCCCGTAGTGCATAGATGGACTTTTGATTGGTATGATTATGACCAGGGATTATTCGGTATAATTATGACCGTAATGTTACAAATGATGTGGTAAAAGTCCTCATTGGCCTGTAGTGCATTGATGGACAGTTGTTGGCATGATCATGACCATTGATGATTACACGAATATCCTTGGCCCGTAGTGCATGGATAATTCGTGGACGTGATACTAATGAATATCTTTGGCCCGTAGTGCAGGGATGATTCGATGATGTGAATTATTTATTAAGCTGAGTCTCAGCGATAAAATTGATGATAAACATTTTAAATCATAGAAGATAGTAGATATCATGCTCTACTTGACACTTCTAATGGATTGCTTGTTCCGCTGCAGTTAAACTTGATGTTTATTGTATTTTATCAGTTTAACACCGTTGAAGGCTAATGATAATTTATTCTGCATTATCTTAGTCATAATATTTCTTACTAGGCTAGTGGAGCTCACCCTTTTGCTTTCATTGTTCTCTTCAGAAAATGAGAACGTAGCCGGGACTAGTCGGGAAATGGAGTGACGGTCCGAGATGGTTGTTTTAGTAGTCCTCACTATTTAATGTGATAATAAATGTAATAAGTATTGAATTTGAGTTTTAATATTGTCTATGAGACAATATTCGTGTAAAAACTCTCAGCTCATGTTGTATAATTAAATGTATATTTGTATTCAGTATCATGTATTTGGCGACTCAAAATGGGTGATGTATACCTTTTTTGGGGACGTCACAGGTTTGGTCACCTAATTGCGCGCCAATAGAGAGAAATCCTTATCGAAAAGCTCCCTCTTTCCTGGGAACAATCTGGTTGTTAATATTGCGGGTTATAATAATGATGAATAAATGTTGTTAAAAATATTAGGGGAATTTTTATGAAGTATTTGTTATAAATTTTGGCATATTATTTGAACTCTCACTTACCCATTTTTCAAAATAATCGGTAGAAAGTTATTCACTATATATATATATATATATATATATATATATATATATATATATATATATATATAATATGGGGGGCCTCAATTATTTTCTAAGAATGTCATCTGCAAGCTTTATTTGGCAGGTTATGTGTTGATTTTTCAAAGCTTGGATCTTCTTAGCCAAACTTTTCAAATCATGCATTATTATTGATAACTTGCGAATTAGGATGCTTCCTAATTGGCCAGGACTCCAAATTGGCATATGTTAGTTTTCCTCATTGGCCAGCACCTTGAAAAGAAAATACTGATTTGTTGGAACCGTGAATACAAATTACTGTGCGTCCGTGATTTTTTAATTCAAATAGTATTCTTCCATTCTGCTACAAAAAGGATGCTTAGTTTAGAATTAAAAATCACACCAGAATCAGAGAATTCTTCTTCTATAATATTGAGCGTATTTCTTTAGAGTTTTAAGAAACTTTGAGCGTAGAAAATAGTAAAAATTTTCTTCAAGAATATACCCGCTATATCAGTCGGAATACTCTTCTTTTTAGGTAAGAGATATTATTTTTGTTCAATACTCGTAAGAAATAATATTTTATTCCATACTCTGTAGTTTGTAAGTAATATTCTTTTGTTTCAGATTTTAAATTCTACACCCATTTTGTTAAGTTTTGGCTTCTATACTCCACGAAATTAGTAGAATATCCTTAAAATTTGCGCTTCATCCAGTATCTTTTCATGAAAATATTATCTGAGCATTCTTGATAATTTTTAATCTTTTCATGCAAGAGTACTATTCACGGGGTACTATTCCCGAAGTACTATTCACGGGATACTATTCACTCAGTTACTATTCACTCGGGGTACTATTCATGACAAAAATTAATTTCTTTTCTGTCCAAATCATTTTTGATATAATATTATTCTTAAATTTTACTCCACAAAGCAGTATCATGTTGACAATTTGGACGTTTTTAAATTTTGGATAAACTAAATTATAAATCTTTAAAAATTTATCATTTGCTTTCATTTAATTGAATTCGTATATTATTGTCATCATCCTCATGCTTATATTGTGATAAAAGTCATCTTTGGCCCGTAGTGCATAGATGGACTTTTGATTGGTATGATTATGATCAGGGATTATTCGGTATAATTATGGCCGTAATGTTACAAATGATGTGTTAAAAGTCCTCATTGGCCCGTAGTGCATTGATGTACAGTTGTTAGCATGATCATGACCATTGATGATTACACGAATATCCTTGGCCCATAGTGCATGGATAATTCGTGGACGTGATACTAATGAATATCCTTGGCCCGTAGTGCATGGATGATGTGGATTATTTATTAAGCTGAGTCTCAGCGATAAATTTGATGATAAATTTTTTAAATCATAGAAGATAGTAGATATCATGCTCTACTTGACTCTTCTAATGGATTGCTCGTTCCGCTGCAGTTAAACTTGATGTTTATTATATTTTATCAGTTTAACACTGTTGAAGGCTAATGATAATTTATTCTGCACTATCTTAGTCATAATATTTTTTACTGGGCTAGTTGAGCTCACCCTTTTGCTTTCATTGTTCTCTTTAAGAAATGAGAACGTAGCCGGGACTAGTCGGGGAATGGAGTGACGGTCCGAGATGGTTGTTTTAGTAGTCCTCACTATTTAGTGTGATAATAAATTAATGAGGATTGAATTTGAGTTTGAATATTGTCTATGAGATAATATTCATGTAAAAACTCTCAGCTCATGTTGTATAATTAAGTTTGTATTTGTATTCAGTACCATGTATTTGGCGACTCAAAATAGGTGATGTATACCTATTTTGGGGGCGTCACAGGTTTGGTCACCTAATTGCGCGCCAATAGGGAGAAATTCTTATCGGAAAGCCTCCTCTTTCCTGGGAACGATCTCGTTGTTAATATTGCGGGTTATAATAATAATGAATAAATATTGTTAAAAATATTGAGGGGATTTTTTATGAAGTATTTGTTGTAAATTTTGCTTATTATTTGGACCACCATTTACCTATTTTTCAAAATAATCGGTATAAAATTATTCAGTATATATATATAATATATATGTGTGTGAAATTGACATGTGGGGTAGGGCCCACATATGGAATGAAAAAATAAAAATGGGGTGGGGGAGAAAACGTGTAATGGAGGGAGTATTATTAATATTATATAATATATATTATAATTAATTTTATTTTTTATGAAAAATAGAATAGATTATATTTTATTATGCATAGTACTATTCACGGGGTACTACTCACTCGGGTACTATTCACTCGGGGTACTATTCATGACAAAAATTGATTTCTCTTTGGTCCAAATTATTTTTGATACAATATTATTCTTGAATTTTACTCCACAAAGAAGTATCATGTTGACAATTTGGACATTATTGAATTCTTGATAAATTAAATTATAAATCTTTAAAATTTATCCTTTGTTTTCATTTAATTGAATTCTTATATCATTGTCATCATCTTCATGCTTATGTTGTGATGAAAGTCATCACTGGCTTGTAGTGCATAGATGGACAGTTGATTGGTATGATTAAGACCAGGGATTATTCGGTATAATCATGACCGTAATATTACAAATGATGTGGTAAATGTCCTCATTGGCCCGTAGTGCATTGATAGACAGTTGTTAGCATGATGATGACCACTGATGATTACACGAATATCCTTGGCCCGTAGTGCATGGATAATTTGTGGACGTGATACTAATGAATATCATTGGCCTGTAGTGCAGGGATGATTTTATGATGTGGATTATTAATTAAGCTGAGTCTCAGTGATGATAATAAACTTTTTAAATCATAGAAGATAGTAGATATCATGCTCTACTTAACTCTTCTAATAGATTGCTTGTTTCGCTGCAGTTAAACTTGTTGTTTATTGTATTTTATCAGATTAACACTGTTGAAGGCTAATGATAATTTATTCTGCATTATCTTAGTCATAATATTTCTTGTAACGACCCCAAAATTCATACAATTTAATTCTCGACTTCGGTCGTTAATAATACATTCAACCTCTAATTTTACATCATTAAACGATAATACAACCATTGAAATTTGCGGAATAATTAAAATTTTCTATTACAAACTATCCTCGTTCCCAAAACCTTCAACCTTTACATCTAAATATCTCAGAATCATTTTAATACTACAATAGTTTACATTCGCAAAACAATATTAAAATTCAACATTAATACATTATTCGAAACATTAGACATGGTTTACAAGAATAACAACTTAGCTAGGATATTAAATCTTCATATATCACTTTTGATCCATAACAATCAAGTAGCACATAGCGTTACCTTCAATTCTTGAATCTGCAAAAATGGTTATTTGCAAGAATGAGCTCGACAGCTCAGCAAAATCTAACAATTTTCATGCATCACGTAGCTCATAATAACATGCTCAACATACAAGAATAATCATAAACAAACATAGCATACATGTTTAGTTCACATAACAACTATAAAGATTGAGTTCCTTACTCAATCAACATTCATAGTTCAATCATCATAGTCATAGATTGACTTTCACATTCCATACTTTTGACATATACAATACATCATACACTAAAATTTTAAAGTAGTTCATCATCAAGTTCACATAGCAAAAAGGAACTGAAAGACTTGCCTTAACCGGCGTTTTACCAACACGCTAATACTTCGCGTCCTTGCACAACCTACACTGTATGCGAGATTGATAATAAATAAAATCAATACTCAATCTCATGGTCAAATTTATTCTAAGACCTTACTTTATCTTATTATCCTTTATAATATCTTTATAGACATCTAATTGTATTTTATATGCAACTCGGTTTTATTTTTATTTTCATCACCACACATGCTAGACTATCTCACTTGTAGTTTAATGTGCATATACCACACCATTTTATTTTACCAATTTGGTTTCAAAAATGCATATTCAACACATTTGTTTACATGTTTAATTTTCCTTCATAAATCAAAAATTTCCCTTTTTTCGATTTCTTTCCATTATTATTCTTGTATTATCACCTTTTCATACTTAGATATCCAATATTAGCCATTAGTTAGGCACTTTGTATACCAAAGTTTAAAAACATTATTACTTTTAGGCATTTTATCGAGCACGCTATGTGCACACATTAACTTATCTCAACTCTTGATCTTAAATGGTTAATTATGCATAGAATATGATAACACATATCTATATTCATTACATATGTCAAAACATATTTTTAATCATCAAAATATACCATCACCCAAAATCTTAATTCAAACATAATTATAAAACTCATCTTCACAATTTCTTTAACAAAACGTTGTTTTCGTTTTTAACGTATCTCCTTCGTTACATGTCCGTTTTTGTTCCTTTTTATATAAAATTAACCCTTACTCAGTGTACTACAACCTCATCTAGGCCTTAAAGTCAGACCCTTATCCATCTAAACCAGATTCTGCAATTCATCAACTAGTGTAGAAAAATTTTATTTTCTGGACATCCTTGCTAAACAATTTATTTCGGACAAGATCCGGTCCATAAAATGGCTCAATCTTGCGAGTCTCGCTAGTAAACATCCATATCTACAACTTTGCAGTTTTAAGTTTCTTCAGATTCAAAACACACTAATTTATATGAATTTTTCAAAGTCAGAAACCGTAACAGTTTTGATTTTCTAGACAGATTATTTTCCCTTTGGACCAGCCTTACTAAAACAGAGAATGCGAGAAATCTACAAGGAGTTTTCATGTGATTCCACTTTCAGAATATAGCTTACATCCATATCTTCGATTTGATATAAGGCTCATTTTCTAACTCATTATACCCAAAGAGATATGAATTTCACAAGATATGTCCATAATTACTCAAAACCTACGAATTTTATTCTTCAAATTTTCTTTTCATTTCATTTTCTTTCTTGAATCCTCTTGTTTGATTCTTGATAGTCCAAGATTAAACCAATACAAACAGATTAAGCATGATCTACTATCCTAGAACATAAATCTACCCAAAAAATCAGGGATTAAATAAGAGTTTAGAAGTTACCTTCTTCTATCTTTTTCTTCTTCTTCTTCTAGCTCATCTCAATTCCTCTATCTCTCTAGATTTCTCAATACAACTTCTATAGAACCATTATCCTACATTTTGAAGAACATAAAATATAATTAAAACAAGGTATTTAGATTATAATCTTATTAGTATGAATTTAAGAGAGAGATGAAGATGATGATGATGGGGCTTGTTTTGTCTTCTCAAAACTTTCCCTTCATCTTCCTTTTCTTCCTCTTCTTCTTCTCCTACAACTCTCTCTAACTCTCTTCTTCTTTCTTTAGTTTGTTTTCTAAAACTAACATACTAACTTGTAGTATATACATATAATATACAATACTAGTAATATATAATATATGTAACTCATAGTAATTATTAGATATACTAATTACTAGTTAATACATAGGTTACACCAATTTGAACTTGAAAAGCCTAAGACCATGTTTGGCAAATACTCATTATTTTAATTAATCAATAGCTTAACATCAATCAATCTCATCAAATTGTCCCATAATTATATTTACTTGTTAATTATAATTTTGTGTAACAATCATCACATAACTCATCTAATTTAATTATCTCAATTAAATTAAAACTATAACATAAAATTATTATATTAATTAAATTAAATACTAAATATTCATTTAATTAATCTGCTACGCTTAATTACATTACTCTATAATCAAAACAAAATTTATTTATTTAACTCAATAAATAATTCAATTAAATATTTATATATATTAAAATTAATATATAACATTCTCTTCACATCAATTCACATATTCTATAATATATGACATACACATACTCACACCCAACATATCTCATAAATAATACTTTTGTTTATAAAATTCTCATTTATAATTTCTAAAAATCTGGGATGTCACATCCTTCCCTCCTTATAAGGATTCCGTCCTCGGAATCACAGAAACCCTACCTTACTCGGGTTTTCCTCAAATCTATTCATTGAATAACTTCAACACATTACCTTAATATAGGTTTTATATTTTCTACTCTCACCATTCTTGATAATAAATTCTTATAAGTTTTATTTCATAACATTTACTTAGACTCAATTATATTTGAGTATTACATATTCTTTGACCTGTTCATTATCTTTCTCTAAGGATCATTATCATATACTATATGATCAAACTCTCAAGACATTACATTCACCCTTTCTTCTAAGAATTTCATCCTCGAAATTTTTATTTATTAATCTTTATTCATTCAATCTATCAAAAATAGATTTTACGTTAATACCTTATTCATTCATTGGATTCTATAACCACTTCCTTTCCACAAAGATCTTTCTACAATTATTAACTTTTCTATTAAAAGTTTTACATTATTCTTTGATAACTCATCTCCTTCTCATATCAACACTTTTTTTTTCTCACTTATTCAATATATTCATCATTCAGTGTCGCATCCTACGACTTACTTCTTTCTAAAAAATATCATCCTTACCATATTCGCCTTTTAGAATAGCAAGAAACTTCCATAATTGCTCAATAATTAGGAAGTAGTATGAATAACTCAGGAATTTAAAAGATTTCAAATCATGCTGAGGGGTCACAAGACCGTGAACTCTATTCTCGGTTTACTAGTGCTTCAACTCAATCCTTCACACTGCAAACCAGAGTGTTTATCAATCACAAAGACTGAAAACACCCTCCTTACGTACACTAGGTGGCCAGCCTATTGTACCACTATGTTGGGCCGCAACGTAGTGTTTTGTAACGATTATATGTGTTACGCTCGGAACCATTGTCCCCGAAAACATGTCCCCTTATAAGGTTGTTCACCTCAGCTTTTCAACATCTGAATCCGCCCCAAAATAATTTGGGTTGGCATAACTTTTCAATAAACGCTTAAGTTTCATGAACATCTTTCAATATTCGTCTAGCTGAATCAAATAGCATAGATCTCTACAACAATTCGGACATCAACCGAAATATACATATATATACATAGATATGAATTCTCATATCTTAAAGAAATCTCAAAAATCTTTTTATGACGTCATGATACCGCACTGTATTTACAGTCCGTTGAGGATTCCGTCTTTTGGTGATTTTATCATACTACATCATACCATAGTGGGCTGACGATCCTTAGATCACATCCAACATTAGGTAATACTGCATTGATGACTCCATCGTTTTTTTCATCTTTGCACCAAGTTACATGATGCATTAATGATATAAAATACATTTTGATATATTGCAAATCATTTTTGTCTAGCCGAAGCAATTAGCATAGACATACGAATAACATTATTGTTGTTAAAACTCATTGGTTCCATCATTTGATCCAATGCTTTTCAAGAAAATAGAAGTGTAAACATCAGCACGAAGTCAATAAATTTTGAAAGTCTAGCATAGCTAGTAGATTTAGAATACCTATGCTTCCACCATCAACTCCACTTTCTATAATGATCCATTGCTTAATAGGTCTATCTATTCCTATCATCCTCAATACTCCATTTACACTTATCTATACCCAGTTCGTCAAACTTATCACACGTTATGAGTTCGGGAACTTGCCACAATCATATGAGTTTAAGAACTTATCCTAGTCAGACCATAGGCGTCCATTCGCTGAGGGGTTCAAAAACATACCATATAATTATGAGTCACGAACCTACCATAAGTATGAGTTTTAAGAACTCGCACTTAATCTTATAATATTCTCTAACTATACTCTACCTATCTGTTATACACATGAGAAAAGAATCACCTTCTCAACAGGCATATATCAAATAGCGCGACACAAACATTCCAATGATTATCAATGTGATAAACTGAGTGCAAGCACAAAACCCTCGCCCATAAAAAGGTTTGTACAACTCAGCCATCACATGAGTCCTCAATTGAAATCTCACCTAACTCTATCTTGCTTATAACTTGCTCTTTGCTCGATATGAATTCCTCGTATCACATCATCTATAACTCCTCATGAGTTATCTCGTACTATTTCATAGTATTCCATCTTCATAGCATTAAGCTATAATTATTCAAACATTATAGACCATCTTTCTTTTATAACTTAAACAGACCACGTCGTGATCTTATTCTATAATCATCTCCCTTAAAATTATTTTCTTAACTCGTGATCGTTTTATTTTACGATCCTCTTTCTTTCTCTTTTTTTTTTCATTTACGACATTATTCGTTATCTTGGCTATTGGAGTTAGGTAACTCCCATTTCTTATCTATATATCTCTTCAAGATTCTTCTTTGAATCTTCTTGTTTATATAACAATTCCTACTTTAAGAATTTTTCAACTTCATTTACATCGCTCAAAATTTCATTCAAGTTCTACACTCTCATCATACGTGTCCATTTCTATACTTGGTACACATCGAGTCTCTAACAGTTTCAATATGATACGCTGAGTGGTTTTCCACAAACAACCAACAAACTAGGTTCCAAGTTACTAGTTCGTATATACCTCCGCTCTATGAAGGAATCGTTTAGCCCAGATACCATACATCAACTACTAAAGAGTACGATTGTACCACACTTAGTATAACTTTTTGATTCTTAACTTCTTTATCACTCTCTTCTTATAGACATTGTCTATTTATTATCACCTTACAACCTTATTATTGGAGTTGGGTAACCCCACATTCATATTCCTTATAACTCTGCGAGATTCTTCTTTGAATCATTTCACGAAAGTTTTATCCCTTCTTTATACATTTCTTACATTACTTCTTATTGTTCAAACTCTATTTGAGCTTATTCTTTCATTATCTTCACCTTCCTTCTTTAAGGTTATAGCCTAAGGTACCCCTACCTAAGGTTTATAACCTACAGCTTTGATACCAACTGTAACGACCCCAAAATTCATACAATTTAATTCTCGACTTCGGTCGTTAATAATACATTCAACCTCTAATTTTACATCATTAAACGATAATACAACCATTGAAATTTGCGGAATAATTAAAATTTTCTATTACAAACTATCCTCGTTCCCAAAACCTTCAACCTTTACATCTAAATATCTCAGAATCATTTTAATACTACAATAGTTTACATTCGCAAAACAATATTAAAATTCAACATTAATACATTATTCGAAACATTAGACATGGTTTACAAGAATAACAACTTAGCTAGGATATTAAATCTTCATATATCACTTTTGATCCATAACAATCAAGTAGCACATAGCGTTACCTTCAATTCTTGAATCTGCAAAAATGGTTATTTGCAAGAATGAGCTCGACAGCTCAGCAAAATCTAACAATTTTCATGCATCACGTAGCTCATAATAACATGCTCAACATACAAGAATAATCATAAACAAACATAGCATACATGTTTAGTTCACATAACAACTATAAAGATTGAGTTCCTTACTCAATCAACATTCATAGTTCAATCATCATAGTCATAGATTGACTTTCACATTCCATACTTTTGACATATACAATACATCATACACTAAAATTTTAAAGTAGTTCATCATCAAGTTCACATAGTAAAAAGGAACTGAAAGACTTGCCTTAACCGGCGTTTTACCAACACGCTAATACTTCGCGTCCTTGCACAACCTACACTGTATGCTAGATTGATAATAAATAAAATCAATACTCAATCTCATGGTCAAATTTATTCTAAGACCTTACTTTATCTTATTATCCTTTATAATATCTTTATAGACATCTAATTGTATTTTATATGCAACTCGGCTTTATTTTCATTTTCATCACCACACATGCTAGACTATCTCACTTGTAGTTTAATGTGCATATACCACACCATTTTATTTTACCAATTTGGTTTCAAAAATGCATATTCAACACATTTGTTTACATGTTTAATTTTCCTTCATAAATCAAAAATTTCCCTTTTTCGATTTCTTTCCATTATTATTCTTGTATTATCATCTTTTCATACTTAGATATCCAATATTAGCCATTAGTTAGGCACTTTGTATACCAAAGTTTAGAAATATTATTACTTTTAGGCATTTTATCGAGCACGTTATGTGCACACATTAACTTATCTCAACTCTTGATCTTAAATGGTTAATTATGCATAGAATATGATAACACATATCTATATTCATTACATATGTCAAAACATATTTTTAATCATCAAAATATACCATCACCCAAAATCTTAATTCAAACATAATTATAAAACTCATCTTCACAATTTCTTTAACAAAACGTTGTTTTCGTTTTTAACGTATCTCCTTCGTTACATGTCCGTTTTTGTTCCTTTTTATATAAAATTAACCCTTACTCAGTGTAATACAACCTCATCTAGGCCTTAAAGTCAGACCCTTATCCATCTAAACCAGATTCTGCAATTCATCAACTAGTGTAGAAAAATTTCATTTTCTGGACATCATTGCTAAACAATTTATTTCGGACATGATCCGGTCCATAAAATGGCTCAATCACAAGAGTCTACCTAGTAAACATCCATATCTACAACTTTGCAGTTTTAAGTTTCTTCAGATTCAAAACACACGAATTTATATGAATTTTTCAAAGTCAGAAACCGTAACAGTTTTGATTTTCTAGACAGATTATTTTCCCTTCGGACCAGCCTTACTAAAACAGAGATTGCGAGAAATCTACAAGGAGTTTTCATGTGATTCCACTTTCAGAATATAGCTTACTTCCATATCTTCGATTTGATATAAGGCTCATTTTCTAACTCATTATACCCAAAGAGATATGAATTTCACAAGATATGTCCACAATTACTCAAAACCTACGAATTTTGTTCTTCAAATTTTCTTTCCATTTCATTTTCTTTCTTGAATCCTCTTGTTTGATTCTTGATAGTCCAAGATTAAACTAATACAAACAGATTAAGCATGATCTACTATCCTAGAACATAAATCTACCCAAAAAAATCAAGGATTAAATAAGAGTTTAGAAGTTACCTTCTTCTATCTTTTTCTTCTTCTTCTTCTAGCTCATCTCAATTCTTCTATCTCTCTAGATTTCTCAATACAACTTCTGTAGAACCATTATCCTACATTTTGAAGAACATAAAATATAATTAAAACAAGGTATTTAGATTATAATCTTATTAGTATGAATTTAAGAGAGAGATGAAGATGATGATGATGGGGCTTGTTTTGTCTTCTCAAAACTTTCCCTTCTTCTTCCTTTTCTTCCTCTTCTTCTTCTCCTACAACTCTCTCTAACTCTCTTCTTCTTTCTTTAGTTTGTTTTCTAAAACTAACATACTAACTTGTAGTATATACATATAATATACAATACTAGTAATATATAATATATGTAACTCATAGTAATTATTAGATATACTAATTACTAGTTAATACATAGGTTACACCAATTTGAACTTGAAAAGCCTAAGACCATGTTTGGCAAATACTCATTATTTTAATTAATCAATAGCTTAATATCAATCAATCTCATCAAATTGTCCCATAATTATATTTACTTGTTAATTATAATTTTGTGTAACAATCATCACATAACTCATCTAATTTAATTATCTCAATTAAATTAAAATTATAACATAAAATTATTATATTAATTAAATTAAATACTAAATATTCATTTAATTAATCTGCTACACTTAATTACATTACTCTATAATCAAAACAAAATTTATTTATTTAACTCAATAAATAATTCAATTAAATATTTATATATATTAAAATTAATATATAACATTCTCTTCACATCAATTCACATATTATATAATATATGACATACACATATTCACACCCAACATATCTCATAAATAATACTTTTGTTTATAAAATTCTCATTTATAATTTCTAAAAATATGGGATGTCACATTTTTACTGGACTACTTGAGCTGACCATTATGCTTTCATTGTTATCTTCAAGAAATGAGAACGTATTCGGGACTAGTCGGGGAATGGAGTGACGGTCCGAGATGATTGTTGTAGTAGTCCTCACTATTTAGTGTGATAATAAATGTAATGAGGATTGAATTTGAGTTTGGATATTGTCTATGAGACGATATTCGTGTAAAAACTCTCAACTCATGTTGTATAATTAAGTTTGTATTTGTATTTAGTACCATGTATTTGGCGACTCAAGATGGGTGATGTATACCTATTTTGGGGGCGTCACAGTTGGTATCAAAGCTTAGGGATATGATCCCTGGCTGAGATGTAAGACTAGAACTAGGAGGGAAGAGACGGGTAATCCTTCGCTAGTATGACCTACCTAAGATTATTCGTTATTTAATTGTTCGATCAGATTATAGGGATAATATGTGGCATGTCAATTAACCTTTGTTTTGTGGTAGTGTTTGAAAATGGCATCTGAAAATGTCGAGTTAAGCAATGGAGCACATTAGACCGTTGAGTCACCGCTGATCAATACCCAGGATAACGTGCATCAAGAAGGCAATAATCCTCAGGTAAACAACAACACCGACGAAATGATGAACGGCGAAATGTTTAGGAGCTTTCTGCAATTCATGCAACATCAGGCAAGAGAGACTCATGTCCAAAATATAGGTAGAAAAACTGGCAACTCTCGGACGGTCGCCGCTAAGCAGTTCAAGGAGCTGGGACCACCAGAGTTTTTGGGAAAGCCGGAACCACTTAAGGCGGAGATGTGGATAAAGCAGATCACCAAGATATTTGATGTCTTGGGATGCTCCGAGGAGCAAAAGGTTCTCTTTGCCACCTTCATGTTGCGAGGAGAGGCAGATTACTGGTGGAAATCTGTAAAGCGTACCCAACTTGCCGCACTGAAGATGTCTTGAGAGAAGTTCTAAGAACTGTTCAACGACAAATACTTTCCCGAAAGTATTTGTCACATGAAGGAGGTGGAGTTTATCAAACAGGAGCAAAACAATATGACCGTGTCGCAGTACGAGGCTAAGTTTGCCGAGTTATCCCGGTTTGCATCCCACTTGGTTGATAATGAGGAGAGAATGACGCGAATGTTTCTGCGAGGTTTGAAACCTGAAATACGTCAATACCTCATTTCTCACAAACTGTGTTTGTATTCAGATGTTGTAAATAAGGCTCAGTTATTGGAACGCGATAATAAGTCAACCCAACCAAGAGATAGCAGCCGACAAAATAATACTACCAGTGGAAGCAGTCATCGAAGCGGTGACAACAAACATGGAGGAAGTCAACATACCAGAAGTGGTAACCACTTCGGTGGTAATCATGGCCAAAACAATAAGTGTGGAAATTTCAAGAAGATGAGATTTAATAATGATGGAAAGATGTCAGCACCTGCACCCGTTGTTAAAGAAGGAGAACGACCACCGATCGTATGCTACAAATGCGGAGGGGAGGGACACATCAGTCCAAATTGTACGCAGCATTCCAAAACATGTTATAATTACGGAAGAGAAGGTCACCTAGCCAATTTTGTCGTGCAGTGAAGTCAAGTTCAGCTGGGATAAAGGTACCAAAGGTTGTCTCAGATAAGTTAAAACTGGTAGTTTAAGGGAGAGCGTTTGTCGTGACCTCCTAAAAAGCGAAGAACCCGAACGAGGTTATCACGGGTAAGCTAATTATAAATTCTTGCAAAGTCTATATCTTATTTGATATCAGTTCTACCCATTCTTTTATTTCTCCTACTTGAGCTCAACGTTTAAATTTAACTCCAAAAAAATTAGACTTTGACTTATCTGTTCAAACTCCGTTGGGAGAAACCTTCATTACATCCACTATTTATAAGTCTTGTTTAATTCAAATCGGCAACCGTACGTTACCTGTCGATCTTATCTCTTTGAAAATTCTTGCATTTGATATGATTTGAGGGATTGATTGGTTAACTACTCATCATGCTAAAAATGATTGTTTTCGTAAGGTTGTTAGCTTTCATATTCCTAACCAACCTATTATGTGAATTCAGGCAACCAAACCACTAAAGTCAATCACTGTTATATCAAGCTATAAAGCTATTCGTTTATTGAAAACGGATGTCAAGCTTTCTTAGCCCATGTCACGGATTTAAACAAAAATACGTCAAATTTGAATGATATTTCTATTGTTAATAAATTTCCTGACGTATTCCGTGAATAACTTTCTGGCCTACCCCTAGAGCGTGAAATTAAATTTTGTATTAACCTTGAACCCGGTACAAAACTCATTTCCAAAGCCC
Source organism: Panax notoginseng (assembly GCA_016801055.1). NCBI lineage: Eukaryota > Viridiplantae > Streptophyta > Magnoliopsida > Apiales > Araliaceae > Panax > Panax notoginseng. Next base: position 214,276,416 of record CM029017.1, on the reverse strand, counting down.
CATATCGACTGGCTTCTATTGAACTTCAGGAGTTAAAGACCCAACTGCAGGAACTGTTAGACATCAGTTTCATTCGTCCTAGTACGTCTCCTTGGGGTGTTCCTGTTCTATTCGTAAAGAAGAAAGATGGAAGTATGCAACTTTGTATTGATTATTGGGAGTTGAATCATGTCACCGTCAAAAATAGGTACCCATTGCCTCGCATTGATGACCTGTTTGACCAGTTTCAAGGCGCTAAATTCTTTTCAAAGATCGATCTTCGTTCCAGATATCATCAGTTAAAGATTAAAATTGATGACATTCCAAAGACTGCTTTCAGAACTCGGTACGGGCATTACGAATTCCTAGTCATGTCCTTTGGATTGACTAATTCTCCTGCTGTCTTCATGGATATGATGAACCGAGTATTCAAGGAATATTTGGATCATTTTATGGTTGTCTTTATTGATGACATCCTCATATACTCCAAAAGTCGTGAAGATCATGAGCAACACTTGAGGCGGATACTCCAAAAGTTTTGTGAGAACAAGTTATATACTAAGTTGAAAAAATACGAGTTCTGACTTGAGAAAGTAGCATTCCTTGGGCACATGATATCAAATCATGGAATATTTGTTGACCCAGCGAAGATTGAAGCAATACAAAGCTGGGAGCAACCTAAGTCAATAACCGAAGTACGTAGCTTTCTGGGCTTAGCTGGTTATTATCGGAGATTCGTGGAAGGATTTTTTCGAATCGCTACTCCATTAATTCAGCTGACTCGAAAAGATACAAAATTCGGTTGGAGCAAGAAATGTGAGAAGAGTTTTCAAGAATTCAAGAGAAGACTCATTTCAGCACCTGTTCTGACAATATCATCTGGCTCTGAGGGATTTGTCATCTACAACAATGCTTCAGGCAGAGGGTTAAGATGTGTTCTCATGCAACATGGAAAAGTCATAGTCTATTCCTCACGACAACTCAAAGAATATGAGAGAAATTATCTTACTCATGATCTAGAGTTGGCAGCTTCGTTTTCGCGCTTAAAATCTGGAGGCATTACCTGTATAGGCAGAAAGTGGAGATCTATACGGATCATAAAAGCCTCAAATATTTCTTCACCCAAAAGGAACTCAACATGCGGCAACGACGTTGGCTTGTTGAAAGATTACGATTATACCATCCAATACCATCTTGAAAAAGCAAACGTAGTAGCTGACGCATTGAGTAGAAGATCATATGCGGGTACGAGTGCGATATTGTCAAAGCAAAAGCCCATTTTGTATAACTTACAAAGGATGGAGATAGAGATAAAGACTCCAGGGACCCACGTGATGATGACAAATATACGAGTAGAACCGACTTTAATCGATAATGTTAAAGCTGCTCAACTTACGGACCTGGAGCTAATGCGTATGAAGAAGAAAGTGCAAGAAGATGTTATTTCGGAAGTAAAAATCGATGAAGAAGGAATACTTCGAGTCAACTCCAGACTTTGTGTTCCTAAAGACCCTGATTTGAAGTATAAAATCATGATAGAGGCACACAACACAGTTTGCAATCCATCCTGGAAGTACCAAAATATATCGTGATCTTCGACATACCTTTTGGTGGAGCAATATGAAAAGAGAGATCGCGGAGTTTATCTCAAGGTGTTTAACGTGTCAACGAGTCAAAGCGGAGCATCAAGTACCAAAAGGTCCATTGCAATCACTTGAAATTCCAGAATGGAAGTGGGAACACATTACCATGGATTTTATTACTGGTCTTCCCAAGGTTTCTCAACGCATAGATGCAATTTGGGTCATTGTTGATAGATTGACCAAATCTGCTCATTTCTTACTTATATGAGAAACTTATTCGCTTGACCGTCTTGCTCGTATATACATAAATGAGATTGTAAAACTGCATGGTATGCCAGTATCCATAGTTTCTGATCGAGACCCAAGATTCACTTAACGATTTTGGGTTAGTTTGTAAAAAGTTATGGGCACGGATTTACGATTCAGTTCGGCATACCATCCTCAAACGGACGGGCAGTCGGAGAGGACTATTCAAGCACTTAAAGATACTCTGTGTCCTTGACTTCAAGGGAAGTTGGGACAAGTTCTTGCCATTGGTGGAATTTTCCTACAACAACAGTTATTAAGCAAGTATTGGCATGGCTCCATTCGAGGCTTTGTATGGACGCAAGTGTCGTTCTCCAGTATGCTGGGATGAGGTGGGTGAAGCAACGTTGTTGGGACCGAAATTGGTACGTATGACTATGGAGAAGATTCAAATGATCCGGCAATGTATAAAGACATCACAAGATCGACAAAAGAGTTATGCTGATCTTCATCGAAAGGACGTGGAATTCAATGTTGGAGAGCATGTGTTGTTACGTGTTGCTCCATAGAAAAAATTGGATGGCTTGGAATGGAGAGTAATATATATATATATATATATATATATATATATATATATATATATATATATATATATATATATATATATATATATTATAATAAATTTTATTTTTTATGAAAGATAGAATATATTATATTTTATTATGCATAATATTTGCATAGTATTTACATAGTAAATTTTAGAAAAATCAGTCATCCGTGAGAAAAATCGTGAATTCGAAAGTTTTTTGTCCGTGAATAATTCTTAGCAGTATCCTTTCCATTCTCCTATAAATAGGATACTTAGTTTAGAATTGAAAATCACACCAGAATCAGAGAATTCTTCTTCTATATTATTGAGCGTATTTCTTTAGAGTTTTAAGAAGCTTTGAGCGTAAAAAACAGTGAAAGTTTTCTTCAAGAATATCTCAACTATACCAGTTGGAATACTCTTCTTTTTAAGGTAAGGGATATTATTTTTGTTCAATACTCGTAAGAAATAATATTTTCTTCCATACTCTGTAGTATGTAAGTAATATTATTTCGTTTCAGATTTCAAATTCTACACTCATTTTGTTAAGTTTTGGCTTCTATACTCCATGAAATTAGTATAATATCCTTGAAATTTGCGCTTCATCCAGTATTTTTTCATAGAAATATTATTCTGAACATTCTTGATAAGTTTTAACTTTTTCATGCCGGAGTACTATTCACGAGGTACTATTCTCAAAGTACTATTCACGGGGTACTATTCACCCAAGTACTATTCACTCGTGGTACTTTTCATGACAAAAATTAATTTCTCTTCGGTCTAAATCATTTTTGATACAATATTATTCTTGAATTTTAATCCCCAAAGCAGTATCATGTTGACAATTTGGACATTATTAAATTCTAGATAAATTAAATTATAAATCTTTAAAATTTATCATTTATTTTCATTTAAATGAATTCTTATATCATTATCATCATCCTCATGCTTATATTGTGATGAAAGTCATCCTTGGCTTGTAGCGCATAGATGGACTGTTGATTGGTATGATTATGACCAGGGATTATTCGGTATAATCATGACCGTAATGTTACAAATGATGTGGTAAATGTCCTCATTGGCCCGTAGTGCATTGCTGGACAGTTGTTGGCATGATCATGATCATTGATGATTACACGAATATCATTGGCCCGTAGTGCATAGATAATTCGTGGACATGATACTAATGAATATCATTGGCCCGTAGTGTAGGGATGATTCGATGATGTGAATTATTTATTAAGCTGAGTCTCAGCGATAAAATTAATGATAAACTTTTTAAATCATAGAAGATAGTAGATATCATGCTCTACTTGACTCTTCTAATGGATTACTTATTCCACTGCATTTAAACTTGATGTTTATTGTATTTTATCAGTTTAACATTGTTGAAGGCTAATGATAATTTATTCTGCATTATCTTAGTCATAATATTTCGTACTGGGCTAGTTGAGCTCACTATTTTGCTTTCATTATTCTCTTCAAGAAATGAGAACGTAGCCGGGACTAGTCGGGGAATGGAGTGACGGTCCGAAATGGTTATTTTAGTAGTCCTTACTATTTAGTGTGATAATAAATGTAATGAGGATTATATTTGAGTTTGGATATTGTCTATGAGACAATATTCGTGTAAAAACTCTCAGCTCATGTTGTATAATTAAGTTTGTATTTGTATTCAGTACCATATATTTGGCGACTTAAGATGGTTGATGTATACCTATTTTGGGGGCGTCACAGACAGCATGGTCGTGATCATACCAACATCTGTCGTTGAGACTCAACTCAATAAATAATCCACATCACTTGTAACATTAAAGGTCATGATTATACCGAATAATTCCTGGTCATAATCATACCAATCAACAGTCCATCTATGCACTACGGATCAAAGATGACTTTCATCACAATATAAACATGAGGATGATGACAATGATATAAGCATCCATTAAACGAAATCAAGGACAAATATTAAAGACTTTAAATTTATCCAAATTTTAAAAATGTCCAAATTGTCAACTTGATACTGCTTGAATAAAATTCAAGAATAATATTGTATCAAAAATTATTTGGACAGAAAAGAAATCAATTTTTGTCATGAATAGTACCTCGGGTGAATAGTACACGAGTGAATAGTACCCCATGAATAGTACTTCGTGAATACTACCCGTACGTATGAATAGTGTCGTACGTATGAATAGTGTCGTATAAATGAATAGTACTCCGGCATGAAAATCTTAAAAATGAACAAGAATGTTCAGAAAAAATATCCTTGTGAAACGATACTAAATGAAGCGTAAATTTCAAGGATATTCTACTAATTTCAAAGAGTATATAAGCCATACTTTAAAAAAATGAGTGTAGAATTCAGAATCTGAAACGAAATAATATTATTTGCATACTACAGAGTATGGAAGAAAATATTATTTCTTACGAATATTGAACAAAAATAACATCCATTATAAATATTGAACGAAAATAATATTTCTTACGAATATTGAACGAAGATAATATTCCTTACGAATATTAAACGAAGATAATATTTTTTGCGAATATTGAACGAAATAAAATTTCTTACGAATACAAAAAATAATATCGTAAGCGGATATGAAATAAATAATACCCCTTACCATAAAAGAGAGTACTTTTGACTGGTAGGGCGGATATATTCTTGAAAAAAACTTGCACTATTTTCTACACTTAAAACTTCCTTAAATTCAAAAGAAATACGCTCAATATTATAGAAGAATAATTCTTTGATTCTGGTGTGATTTTAAATTCTAAACTAAGCATCATATTTATAGGAGAATGGAAAAGATACTATTTGAATTTAAAAATCACGGACCAACAGTAAGCTTTTCACGGACGCAACTTCTGATTTTTTGATTTACTATGCAAACAATATGCAGACACTATGCAAACACTATGCATAATAAAATATAATATATTCTATTTTTCATAAAAAATAACTTCTAATATATATATATATATATATATATATATATATATATATATATATATATATATTACCCTCCATTCCAAGTCATCCAATTTTTTCCTCTCCCGTGACAAACATATTACCCCCTACCCATCAACATCATGCCATATATATATATATATATATATATATATATATATATATATATATATAAAATAAAACTGAGATAACTTCTACCGACAGTTTTAAAAAATGGGTAAGTGGGGGTCCAAATAATACGCCAAACTTACAACAAATACTTCATAAAAATCCCCTCAATATTTTTAACAACATTTATTCATCAATAATATAACTTGCAATATTAACAACAAGACCATTCCCAAAAAAGATGGTGTTTTTCGATTAGGATTTCTCCCTATTGATGCGCAATTAGGTGAACAAACCTCTTTCATCGACAAAACTTTCTAGACATTATCAATAATGCAAATAATATTATGAATAAATTGTCATCTCAATTATTAATTTAATAATATAAAATATTGTGACAATAATTGAATCAATAACGTGAAATATTATGCAGCAATTACTGTGGCAATAATTGAATAAAACTGAGTGACTTCTCACGTAAGCATCAATAATCAATACTGTGTGCTACAATGCAACCACGCGTATTACTGTACTTTTATCACCGGGTATTTTAACAGTTAATGTGACGCCCCCAAAATAGGTATACAACACCCATTCTGGGTCGCCAAATACATGGTACAGAAAGCAAACTACAACTTCAATAATACAATTGTCGTGCAAAATACGACAACACATACTGTGAGTTTAAATACAAATATTGTTTTCTAAACAATATCCACACTCAAATAAATCCTCATTACAATTATTCAAACACTATTTTACAGAAATAGTGAGGACTGCTAAAACATCTTTCTAGAACCATCACTCCATACCCCGACTAGATCCTGCTATGTTCTCACCTCTTGAGAAGAAAAATGGAACAAAAAGGAAAAGGGTGAGCTCAACTAGCCCAGTAAAGAATATTATGACTAAGATAATATACAACAAATTATCGTTAGTCTTCAACAGGGAAAAATCTGATAAAATATAATCGACAACAAGTTTTAGATCAACAACTGCAGCGGAAACAGCAAACCATTAGAAGAGTCAAGTAGAGAAAAAATTCTACTATCTTCTAAGATTTAAAAGTCCATCATCAATATTTTATCCCTGTAACATCAATTAATAATCATCTTTAACCAAATATTCATCTTTGCACTACAGGCCAAAGATATTCATTTGTATCATCAGTCGGTCATGTTCATCTCAACACCTGTTCATTTGTGCACTACAGGCCAAAGATATTCATCAATTAATTATACATCTTTGCACTACAGGCCAAAGATATTCAATAATATCATCATTTAGGACTGAGGATGATGAAAAATATCTTAAAGAGAACGAATCCAATGAGACAGAAGGACAAATAGTAGGGATTCGTATAACAGTTTATCCAAGATCAATAATACTTCATAATAATCAATTGTGAAGCAGAATTCAAAAATAAAGATCAAAACATGGATACAATCAAAGATAGTAACCATAATAGACATCTTGGACAAAAAAGAAAAATTTTATTTTTCGGTGAATAGTGCCGTATTCGTGAATAGTGCCGTATACGTGAATAGTGCCGTATACATGAATAGTAACCCCGACACAAAAAGTTCCAAATTTGATAAAAACTCATATCAATATTTCAGCATAATGATATTGAAGAAAATAATATCATTTAAGAAGAAAATAATATCCCTTACCTCAAGATATCAGTACTTCTGGTCGGAATACCGGTATAAGGCTGAAAGAAACTTGCTCTGATGAATAGAAACTCTCAAAGTATCTAAATACTCACAAAATACACTCAATAATCTAGAGAGAGAAAGAGAGAAAACTTGTTTCTGGTGTGATTTTCAATTCTAACTTAGCCCTCTATTTATAGGAAAATTTTAGTAGGTTTGACCTGCAACCTGATGGCTTTACCTGCTACTATTCCCACCCACCACATTTGAAATATAATTCAGCACATTTCTTCACCAACCACAAGTGGGGCCCACCAATTCTAGAATTTTTCATCAAAATGATAAACTCCGAAAATTCAACAATTTCTGAACCAGTCATCTTGTAAAATTCATAATAAATCATACGTTCATTTTTAACGGTTCAAAATTTGTGGACATATACTCAACTTATATATGTATAACATATCCAAAAATTACCACGATCCAACGGTCGGATTAAAAATTATAACACCCGCAATATTTCTCAAAAACCCTGATTTGATTTTTAATACCTCCATTCCGATAAAAATACTGATAAAACACCTCAACATTAACTCCTTCATTTTTAACCACAAAAATATATCCCTCATTTATATCCACATAAAATAAATATTTCCTTATCATATGAATCAATAATTAATTATTCACAAATAATATTACAGAATCACATTTATGACAACCAGGCCGTTCCCAGGAAAGAGGGGGCTTTCCAATAAGGATTTCTCCTTACTGGCGCGCAATTAGATGACCAAACCTCTCCTTAGACAGAACTTTCTAGACATTGCCAATAATGTTATCTAATAATATTATTCAAATAATATGAATTATTGATCTGATAATGGAAAATACTGTGCAGCAACAATTATTGAAACAACAATAATATAAAATATCAATGCAACAATTATTGAATCAATAAAATAAAATATTGAACAATAACTACTGTAACAATTATTGAGTAGTGCCTTCTTACGTAAGAATCAATAATTGGTGCAATACCGTGTGCTACTGTATTTTAACCACCGGTATTCCAACAGTATTAACGGTAACAACTACGCCGTTATTTATAAATAACTTATACTTGTCATTTTCTTCATCCAATCGCTTTCCGTTATGGGGCCCACACAAGGCTGCGCCGTCGTACGAATATTCCCCGACAGCAAGAATATTCCACGACCAAACGAATATTCCCCGACAAAATGAATATTTTATAACCACTTGCTTATTTTGCAAAATTTGCACATTTCACCCATAACCAAAGTATTATATCAAATTAACCCCTTATTATTCACAATAATATTTAGAGAAAATTTGATTTTATTCATTAATAAGTTGGGGTCTTACAACCTCCCCTCCTTATGAAATTTCGTCCTCGAAATTGACGTACGTACCTGATGTTTCAAAAAGGTGAGGATACCTCGCTTTCATTTCTGATTCCAACTCCCAGGTCATTTCTTCAATAGCATGGTTTCTCCACAAAACCTTAACTTGTGGTATAACCTTCGTGCGTAGGACATGCTCTTTCCTATCCAAGATCTTAACAGGTACCTCCTCGTACGTTAAATCTTCAGCTATCTCGTCTGGTTCTAACTCAATAATGTGGTTCGGGTCTTTAACATATTTACGAAGCATAGATATGTGAAAAACATTATGAACACGAGACATGCTTGGAGGTAATGCGAGTCTATATGCCACATTTCCTATTCGCTCAAGAATCTCAAATGGACCAACAAATCTTGGATTGAGCTTTCCTCTCTTCCCAAATCTTGTAACTCCCTTCCATGGTGCAACACGTAATAATACATGATCCCCAATATTAAATTCCACGTCCTTCCGATGAAGATCCGCATAACTCTTTTGTCGATCCTGTGCCGTTTGTATACGTTGTCGAATCGTTTGGATCTTCTCTGTAGTAATGCGTACCAACTCTGGTCCCAACAATGTTGCTTCACCCACCTCGTCCCAGCATACTGGAGAACGACATTTTCTTCCATACAACGCCTCGAATGGAGCCACACCTATGCTCGCCTGATAACTGTTGTTGTAGGAGAATTCCACCAATGGTAGGTACTTATCCCAACTCCCTTTGAGATCTAGGACACAAAGTCTTAATAGATCTTCAAGAGTTTGAATAGTCCTCTCTGATTGTCCGTCCGTTTGAGGATGGTATGCCGAACTGAATCGTAAATCCGTGCCCATAGCTTTCTGCAAGCTAACCCAAAATCGTGAAGTGAATCTTGGGTCACGATCCGAAACTATGGATACTGGCATGCCATGCAATCTCACAATCTCGTTCACGTACATACTAGCAAGACGTTCAAGGGAATAAGTCTCACGTATCGGCAAGAAATGAGCGGACTTGGTTAATCTATCAACAATAACCCAAATCGCATCTATGCCTTGAGAAACCTTGGGAAGACCCGTAACAAAATCCATAGTAATGTGTTCCCACTTCCATTTCGGAATCTCAAGTGGTTGCAATGGACCCTTTGGTACTTGATGCTCCGCTTTTACACGTTGACAAGTTAAACATCTCGAGATAAACTCCGCGATCTCTCTTTTCATATTGCTCCACCAAAATGTATGTCGAAGATCGTGATACATTTTGGTACTCCCAGGATGGATTGCAAACGGTGTGTTGTGTGCCTCCATCATTATTCTATGCTTCAAGTCAAAATCGTTAGGAACACAAAGTCTGGAGTTGACTCGAAGTATTCCTTCTTCATCGATTCTTGCTTCTGGAATAGCACCTTCTTGCACTTTCTTCTTCATACGCATCAGCTCCATGTCCGTAGCTTGAGCAGCTTTAACTTTATCGATTAAAGTCGGTTCTACTCGTATATTTGATATCATCATGTGGGTACTTGGAGCCTTCATCTCTATCTCCATCCTTTGCAAGTCATACAAAATGGGCCTTTGTGTTAACAACATTGCACTCGTACCCGCATATGATCTTCTACTCAATGCGTCAGCTACTACGTTTGCTTTTCCAGGATGGTATTGGATGGTATGATCGTAATCTTTCAACAGCTCAAGCCAACGTCGTTGCCGCATGTTGAGTTCCTTTTGGGTGAAGAAATATTTGAGGCTTTTATGATCTGTATAGATCTCCACTTTCTCCCCATACAGGTAGTGTCTCCAGATCTTCAACGCAAAAACGACTGCTGCCAACTCCAAATCATGAGTAGGATAATTCCTCTCATATTCTTTGAGTTGTCGTGAGGCATAGGCTATGACTTTCCCATGTTGCATGAAAACACATCCTAACCCTTTGCCTGAAGCATCGCTGTAGATAACAAATCCATCCGAACCAGATGGTATTGTCAGAACAGGTGCCGAAATGAGTCTCCTCTTGAGTTCTTGGAAACTCTTCTCGCATTCCTCACTCCATACGAATTTTGTATCTTTCCGAGTCAGCTGAGTTAACGGAGTAGCGATTCGAGAAAATCCTTCCACAAATCTCCGATAATAACCAGCTAAGCCCAGAAAGCTACGTACTTCGGTTACCGACTTCGGTTGCTCCCAACTTTGTATGGCTTCAATCTTCGCCGGGTCGACAGATACTCCATGTTTTGACACCACGTGCCCAAGGAATGCTACTTCCTCAAGCCAGAACTCGCATTTCTTCAGTTTGGCATATAGCTTGTTTTCACGAAGCCTTTGCAGTACCAGCTTCAAATGGCGCTCATGATCTTCACGGCTTTTGGAATAGATGAGGATGTCATCAATAAAGACAACAACGAACTGATCCAAATATTCTTTGAATACACGGTTCATCATATCCATGAAGGCAGCAGGAGCATTAGTCAATCCAAAAGACATTACTAAAAATTCATAATGCCCGTACCGAGTTCTGAAGGCAGTCTTTGGAATATCCTCAGTTTTAATCTTCAGCTGATGATATCCAGAACGAAGGTCGATCTTTGAAAAGAATTGTGTTCCTTGTAACTGGTCGAACAGGTCATCAATGCGAGGTAGCGGATACCTATTCTTGATAGTGACATGATTCAATTCTCGATAGTCGATACAAAGTCGCATACTCCCGTCTTTTTTCTTTACGAATAAAACAGGAGCACCCCAAGGAGACGTACTAGGACGAATAAAACCGATGTCCAACAACTCCTGTAGTTGGACTTTTAACTCCTGAAGTTCAATAGGAGCCATTCGATATGGAGTTTTAGAAATGGGCTTTGTACCGGGTTCAAGGTCAATAAAGAATTCAACTTCACGTTCTGGGGGTAGACCAGGAAGTTCTTCAGGAAATACATCAGGAAATTCTCTAACAATAGAAATATTATTCAAATCTGACTTGTCTTTGTTCAAATCCATTACATGGGCTAAGAAAGCTTGACATCCGTTTTTTAATAAACGAATAGCTTTGTGGCTTGATATGACAGTGACTGATTTTAGTGGTTTAGTAGTTTGAATTCGTATGACAGGTTGGTTAGGAATATGAAAACTAACAACCTTACGAAAACAATCAATTTTAGCATGATGAGTGGTTAACCAATCAATTCCTAAAATCACATCAAAAGCAAGTATCTTTAAAGAGATAAGATCAACAGGTAATGTGATAGTGCCAACTTGGATCATGCAAGATTTATAAACTGTAGATGTAACGAAGGTTTCACCCAACGGAGTTTCAACAGATAAGTTAAAGTCCAATTTCTCCGGAGTCAAGTTTAAACGTTGAGCACAAGCAGGAGAGATAAAAGAATGGGTAGAACCGGTATCTAGTAAAGTATAAACTTCGCAAGAATTCAAGATTAGCTTACCCGTGATCACCTCGTTCGGGTTTCTCACGTTTTGGCCAGTTACGACAAACGCTCTTCCAGGAACCGCTGATTTCGCCTTATCCGGGACAGCCCTTGGAATCACCACTCCCGCTGAACTTGGTTTCGCTATAGTACAATCTCGAGCGATGTGGCCTTCCTTCCCACAGTTGTAACACACCTTGGATTGTTGTGGACAGTTTGGGCTGATATGTCCCTCTTTCCCGCATTTGTAACATCTAACTGGCGGTCGTTCTCCTCCCCTAAAATTTGTTGTTGGTGCTGGTGCTTATGTCTTCCCGTCATTGTTGAATCTCCTCTTTCTGAAATTTCCACTTGACTCACCTCTCCTATTATCATGGCCACGATGACCACCCGAGTGGTTACCGCCTTTGTTCGTATTTTTCCCTCCTCGTTGGTTATCATCGCTCTGATGATTGCTGTCACCGGTATGACCCTGGTTGTGGTCCCTCGGTTGAGTATACTCATTATCTCTCTCTAATAATTGGGCCCTGTTGACAACGTCTGAATACAGAGAAAATTTATGAGAGATAAGGTATTGACGAATCTCAGGTTTTAAACCTCTCAGAAACATCCGCGTCATTCGTTCCTCATTTTCGACCAAATGAGGTGCAAACCTGGATAACTCTGCAAACTTCGCCTCGTACTGGGACACCGTCATGTTGTTTTGTTCCAGTCTAATAAACTCAACCTCCTTCATATGACGAATACTTTCAGGAAAGTACTTGTCATTGAACAGTTTTTGAAATGTTTCCCAGGACATGTTGAGTGCGTCAGGCTGGGTACGCTTCACAGACTCCCACCAGTAGTCTGCCTCACCGCGGAACATAAATGTGGCGAATGGAACCTTCTGTTCCTCCGTGCATCCCAAGACATCAAATATCTTGGTAATTTGCTTGACCCACGTTTCCGCCATGATCGGATCCGGCTTTCCCTTAAATTCTGGTGGTCCCAATTCTTTGAACTGCTTAGCTGTGACAAACCGCGCGTTGTTATCATTTCCACCCGTATTCTGCACACGAGTCTCCCTCGTCTGATTTTGCATGAACTGCAAAAAGCTCCTAAACATTCCATCATTCATCGTTTGCTCGGTAACGTTGTTTACAGGAGGAATATTGCCTTCCTGTTGCACGTTCCCCTGGGTGGTGATCAAAGGTGTCTCCACGGTCTGATTTACTCCATTATTAACGTTCTCAGCTGCCATTCTTAAATACTGCCATAAAACAAGGGTTAATAGTCATGTCATATATTATCCCTATACTCTGACCGACCAAATAAACACCAAATAAACTTAGTCAGGTCATACTAGTGAAGGAATTTCCCGTCTCTCCCCTCCTAGTTCTTGTCTCACATCTCAGCCAGGGATCATATCCCTAAGCTCTGATACCAACTGTGACGCCCCCAAAATAGGTATACAACACCCATTCTGAGTCGCCAAATACATGGTACAGAAAGCAAACTACAACTTCAATAATACAATTGTCGTGCAAAATACGACAACACATACTGTGAGTTTAAATACAAATATTGTCTTCTAAATAATATCCACACTCAAATAAATCCTCATTACAATTATTCAAACACTATTTTACAGAAATAGTGAGGACTGCTAAAACATCTTTCTAGAACAATCACTCCATACCCCGACTAGATCCTGCTATGTTCTCACCTCCTGAGAAGAAAAATGGAACAAAAAGGAAAAGGGTGAGCTCAACTAGCCCAGTAAAGAATATTATGACTAAGATAATATACAACAAATTATCGTTAGTCTTCAACAGGGAAAAATCTGATAAAATATAATCGACAACAAGTTTTAGATCAACAACTGCAGCGGAAACAGCAAACCATTAGAAGAGTCAAGTAGAGAAAGAATTCTACTATCTTCTAAGATTTAAAAGTCCATCATCAATATTTTATCCCTGTAACATCAATTAATAATCATCTTTAACCAAATATTCATCTTTGCACTACAGGCCAAAGATATTCATTTGTATCATCAGTCGGTCATGTTCATCTCAACACCTGTTCATCTTTGCACTACAGGCCAAAGATATTCATCAAGTAATTATACATCTTTGCACTACAGGCCAAAGATATTCAGTAATATCATCATTTAGGACTGAGGATGATGAAAAATATCTTAAAGAGAACGAATCCAATGAGACAGAAAGACAAATAGTAGGGATTCGTATAACAGTTTATCCAAGATCAATAATACTTCATAATAATCAATTGTGAAGCAGAATTCAAAAATAAAGATCAAAACATGGATACAATCAAAGATAGTAACCATAATAGACATCTTGGACAAAAAGGAAAAATTTTATTTTTCGGTGAATAGTGCCGTATTCGTGAATAGTGCCGTATACGTGAATAGTGCCGTATACATGAATAGTAACCCCGACACAAAAAGTTTCAAATTTGATAAAAACTCATATCAATATTTCAGCATAATGATATTGAAGAAAATAATATCATTTAAGAAGAAAATAATATCCCTTACCTCAAGATATCAGTACTTCTGGTCGGAATACCGGTATAAGGCTGAAAGAAACTTGCTCTGATGAATAGAAACTCTCAAAGTATCTAAATACTCACAAAATACACTCAATAATCTAGAGAGAGAAAGAGAGAAAACTTGTTTCTGGTGTGATTTTCAATTCTAACTTAGCCCTCTATTTATAGGAAAATTTTAGTAGGTTTGACCTGCAACCTGATGGCTTTACCTGCTACTATTCCCACCCACCACATTTGAAATATAATTCAGCACATTTCTTCACCAACCACAAGTGGGGCCCACCAATTCTAGAATTTTCCATCAAAATGATAAACTCCGAAAATTCAACAATTTCTGAACCAGTCATCTTGTAAAATTCATAATAAATCATACGTTCATTTTTAACGGTTCAAAATTTGTGGACATATACTCAACTTATATATGTATAACATATCCAAAAATTACCACGATCCAACGGTCGGATTAAAAATTATAACACCCGCAATATTTCTCAAAAACCCTGATTTGATTTTTAATACCTCCATTCCGATAAAAATACTGATAAAACACCTCAACATTAACTCCTTCATTTTTAACCACAAAAATATATCCCTCATTTATATCCACATAAAATAAATATTTCCTTATCATATGAATCAATAATTAATTATTCACAAATAATATTACAGAATCACATTTATGACAACCAGGCCGTTCCCAGGAAAGAGGGGGCTTTCCAATAAGGATTTCTCCTTACTGGCGCGCAATTAGATGACCAAACCTCTCCTTAGACAGAACTTTCTAGACATTGCCAATAATGTTATCTAATAACATTATTCAAATAATATGAATTATTGATCTGATAATGGAAAATACTGTGCAGCAACAATTATTGAAACAACAATAATATAAAATACCAATGCAACAATTATTGAATCAATAAAATAAAATATTGAACAATAACTACTGTAACAATTATTGAGTAGTGCCTTCTTACGTAAGAATCAATAATTGGTGCAATACCGTGTGCTACTGTATTTTAACCACCGGGTATTCCAGCAGTATTAACGGTAACAACTACGCCGTTATTTATAAATAACTTATACTTGTCATTTTCTTCATCCAATCGCTTTCCGTTATGGGGCCCACACAAGACTGCGCCGTCGTACGAATATTCTCCGACAGCAAGAATATTCCACGACCAAACGAATATTCCCCGACAAAATGAATATTTTATAACCACTTGCTTATTTTGCAAAATTTGCACATTTCACCCATAACCAAAGTATTATATCAAATTAGCCCCTTATTATTCACAATAATATTTAGAGAAAATTTGATTTTATTCAATAATAAGTTGGGGTCTTACAGTTAAAGGTAAAACTTTCGCCGTTATTTTTATAAAAAGATATTTATGTCGTTTTCTAACTCTGACAATAATTCTGTTGTGGGGTCCACCAATGATTGCACCGTTGTACGAATATTCCTTGATAAAACGAATATTCTCCGACCAATCGAATATTTTATAATGACTTGCATACTTTGTAAAATTTATAAATATTACCCACAACTATAACATTATATCAAATCCACACTTTATTATTCAAAAAATAATTTCAAGAAAATTAAATCTCTATTCATAAAATTTGTGGTCTTACAACCTCCCCTTATGAAATTTCGTCCTCGAAATTGACGTACGTACATGGTATGTCGAAGAGGTGAGGATACCTCGCCAGATTCTAACTCTTGAGGTATAACCTTTGAGCGTAGAATATGTTCCTTCTTATCCAAGATTTTAACAGGTATCTCCTCATACGTTAAATCTTCTGCTATCTCGTCTAGTTTTAATTCAATAATGTGGTTCGGGTCGTCCACATATTTACGTAACATCGATACGTGAAAAACGTTATGAACACGCGACATACTTAACGGTAAGGCGAGTCTATAGGCCACAGTTCCTACTCGATCGAAGATTTCAAAACAGACCAATAAAATCGAGGGTTGAGATTTCCTCTCTTCATCGATTCTTGCTTCTAGAATAATGCCTTCTTGCGTCTTCTTCTTCATATTCATCAGCTCCGAGTGTGTAGCTTGAGCGGCTTTAACTTTATCGATTAAAGTCGATTCTACTCGTATATTCGCTATCTTCACGTAGGTTCTTAGAGTCTTTAACTCTATCTCCATCTTTTGTAAGTCGTACGAAATGGGTCTTTGTGTCAACAATGTCGCACTCGTAACCACATACGATCTTCTACTCAACGCGTCAGCTACTACGTTCACTTTTCTAGGATGGTATTGAATGGTATTATCGTAATCTTTCAACAGCTCGAGCCAACGTCTTTGGCACATAATACATTCGTTTTAGGTGAATAAATATTTGAGGGTTTTGTATCAGGTTCAAGGTCGATAAAAATTCGATTTCACGCTCTTGGGGTAGGCCAGGAAGTCTTCAGGGAATACGTCAAGAAATTTATTAACGATAGAAATATCATCAAAACTACGACTCTCATCCAAGACTTGAATAACACGCCACATTTATATATATCAACTTGCCACCGTTATTCACGGCGTCCCCTACGGAAAGTCTGGCTTCAGTGCATTCCAAGACTTGGAAGTCACCAACGAAAGGCTCAGGGCTCTTTACTTATGGCTTGATATGATAGTGATTGACTTTAGTGGTTTGGTTACTTGAATTTGCATAACAGGTTGGTTAGGAATATAAAAACTAACAACCTTATGAAAACAATCAATTTTAGCATGAAGAATAGTTAACTAGTCGATTCCTAAAATCACATCAAATGCAAGTATTTTCAAAGAGATAAGATTGACAGGTAACGTGAGGGTGTCGATTTGAATCAAACAAGATTTATAAACAGTGGATGTAACGAAGGTTTCTCCTAATGGAGTTTCAACAGATAAGTCAAAGTCTAATTTCTCCGGAGTCAAATTTAAATGTTGAGCGCAACTAAGTGAAATAAACGAATGGGTAGAACCGGTATCGAATAAGGTATAGACTTCGCAAGAGTTTATAATTAACTTATCCGTGATAACTTCTTTCGGGTTCCTCGATAAACGCTCTCACTTAAACTACTGACTTTGACTTGTCTGGGACATCCTTTGGCGTCATCATCCCAGCTGGACTTGACTTCACTACACGACAAAATCGAGCTAGGTGACCTTCTCTTCCGCAATTGAAACACGCTTTGGGTTGCTGCGTACAGTTTGGACGGATGTGTCCCTCCTGTCCGCATTTGAAACATACGACAATTGGTCATTCTTCTTCCTTTGAAACGGGTGTTAGTGTTGCTATCAACGTCTTTACGTTGTCATTGTTGAACCTTCTCTTCTTAAAGTTGTTCTCATTTAGTTCACCTTTCTTATTATCTTAGCCATAATTACCACCGAAGTGGTTACCATTCTTGGCATGATAATTTCCTCCACGATGGTTATCGTTGTTCCGATGGTCATTGCCACCAGTACGATTATTATCGTGTTGTTGGTCGTTGCCTTTTGGTTGAGCTGATTCATTATCGCGCTCCACTAACTGAGTCATATTCACAACATCTAAATATAAACAAAGTTTGTGAGAAATGAAGTATTGACGTATTTCGGGTTTCAAACATCGCAGAAACATTCGCGTCATTCTCTCCTCATTATCAACCAAATGGGATGCAAATCGGGATAACTCAGTAAACTTAGCCTCGTACTGCGACACAGTCATATTGTTTTACTCCAGTTTGATGAATTCCACCTCCTTCATGTGACGAATACTTTTTGGAAAGTACTTGTCGTTGAACAATTCTTGGAACTTTTCCTAAGACATCTCTAGTGTGAAAAGATGAGTACGTTTTACAGATTTTCACCAGTAATCTGTCTCTTCTCGCAACATGAAGGTGGCAAAGGGAACCTTTTGCTCCTCTGAGCATCTCAAGACATCAAATATCTTGATGATCTGCTTTATTCACGTCTCCGCCTTAAGTGGTTCTGGTTTTCCCAAAAACTCTGATGGTCCCAGCTCCTTAAACTGCTTAGCAGTGACCAGCCGTGAGTTGTCAGTGTTTTCACTTGCATTTTGAAGAGGAGTTTCTCTCGTTTGGTGTTGCATGCATTCTAAAAAATTCCTAAACGTACCATCGTTCATCATTTGGTCGGTGTTGTTGTTTACACGACGATTATTGCTTTCCTGATGCACATTATCCTGGTTATTGATCGGTGGTGACTCAACGGTCTCATGTGCTCCATTGCTTATCTCAACAATTTTAGATGTCATTCTCAAACACTGTCACCAAAATAAAGGTTAATTGACATGTCACATATTATCCCTATATTCTAACCGACCAATTAAATAACAAATAAGCTTAGGTAGGTCATACTAGCGAAGGATTTACTCATCTCTTCCCTCCTAGTTCTAGCCTCACATCTCAACTAGGTATCATATCCCTAAGTTTTGATACCAACTGTGACGCCCCCAAAATAGGTATACATCACTCATTCTGAGTCGTCAAATATATGGTACATAATTCAAATACAAACTTAATTTATACAACTGCCGTGTAAAATACGACAAAACATAGCTGAGAGTTTTAACACGAATATTGTCTTCTAGACAATATCCAAACTCAAATTCAATCTCATTACAATTATTATCACACTATTTCACAGAATAGTGAGGACTACTAAAACAACCATCTGGACCGTCAATTCATTCCCCGACTAGTCCCAGCTATTTTCTCATTTTCTGAAGAGAACAGTGAAAGAAAAGAGTGAGCTCAACTAGCCCAGTAAGAAATATTATGACTAAGATAATGCAGAATAAATTATCGTTAGCCTTCAACAGTATAACAACTGATAGAATACAATAGACAACAAGTTTTAGATTAACAACAGCAGCGAAAATAACAATCCATTAGAAAAGTCAAGTAGAGCATGATATCTACTATCTTCTATGATTTAAAAGCTTATCATCAATTTTATCACTGAGACTCAGCTTAATAAATAATCCACATCACTGAATTATCCATGCACTATGGGTCAAGGATATTCATTAGTATCACAACCTCGAATTATCCATGCACTACAGGACAAGGATATTCGTGTTTTCACCAATGGTCATGAACATCCAAACAACAATTCATCTTTGCACCCTTGGCCGAAGAGAACGCATGGTCATGATCATAACAACAACTGTCGCTGAGACTCAACTCAATAAATAATCCACATCACTTGTAACATTACAGGTCATGATTATACCGAATAATCCCTGATCATAATCATACCAATCAATAGTCCATCTATGTACTACGGGCCAAAGATGACTTTCATCACAATATAAGCATGATGATGATGACAATGATATAAGCATCAATTAAACGAAATCAAGGATAAATATTAAAGACTTTAAATTTATCCAAATTTTAAAAATGTCCAAATTGTCAACATGATACTGCTTTGTGGAGTAAAATTCAAGAATAATATTGTATTAAAAATGATTTGGACAGAAAAGAAATCAATTTTTGTCATGAATAGTACCTCAGGTAAATAGTACTCGAGTGAATAATACCACATGAATAGTACTTCGTGAATAGTATATGAACGTATGAATAGTGTCGTACAAATAAATAGTACCCATGAATAGTACTCCGGCATGAAAAGCTTAAAAATGAACAAGAATATTCAGAAAAAATATCCTTGTGAAACGATACTAGATGAAGCGCAAATTTCAAGGATATTCTACTAATTTCAAAGAGTATATAAGCCATAATTTAAAAAAATGAGTGTAAAATTCAGAATCTGAAACGAAATAATATTACTTACATACTACAGAGTATGGAAGAAAATATTATTTTTTACGAATATTGAACAAAAATAACATCCATTATAACTATTGAACGAAAATTATATTTCTTATGAATATTGAACGAAGATAATATTCCTTACGAATATTAAACGAAGATAATATTTCTTGCGAATATTGAACAAAATCAAATTTCTTACGAATACGAAAAATAATATCGTAAGCGGATATAAAATAAATAATACCCCTTACCTTAAAAGAGAGTACTTCTGACTAGTAGGGCGGGAAAATTCTTGAAGAAAACTTGCACTGTTTTCTACACTCAAAGCTTCCTTAAATTCTAAAGAAATACGCTCAATATTATAGAAGAAAAATTATCTGATTCTAGTGTGATTTTCAATTCTAAATTAAGCATCCTATTTATAAGAGGATGGAAAGGATACTATTTGAATTTAGAAATCACGGACCAACAATAAGTTTTTCACGGACGCAACTTCTGATTTTTTGATTTACTATGCAAACACTATGCAGATACTATACAAATACTATGCATAATAAAATATAATATATTTTATTTTTCATAAAAAAATAAAACTTATAAAATATATATATTTATATATATATTACCCTCCATTCCAAACCATCCAATTTTTTCTTCTCCCGTGACAAACATATTACCCCCCACCCATCAACATCATATATATATATATATATATATATATATATATATATATATATATATAACAAAATTGAGATAACTTCTACTAATAATTTTGAAAAATGGGTAAATGGAGGTCCAAATAATATGTCAAACTTACAACAAATACTTCATAAAAATTCCCTCAAAGTTTTTAACAACATTTATTCATCAATAATATAACTTGCAATATTAACAACCAGATCATTCTCAGGAAAGAGAGGGCTTTCCGTTAAGGATTTCTCCCTATTGATGCGCAATTAGGTGACCAAACCTCTTTCCTCGACAGAACTTTTTAGACATTGTCAATAATACAAATAATAATATGAATAACTTGTCATCTCAATTATTAATTTAATAATATAAAATATTGTGACAATAATTGAATCAATAACATGAGATACTATGCAGCAATTACTGTGGCAATAATTGAATAAAACTGAGTAACTTTTCACGTAAGAATCAATAATCAATACCGTGTGCTACTATGCAACCACGCGTATTACTGTATTTTTATTACCGGGTATTTCAACAGTTAACGGCAAAACTTTCACCGTTATTTTTATAAAAAGATATTTCTGTCGTTTTCTAACTCTGACAATAATTCCGTTGTGGGTCCACCAATGATTGCGTCGTTGTACGAATATTCCTTGATAAAACGAATATTCTCCGACCAATCGAATATTTTATAACGACTTGCATACTTTGCAAAATTTATAAATATTATCCACAACTATAACATTTTATCAAATCCACACCTTATTATTCAAAAAATATTTTGAGAAAATTAAATCTTTAATCATAAAATTTGAGATCTTACATAGATAGTATGCCTTTAGGATAAACGGAGCAATGTTTTGATTGAAGTTGTTTATGGCCAATGATAAGAAGGTATTTAATTTCCGATTCTTGTGAAATTGAGAAGTATTCTAGTTTATATTTTGACTTATTAGTTGGTTTTACGTTGTTTGTGATTCGTTTGCACTTAAAAGCACATATCCATTTGTTTAGCTAGTTGGAATTGAAAAAAATTGGTTGAATTTTTGTCCGAGATATCATTAAAACTCTAGAAAATTTATTTGAGCAACATTTAAAGCGAAATTTAGGCATTAATATAAGTTTGGGGGAAATCTTGGATTATTTGAAAATTTTGAACCTTCCCAGTTGAAAGAATGGATCATGTGGTGGGTTGAGATGGAGTGTAAAATTCACTCAATCATAAACACATGCAGTGAGATGGAACGTAAAACGCACTCGTTCAAAAGAAATTGAGATGGAGCATAAAATGCACTCACCAATAAAAAGAAAGAAAAAAATTATGTTTTTGAAATACTCGGGGAGGGTTCAAGCGTGTTTAAATGTTTTAAATATCCTTTTGAATTCTCTAAATTTATGTTTTGCCTTCATTAGTGGAGATTGATGTGAAAAGAAGAGTTCTAGAGTTGACCTGAAAATCTTTTATGAAGCGTTTGATTATATAATCTTATGTGAGTTATGAATAGTTTAAACATTTGGATTCACCACGCACTTAAAGGATCATGAGTAGATGTGGAACTGGTGATTAGGTTGAAATTGTAATCTTTGCATGTTTTTGAAATTTTGCTTGAGTTATCGTTTTAAGAAAATGTTTGAGGCCATTGTCCAAATTCATATTGATTCATTGCTTGAGTAGTTGCTTGTTAGAATTCAATTGTTTTAGTTTTGTTCTTAGTGTTTTGCTTAAAGACAAGCAAAGATTCAAGTTTGAGGGTATTTGATGAGTGAGCTTTATACCTATAATTTGAGCACTTTTGACTTGATGATTTGTGAGTTTTCGAGTATTTTATATTTCTGTTTATGTGCTTTTCTATTTTTATGTAGGAAATGAAGTTAGAAGCCATTTGGTTGCATTTTAGCTAAATTGGAGCTTTTAGGTTGTATTTTAGTCAAATCTGAGAAGCATTGCAATTTTCAGCTTTTAGGTAAGTTGACCTCCGGAGCTTCAATGGAGGTTTGGATTGTGTTTGAGTTTCGGAATGTGAAAATGATTTTAATGATGTTGCAGAGAATGTCTCAAGCTTTTTAGAAAGGTAAGATTTGCAAAAATTCAAGTTCGTTTGGGTCTCTAAACAGTGTATCAATATAAAGCTAGTTGGGTCTCCAAACGTTTGGACTAGCAAACTTAAAATGGCCATAACTTTTTATCCGGGACAAGCCACCTGTCAAATCGAAAAGCGCAAAAATTTCTACAATCTAGTGCACAGCGTCAGGACGCTGGAGGACAAAGAGTTGAACGCGTTTTTGCTGAGTTTTGTTATCCTATTTGACTTGGGTCTTGCCATAATGATTCCTAATTGGATTAAATGTCTACCAAGCTACAGAAAGGCTATAAAAACACATTAAAAGGCTAAGATCAGGGGATGAATCTACCACAATATCATCTAACATCAGATTTTCCAAGAGCACAAAAGAGAACAAATTGGAGGCCAAGCGTAGAGATCAAGAGGTTGCGTGACACGGATTCTTATCTCCTCTTTATCTCTTTAATGTTGTAATATTAAGATGTTTTTTGGTTTATTGATGATGATTCTCAACCTTGTTATGACTTAACTTTTTATTGAGATTGCAATGGAACCCAATGCGTAGTTTATATTAATTTGTTCTCGTTTTGATTATTGTTGATCATATTTAAGTTGTCTACCATATTTTGTGCTTATTAATTAATTGGTTGGCCAACAATTAACATGATACACTAAATGAATTCGGGAGATAAAATCTAAGGCTAGATCTAAATATGTTAGCATGTATTCTTAATTGTTTGCATGGGATGAATAATTAAGATTGCGAATTGAATATCTATTTTCGTTGCATGTAACTATTGGGAATTGATACTTAAAGAGTTTTGTTCTTTCGTTTTGCATAGGAATATAGCAAGATTAGCTGAATAAAATATTTTTATTTGTACCTTAGAAAAGGGCTTATGAATAATTATGAATTCTTGTTAACTCAAGCGAATTTAATAATTGGATAATTGATTTTATTTGCATAATTGGGGAAATTTGTAATCTCATGCTTTTAATTTGTTAATTAGTCATACTCCTAATTTAAATTGTTTAAATAAAATTGAGTCGATTATGAATTAGTAATTAGAGTAATTAATTGTTATTATTTCTCGTGGGTTCAACAACTCAACTTATCATTATATTACTTGTTGACCGTGTATATTTTTTACGTAAATTTTGCTAGTTTGGATTTAGCCCAACAAGTCCTACCACAAAATCCATTGTGATATGCTCTCATTTCCTTTCCGGAATTTCTAATGGTTGCAGCAACCCGCTCGATGCTCAACCTTTTCCTTTTGACAAGCCAGACACCTGCTGACACACTATGCGACTTTCCTTTCATGTTCGGTCACCAAAAATGTTGTCCAAGATCTTGATACATTTTTGTACTACTTGAATGAATCGAGAACCTCGAACTATGGGCTTCTTGCAAAATTTCTTCCCTCACTTCCAGTATTGGTGGTACCCAAATTTTTCTTTCAAACCTTAATACACCTTCATTATCTAGTTTAAATTTAACCTCTTCCACTTACGTAATTCTCTTTCTTATATTCTCACTCCTCATCTCCAAGTTGTGCTCCTTCACTTTGTCTTCATACATGTAATATTTTATAATTAAATCACTAATTTGTAATATTTTTAATACTTCGATAACGATAATGCAACAAAAAAAAATTTCAGTAACTAAAATGAAAATCGATCCCTAGTACAATGACAAAAATATCAATTAACTCAATCCACACCACCTGTCACGTCATTAACACATGTCAACCGTTAATCTACTTGGCACTTCCCGTCACTTTTTTGGACGGACTAATAAGTAATGACTATTTTGTAAATTTTTTCGAGTATAATAATGTGTTTGTAACAAAAAAAAAATTCAGTAACCACAATAAAAATTGACTCCTAGTTCGGTGACAAAAAAGTCGATTAACCCTCTGTTATAAGTTCCACAATAAAAGAAGGCAAATGAAGGTCTTACTCTGAGTCGATTAACAAATTAATCAAGTCATTTTGGTTAGTCATGCGTCTTGCCCAGGTTATCAATCTAGTTCCACAATAAAAGAAAGAATTATTAGAAGATTCAAAAAGGTTTAGTACTTATTTTGTCACATATACTCCAAATATGTGTCCTTAATCAAGCTTATGAGTGCCTATTATCTCTCTTTCCTTCCCCATTTACAGGGAGAAGAGAAGAAGAAGAAATGGAAACATCAAACAATCAGCCAACCTCAAAACAAGACTATACTTTAGTTAATATAGAAGATCCTGAACTTCCGTTGGCAGCTTTGATTAAGGAACAGCTACATGAATTAGACCCCATATCCACAGCTTCTTGTATCTATAGAGTTCCTCCTAAACTTTGCCAAGGAAATGAAAAAACCTACACCCCACAGATAGTGTCCATCGGTCCGTTTCACAAAAGAATAAGCTACGGTATTTGCAGGCATTCCTTGATCGTACTCAAAAGAGTTTGGAGGATTGTATAAAATTTGTAAAGGATTGGGAAGAGAGAGCTCGGAACTGCTACAGGGAAAGAATTGATTTGAGTAGCAATGCATATGTGAAAATGATGCTTGTGGACAGCTGTTTTATCATTGAGGCCATGTGGAGGGAAGAGTACAATTTGCAAGAGCCAACTGACTACTCAAGTAATCCAGAGCTAATTCTTACTGTTCAGAGAGATGATTTTATTGGAAAATCAGATTCAGTTCTTTGTTCTCCATGGTTTATTCCACTTAGGCTTCACCAAACTAGGCGAGGACAAGCTTATCAACCTTTGGATCAAATATTTTTCTTTTCTACTTTTGACTGTAATAGAGGAAGGAGATGTAGAAAGAACATTTGAAAATGTGAAGTGTCACCAAGAATCAGGTTTTAAAATAGAACACATAACTGATTTACTAAGGATATGTCACCTACCAACAATCTTACAGAAGCCAAATATGGGCAACTGTGTACCAATTCCAACTGTAGCAAGGTTACGTGAAGAAGGAATGAAATTTAAAACTAGCACAAGCAAGTTTTTACTAAACATGCAATATAATACAACTGGATTGCAGGAAATGTCAAAGTTCAAAGTCGAGGACAATACATAATGTTTGCTCAAAAACCTAATTGCACTGGAGACATGCCACTTTCCATTTGATAGTTACATAATTGATTATGTTTACTTCATGGACATGTTTATAGACACTGCTACAGATGTGGATTTATTTATACAGAAGGGGATTATTGTGAACACACTGAGTGAAAGTGCTGCAGTGGCTTCCCTCTTTAACAACATTGGAATGGAAACTACATTGTTTAGTTCATATTATTTAAGAGCATATCTGAAGACATGAATGCATATTGCAGTGTTCCTTGACACAAATGGAAAGCAACTTTCAAACGTGATTATTCCAGCGCTCCTTGGATGATTGCTTCTACTGTGGCTGCAATTATATTACTTGTGCTTACTCTGACACAAACCATATGTTCAGTAAATTAACTATTTTAAATTTTATTTATATTTGTTTGATTGTATTTGTCCATTGTGTATTATAAATTTATCTTTTTAATGAACCCATTCTTCTCTGTGTTCTTCAGTCAATAAAAGATTTTTAATGAACCCATTCTTCTCTGTGTTCACTTGGTACCGCTAAGAGTTTATTCGCTTTTGTTGTGGTTTGGTGGCTGCAGTGGTGGCTGTTTTTGCTACTGCTTGTTTACAGTTCAGTTGTCGGATAGCTATTTGTTCCCAAGCCTCTACCACAAAAATAAATAAATAAACTTCTGTCACTATCAATAAGTAATTTTTACTAGATTTTTTTATTCAGTCAAGGAAAGCACCAGATACTAGCACAAGCAGGGGCTACACAATTTGAATCAAGTTGAACAAGTGTTTGCAAGCATAAAGACTACTGTAAATATGACAAATAAGGAGCATCATGGAATGGTGTGCTATACCTGGAAGCCTAGGGAGAACTCTCAATATTAGAAGGCATGAGAATTGATCCATGAATCAAGCATCAGAAAACTTCAAAACTTCCTTATCTTCCTGATCACATATTCTTCCAAACCAACACCCGCCTCTATTATTCTTGTGTGAGGCTTTATCTCCACCTTCAAAACCTCTTTCAATATATCCTCCATTCTTACAATCTCATCCTCCATCTCACATATCCTAGTTACTATCTCGACCCAAGTATCCATATGAGGAGCATCTCCAAACCTCAGCATTTCAACTAACAATCCGCAAGCATCCTCAGTTTTACCAACATTACATAATCCTTTTATTAAAACATGAAGAACCGAAAAATGTGGAGAAAAACCTTTAGATATCATTTCTTGCATATAATTCTTAGCTTCATCATACAAACCCTGATTGCACAACCCACTAACTAAGGTACGATAAGAAACCAAATTAGGTAAGCAACCGTTTGAGGGCATATCCTCAAGAACTTTACAAGCATCAAGTGTCCTATTCTCCCTACAGAAACCCAATATAACCGTATTGTAATGAACAATATCGGGATTGCATCCCTTCACCTTCATCCTGCAAAGAAGCTTATACGCCTCTTTAAGCTTATTCTTCCTACACAAGCTATTCAACAGAGTAGTATAGCTCAAAGCATCCGGAACAAAACCTTTATTCAACATATCCTCTAACAAGTCCACAGCCCTATTCACCTGACTCCTCCTACACAACCCCTGCATTAGTATCTTATAAGACTCAATATCCGGAACCAAATCTCTCTTAAACATATCATTGAACAGCTTGTAGGCAACACTTAAATCCCCATTCAAACAAAACGCACCCATCAAAATATTGTAAGATTGGGTATTGGGTATCACCTGATACCGGTGGGCGGACTTGAAGAGGTTGAACGCAGGCCGGAGGAAGTTCCGTCGAGCAACGAGGATTTGCAGGATGGCATTCAAGTGCTTGGGGAGGGGCTTGATGTTGAATTCAAGAATAGTGTAGAACATTTTGAGGGCTTTTTCGGGAAGGTTAGCGTCGCCGTAGAGACGGATGATACGGGTGAAGAGGGCCGGCGGGATTGGGTAATTGTGGGATTTGAGGAGAGAGAGGAGGGATTCCATGAGAGAGAAATGGCGGGAGCGGCCGAGCTTGAGGATGAGAGTGTGGAAAGTGGGGTAAGAATGGCGGAAATTGGGTTGACAAGAGGCTAAATCGAAGATTTCTTTGGCGAGGAGAGGGTCTGATTGAGAGGCGATCAGCTTTTGGATTCGAGATGGGGATAAGTGGGTAGTTGGGGTTAAGGTTGAGGAAGAAGAAGAAGAGAGAAAGGCGATTTGGGGTTGGGGTTTTGGCGGGTGAGACGAAAAATGGTTGATGACGGTGGCGATTCTGCGGCGGATAAAGGGAAAATGGTGCGCCATTGTTGGCATTTCTACATTTACAGGTTGTTGTATTGTAACAACAGGATTGAGAAGTACCTTTGGGCAGTACTACCAATACCATATTATTGAATTAAGAAAGTCCTTGTTGAGCTGGTACATTTTGTGAGCTTTGTATTCCGTTTCAAAATTTGAGTAAGTTTCAAACTCATAAAATTAGAGGTACATTGCTCCATAATTTTCAGAGAACATTTATTTTTGAAGTATATTTCTAAAAATAAAATAAATGTAATTTTAGAGGATGAAAATAAAAAATTATTTGATTTTAAATCGGATTAAAAAAAAATTATCGATAATTTTTAGGCGGAGAGAATATATAATCTACTCTCTTATTCATTTGGTAATCACGAAAGGCCATAAACTGAATGTAGCTTCATCATGCCAAAGACTTTCAAGCAGATTGCAACAACTTTTGTATTTAAAGGTTCGCTTAGTTGTGGGAAAAATTCAAACTTTTGAACTATACATGTTTGCTTTTATTATGCATTTGATCGTATAAACAGTGTTTGCAGAACACCACCCAGATGAACTTATATTTGTGTCCGGTCATAATAGTAAAGAAAGGATGAGAAATCTTCTACACCAGATTTCTCAAAAAAAAAAAATACAGGGTATCATATCACAGCTAAACCTTGGAGGCACTGTCAAAGTTGCCGACACGAGGCTTCTTTAGCAGGTGCACTACTTCCGTTCCAATTTATAAGATTGACTCTTAAAATTCAAAATTAAGATAACTTATTAAAAATTATGAAACAGTTTATATTACACTAGTAATACTTTTTAGATAATTTATAATATTGATCATTGTATTCGACTAAAATTAAAGAAATTCGTTTCATTTTGAGTTTGAAAATGTGTCGATTCAAAAAATCAATAATAATATTTTATTTTGAAATAGAGGAAGTATCATTTCGTGTACCCATTCAAAACAAGCTGCAGCCAAAAAAAAGAAGGGGGGGCCAAAAAAAGAAAAGAAAAAAGGAGTTCCATAATCCAAAACTAGTTTCACGTAAGCCTTAAAAAGTTAAAATGAATCTTCAGGACACATCATTGGTACAATTGCAACCAAACAGGATCTTAATGGTTGACTTAATGTGTATTCCACATGTAGCATACTCAAAATCAGTTAACTCTACTTAGCATGGAAAGAGAGAAAAAAATGAGATACATATCTAGTGAGGAAGTATTACAGCCCAAATCATTTCAGCTTAGATTTTTTAGAGCTCTTTAGAGGTTGGGCGACGGGACGAGCTGGGGAGCTTTTCACAACCTTTTTCGTATCGTACTTAACGGAGGAGAATGCACAGATAAGAGCAATTAGCATGGTTGGGTAGACAAAAACAGCTTTTGTAGGATCTGTGTTCACTGGTTTTCCGAGAATCCCTTCTTTCACAAGACCCCAAATAATCAGTAAAGTTCCGAACATGCTCATCCTCCCAGGTTTCAAAATAGCGATTAGTGCTCCTGCCACGGAGAAGTAGCTTCCAGCAAGAACCTGGGAAAAGATAACTATTGTTAATGATATACAAAATAAATAAACTAAAAGTATCTGTGAGGAAAGCTAATTCAAGGATATAACTTAGTGATGTAATTAAATTCATCAGGAAATGGAAATCATTCAGAAGTGAATATATATTCAGGAAATAAAAATCACCTCTACAATGTTTATTAATAATGGGTTTAAGGATTACTTATTCTAATTTTCTCAATACGCAATGTACTCCTTGTTCATCTATTTGAAGCTTTCAGGTATTAAAAACCACTCCTTTCCTACAGTAATTAGTACAGTGTTTGAAAATCACTTAGAAAAACCAAAGGAAGTAGACTTAAGTGGTATCAGACCTCCATTCATCAATATATTTGATCAAAAGGGAAGAAAAAAAAATAGTACGGGCCTGCATGATGCCCATGCAATACTAAAACGCATAGAAAAAGTCTAGGGGGACCGGGATTTTCCGATCGGGGTAGTGACCAGTCGGATATTTTTTTTTTTTTTTTGCTTTTGACTACAAAATAATTAATGTGATTTATTAGAACTGAAATTTTTACAAAATGCAGTGATTTAGGTGTCATTTGGATACACGTAAAAAATAGAGTTGTACAGACTATATAACTCTGTTTGTTACGTGTATTCAAAAAGACACCTAAATCACTGCATTTTATAAAAATTTCAATTCCAATAAATCACATTAATTATTTTGTAGTCAAAAGCAAAAATAAAAATAAAATAAAATAAAAAAATTCCGGCCGGTCACTACCCCGGTCGGAAAAGGCCGGTCCCCCTAGAAGGACTCAAACGTATATTAATTAAATTAGAGAATTTGGTGGTGCACAGATTGCTGGTTTACCATTTTGCATCTGATTACTGACCATCTAATAATGTAAAAAACAAAAAATCTTTTATAATTACTCGCAATATGCTGATATTGATTATATGGTGATGCTTCTGTAGAACTTGTCAAAATATCAGTTGTAACTATCATATTCAACAAACAAGGAAGCATTCAAAGTGTAAACTTTCATGATTATTTGGCCCTTGATTACTTGTCTCTTTATGGGGAGGTGTAGAATTGATGTTCTTTTCATGATTATTTGGCCCTTGATTACTTGTCTCTTTATGGGAAGGTGTAGAATAGATGTCTACAACATAATTTAAAATCATGGCAACCAAAGTTGACAAAAAATTGTCAAAAACAAACAAAAAAAAACTATAAAACAGCACTCTAGTACTGAAACAGAAATGAAAATACACAAGGTTATAAAGGTCCAAAGCTATCAAGATCAAAAGAGAAATAGGCAAAAGCATGCCACCAGTTCATAAATTATCTAAGACAGTTTTTTGGCAAAAAATTGGGACCCGAAATTTTCTGGTTTGAAACTCGGCCTCTCTGTTCTTTATTCTTCTTGTGTCAAGAATTTTACCACATTCACGAAACATTCATGGATATGATGCAAAGTTGAATAGACAAACCTCCAAGCGCTGTAGATCAGTTACTGCAGATGCCTCCTTCGCGTCAGTCAAGTTATAGACATTTAACACATTACCCCAGCTTGGAACAGTCAAATTACTGACAAGACCATTCACAATGGCCCCAGGGTAGAGAAGGGCCTTAACTACAGGAACAGGAAATATCTCACTTGCGATCAACTGAGAAGATGTGACGTGCATAGGTGTTGTACACATACCAGATCTACACGGTACCCTGATGAAATAAACAAAACATATATATCCATATAAAGGATGAACAATTAGCCAAATAACTAACTGTAAATATTCATATGTTTCTGAGATTTCTTTTTTCTACCACATAATTTAGAGATATCTGCCATAGTAATAACATAAATTTCTATATATATTTAATAAGACAATATGCAAGTAGCAAAGATTATTATAACTTCTTCCAAAGAGAAGATGACATTAAAAGTGAACTTGCAAAACAAAAGACAACATAGAAATGACTTTCAAATGAGCTAGAAATCCCCATTACGCCAAACCTTTAGATATCTAACCATTGTCAAGTATTTCCTTAATACCAAAAGCAACAACTTTACGGAATGCCTATTCCACATTGTGTGTTAATAATGTCTGTCTAGCAGACCCCTGCTAACACATCAGCTGCGTAAGTTGGCATGTGACTTATAATCAGATAATTCAGGAGTTGAAAAGACCAAACAAAGAAGAAGATGAACCCAGACAAAGCAAAGGAAACAAAAAGCAAGATCCAGATAGAAGACGAAGCACTGAAAGAATGAAGGAGGAAATTTCTTGGAGGGAGAAAAGTCAGAAAACAGGAATAAGGTGCTGAAATTTGTATTTGTTAATGTAACTTATGTATTGACTATTGTTGTACCGACGACCAAGACAATCAGAACTCAAAAACAAATCCAAACAGGCTTATAATCCTCTAAAACAGTCTCAGCAAACAAACATAGTATAAATATTCACTCTTAACACAGGACATGACATCACATGCCATCAAGGCTTCATATGATCCAACACTAAAATGATTTCTGCACCATCCATACACACAAGTCCTGTCCAAAGTTCACCAAACTCTCACTAACTTCGAGTAGAACAACATTTTAGCATCCTTTTCATTATTTCTCCCAAGTAAATAAAAAATCCCCTAACCCAACACAACACACAAACTCCCAAACTCCATAGTAATTTTTCAAGGGTATTTGTAAAATATAACCAACTCTTTTGTGAGCGCTAAAAAACACTTTTTGTAACCTTTTCATTATTTCTCCTGATTGAGTCAAAAATCCCCTAAACACAACACACTTTAAAACTTCTCAACTAGTTGTTTATCAAGGGTATCCGTAAAATATGACCAACTCTTGTGTCAATTAATACACACTTCTTCTTACCTTTATCATCTATGATGTTGCATATTCATTCCTCTTTCTAATACAAAATGAAATTAAACTAAAATTAAAATAAATACAACAGCAAGTTTGAAAATAAAACCATACTGTAAAATCAATAAAAGGCACTTCTTCCATTTCAAATATAAGATCAATTTCGACTGTTGGAAGTTAATTTGATATATTTACAAATTCAAAATTGATATGAATTCAGTTAACTTTAGAAAATACAATTATAAAAATTGTAAACTACATTAATTCTACTAATGATAAGATTTATTATTTTGAAAATTTAAATGAAACAAGTCAATTTTGAATTTGAAAACCACAAATTGACTTGAAAGTCAAACTTATCCAATATTTTGGAAGTGAGAGTATTAGTTTTCCAAAGTTATAATCCAAATTACGAATTTCAATGGTATAAAATCAGTGAATGGAATATTGTGAAAGTAATACAGACTACTAACTAAGTTCATGAGAGAAGA
Source organism: Panax notoginseng (assembly GCA_016801055.1). NCBI lineage: Eukaryota > Viridiplantae > Streptophyta > Magnoliopsida > Apiales > Araliaceae > Panax > Panax notoginseng. Next base: position 214,243,167 of record CM029017.1, on the reverse strand, counting down.
CCAGCCAAACTGATCATACATTAGTAACAAAAAAAAGTATATTAAACCCAAATCATAAATTAGTAACAATAAACAAAATATAAGTAGATGATGTGGCTAGAAATTCAACTAAATATATTAAACCCAGATCTAAAACACTACATTTCAGTATAATTTAAAGTTTAAAAGACAAAATTGTGTGGAAAAAGTAGATGGGTATTAAGAAGATTCATCCAAAAAGTTACAAGTAGTATCAGTGAACCCCAGATTAGATAACAAGGTGAGAGATATAGAGAGAGAAATTTACCTGAACAGAGGGACTTGGAGGATGATGAGGAAGAAGTAAATGCGAGATGCGTATGTTGGCAGATAATTCAACCATTGTTTTGTGGATGGAGATGATGGGTTTGCCATTCTAAAGAGAGAGAAAGAGAGAGAGAGAGAGTTGCCCAAATTAGAATTGAATCGTAATAAGCGATTTAATTAAATGGAACATCTGGCCGTACCTGATGGAAGTTGAAGTTTATTTTTGAACAAGTTGCTAACAAATAAAATTTTTACACGTAATTAAAATTTTATGTGTGTTAATATTTTATTAATTAATTGGGCAATTTATTTAAAAATAAAATTCTAACTAGATCCCTAGCTGATGCTTCATACGCTGGCATTTGACAGCCTTATTATTTTCCAAAACTTATTTTAAGAGGATCAATCTTATATATATTAGAGGATATGTTAGAGATTATAAAAAAAATATTTATTTGTTTTTGTATTAGTTTTTTATTGTGCTTATAATATAAAAAGTATGATAGAAATATAAAAAATTAATTATATATTTAATTTTTCTTTCTTTTTTTTAATAAAAAATTTAACAAGAAAAATAGTCAATTTTTCAATTCATTTCCTTTTTTATACATTTAAAAACTCTTAATAGTAAAAAAAATGAACAAAAAAATAAAAATTTGCGGTTGATTACTTTTTTTTCCGTCTATTTTGAAACATCAAAACAATGTGTTTATTCATCATTTGGAGCGTTTAGTGCGTTTGAAGATTTCAAGCGCACCAAACGTAATTGAAAATCTTATAAATAACTTATTTCAAAAGCAATTTATTTAACTTTGTATGCGTTTAAGGTTTAAATGCAACTGCGTTTGTGAGTTTTTGATACTAAAATTCCTTAAAAAATTAAATCAAAAAATGATAGGAAATGAAATGATAAGAAAGTAACTTTTTTTAGTTATGTTTATGAGTTTAGCAAGGAAAATATAAAAAATTTCCTATCCTATGTTTGTAAGTTATTAAGGAAAACAAAGGATTTTTATTTTGTGATATATCATTGCTATTGTACCTTTATATATTGAATATAACATGCTTAATGTTTATGTATTGAAAGTAAGATATTTACGGAATTACAATAACCTTAGCTTTCCTACAATTTTAGTCAAAAAAATATCTCATTTTTTCATTTTTTAATGTTTAAGAAAAATATATTTTTTCCCTTAATTTTCCTCATCTTTCCTTAATTTTAAAAACTCACAAACATTGTGTAATTTTCCTAATGTTTATTACATGGTTTTTAAATTTCGGATAAGACTGTTGGTTCAATTGATTAATATCGAAATCGGTCGGTACTCTAGTCTGGTTTGAGCCAATAAATCAATTTTGGACAAAATTGGTTAAGTTGATCCAGTGAACTGATTTCAATTATTTTTTAATATTTTTTTGTACAAAAAAATTTTAATATTAAAATTAACCACTTTTAATAATATTGTAACTCAATTTTATTATATTTTAGTTCATAAATTTTTTTAAAAATTTTATTAATTATTAATAATATATTTATATATATTAATGATGTCGTTGAGTTAATAACGGTTCAACCACTACTTAAACAATGACCCGATTAATATTTGTTTACAAAAATATATATTTAGAATTTGACTATTTATTTTAGTTTAATACTACATCAAACTATTTAATCGTACTAAATTAAAAAAAATTCCATCACAATCATATTTTTTACAAACAAACATACATTCCCTTGGTTCATTAAGCGTCTTCGACATAAAAATAACATTAATATGACCAAAAAAAAATTATTTCAGCAGGATTTGAGGTTTTTCTCTCATAGTCTACAAAGCACAGTATATAGCACAAATAGCAGCTCATTTACAAAAAGAAACAGAAAATCAAGAAATGGCTTCTGCTTCGTCTCTTCACATCTCAATGACATTTCGATGTTCTTTCTCATCATCTTCATCTTCCAATGAAACCCTCTTTTCGGGTCACCATGGAAGACCCAATCTTGTCCTGTCACGTCACTCCTCCTCTTCTCGCTCAGTACTCACTTGTTTCCGCCGGCGAAGCAAACCCAATTCAGCAATCACTTCGAATTCTAAGAAGAAGAAGAAGAAGGAGGAGGTACCCATTCAATCATTTTCCTTGAAATTTTGTTTCGTTCTCTTGCAAATAAATTATAAACCTTTTTTGGTTACTAAGAAAATTTAGAGGATAAGACAACAATAAAGATGTTGAAAAGAAATCTTTTTGTTTTTAACAATCTAATAAAGTAAAGATTTTGAGGTTTTAGAATACGAAGGTCTGTGAAAATGAAGGGGTTCGTGGGAAAAAATAGTTTTTTTTTGCCTAAAATGGGTTAACATGTATATTTCTGCAAACTGTAGATACCCATTGTGATTATTTATTTATTTATTATTATTAAAAGAATTATAATAATTAAGGTATGCTCATTCCATTGGATTTATCATTTTCTTTGAATTTTCATTATCCTTTTTATATATGATAGAAATTCCTCAATATTAGTATTTTATTTATTTATTTTAAGTAAATGAGGCTTGCGCTTGAATTATCATATTGTTGGACTGGGTTTTGGAAGTTGCTCATGAAATGGCTACATTAAGCTGGAATCTATGAATTCAAAATTGATTTTTATGTGGTTGAATTGATGTTTCTGATTCTCGTGTGTAAAGTGTAAACTAGTACGTTTCTAATTGAGTTTATGGGTCAGAATCAATCTCTGTCTTCAAGTTTGCCTGCTGCATTCCCGCGTGCATGTTTATGACTAAAGCCAATTTTTTTATATATTTTGGTTGTTAAACATGTACCTCAATTTGGCCCTTGCTTTTGTCTATTATTTATAATTTGGTTTTGAATTGAACATTCTTAATTCCCAAGTAGGTGGAACTAGTTGCATTGATACAGTACCTTCAATTTTTCTTTAGTACTTAAAACCTGTTCTTGTTCAGATATGCGATTAATTGGAGTGATTACATCTTTAAAACAATGGATGTACATTCTCTGGGTTGCTTAATTGAAGACAGGAAATAAATTGACTAACATGAGAATGGGAATCAAAATCAATTTCCACTTCATGTGAAATGCAAATTAGTCGTGTGGTATCCTCGGTTAACATACAAACCGGTTATAAAAAAAATTACAGTTGTGATTATCAAATGTATTTAGACTTTAGGAGTCGTTTATATAAAAGCTCTTGATATTATATTTGATTAAATTGGTTTGTAGAATATAAAGATCACAATTCGTTTTGGTCACGGTCCTCTGATATGCTGAAAGTTTCTTGTGCTAGAAAATTGGAAAAGAAATCTAACTGCCAATTAACTGAGGGTAGCATTTGATGTCACTCTCATAGGTGTTTCTTGGTCATTTCTAGGTCAGTATGACTTACCTATACGCCTTACTAGGAGATGATTACTGTGATTTCACAATATGCAGTATAGATTCCGTTAAAATATAACATGCGTTCATGTGCATTTTGTTTTGTGTTGAACCTAGTTCTCTGAGTATCTTTGGGCAGTAGTTACAGTTAACTGATTACAATGTTTAATTCTCTACCATTCATAGAGGCTTTTAAATTTTATGAGCCAAAGTGGTTTTGCCTTTTACTATTCTTATTATTGGATCGAGATGAAGGGGTTCCATGTTCATGAAATGACCAATGAGTGACCCAAGAATGGATGGCTTAACTAGATAAAAGAGAATAAATAAGAAACAAAGTTTGAAAGATGTCAGATTCTTAACTAAAGAAATGTCCACATCTAGACTTCACTTTATATATTTCCTCAAATCTTTTAAGTCCTTTTTATCATGTCTTTTCTCTTACCTAAAGTTCTTTATAAATTCAATTGTATGTTACAGAGTAGGGCTGTAGTGAAAATTAAGTAAGGATTTCATAATATTGGAAGAAATGTGTGTTTGTGATGCTATATATCCTTGTTCGCCATATTTTCTGCAGCAAAATTTGCCTCAAAAATATGTTGGGGAGGATGATGATTTGGATGAAGATGCCTTTGAGGCGCTTTTTCGTCAGCTGGAAGAAGATCTAAAAAATGATGACCCATCTGCAATTGATGGAGATGAGGAGATAACTGAGGAAGACCTTGCATTGCTTGAACGTGAACTAGAGGAGGCACTAGGGGATGATGAACTATTGAGGGCATTTACTTCAACTGCTGATGAAAGTGATATGGAAGCTGAAAAAGAAGAGGAGGAGGAGGAGGCGGAGGCGGAGGAGGAAGAAAAACCAGTTGAGCTAAAAAATTGGCAACTTCGAAGAATAGCTTATGCTCTGAAAAATGGTCGGCGTAAAACTAGTGTAAGCATTTTTACAACATCATCTACATTTCACTTGTATTCACTAAGCTTCTACTGTTTATTTATTTTTAACTAGCGCAATCCTCACATGTAGAATATTAGTTGATATACCACAGGAAGTCTGATTGGTGAACTTATCTTCTTTTATCCTCTAAAAAAGGGTGGGGCTTTGCTTGTTGCGAATTACTAAAATCATGGAGAAATTGTATCAAAACATACATGGTCACTATGTAATACAATTAAAGTACTAAATTGAAAAAAGAACCTAAAAGATCTCCATCTATCAGGAGGAGATTAACAATGTATTATTTTGAAAAGGCACTGGGAATTATCTTGGTGAACGTGCCAAGTGATTGCTGTCTCTGGGTTGTGCTTTTGAGAGTTACTTTCCATTGAGTTCATTACGTGAAGGAGCTGCTACTAATATGTCTAATAATGACAAAATGTCTAGCATGATATTCGTTTGATGCTTCTGTCTACTTGTCTTGCAGATCAAAAATCTTGCTGCTGAGGTATGCCTTGATAGAGCTATTGTTCTTGAATTACTTCGTGACCCACCTCCAAATCTACTTTTGATGAGCGCTGCTTTGCCTGATAAACCTGCTTCAACAATCTTAGAGCCCGAAACCAGACAAGTGGAGAATGTTCCTTTGATGACGGCAACAGATGCAGAGAAACTAGAGGCTAAGGTGAAAGCCCCAGTTCATGTCATGCAAAGCAGTTGGTCTGCTAAAAAACGTATTAAGAAAGTACAAGTTGAAACACTTGAAAGAGTTTATAGAAGAACAAAGCGCCCCACTGTGAGTAAACTTTCTCATAAATTTGATTTTGGAAGTTGCACTTTCAGAAACTTGGCTATGTAAATATTGAATGATTAATTACTCGCCCATGGAGGAAGAAACTTGGTTGAAATGGCTATCCCAAATTGTTTATGTTGGTAATTATGCGGTTTAAAAGAAGTTCATTACATCATCTTTAAGTCATGTTTATACCATATATTCTCTCCTTTATGTCTTTGTCTCCTTTGTATTATAAAATCTTACTCCCAGTTCCAAAAATTAGAGATACATTTCTAAATCGACGGTCTTAAGTATTATTTTAGTCTACCATTAGAACTGGCCAAAATTGTGATTCTTTATACGTCTCAAAGATACATGGAGAATTATTATATCCTTCCAACTACTTAGTTCATATACACCAAAAATAATTTCAATTGTAATAAAACATGCGTCTAAATATTTTTATGCAATTTTAAGAATGCAGTTGTGCGCTCTTCCATGATTGCACACACACTTACTTGTAAGTTAGCCATTGGTTAGAACCTGTGGATCAGTGAGGTAAAAGGGAGTTAGGTTATACCATAACTATTATACCCACCTTGAGGGATTAGAGAAATATTTAAAGGAAAGAATAACTGATTTACTGGCCAAGGACCAAGGTTATATACATGTGCGTATATAATTGCCAAGGTTATATACATATTTGAAGGAAAGAATAACTGATTACTTGCCAAGAATAACTAAGTGCTGGTCAAATCTGCTCATGTAATTGGGAACGCAGAGAGAAGTTTGTGTTTATATGATATTTATACTTACGTAACAACAGAACCACTAGAAATCATATCACCGGTTACCTTCCTGAAATTGCGCCTCCAACTTTTAACATTTTGCTTTTACACTGGAGCAAAGCTAAGTTTCTTCTCTTGCTGATAGTAAACAGTCAAATGTTTGTTCCTATTGATAATGTGCTAATACAATTTTGTAGAGAATTTAATCTTTTGTACTTGTACAATTAATGCAGAATGCCATGATTAGCAGCATCGTGCATGTGACAAATCTGCCTCGCAAAAGAGTCGTGAAATGGTTTGAAGACAAACGGACTGAAGATGAGGTTCCTGATCGTCGCCTCCCATACCAACGGTCCACTCCTGATTCTGTCTTTACCTCTTGAAAACTTTTGATGAAGTATGTAATTACTCTAGGTGATTCTTAATAAAGCATATTTCATACATAATTCATCCTTCTCCTATTTTCCTTGATTTATTTATTTATTTATTTTATGATAATCTAACAACTATATGGCTATTAAGTCTTAAGTCTCTAATTCATTTATTTGTGTTATGTGTTCCCATGCTCTTTCGATTTAGTTGTATACATGTATATTTGGAAAATTAGGTGGCTCGGCTGCTTATACATGCTACTTAGTACTTACTAAGGGAGGAGACAGTTGTAGAATGCCTAAGCTAGTACCTGGTAATTTCAACATAAACTTTTGGTTGGTAACTCTAGTCCCTTAATTGGTGCACTGATTTATGAAGTAACAATTCTCATATTCGTTGGTTGTATTTTAGTATATCCTGGTAATGCACCATGAAATTATCTAGTATCTACAATTATGAATCCACACAAATACACAATGCTGTAAAATGAGCAAACAGTTCGGGCTTGATTAGTACTCGCTCGACTAAAAGTTCGATTCGTACTCGACTCGAAATCTAAATGATTCAAATATGAACAAATTTTAAAGTTCGATAAATTAATCGAACTTTCTTAAATTATAATTTTCTATTGATATTTGAATCATATTCGTTCGAAAAATTCAAATTGCTCGGACTCGATTCGAGATCGTGCTCGACTCAGTAGCTAAACGAGCCTTAATCAAACCTTATTTTATACCCGACTCGGTTCATTTACATCCTTACAAATAAACATGCATGTACAGGTGCACGGTATGGTGTTTCTAGTTTTCTACTTAAATGGTTATTAGGATCGTTATTAAGCTTCGTTACTGATAATTTAGAAGAGTCTTGTGGTGAACCGCATAAAATATCATAAATGTTGAAACCATTCACATAAATATGCAAGTACATTTGCTGTACAAACATTAGATAAACAGAGAAGTGCTCAAAATGTTTTCTGGATAACAAGCTTCCCCTAATCCAGAAGAAGTGCGGACAAAACGGTTGAAATGTTTTGTTACAAAACCATCTGAAACTTGTCAAAATGAAAATCTTGATGCATGTAGCCAATTAATGGTGTTATAGTCTATTTAGTTGAGGCAGGTGGGGTGGGGTGGGGTGGGGTGGGGTGGAGAAAATGATAGAAAAAGTGAATTGACATTTTCGCAAGTTATTTATTGTGGGGTTCATTTACTATTTACGGTGAGAGTGATTTTGTAGAACTATGATTTTTTGTTTGTGAAATATCTATTCTGTAAAAGAAGTATATAACGTTAAGGGAAAAAATATATATTTTATTCTTGAAAGAAAAAGAAGTTAAAAAAACATATTTGAATCTCATTTTTGGACTGAGGCTCGAGGGAAGGGAGTTAATTAGAGGAAAAACCAAAGAGAGAGATTCTAATGTAATTACTCTGTTCTAAAATATTCAATTATTAATTTTTTAAAATCAACTTAAAATATTTATAAACTTGAAATTGACATTAATTTTTTAAATTTTAGTCAATACATTGATAAATATTATAAATTATCTAAAAAAATATTAATCACTATAAGATTTATTGTTTTATAATTTTTGATGAATTATTTCAATTTTGAGTATAAAAATATAATAAATTGATTTTAAAAGTCAATAATAATTTAAGATGAAGGTGGTATGTTGTATGCCGCGAAAGCTATCTAATATGTATATAAATTATTTTGAATGGAGCCAAACAGATGAATCTAACATCGGAAAGAAATAGAAAAAAAAGTAAGGTTATTAAATCTGAATGATTCCCCCATGGCATTAAGTTTGTTATTAAAGTTAATTTCAGGGGTTAAATTAAAAATTGACCAATTCTCTTGATAAACTAAAGTAAAACAAGACTCATTTTCTGAAATAAGACTCATTTTGGGCCAGTTGGAAAACATACTGTAATGTAATTTACGTCAGAAAGTAAAGCAGAAAATCTTAATAGTCTGCTTGGTTACAAAATTGGAATGGGAATGATGAAATGAGTATTTCTATTCACATGTTTGCTCAGAACTAGAAAGTACATTTTGATGGATCAATTTTTTTTAAAAAAAAAGTTTATCGATTGGAATAGAATATCAATTTTTAACCATTCTATGGAATAAACATTTCTTTAAAGTTTAAACATATGATTTGGCATTCTATTAAAATGCTTATTCCCTCCCCTTTTAAGTAGTTAAACATAAAAATGAACATTTCTTTTAGAATGCTCATTTCATTCTCCCCCAAAGTAAACAAGCTTAATAGTCTGTTTGGTTACAATATTAAAATGAGAATGGAATATGCATTCATATTTATATATTTTGTCAGAACGAGAAGGTACACGACGTTACTCATCCTAATGGAATAAGCATTCATTTAAACGTATGATTAGATATTTCATTGAAATATTCATTCTCTCCCATTTTAAGTAACCAATCATAAGAATGAATATTTCTCTTGAAATGTTGATTTCCCTCCCCCAACCCCCCCCCCCCCCCAAAAAAAAAAAAACCAAAACCCCAAAACCCCAAAACCAAACAGGCCATGATTGCTCTAAAAGTTACAACCAACAATCTATAATAGTGAAAATTTAAATTCAAAAGAAGATAAAAAAAACAAATAATTGACCAACTCTCTAATTCACTCACATACATAGGAACCATCTACTGTCAAACTTGCATCCAAAACTTCAAGCCAAAGGACAAACTGAAAACCTACTCATGTGCAATACATTTTTGAATCTAGAGGGGAGGGCATGGCTCTTTCCTTCCTCCTTAAATTCTGCCCAAGTGACTTTTAGTGTATTTGAGACAAAATTATAGTCATCTATTTTTTCCTTGAGAATCTTTTATAGTTCTTGACTATGGACAAGCATCAAAAGTTGCATATTATTTTTATTTTTGAGTCTTTACTTCGAACCTTCTTTTGTATCAAACCATATATAAGAGACGACAATATACTGTACGTAAACTAGTGATTTTACACTACCAAATCAGGACCTGCCAACTCTGCATGCCGAGAGAAAATTGAGTAGTTTTAATTTTGTAAGCAATAATTAAATTGATTTTTCAATGTTAAATGGTATCATATAATTTGTTAACATAATCAAAAATCATTGATTTTCTCTTAAAATACAAGAGTGTTAGATTTCTATTAAATGGTTTAAAACAACTAATTTACAGATAATCCGTATAGAATTGATTCTCTAACTAGACACTCAAGTTTAAAGCACACAAAACACATTTTGTGCACATAATATTCCATCCCCTGTCCTCTTTCCTAGTTCTTCATATACATCTCCTAACCTTCTATTTATAGCATCAAATGGCATGCATTTACACTCAACTTAGTAACATCTGAGAGTGAAAAAAAGGGGTGATTATGGCTGGTTTACAAAGGTCTTCGAAGTCATTTAGAAGGCAAGGATCCTCAGGTTTTGTATGGGATGATAAGTTATTATCCGAGGAAATAAATCAGCTGATCCGAAGAGAAGGAAATGGAGATCATAACAGAGAGTTAAGGCCTTGTTATAGCATAGGAGGGATTGGAATGATGGCGAATATCGAATCTGATGTTGCTGCAGCACCATCCGTTTATTTCCGAAGTTTATCAGCACCGGTTACAACACCATCTTCTATGGAGGGTAAACCTGTCGGTGCTTCTGGAATTGGAAAGCCTCCAACAAGCAAGTTTAGTTTCAAGTATGGAAAGAAAAAGAAAACATAAGGTTCTTCTATATCGTTCGCTGTCTCATCTTCTGTCCCATGTTATGTATTGTTGTCAAGCGTAATATATATAATTACGTAATTACGACTACCTAAATAGATAAGTATTACCCGGAAGTAATACCTGGGATGAGACAGTGGATGAGACATGAAAGGGGACAATAGGCCTGCCTTGGTTTATTAATGATGATTTTAGGGTTTATTTTTGTTCTTTATTGTTTTGATTCTTTTTTTTGTCTTTTTTTTTATTGTACTTGTGTGTCTCTCATTGGCTTTGATAACCAATATCAATAATTATGAGGCATAAGTTGCTTTGTAAATGATCAATCTCAAAATTTTATGGAATTAAAGACTAATGTATGGTTTCATATACTCCCCCCCTCCGTGTCTTAATATAAGATGTTTTAGAGAAATTTTTTTGTTCCTTAATATATGACGTTTTAGAATTTTAAGGAAGCATTAATTATTGTTTAGTTTTCAATATTACCCTAAGTATTAAATATAACTTTGGTTCTCTCACTATTTTTAGCCAAATAAATAACAATCTCTTTTTCTAATATAAGGACAATATAGACATTTGATATTATATTTAATGCTGTACAGTCATTTTCTTAATACTTGTACACAACTCTAATTTTTTTTTATAGTATTATGGTTATATTATGGGAAGGAGGGAGTATTTGTTCAACGATTATTTCTATCTTCTATCAAGTTATAACTTAAGACAAGTTTGTTTTAAGTTTCTTCCGTTGTTCCAAAATGAATGTCATAAATGGATGATGGGGCTCATAAACTTCTCTTTTTGCCCCCTTAATTTGGAAGAAGGAAGTAGTCCATTTAAATATCTACTCTGCTCCATTTCAAAATTGGCTATATATTTTTAAAATTACGCCTTTTAAAAATAATTTAATATTTTTAAATGTATTTTTAATTATTAGTTAAGAATTTAGCAGTGATAGTGTGATACTAGAAATGATAACTAAAAAATATTTCATACCTCTTTATAGTCTTAAATAAATGTATCTCTAATTTTATAACGGATATGAAATAAAATGAAAGAAAGAAAAGAAATAAAATGAAATATAAAAATTTATTGAAACTTCTTAACTATACATTACACTACAATAACATCTGTGTTACATCGTATTTCTTTCATTCTAAAATATAAGATTATTATTAAAATTTTAAAGTATTTTTAAATTTAAAATTAACATAAATTCTTTTAATTTTAGTTAAAACAATGATAATATTGTAAATTATCTAAAATATAGTACTTATTGTAAGAATTATTATTTTATAATTTTTAATGAGTTAACTTAATTTTAAATTAAGTATTCAAATGATTTCAAATTTTAGAATTTGAAACACAAGGATTATTTTATAAAATTTACACTATAATACAACAATGTTCTGATGTTACTTTTTGTTCTTTTTTAAAATTTGTCAAACATGATATAAACCCTTCCTAGTATAGAATATAGACAGATAAAAGAGACCATGCTTGTGTCAGAGGTTCTTGAATAAATAGTAATAGTAGTTTGAAAGGGGTTGTTCATCACTTTGGGACCAGCAATACATAGACTTTATACAAATCAAAATTAACAATTTGAGAAAATTTGACTCACATATGATTAGAATCCTAATCCTATAGATGTCCATAATTGTTATATATATATATAGTAATCATTATTATCTACGGCTATAAACGAGCCAAATTGTTTACAGGCATAGTTCTACTTGATTTGTTTAAACTCGATTCGATTTGACTTGAGTTTATGTTTATTGAGTCGATTTCAAATAAAAAATCGTGTTTGTTTAATTAAACGAGCAGAGCTCGAATTATATTGTGTCCAACTTGAATTTGGCTTGTTTAAGTTCGACTAATCTAAATTTGACTCGTTTCATATTTAATTAATTAAAATAATTAATCAAACATATTATATGTAATATAATTTAACTATAGTAGTTTTCTCAATTTTTTTTATTTATTTATAGTATTTAGACATTTAAACCATTATTTCAGTAGTAGTCCTCTATATATTGAGAAAGATTTCAACCGAATTATAATTGCGACGTATATGAGATTAGGTATAATAATAAAATCGACTCATTGTATCAAATATGTCATAAAAGTATTACCAATTAGATTTATTCACGTAACTCGCAATAAAAAAATAGACATGTAATATAACACCCCAGTCCCAACATCGAAAGATATGAGCACATCGAAAGATATGGGAAAAATAGACATGTATATAAAATTAAGTTGCTACCAATAATATCTTCAAGTCATGACCTTTTGGGTGAGCCTATGGTGAGCTAAGATGACCCAAGAAAAGATCTTTGGGCCAGTGGTTTGAGGCTTTATTTTGATGGATTTGATTCGATTCGGACTTGAGATTTGACCCGAGATTTATTCTGGACTCGGGATTTGATCCGGGTTGTTTTATATGGTTTCAAAGTCGACTCTCGAAAGCTCGGGTCGGGTTATCCGATCGAGTTGTCGGAGGTGGGGACACGAATGCTGGTGGTATTATCCCACAATGGAGAGATGGAGGTCCGGAGGTGGGGACACGAAGCCAGCCGGTATTATCCCACAATGGCTAAAGAGGCAAAGATTTGTGGACCATGTGTGTGATCGATTTTGACGGAGACGTCAAAAATTTAAGTGAGAGAGTTTGTAACACCACAGTCCCAACATCGAAAGATATGTGTACATTGAAAGATATGGAAAAAATTTGTATGTGTATAAGAAATTAAGTTGCTACCAATATTACCTTCAAATAATGACCTTTTGGGTGAGCCTGTGGTGGTTTAAGATGACTCAAGAATATACTATTGAGCCAGTGGTTTGAGGCCTTATTTTGATGGATTTGATTCGATTCGGACTTGAGATTTTACTCGAGATTTTTTCTGGACTCGAGAGTTTACCCAAATTGTTTTATGTAAAATCACAATATATATCATTTTCCTTTCCTCCATTACTTTGTTTTTCGTTGTTGTAGTGAAGCCATTAAACATGTACATGATATTATTGCTCAAGATATTTTAAAAACATAAATAAAGAAAACAAAAGTTGCAAATTACATTAATATGGAGCGCACAATAAAAAAAATTATTTAAAAAAATCTAATGAAAAAAATAAACCTAAGACAAAGGGCATAGGTAACCTCAAACATTATATAGGAAGAATAATAACACATTATTTCAAGATTAAGATTTTTTTTCCTTTCATGTTAGAATCCTTAACAATTTGAATTTATTATAATTCTGATTAAAATTTATAATGTAAGGTGTTATATATCGAGGACACTGACAAATCTAGAAAGAGGTTGAATAGATCCTTTAAAAATTTTCTTTTAAGTAATTGTTACCAACATATAAATTAAGTAGGTTAATTTAACTTTGCACAGCGGAATGATAATTTGAAAAACTCATTCAAAGATTTGAAAGAACTCGCAGTTCTGAATTTAGCAACCAAGTGGAAATAAGATGTGACGCCCCAAAAAATAGGTCTACACAATCCATTTTGAGTTGCCAAAATACCTACTACAAAATTCCAATACAACTTCCCTATTTACAACTATTAAACTGTCGTTCAAAATACGACCACACATACTGTAAGTTTGAATACAAATATTGCATCGTACATAATACGACAATATCCAAACTCAAATTAAGTCTCTATTACAGTTATTATTACACTATTTCACAACATAGTGAAAATTTCTATAGTAACTATCTCGGACCATTACTCCACTCCCCGACAAGTCCCAGCTACACTTTTATTTCCTGAAAAGAACAATGAAACGAAAAAGAAAAGGGTGAGCTCAACTAGCATAATAAAGAATATTATGACAAAGATAATGAGAAATAAATTATCGTTAGCCTTCAACAATGATAAATCAAATAAAATATAATGGACAACAAGTGCAACGGAAATAACAATCCATTAGAAGAATCAAATAGAGTATGATGTTTACTATTTTCAATGATTTAAAAGTCAATCACCAATATTTTATACATGTAACATCAATCAATAATTGTTTCAAACCAACGAATTATCTATGTACTACGGGCCAAAGATATTCGTTTGTATCACCAGTGATCATAATCATGCCAAACACCTGTTCATCTATGCAGTACGAGCCAAAGAGAACTTTCACCACAAATATTTATCTGTAACATTAAACGTCATGTGTAAGACCCCAACTTTTATGAATAAAGATTTACTTTTCTCTAAATATCTTTTTGAATAATAAGGTATGGATTTGATATAATGTTATAGTTATGAGTAATATTTACAAATTTTACAAAGTAAGCAAGTTGTCATAAAATATTCGTTTGGTCGGAGAATATTCGTTTTATTAGAGAATATTCGTATGACGGCACAATCATGAGTGGACCCCACAACAGAATAACTGTCGGATATAGAAAGCGACACAAATAACCTTTTTATAAAAATAATGGCAAAACTTTTACCCTTAACTGTTGAAATACCTGATGATAAAAGTATAGTAATACGCGTGGTTGCACAGTAGCACACGGTATTACACAGTATTTCTTGTTGGGAAATTGCATATTTAAATTTGATGTTGAAAGTAAATATTCATGTTTAGATGTAAAGTTCTTCAAGAAATACATGTATAAGGACTTAGTGGTAGATCAAACTTGTTAAGTTGATCTGAGCTTTAATGTTTATCATTCTGTAAATGAATGTATAGAAAAAAAGATCAAAGCTGTTAGGTTGATCTATATCTTGAATTGTAATAGATAGGCTTTAACAGAATCGTAGTCTATCAAACTGATCAAAAGATTACAGAAGCCAATGCAGAATCATAGAGCATCGAAAATCGCAGTGTGTCTCTTTTTGAGGACCTCTCTCAAAATCGTAGAATGGTCCAAACGCCTGCCGAGCCAACTCAAAGATCGTAGTGTGCTCTCGGAAGCGTAGAGTCTGAAAATCAAGCAAACAAAGATCGTAGTCTACCAGTGCTTAAAAGATATCGTAGTGTTCTTTTCTATCAGTACCGGATCAAGCACCAATGTGGCAAGACACCACGATCATGATCGTAGAGCATCATCTGTCTATAACAGAAGCATCGAGCCTTGTCCATTTGTTTAAGAATAAATCACAATAAATGTGGAATGGATTATAAACATTGAAATCCTCGGGATTTCTAATGACACAACAATCATCCTTAGTATATAACAAAGAGACATATTGAAGAAGCTAAGGAAAATACTATATATGGGTCAGCAGAAAATACCTTTTCAGGTGTTAGGTGAGATAGCAGTCTGCTGTGTCAGTGGGGTCAGACGGCTAAACAGAAGATTAGCAGAAAGTCACCATCAGTGCTCAGAAATGTCAAATACAATTAATGCTTCAACGAATGTCTTCCAACGAATGCATTTCAAAGGCACCTTATATACTAAACAGAAACAAATGCAAGATTTATTCAAGTACACAACGAAATGCTGAAGAACAGTCAACACTCAACTCTACGATCTGAAAAGAAAGCTTGCTCAGCTACTTAGTTCTTTCGAACATAAGCTTAACGGCAACTGAGTAGCACCATTCAAGAACTCAACTGTAAGACCCCAACTTTTTATTAATAAATTTGAATTTCCTCTAATTATTATTATGAATAATAAGGTGTTTAATTTGATATAATGCTTTGGTTATGGGTGAAATGTGCAAATTTTGTAAAATAAGCAAGTGGTTGTAAAATATTCATTGTTGTCGGGGAATATTCATTTGGTCGTGGAATATTCTTGTTGTTGGAGAATATTCGTACGATGACGCAACCATTTGTGGGCCCCATAACGAAAAAATATCGGATGGAGAAAAGGACAAGTTTGAGTTTTTATAAATAACGGTGTAATTGTTACCGTTAACACTATTAGAATACCCGGTGGTTAAAATATAGTAATACGCGTGGTTTCACAGTAGCACACGGTATTGTATAGTATTTTTAAATTATTGATTCTTACGTAAGAAGGCAATACTCAATAATTGTTACAGTAATTACTGTTTAATATTTTATTTTACTAATTTAATAATTGCTATTTTAATATTTTATATTATTGTTGTTTCAATAATTGTCACTGCATAATATTTCCCATTATCTGATCAATAATTTATATTATTTTAATAATATTATTAGATAACATTATTGGCAAAGTCTAAGGAAGTTCTGTCTAGAAAAGGGATTTGGTCACCTAATTGCGCGCCAGTAAGGAAAAATCTTTATCGGAAAACTCCCTCTTTCGTAGGAACAACATGGTTGTCATATTGTGATTTTGTAATATTATTTGTGAATAATTAATTATTAATTTATATGATAAGAAATTATTTATTTTATGTGGATATAAACGAAGGAATTAATGTTGAGGTGTTTTATCAGTATTTTGTCGGAATTGAGGTATTAAAAATCATCCGTATGAGGATTTCAGACATTTTTTGATTGAAATTTGGAAAAAAAAATTTCTACAAAGTTGTAGAGAATTAAATTTCCTACAGAATGGACACAAAATTCGTATCTGATAAAATGACTATTTATTATGAATTATTAAAGTTTCAGAAATAAATATTTTTATTAAAAAATGGGTGGACCCTACTCTTGTCCTTTGTTGGTGAAATGTGCTGAAATTGAATTTCAAAAGTGGCGTGCTTGAATGGCAAAGATGAATTAGCCACCGGTAGCAGGTTAAGTCTCTTTTGACGTTCTGATATTTTTCTATAAATAGGGTGCTTAGGTTAGAATTGAAAATCACACTAAAATCAGAAATTTTCTCTCTATAATATCGAGCGTATTTTTGAGAGTATTTAGATACTTTGAGAGTTGATAAGCAGTGCAAGTTTTCTTCAGTATTATATCCGATATTTCATTCAGAAGTACTATTCTTTTGAGGTAAGGGATGTGATATTCTTCGTAAATAATATTATTTCGTTCAATATCATTATGCCGAAATATTGGAATGAATATTATTATGAAATTTTTACCTTTTCATGTCGAGGTTAATATTTACGTATGCGACACTATTCACGAATACGACACTATTCACGAGTACTATTCACAAAATATGATTTTTTTTGTAAAATTTCTACCTTTTTATGTCGAGGTTACTATTCACGTTTACGACACTATTCACTAGTACTATTCACAAAGTATGATTTTTCTTGTAAAATTTTTATCTTTTCGTGTCGGGGTTACTATTCACGTATACGACACTATTCACGTATACTGCACTATTCACGAATACGATACTATTCACAAAAAAAAATATAATTTTCTCTTTTTATCCAAGATGTCTATTATGGTTACTATCTTTGATTGTATCCATGTTTTGATCTTCATTCTTGAATTTTACTCAACTATGGTTTATTATGAAGTATTTTTGAACTTGGATTATCTAAATTACGAATCCCTAATCTTTGTCCTTTTATCTCACTGGATTCATTTTTTTTAAGATATTTTTCATCATCCTCAGTCCTAAATGATGATATAACTGAATATCGTTGACTTGTAGTGCAAAGATGAATGATTACCTGATGAATATCTTTGGCCCGTAGTACAAAGATGGACAGGTGTTGAGATGAACATGACCAACTGGTTATACAAATGAATATCTTTGGCCCGTAATGCAAAGATGAATATTTTATTCAAGATGTATATTGATTGGTGTTACAGGGATAAAATATTGATGATGGACTTTTAAATTCATAGATGATAGTAGATTTTATTCTCTATTTAACTGTTCTAATGAATTGTTATTTTCGCTGCGAATATTGATCTAAAACTTGTTGTCCATTATATTTTATCTGATTTGTTGAAGGCTAACGATAATTTGTTGTTCATTATCTTAGTCATAATATTCTTTACTGGGCTAGTTGAGCTCACTCTTTACTTTTTTGTTCTATTTTTTTCTCAGGATGAGAGAATATAGCGGTAACTAGTCGGGGTATGGAGTGATGTTTCAATATAGTTGTTTTAACAGTCCTCACTATTTTGTAAAATAGTGAATCAATAATTGTAATGAGGACCTATTTGAGTTTGAATACTATCTAGAAGATAATATTTGTATTTAAACTCACATCATATGTATTGTCGTATTTTGCAAGGTAATTGTAATAATAAAGTTGTAGTTGTTTTCTGTACCATGTATTTGGCGGCTTAGAATGGGTTGTGTGGACCTATTTTGGGGGTGTCACAGTTGGTATCAGAGCTTAGGGATATGATCTCTAGCGGATATCGGGGAATAGAACTAGGAGGGAAGAGACGAGTAAATCCTTCGCTAGTGTATCCTACCTAAGCTTTTTTGGTATTTAATTGGTCGGTCAGAATATAGGGTATGTCAATTTCTTTAATTAATCCTTATTTTATGGTAGTATTTGAGAATGACAGCTGAAAATATTAACAATAGAGTGAATGAGACCGTTGAGACACCTCTAATCACTAACCAGGATAATGTGATGTCAGGCGAAGAAGAAATTAGAGATATCCATGTGGTGAGTGAAGAATTAATAGTTGCACCCGAGTTAGTCGCAGAGGTAGCAATTGAGAGTGAGGAAGAAGAGGAACCTGAGGAGTATTTATTAGGAAAATTTTATGATCGAAATGTAGAATTGCAAAATCGTATTCATGAGTTAGAAGAGCAGGCTGAAGAAAGGCAGACGGTCGTGGAGCAAAAGAATGCAACAATTCAAACTTGTATTACCCGATATGTGATGCTTGAACAAAAGCACTCTTTGGCAGAGTATAAGATGATAAAGCTGAAATATGAGAATTTAAATGTCAAGGATCAGCTGAAAGAAGAAACAACTGAACGAGTGAGAATGAAGGATGTATGGGTAAAAGCCGCACGACGCGTTAATATTGTGGAAAGAGAAGTCCGATCCAAAAAGGCTAAAATAGATGATATGTATTTCTCTTTTTTGACAGCAATTAGGAGAACCCAACATTGAGTTTTGAATTTCCCTGTACATTGCGGTCAACCCCAATTCGATATGGATCGAAGTTTAATGATTCAGATCATGAAACAGGAGTACGACGAAGTAGTTGAGGGTGGAATATGCCCTATAGCGAAAGTCAATTCTAGCGGTAATGATGACACCAAATGCTGTCCCAGACAAGTCAAAATTGGTGGTTTTAGTGAGAGCGCTTTTTGTAACTTCCCAAAAAGCGAGAAACTGAACGAGGTGATCACGGGTAAGTAAATCATAAACTCTTGCAAAGTTTATACCTTATTAGATACCAGTTCCACCCATTCTTTTATCTCTTCTGCTTGTGCTCAACGTTTGAATTTGACTCCGGAGAAATTAGACTTTAACTTATCTGTTGAAACTCCGTTAGGAGAAACTTTCGTTACATCCACGGTTTATAAATCTTGTCTAATTCAAGTTGGTACCATCACATTGCCTGTCGATCTTATTTCTTTGAAAATACTTGCATTTGATGTGATTTTAGGGATTGATTGGTTAACCACTCATTATGCTAAAATTGATTATTTTCGTAAAGTTGTTAGTTTTCATATTCTTAACCAACCTGTTATGCGAATTCAAGCAACTAAACCACTAAAGTCAATCACTGTAATATCAAGCCATAAAGCCATTAGTTTATTGAAAAACAGATGTCAAGCTTTCTTAGCCCATGTAATAACCCGATATTTTATATATAATTAAATCAAAAATTTTACGTATAATTTTTTTTAAATTTTAAGGATGAGGATTTGTACAAGATAAAGCTTATGTAATTATTTTAATAAATAAAAATATTTTTATTACATGAATGTTTGCAAATAATTTTATTTTAGAATTATTGATCATTATAAATTTTATTCTTATAATAATTAATTTTACAGTAAAAATGTTTTTATTAATTATTTTCCATGAGAATATGATTAATATATTATTTAAATAATATATAAAAGGATTATAGAATTATTATAATAATTATTTTTATGAATTTATTTCAGATTAATTAAGTTATTTATTTTTGACTTAATTATTAATGTTATATATGACAGTTAAAATCATATATGGAATCCAAAATCCTAATTTTAGATTTTGATCAAGGAATGAGAATAATAATATTATATTATTATTTGTCAGTGTTATAATTAGGTATGCTATGTGTGTAAGGTTAATGTGAAGATTAGTTTTGATGGAACAATTTTAATGTTACTGATAAACCCTAGTTTGAAGTCAAATGAGACTTTAAAATAGGTCTAGTAGCTATGATATGTGATTAATGATATTTATTATAATATTAATTATATTTTGATTTTTCAGTGCTATAATTATGTACTGTTTGTGTCTATGAATAATAATTGGTCAATTATGGTGTTTAATGTCAAAAACCTAGCATTAATTTATTTCACCCTATTTTGAAATTCAGATGGGAGATTCAAGACTATGTTGTAACTGTGTTTTGTGAATTATGTCGTGTATTACTGAATTTAAAATAATTAGGTAAAGCCCTAATTATACTTAGAAAACCTAATTAATTAAGAAACCTAATTACTAAATTAGTAAACCTAATTTCTAAATTTAGAAATCCTAATTTGAAACTCAATTATGAGTTCGAAACTGTTAGGTAGCTGTGTTATATAAATAATGATATGTATTGTTGAATGTAATATTAATTAGGGAAACCCTAAAAAAATTTTTTGAAAACCCTAATGTATATTTATAAACCCTAATTTGTAAATTAGTAACCCTAATTTGCTAAATTGGTAACCCTAAATGTTAATTGCAAGCTAAATGCTAATTAGTGGACATTAAAATCATAATGTTCATGTATAATGTAATTAGAAAATTAAGCACGATTAAGAAACCCTAATTTTCAAAAAAATTAGAAACTAATATTATTTTTATTTTTATGCAAACCCTAATTAGTAATTTTAAAAACCTAATTACTAATTAGAAATCCTAATTATTTAATGATCAAGGTTAATTATGATTAGTAAATTTAATCACAAATGTTCAAGTAATCGAATTAGAAAACTAATTATATTTAGTAAACTCTAATTTATATTTTTGGAAACTAAATTGTTATTTATTTTTAAATCCTAATTTTGGAAACCGTAGAATTTTGCTTTTAAAACCTAAAATAGTTCAAATCCTAAACCAAACCCTAAACCCTAAGGGTTCGTCATATTACTAGATTGCCATTAAATTGAAAAATCAAAAGACCAAATTGCCCTTGAGTGCATTTTTGAAGCTAGCAAGTAGGATTTGACATTAGGTGAAGTTGGTGACCAAATCCAACCACCCCATGTGCTTAAAATCCACATCAACAAGTCACATATCTCAGCCATGATCATTACAACTTTATATAAATAGATCAAGAGAGAGAGAAAGCCACATTTTTGCTCATTTTGTGCACAACACTCAACCTAATTCTCTCAAGCCCCACACCTCCGAAATTCTTTTAGTTTTTCAGTCACAAGACCAGCCCCACGAACAACCACATCAAAATCAGAAGCTACAATCAAAATTTTTTTCAAAGAAGGTATAAACTAACCCTAAAAAATCTGACTTTGATCTGCATGTTAGATGTTAGTTTTTGTATGTTAAACATGTTGAATATAGTGCCTAATGATGATATGGGTTGATAGATGTTGGATCCATAACATCTATAGGCTCAAATTTGAAGATCTCAAGAATTTGAAAATTTGGAAATTTGTGTCTGACAGCCTAATGTCAGACCTCATAGATCTTTGTATGTTATGTATTTTAGTTGTTTACGTGTTTGATCTTGTAGTATGCTATGAGGTCTTTCATCTAGAACTCAAAGCAGGGTTAGATCAGTTATATATTGAAAGTTATTAATGGTCAAAGGTCATTGATCGACCATGACTTTTCAAATCTGGGTAACCCAGAATTTTTTCAGAAGTCTGACAACGTTTTTGCAGGGCTCTGATCTTGATGTTGTTAGTTATTTATGCTATGTTGTTGTTATGGTTGTGTAGACTGACATGAGTACTATCGATCATGTCTTGATAATCCTTAAATTCTGCACAGAATCCAAGAACGTTGTGGTCAAAGTAGGCCAGACGAAACTGCCGGATGAAAATTCTGGGTAACCCAGAAATCTTCATAAGCAGTTTCTGACCACTACTTTGACCGGTCCTTATCTATTTGATTTGTTGTTGTTATATTCATACTTTGTGATATATCTGTAGTATTACATGTGGTCTACAACCTCGAGCTCTGAAATCACTAAAACATCAACAGGAGTTCAAGTTATGGAAGCCCGAATTTGATCAGTTGAACTGTTCTTCATTTCTGGGCAACCCAGAAATGAAAAACAACTCTGACAGTCATTTGGGATGCCCAGATCTTATTTGTTATGTACTGTATGATCATGATTGTTGTTGTATTATGTAGTCTTACACTAGTACTACACGATCTGATGCTTAGTTGGTCCAGAAGCACACTACACACTGAATTATTTATAGTCAAACTTGGTCACTCGTTCTTGGACATGATTTTCTGGGTTGCATGAAGAATAGCTCAAGAACACCTATAGCGACAGTTTCGTCGCTATAGGGTCCTTTAGCGACAGTTAATTTCAAAAATTAATTATTTTTATTAAATAAATAGAAAAATTAGTTTTTAATTATTAAAAATATAAAATAAATTATTAATTTTTTGTAAAATCTGAAAATTAGTTTTTAATAATTTTGAATATATTTCATAAATATTTAATATTTTTGGAATATTAAAAGTATTTAATTTATTTAATTATAATATTAAATGAATTATTTAAAAATGATTTTAATACATGAAAAATCATTTAAAATTTATATTATGGTATAAGAAAATAAATTAAGTTATTTTTGATAACTTTTAATATTTTGTGATGAAATTTCATTAATAAATTAATATTATTGAAATTTAAGTTATTTAATAAATGTATTAAATAAATGATGAAAAATAGAATTAATGATTTAAAAATTATATAAAGGTTATAAAAATATTTTAAGTTATAAAATATAACTTTTGATATTTTGTCATGAAAAAATATTAATATTTTAATATTAATTATATTAGATTTATTTAATACTCATATTAAATAAATTAGTTTAAAAATAATTTTTATATTAGAGAAATTATTTTAAATAAAAATAAAATGTTTAAAAATATTTTAAGTTATAAAATATAACTTTTAATATTTAAAGGATAATTTTATTAATAATTTAATATTAATGATATTAATTTAATATTAATGATATTAAGTTTATTTAATAATTATATTAAATAAATAGTTTTAAAATGGTTTTATATATTTAAAAATTATTTAAAAAGGATATAAATGAATTAAAAATATTTTAAGTTATAATTAATGACTTTTAATATTTGGATAAATAGTTCATTAATATTTTAATATTAATAGTAATTATTTAAAAATGATTTTAAATGTTTTAAAAATCATTTAAGGGTAATATTAGTATTTTAAAAATATTTTAAGTTATTATAAATAATTTTAATATTTTGGCAATGGTTTCATTAATAGTTTAATATTAATTAAATATTAATGATAATAGAATTGTTTAATATTTAAATTATTTAATAATGATTCCGGTGTTTGAAAATTCATGATAAATTATAATAAATGTTTAAAAATTATTATAAGTCATTTAAAAATAATATGACCGATACTTACAGATGTTGAACTACATGATAGAGTCTTAGACTCGATAATTACCCGATAAGGCCGTCGGTACGCCGGCAAATTTCAAAAATTGATCCGGACTTAGATATTTTGACTGTATTAATATTTTTTTGTGATTCAATGACTGTGAAATATGTGTATGACAATGTGATTAGGTTACATACTGACTGCAATAATCAGTGCTATGTGTTATAATATGTTATTCTAATCAGTAAAATGATCTTATTAATGATAGGTTTCGGTATAAAAGATAAAACTAAGTTGCGTATTGTAAGCAGCAGACCAAGCAAGTATCTTACCTTTGCATTTCCTTTATGCAATGGACATGAGTGAGAAGTTTCAGAATTATATTATTATTATGCTATATTATTAACCCTATTGTAATATATTCTATATCCGATCATTGTTTATCAACATGTTAGTATATGGTAATTCAGATACATATATTCTGTTCGTTAATTTCTATATATGGTTATACAAGTGTCCCCACTTGGTTATACCAGCTAGACACAGATTTAGAAATATTGTTGAAAATGATAAAACTTATTTATATCCAATCAAATTATTTTGGTTCGGATTCCAGACTAGTATGAACATCCCGATCAAGGAAAAACTTTTATGCGCCCAAGGCAGATAGAGTGAACGATCACATCATTCTTGCAATGTAGTATTGATCAATACAGGGACCATGGGATGTACACCCTCGCGCCCGTAAATTATTACGGTTTGCGGATGAAGTTCTGCAAAACCTATTCAAAAATTAAAAATAATGTTCATAGTATGTCAACTAAACCCATATATAGTCATTACGTAGTTTCAAAAATTTGAGATAGAATTGTTATGTTATTATTATCGGTTCAATTTACTTCACAACTATTAATTCGTTGTAGAAGTGAAGTATAAAGAAAATATTTATTCTTTCAGCTAATTATTCTTATAATTGTTATTACTTGCTGGGCACTCAAATGCTCACCCTTGCTTAATTTAAATATTTTCAGCTAAGTGTGAAAAGCTAGAAGGTTCGGCCAAGAACAAGTGAAAAGGAAAGCAAACAGAATATGTTTAATGGTATTGTAATAGTTAAACTGTATTAAGACAATGATATGTATTATCTATCATGTAAAGAATTATAGTAAAGGTTGCGTACTTGGGATTAGACTCTGATAAATGTAAATTAAGTTTGATATTCATATTATTGTTATTATTATTAGTATTATTCCGCTCATAGAATTGGTATTGTAAAGTACCGAGTTCGGGTTTCAAATACCTAAATTTGGGGGCGTTACATTATGGTATTAGAGCTTTAGGGTTAGAAACCTTAGGTGGGGTAGACCTTAGGCTATAACATTAGAACAGAGGAAAACGTTAAAAATACAAATAACTCATATAGAGTTTATAAGGAGATGAATTGAATAAATTCATCGTCAAACAAAATTAAAGATAACTTATATAAAACTATTATTGGTTATGTGTATATACTTTGTGATAATCAGGATAACTTAAATGTGTAGAGGTCAGATATAAAAGTGTGTAGATGTCAGATAAAAAAGAATTAGAATACCCTCAGATTGTAAAGAAAGAGCAGATCTACATAACCGAGCCAATATCAAAGCCAATAGCTGAAATAGAGGCTCACATTGAAAGCTACCTCAATGAGGTGGCTATTTTGGAAAGTATAGTACCAGACCCAGAAACGATAGTATAACTGATAAGAAAAGTATAGTTAAAGAATATGTGGTCAATGTCGAGTTCTTAAACTCATATGTTTGCGGTGAGTTCTTAAACTCATAATGTACAGTATGTTGGACGAACTAGGTATAGTTAGGTATGAATGGATTATTGAGGATAATGGGAATAGACAGATTACTAAGCAATTGATCCTTAGTGGAGGCGTAAGAAATAAGTAGTATTAGTATTACTATGTGTGATTATATGTTGTGTATGTGATAGGTATGTTTTTATAAGTTAATATTTTCAACTTTTATATAAATGTGGCAGCGATTCCCGACTATTGAGTCACAAAGGGATAGCGGATGTTTAAAGCAATATGTGCTATGGTATGTCAAGTGTTATGAATATGAGTCTATGTGGGATTAATGAAATAAGTTGGTATAAAGATAGTGGTTAAATATATGAGTACTGGTTAATGCAGAAAACCAAATTTTCAAAATATAATATTTTGAGTACATGATTATTCGAATAGAAAGTTTTGTGTTATATGTTAAACTTATATGATAAGGCTTAGAATGTAAGAGTAATTTATAATCATGCTGCCAAGATGAAAACGAAACCCAAGGACAGAAGAACCTATCAACAAAGCTGGAAGACAACCAGACCCGATACAGAATTTTGCGAATATAGACGATCAAGCTATGCAGAACGGAATACCAGTCGCAGGAAGATCAGCTGGATAATTGAACAATAAACGTCAAAGACTTCAAGGCGTTCGTACTGTCAGGATTTAGAGTATCAACTGACCTGTAGCAATGTTTGTGATAGCTAGGATAATGGAGGGGCAAAAGACAGTTTCGTCACCTATACGATAAAAGAAAAAGAGATAAAGGGCAAGTCTGTGTGTTATAAGTGTGGGCAGAGGGGACATATCTCTCCCAATTGTCCCAATCCAAAATTTTACAGTAGGTGTTTTAAGTGTGAATCAATGGAGTATAAGGTGGAAAACAGTACAAGAAGGAGAAGGGAGGCAAGAAATGCACAAACAAGGAAAGACAGCAGGATATTGGCGACAACGTGACCAACATCAACAAATGAACCAACAGAATCAACCGTAAGCGTCTTCAACATGACCGTTCAAGAAACGGTAGCAGCCGGGGATGCAACTCCAGGTATTATTCGAATAAATTTTATTTTTTTACATATTATTTTCTTATATATAGTAAATTATTTTATAAATTATTTTGAAGGAGGAATTTGAGTTCTCTTAGAAATCAAATTTCCGTTTAATAAGATAGATAAGCCTTATGCGGAATAGTTAATGATCAGTTCGATCAATTTTGATCGAGATCTACTTGTAATGATTATGTATGCTATCTACCCTAGTATGTATAAGTTTTAAAACGGTGATTCCGGGAACGGAATCTTTATAAGGGAGGGTGAATGTAATAACCCGATATTTTCTATATAATTAAATCAGAAATTTTACGTATAATTTTTTTTTTAATTTTAAGGATGAAGATTTGTACAAGATAAAGCTTATGTAATTATTGTAATAAATAAAAATATATTTATTACATGAATGTTTACAAATAATTTTATTTTAGAATTATTAATCATTATAAATTTTATTCTTATAATAATTAATTTTACAGTAAAAATATTTTTATTAATTATTTTCCATGAGAACATGATTATTATATTATTTAAATAATATATGAAAGGATTATAGAATTATTATAATAATTATTTTTATGAATTTATTTCAGATTAATTAAGTTATTTATTTTTGACTTAATTATTAATGTTATATATGACAGTTAAAATCAGATATGGAATCCAAAACCCTAATTTTGGATTTTGATCAAGGAATGAGAATAATAATATTATATTATTATTTGTCAGCGTTATAATTAGGTGTGTTATGTGTGTAAGGTTAATGTGAGGATTAGTTTTGATGGAACAATTTTAATATTACTGATAAACCCTAGTTTGAAGTCAAATGAGACTTTAAAATAGGTCTAGTAGCTATGATATATGATTAATGATATTTATCATAATATTAATTATATTTTTATTTTTCAATGCTATAATTATGTACTGTTTGTGTATATGGACAATAATTGGTCAATTGTGGTGTATAATGTCAAAACCCTAGCATTAATTTATTTTACCCTATTTTGAAATTCAAATGGGAGATTCAAGACTGTGTTGTAACTGTGTTTTGTGAAATATGTCGTGTATTACAGAATTTAAAATAATTAGGTAAAGCCCTAATTATACTTAGAAAACCTAATTAATTAAGAACCCTAATTACTAAATTAGTAAACCTAATTTCTAAATTTAGAAACCCTAATTTGAAACTCAATTATGAGTTCGAAACTGTTAGGTAGCTGTGTTATATAAATAATGATATGTATTGTTGAATGTAATATTAATTAGGAAAACCCTAATTTTTTTTGAAAACCCTAATGTATATTTATAAACCCTAATTTATAAATTAGTAACCCTAATTTGCTAAATTGGTAACCCTAATTATTAATTGCAAGCTAAAAGCTAATTAGTGGACATTAAAATCATAATGTTCATGTATAATGTAATTAAAAAATTAAGCACGATTAAGAAACCCTAATTTTAAAAAAAAATTAGAAACTAATATTATTTTTATTTTTATGCAAACCCTAATTAATAATTTTAAAAACCTAATTACTAATTATAAACCCTAATTATTTAATGATCTAGGTTAATTATGGTTAGTAAATTTAAACACAAATGCTCAAGTAATCGAATTAGAAAACTAATTATATTTAGTAAACTCTAATTTATATTTTTTGGAAACTAAATTGTTATTTATTTTTAAATCCTAATTTTGGAAATCCTAGAATTTTGCTTTTAAAATCTAAAATGGTTCAAACCCTAAACCCTAAGGGTTTGCCATGTTACTAGATTGCCATTAAATTGAAAAATCAAAAGACCAAATTGCCCTTGAGTGCATTTTTGAAGCTAGCAAGTAGGGTTTGACATTAGGTGAAGTTGGTGACCAAATCCAACCACCCCATGTGCTTAAAATCCACAGCAACAAGTCACATATCTAAGCCATGATCATTACAACTTTATATAAATAGATCAAGAGAGAGAGAGAGAAAGCCACATTTTTGCTCATTTTGTGCACAACACTCAACCTAACTCTCTCAAGCCCCACACCTCCGAAATTCTTTTAGTTTTTCAGTCACAAGACCAGCCCCACGAACAACCACACCAAATCAGAAGCTACAATCAAAAATTTTTCAAAGAAGGTATAAACTAACCCTAGAAAATTTGACTTTGATCTGCATGTTAGATGTTAGTTTTTGTATGTTAAACATATTGAATATAGTGCCTAATGATGATCTGGTTTGATAGATGTTGGATCTATAAAATCTATAAGCTCAGATTTGAAGATCTCAAGAATTTGGAAATTTGGAAATTTATGTCTGACAGCCTAATGTCAGACCTCATAGATCTTTGTATGTTATGTATTTTAGTTGTTTACGTGTTTAATCTTGTAGTATGCTATGAGGTCTTTCATCTAGAACTCAAAGCAGAGTCAGATCAGTTATATATTGAAAGTTATTAATGGTCAAAGGTCGTTGACCGACCATGACTTTTCAAATCTGGGTAACCCATAATTTTTCCAGAAGTCTAACAACGTTTTTGTAGGGCTCTGATCTTGATGTTGTTAGTTAGTTATGCTATGTTGTTGTTATGGTTGTGTAGACTAACATGAGTACTATCGATTCATGTCTTGATAATCCTTAAATCCTGTACAGAATCCAAGAACGTTGTGGTCAAAGTAGGCCAGACGAAACTGCAAGATAAAGATTCTGGGTAACCCAGAAATCTTCATAAGCAGTTTCTGACCACTACTTTGACCAGTCCTTCTCGGTTTGATTTGTTGTTGTTATGTTGATACTTTGTGATACGTCTGTAGTATTACATGTGGTCTACAACCTCGAGCTCTGAAATCACTAAAACATCAACAGGAGTTCAAGTTATAGAAGCCCGAATTTGATCAGTTGAACTGTTCTTCATTTCCGGGCAACCCAGAAATGAAGAACAACTCTAACAGTCATTTGGGATTGCCTGAACTTATTTGTTATGTACTGTATGATCATGATTGTTGTTGTATTATGTAGTCTTACACTAGTACTACACGATCTGATGCTTAGTTGGTCCAGAAGCACACTACACACTGAATTATTTATAGTTAAACTTGGTCACTCGTTCATGGACATGATTTTCTAGGTTGCATGAAGAACAGCTCAAGAACACCTATAGCAACAATTTCGTCGCTATAGGGTCCTTTAGCGACAGTTAATTTTTAAAATTAATTATTTTTATTAAATAAATAGAAAAATTAGTTTTTAATTATTAAAAATACAAAATAAATTAATAAAAATTATTTTAAAGTCTAAAAATTTGTTTTTAATTATTTTGAATATATTTCATAAATATTTAATATTTTTAGAATATTAAAAATATTTAATTTATTTAATTATAATATTAAATGAATTTTTTAAAAATGATTTTAATACATGAAAAATCATTTAAAATTTATATTATGGTATAAGAAAATAAATTAAGTTATTTTTGATAACTTTTAATATTTTGTGATGAAATTTTATTAATAAATTAATATTATTGAAATTTAAGTTATTTAATAAATGTATTAAATAAATGATGAAAAATAGAATTAATGATTTAAAAATTATATAAAGGTTATAAAAATATTTTAAGTTATAAAATATAACTTTTGATATTTTGTCAAGAAAAAAAATATTAATATTTTAATATTAATGATAATAGATTTATTTAATACTCATATTAAATAAATTAGTTTAAAAATAATTTTTATATTAGAGAAATCATTTTAAATGAAAATAAAATGTTTAAAGATATTTTAAGTTATAAAATATAACTTTTAATATTTAAAGGATAATTTCATTAATAATTTAATATTAATGATATTAATTTAATATTAATGATATTAAGTTTATTTAATAATTATATTAAATAAATAGTTTAAAAATGGTTTTATATATTTAAAAATCATTTAAAAAGGATATAAATGAATTAAAAATATTTTAATTTATAATTAATGACTTTTAATATTTGGATAAATAGTTCATTAATATTTTAATATTAATAGTAATTATTTAAAAATGATTTTAAATGTTTTAAAAATTATTCAAGGGTAATATTAGTAGTTTAAAAATATTTTGAGTTATTATAAATAACTTTATATTTTGGCAATGGTTTCATTCATAGTTTAATATTAATTAAATATTAATAAAAATAGAATTGTTTAATAGTTAAATCATTTAATTATGATTCCGGTGTTTGAAAATTCATGATAAATTATAATAAATGTTTAAAAATGATTATAAGTCATTTAAAAATAATATGACTGATACTTACAGATGTTGAACTACATGATAGAGTTTTAGACTCGATAATTACCCGATAAAGCCGTCGGTACGCCGACATATTTCAAAAATTGATCCGGACTTAGATATTTTGACTGTATTAATGTTTTTTTGTGATTTAATGACTGTGAATTATGTGTGTGACAATGTGATTAGGTTACGTGCTGACTGCAATAAGCAGTGCTATGTGTTATAGTATGTTGTTCTAATCAGTAAAATGATCTTATTAATGATATATTTCGGTATAAAAGATAAAACTAAGTTGCGTATTGTAAGCAGCAGACGAGGCAAGTATCTTACCTTTGCATTTCTTTTATGCAATGGACATGAGTAACAAGTTTCAAAATTATATTATTATTATTATTATGCTATATTATTAACCCTATTGTGATATATTCTATAAACGATCATTGTTTATCAACATGTTAGTATATGGTAATTCAGATACATATATTCTGTTCGTTAATTTCTATATATGGTTATACAAGTGTCCCCACTTGGATAATCATTTTATTTAATCAAATGTTGATATATATATATATATATATATATATATATATATATATATATATATATATATATATATATATATATACGTCTAAGCTATTTAACCAGCTAGACACAGATTTAGAAATATCGTTGAATATGATAAAACTTATTTGTATCCAATCAAATTATTTTGGTTCGGATTCCAGACTAGTATATATGAACATCCCGATCAAGGGAAAACTTTTATGCGCCCAAGGCAGACAGAGTGAACGATCACATCGTTTTTTCAATGTAGTATTGATCAATACAGGGCCCATGGGATGTACACCCTCGCGCCCGTAAGTTATAACGGTTTGCGGATGAAGTTATGCTAAACCTATTCGAAAATTGAAAACAATGTTCATAGTATGTCAACTAAACCTATATATAGTCATTACGTAGTTTAAAAAATTTGAGATAAAATTGTTATGTTATTATTATCGGTTCAGTTTACTTCATAACTATTAATTCGTTATAGAAGTGAAGTATAAAGAAAACATTTATTCTTTCAGCTAATTATACTTATAATTGTTATTACTTGTTGGGCACTCAAATGCTCACCCTTGCTTAATTTAAATATTTTCAGCTAAGTGTGAAAAGCTAGAAGGTTCGGCCAAGAACAAGTGAAAAGGACAGCAAACAGAATATGTTTAATGGTATTGTAATAGTTAAACTGTATTAAGACAATGATATGTATTATCTATCATGTAAAGAATTATAGTAAAGGTTGCGTACTTGGGATTAGACTCTGATAAATATAAATTAAGTTTGATATACATATTATTGTTATTATTATTAGTATTATTCCGCTCATAGAATTGGTATCATAAAGCACCGAGTTCGGGTTTTAAGTACCAAAATTTGGGGGTGTTACAGCCCATGTCATGGACTTGAACAAAAATACGTCAGATTTGAATAATATTTTTGTTGTTAGTGAATTTCCTGACGTATTTCCTAAAGAACTTCCCGGTCTACCCCCAGAACGTGAGGTTGAATTTTTTATTGACCTTGAATTTGGTATAAAACCCATTTCTAAAACCCCATA
Organism: Panax notoginseng; assembly: GCA_016801055.1. Classification (NCBI taxonomy): domain Eukaryota; kingdom Viridiplantae; phylum Streptophyta; class Magnoliopsida; order Apiales; family Araliaceae; genus Panax; species Panax notoginseng. The sequence continues at coordinate 214,210,485 of CM029017.1, read as the reverse complement.
TCGAATGGCTTCTATTAAACTTCAGGAGTTAAAGGTCCAACTACAGGAGTTGGTACCCGAGCCTCTCACTGGTGACTTCCTTTATGGAATGCACCGAAGCCAGACTCTTCGTAGGGGACACCATATTTGTGCGGTGGTAAACTGATAGGTGCCATTGTGACGTGCTATCCAAGTTTGGGATATGAGTCACAGTTGAGAGCAACCTAAGTCAGTAATCGAAATACATAGCTTTCTAGGCTTAGCTGGTTATTATTGGAGATTCGTGGAAGGATTTTCTCGAATCGCTACTCCATTAACTCAGCTAACTCAAAAAGATACAAAATTCGTATGGAGCGAAGAATGCGAGAAGTGTTTCCAAGAACTCAAGAGGAGACTTATTTCAGAACCTATTCTAACAATACCATCTGGTTCGAATGGATTTGTTATCTATAGCGATGCTTCAGGCAAAGGGTTAGGATGTGTTCTCATGCAACATGTGAAAGTCATAGCCTATGCCTCGCGATAACTCAAAGAATATGAGAGGAATTATCCTACTCATGATCTGGAGTTGGCAGCAGTCGTTTTCGCTTTGAAAATCTGGAGACACTACCTGTGTGGGGAGAAAGTGGAGATTTATATGGATCATAAAAGCCTCAAATATTTCTTCACCCAAAAGGAACTTAACATGCAGGAACGACGTTGGCTACCATCCTAGAAAAGCAAACGTGGTAGCTGACGCATTGAGTAAAAAATCATATGTGGGTACGAGTGCGATATTGTCAACGCAAATGCCCATTTGGTATGACTTGCAAAGGATGGAGATAGAGTTAAATACTCTAGGGACCCACATGATGATGTCAAATATACGAATAAAACTAACTTTAATCGATAAAGTTAAAGCTGTTCTACGGACCTAGAGCTGATGCGTATGAAGAAAAAAGTGCAAGAAGGTGCTATTCCAGAAGCAAGAATCAATGAAGAAGGAATACTTCGAGTCAACTCCAAACTTTGTGTTCCTAACGATTCTGACTTGAAGCATAGAATCATGATGGAGGCACACAACATACCGTTTGCGATCCATCCTGGGAGTACCAAAATGTATCATAATTGTGACGCCCCAAAAATAGGTATACATCACCCATTCTGAGTCACCAAATACATGGTACAGAAACAACTTACAACTTTATTAATACCATTATCGTGTAAAATGCGACAACACACAAACTGTGAGTTAAAATACAAATATTGTCTTCTAGACAATATCCACACTCAAATAAGTCCTTATTACAATTATTGATACACTATTTTACAAAATAGTGATGACTATTATAGCAACTGCCTTGGAACATCACTCCACACCTTGACTACTTCCTGCTATATTCTCGCTTCTTGGGAAGAAAAATGGTACAAAAAGGAAAAAAGGGTGAGCTTAACTAGCCTAGTAAAGAATATTATGACTAAGATAATATAGAACAAATTATCGTTAGTCTTCAATAGAAAAAAAATCTGATAGAATATAATAGACAACAAATTTTAGATCAACAACTGCAGCAGAAATAACAATCCATTAGAAGAGTCAAGTAGAGAATGAATTCTACTATCTTTTAAGATTTAAAAGTCCATCATCAATATTTTATCCCTGTAACAAAAATCAATATACATCTTGAATCCAATATTCATCTTTGCACTACAGGCCAAAGATATTCATTTGTATCACCAGTTGGTCATGTTCATCTTTGCACTACGGGCCAAAGATATTCATCAGTTAATCATTCATCTTAGCACTACAGGCCAAAGATATTCAGTAATATCATCATTTAGGACTGAGAATGATGAAAAATATTTAAAAAAAAAATAAATCAAGTGAGACAAAAGAACAAATATTATGGATTCGTACTTTGATTTATCCATGTTAAAAAACACCCCATAATATACCTTAGTAGAGTAAAATTCAAGAATAAAAATTAAAACATGGATACAATCAAAGCTAGTAATAAAAATAGACATCTGGGACAAAGAAGAGAAAATTTTATTTTTCGGTGAATAATGTCGTATTCATGAATAGTGCCGTATACGTAAATAGTGCCGTATACATGAATAGTAACCCCGATACAAAAAGATAAGAATTTTATAAGAAAAATCACACCAATATTCCGGCATAATGATATTGAAGAACTAATATCATTTATAAAAAATAACATCCCTTACCTCAAAAGGACAGTGCTTCTGACTGGAATACTGGATATAGTGTTGAAGGAAACTTGCACCGTATAGCAACACTCAAAGTATCAAAATACTCACAAAAATACACTCGATAATATAGAGAGAGAAAACCTAAGTACCCTATTTATAGGAAAATACTTAGAACACCAAAGTAAAAAATTTAATAAAATATTAATATAATTAAAAAAATTTCACGCCCACCTTAGACAAACTGATTTCAGCATGTTAACAACACCTGTGGGGCCCACCCAATTGCAAAAAATGTTTTTATTAAAAAAAATATTTAAAACTTTAAAAATTAATTATTTCAGAACTTCAATAATTCATAATAAATAGCCCTTTATCAGGAAAAATCGAATCTTATGTTAATTCCATAGAAAATTCAATTCTCTACAACTTTGTAAATTTAAATTTTTTCAAATTCCAAACAGAAATTGACTGAAATCCACATACGGACGATTTTACAAGCTATAATCAAATTTCAATCAAAAATTAGGCCCACCGACATATTTAACATGTTTTTATCATTTATTACAACAAAAATATTCTTCCTCCTCATTTATTCATATATCACTCATTCATCGTAAAAATATCATCATTATTATATTATTAAAATATAATAATATATTTAAATGAATTATTTTATCAGAAAAAATAAAATATCAATTCCCAACAATTGTCACTTTTCTAAAAATTCCTCCATTTATATCCACATAAATAAATATTTTTCTTATCATATAAATCAATAATTAATTATTCACAAATAATATTACAGAATCACAATACTGACAACCAGGTCGTTCCTAGGAAAGAGGGGACTTTCCAATAAGGATTTCTCCTTACTGGCGTACAATTAGGTGACCAAACCTCTCCTTAGATAGAACTTTCTAGACATTGCCAATAATGTTATCTAATAATATTATTAAAATAATATGAATTATTAATCTGATAATTTAAAATACTGTGCAGTGATAATTATTAAAATAACAATAACATAAAATATCAACATAACAATTATTGAATCAATAAAATAAAATATTGAATAGTAATTACTATAACAATTATTGAGTAATGCCTTCTTATGTAAGAAACAATAATTGGTGTAATACCGTGTGTTACTGTGCAACACCGCGTATTACTGTGTTTTAACCACCGGGTATTTTAACAGTGTTAACGGTAACAACTACGCCATTATTTATAAAAAAACTCATACTTGTTGTTTTCTTCATTCAATCGCTTTCCGTTATGGGGCCCACACAAGGCTGCATCGTCGTATGAATATTCCTCGACAGTAAGAATATTTCATGACCAAACGAATATTCCCCGACAACAATGAATATTTTATAACCACTTGCTTATTTAAAATATTTGCACATTTTATCCATAACTTACCACATTAATCAAATCAACCCTTACTATTTTAAATTAATAAATAGAGGAAATTCAATTTCATTTATAAAAAGTTGGGGTCTTACAACCTCCCCGCCTTATGAAATTTCGTCCTCAAAATTGACGTACGTACCTGGTGTTTCGAAAAGGTAAGGATACCACACTTTCATTTCTGTTTTCAACTTCCAGGTCATTTTCTCAATAGCATGGTTCCTCCACAAAACTTTGACTTGTGGTATGAACTTTGTGCGTAGGACATGCTCCTTCCAATCCAAGATCTTGACAGGTACCTCCTCATACGTTAAGTCTTCGGCTATCTCGTCTGGTTCTAACTCAATAATGTGGTTTGGGTCTTTCACATATTTACGAAGCACATATATGTGAAAAGCATTATGAACACGAGACATGCTTGGAGGTAACACGAGTCTATAGGCCACATTTCCTACTCGGTCAAAATTTTGAAATGGACCAATAAATTGTGGATTGAGCTTTCCTCTCTTCCCAAATCTTGTAACTCTCTTCCATGGAGTAACTCGCAATAATACATGATCCCCAATACTAAATTCCACGTCCTTTCGATGAAGATCCGAATAAATCTTTTGTCGATCCTGTGCCGTTTGTATACGTTGTCGAATCATTTGAATCTTTTCTGTAGTCATACATACCAACTCTGGTCCCAACAATGTTGTTTCATCCACCTCATCCCAACATAATGGAGAGCGACACTTTCATCCATACAATGCTTTGAATGGAGCCACACCTATACTTGCCTGATAACTGTTGTTGTAAGAGAATTCCACCAATGGTAAATACTTATCCCAACTCCCTTTGAAGTCTAGGACACAGAGTCTTAATAGATCTTCAAGAGTTTGAATAGTCCTCTCTGATTGTCCGTCCGTTTGAGGATAGTATACCGAACTGAATCGTAAATCCGTACCCATAGCTTTCTGCAAGCTAACCCAAAATCGTGAAGTGAATCTTGGGTCACGATCCGAAACTATAGATACTGGCATGTCATGCAATCTCACAATCTCATTTACATACATACGAGCAAGACGTTCAAGGGAATAAGTCTCCCGTATCGGCAAGAAATGAGCAGACTTAGTTAATCTATCAACATGAACCCAAATCGCATCTATGCCTTGAGAAACCTTGGGAAGACCCGTAACGAAATCCATGGTAACGTGTTCCCACTTCCATTTTGGAATCTCAAGTGGTTGTAATGGACCCTTCGACACTTGATGCTCCGCCTTTACACATTAACAAGTTAAACACCTCGAGATAAACTTCGCGATCTCTCTCTTCATATTGTTCCACCAAAATGTATGTCGAAGATCACGATACATTTTGGTACTTCCAGGATGGATTGCAAACGGTGTATTATGTGCCTCCATCATGATCTTGTTCTTCAAATCAGAGTCATTAGGAATATAATGTTTGGAATTGACTCGAAGTATTCCTTCTTCATCGATTCTTGCTTCTGGGATAACACCTTCTTGTACTTTTTTCTTCATACGCATCAGCTACGGGTCTGTTGCTTGAGCAACTTTAACTTTATCGATTAAAGTTGGTTCTATACGTATACTTGACATCATCGCATGGGTCCCCAGAGTCTTGAATTCTATATTTATCTTTTGTAAATCACACAAAATGGGCCTTTGTGTTGATAACATCGCACTCGTTCCCGTATATGATCTTCTACTCAATGCGTCAGCTACCACGTTCGCTTTTCTAGGATGGTACTGAATGCTATGGTCGTAATCTTTCAACAGCTCGAGCCAACGTCGTTGTCGCATGTTGAGTTCATTTTGGGTGAAGAAATATTTGAGGCTTTTATGGTCCGAATATATCTCCACTTTCTCCCCATATAGATAGTGTCTCCAAATTTTTAATGTGAAAACGACTGCTGCCAACTCCAGATCATGAATAGGGTAATTCCTATCATATTCTTTGAGTTGTCACGAGGCATAGGCTATGACTTTCCCATGTTACATGAGAACACATCCTAACCCTTGCCTGAAGCATTGCTGTAGATAACAAATCCATCTGAACCAGACGGTATTGTTAGAACAGGTGCCGAAATGAGTCTCCTCTTAAGCTGTTGAAAACTCTTCTCGCATTCCTCGCTCCATACGAATTTTGTATCTTTCTGAGTTAGTTGAGTTAATGGAGTAGCTATTCGAGAAAATCCTTCCACGAATCTCCGATAATAACCAGCTAAACCCAAAAAGCTACGTACTTCGATCACCGACTTCGGTTGCTCCCAACTTTGTATTGCTTCAATCTTCGTCGGGTCAACCGATATTCCATGTTTTGACATCACGTGCCCAAGGAATGCTACTTCATCAAGCCAGAACTCACATTTCTTCAGCTTGGCATATAGCTTGTTTTCACGAAGCCTTTGAAGTACCAGCTTCAAATGGTGCTCATGATCTTCACTGCTTTTAGAATAGATAAGGATGTCATCAATAAAGACAACAACAAACTGATCCAAATATTTCTTGAATACTCGGTTCATCATATCCATGAAAGCCGTAGGAGCATTAGTCAATCCAAAAGACATAACTAGGAATTCATAATGCCTGTATCGAGTTCTGAAGGCAGTCTCCGGAATATCCTCAGTTTTAATATCCAGCTAATGATATCCAGAACGAAGATCGATCTTTGAAAAGAATTGTGCTCCTTGCAACTGGTCAAACAGGTCATCAATACGAGGTAGCGGATACCTATTCTTGATGGTGACATGGTTTAATTCCCAGTAGTCAATATAAAGTCGCATACTCCCGTCTTTCTTCTTTATGAATAAAACAGGAGCACCCCAAGGAGATGTACTAGGACGAATGAAACCGATGTCCAATAACTCCCGTAGTTGGACCTTTAACTCCTGAAGTTCAATAGGAGCCATTCGATATGGGGTTTTAAAAATGGGCTTCGTACCAGGTTCAAGATAAATAAAGAATTCAACTTCACGTTCCGGGAAGTTCTTTAGGAAATACGTCAGGAAATTCACTAACAATAGAAATATTATTCAAATTTGACGTGTTTTTATTCAAGTCCATAACATGGGCTAAGAAAGCTTGACATCTATTTTTCAATAAATGAATGGCTTTATGGCTTGATATGACAGTGATTGATTTAGTGGTTTGGTTTCTTGAATTCGCATAACAGGTTGGTTAGGAATATGAAAACTAACAACCTTATGAAAACAATCAATTTTGGCATGATGAATAGTTAACCAATCAATCCCTAAAATCACATCAAAAGCAAGTATCTTTAAAGAGATAAGATCAACAGGTAATGTGATGGTGCCAACTTGGATCAAACAAGATTTATAAACAGTGGATGTAATGAAAGTTTCTCCTAATAGAGTCTCCACTGATGAGTCAAAGTCTAATTTCTCCGGACTCAAGTTTAAACGTTGAGTACAAGTAGGAGAGATAAATGAATGGGCAGAACCGGTATCTAGTAAGGTATAAACTTTACAAGAATTTATGATTAGCTTACCCCTGATCACCTCGTTTGGGTTCCTCGCGTTTTGGCCAGTCACAAAAAATGCTCTTCCAGGAACCACTGACTTTGCCTGGTCTAGGACAGCCTTTTGAGTCACCATCCCCGCTGGACTTGGTTTCGCTACAGTACAATCTCGAGCGATATGTCCTTCATTTTCATAATTATAACATACCTTGAACTGTTGTGGACAGTTTGGGCTGATGTGTCCCTTTTTTCCACATTTATAGCATACGACCGGTGGTTGTTCTCCTCCCTTAGAAATAGTTGATACTGGTGCTGACGTCTTCACATTGTCATTGTTGAATCTCCTCTTTTTGAAATTTCTACTTGACTCGCCTCTCCTATTATCATGACCACGATTACCACCAGAGTGGTTACCGATTTTGTCTACATTTTTTCCTCCCCATTAGTTATCATTGCTCTGATAACTGCTGTCACCGGTATGACACTGGTTGTGGTCCCTCGGTTGAGCATACTCATTATCTCGCTCTAATAATTAAGCCCTGTTGACAACATCTGAATATAGAAAAAATTTATGAGAAATGAGATATTGACGTATGTCGGGTTTCAAACCTCTCAGAACCATCCGCGTTATACGTTCCTCATTCTCCACCAAATGAGGAGCAAACCTGGATAACTCCGCGAACTTAGCCTCATACTAGGACACCGCCATGTTGTTATATTCCAGTCTAATAAATTCTACCTCCTTCATATGACGGATACTTTTAGGAAAGTACTTGTCATTGAACAGTTTCTGAAACGCTTCCTAAGACATATTGAGTGCGGCTGGCTGGGTACGCTTCACAGATTCCCACCAGTAATCTGCTTCATTATAGAATATAAATGTGGTGAATGGAACCTTCTATTCCTTCGTGCATCCCAAGACATCGAATATCTTGATAATTTGCTTGACCCACATTTTCGCCTTAATCGGGTCCGGCTTTCCCCAGAATTCTAGTGGTCCCAACTCTTTGAACTGCTTGGCTGTGACAAACCGCGCGTTGCTATCATTTCCACCTGTATTTTGTACACGAGTCTCCCTCGTCTGATTTTGCATGAACTGCAAAAAGCTTCTAAACATCTCATCGTTCATTGTCTGCTCAATGGTGTTGTTCATAGGAGGAACATTGTCTTCCTGTTGCACGTTCTCCTGATTAGTGAGTAAAGGTGTCTCTACGGTCTCATTTACTCCACTGTTAACATTCTCGGTTGCCATTCTCAAATATTGCCACAAAAAAAGAGTTGATTAAACAAATTAACATATCACATAATACCCTTATATTCTAACCAACCAACAAATAAGCTTAGGTAGGACACACTAGCGAAGGATTTACTCGTCTCTCCCATCCTAGTTCTATTTCCCGATCTCCGCCAGAGACCATATCCCTAAGCTCTTATACCAATTGTGATGCCCCTAAAATAGGTATACACCACCCATTCTGAGTCGCCAAATACATGGTACAGAAATAACTTACAACTTTATTAATACCATTGTCGTGCAAAATACGACAACACACAAACTGTGAGTTAAAATATAAATATTGTCATCTAGACAATATCCAAACTCAAATAAGTTCTCATTACAATTATGGATACACTATTTTACACAATAGTGAGGACTATTATAACAACTGCCTTGGAACATCACTCCACACCCCGACTACTTTTCGCTATATTCTCGCTTCCTAGGAAGAAAAATGGAACAAAAAGGAAAAAAGGGTGAGCTCAACTAGCCCAGTAAAGAATATTATGACTAAGATAATATAGAACAAATTATCATTAGTCTTCAACAGGGAAAAATCTGATAGAATATATAATAGACAACAAATTTTAGATCAACAACTGCAGTGGAAATATCAATCCATTAGAAGAGTCAAGTAGAGAATCAATTCTACTATCTTTTAAGATTTAAAAGTCCATCATCAATATTTTATCCCTGTTACAAAAAGTAATATACATCTTGAATCAAATATTCATCTTTGCACTACAGGCCAAAGATATTCATTTGTATCACCAGTTGGTCATGTTCATCTAAATACCTGTTCATCTTTGTACTACAGGCCAAAGATATTCATCAGTTAATTATTCATCTTAGCACTACAGGCCGAAGATATTCAATAATATCATCAATTAGGACTGAGAATGATGAAAAATATTTTAAAAAAAACGAATCCAGTGAGACAAAAGAATAAATATTATGGATTCGTACTTCGGTTTATCCATGTTCAAAAACACCCCATAATATACCATAGTAGAGTAAAATTCAAGAATAAAAATTAAAACATGGATACAATCAAAGCTAGTAACAAAAATAGACACCTGGGACAAAGAAGAGAAAATTTTATTTTTCGGTGAATAATGTCGTATTCATGAATAGTGTCGTATACGTAAATAGTGCCGTATACGTGAATAGTAACCCCGACACAAAAAGACAAGAATTTCACAAGAAAAATCTCACCAATATTCCGACATAATGATATTGAAGAACTAATATTATTTATAAAAAATAACATCCCTTACCTCAAAAGGACAGTGCTTCTGACTAGAGAGATTGCAGAGTTTATCTCGAGTTGTTTAACTTGTCAACGTGTAAAGGTGGAGCATCAAGTGCCAAAGGGTCCATTGCAACCACTTGAGATTCCGAAATAGAAGTGGGAACACATTGCCATGGATTTCATTACGGGTTTTCCTAAGGTTTTTCAAGGCATAGATGCGTTTTGGGTTATTGTTGATAGATTAACCAAGTCTGCCCATTTATTGCCGATACGGGAGACTTATTCCTTTGAACGTCTTGCTCGTATGTACGTAAATGAGATTGTGAGATTGCATGGCATGCCAGTATCCATAGTTTCGGATCGTAACCCAAGATTCACTTCACGATTTTGGGTTAGTTTGCAGAAAGCTATGGGCACGGATTTACGATTCAGTTCGGCATACCATCCTCAAACGGACGGGCAATCAAAAAGGACTATTCAAACTCTTGAAGATCTATTAAGACTCTGTGTCCTAGATTTTAAAGGGAGTTGGGATAAATACCTACCATTGGTGGAATTCTCCTACAACAACAGTTATCAGGAAAGTATAGGCGTGTCTCCATTCGAAACATTGTATAGACGAAAGTATCGCTCTTCAGTATGTTGGGATGAGGTGGGAGAAGTAACATTGTTGGGACCAGAGTTGGTACGTATGACTACGGAGAAGATCCCAATGATTCGACAACGTATACAAATGACACATGATGGACAAAAGAGTTATGTGGATCTTCATCGAAAGGACGTGGAATTTAATATTGGGGATCGTGTATTGTTACGTGTTGCTCCATGGAAGTGAGTTACAAGATTTGGGAATAGAAGAAAGCTCAATCAACGATTTGTTGGTCCATTTGAAATTCTTGACCGAATAGGAAATGTGGCCTATAGACTCGCATTACCTCCAAGCATGTCTCGTGTTCATAATGTTTTTCACATATCTGTGTTTTATAAATATGTGAACCCAAACCACATTATTGAGTTAGAACCAAACAAGGTAGATTTAACGTACGAGGAGGTACCTGTCAAGATCTTGGATAGGAAGGAGCATGTTCCACGCACAAAGGTTATATCACAAGTCAAAGTTTTGTGGAGTAACCGTACTATTGAGGAAATGACCTGGGAGTTGGAACTGGAAATTAAAGCGAGGTACCCTCACCTTTTTGAAACACCAAGTACGTAAGTCAATTTCGAGGACGAAATTTTATAAGGAGGGGAGGTTGTAAGACCCCAACTTTTTATAAATAAAAATTGAATTTCCTCTAATTATTATTTTAAATAATAAGGTGTTAATTTGATATAATGCTTTGGTTATGGGTGAAATGTGCAAATTTTACAAAATAAACAAGTGGTTATAAAATATTCATTGTTGTCGAGAAATATTCGTTTGGTCGTAGAATATTCTTGTTGTCGGAGAATATTCGTACGATGGCGCAGCCATTTGTGGGCCCCATAACGGAAAACGGTCGGATGAAGAAAACGATAAGTTTGAGTTTTTATAAATAACGGCGTAATTGTTACCGTTAACACTGTTGGAATACCCGGTGGTTAAAATACAATAATACGCGTAGTTGCACAGTAGTACACGGTATTGCATAGTATTTTTTAATTATTGATTCTTACGTAAGAAGGCACTACTCAATAATTGTTATAGTAATTACTGTTTAATATTCTATTTTATCGATTCAATAATTGTTACGTTGATATTTTATATTATTATTGTTTCAATAATTGTCACTGCACAGTATTTCCCATTATCAGATCAATAATTCATATTATTTGAATAATATTATTAGATAGCATTATTGACAATGTCTAAGGAAGTTCTGTCTAAAAAAGGGGTTTAGTCACCTAATTGCGCGCCAGTAAGGGAAAATTCTTATCGGAAAGCCCTCACTTTCTTGAGAACGATCTGGTTATCATTATTGTGATTATGTAATATTATTTGTGAATAATTAATTATTGAGTTATATGATAAGAAAATATTTATTTTATGTGGATATAAATGAAGGAATTAATGTTGAGGTGTTTTATCAGTATTTTGTCGGAATGGATGTATTAAAAATCATCCGTATGTCGATTTCGGTTATTTTTTATTTGGAATTTGGAAAAACATTCTTCTACAAAGTTGTAGAGAATTAAATTTTTTATGGAATGGACATAAATTTGTATTTGCTGATAAAAGGGCTATTTATTATGAATTATTGAAGTTTCGAAAATAAATATTTTTATTAAAAATATGATGAGCCCCACTTTTGGTTGGTGTAGAAAATGCTAAATTTTGGTGGGCCCCACTAGTGGTGATTAATAATTTGGTCAAGAAGGTGTACGTAGGAAATTTTTAAATAATATTAATATTTTATTAATTTAGTCTGCTTTAGCGTTCTGGCATTTTCCTACAAATAAGGTGCTTAGTTAGAATTGAAAATCACATTAGAATCATAAGTTTTCTCTCTATATAATATCGAGCGTATTTAGATACTTTTAGAGTTGTTATTCAGTGCAAGTTTTCTTCAGTGTTATATCTGATATTTCAGGCAGAAGTACTATTCTTTTGAGGTAAGGGATGCTATTTTCTTCTTAAATAATGTTATTTCGTTCAATATCATTATGTCAAAATATTGGTATGAATTTTATTATGAAATTTTTACCTTTTCATGTCGAGGTTACTATTCACGTATACGACACTATTCACGAATACGGTACTTTTCACGAAGTATGATTTTTCTTGTGAAATTTCTACCTTTTCGTGTTGGGGTTACTATTCACGTATACGACACTATTCACAAATACGACACTATTCACAAAAAAATGAAATCACTGACAGGCGACTACGACACAGGCCAATAACGCTTGGCAGGAGGAAAGATCGGCATACAGATCTCTCCTGTGGTGCTCCTGATAGCATGCTCTCCCAAATAGAGCTCCCTGTGAAGAGAGGAATCCTACGGGTGGATATCACATGCTCGACACCAGTCGGGAACCCATCCTCAAAGCCAACTGTCAACTGGTCCCCAGAATAGGGAACCCAAGTGATGACATCGGCTGTCAATAACTCTAACTGTAGGCGACAATTGGTGAAACCCTCAGCTACAGGAACCTCCGCCAACGTGGAGTGATGTCAGCGCCGTCCCTGTGGGTAGGTGTCTAAACCTAACACGCCAATAGGACGCAGACATGGGAGCCTCTTATAGGCCTAAAACTGCCAACACATGAGCAAACATCTGCTATCAGTCAACACTCTTAACCTGTATATTAGAAATCAAAAGAGAAATACTCACCAGTAGAAATGGGTAAAATCCTAGCCAAGCCTCTGTCAAGCCCTATGAATGCATACGCATTCCCCTAAGGAAATAAGCAAAGGTATATGAGCCCCATCCTTACTCTCTAATACGGTTCACCTCTCGTGTGGTGCTGACCAAAGCGAACGACACCGTGGAAAAGTTATCCACTATAAAACAACCCTAATGGATGACCAAGAACAATCGTCGAAGAATGTAATGAGGACTTATTTGAGTTTGAATATTGTCTAGAAGATAATATTTGTATTTAAACTCACATCATATGTGTTGTCGTATTTTGCACGGCAATTGTAATAATGAAATTATAGTTGTTTTCTGTACCATGTATTTGGCGACTCAGAATGGGTTGTGTGGACCTATTTTGGGGGCGTCACATGTCTCATCTCAACTTCAAAAGCATGTCAAAACTGTCCTCCAAGGATCTAGTAGCAGGTTTACCCATGCTCAACTTTGTCAAAGAAAGGTCATGCAATGCCTGTCAGCTTGGAAAACAGTCTAGAAGCTCATTCAAGAGCAAAATTGTCAACTCAATTGACAAGCTTCTATAGTTACTCCACATGGATCTATTTGGGCCAATTCCAACAACTAGCCTTGGAGGGAAGAGATACTCATTGGTCGTAGTGGATGACTATACCAAATTTACATGGGTGTTCTTTCTAAACTCAAAAGATGAAACAAGCTCCCAACTAATCAAGATGTTCAGGCTGGTGATGAACGAGAAAGGGGAGAAAATCAAGGCTATAAAGAGTGATCATGGTAGAAAATTTGACTTCTCTGAGATGGACCAGTTCTGCACAGACAATGACATAAGTCACAACTTCTCTGCTCCATGAACTCCTCAGCCAAACGGAGTAGCTGAGAGAAAGAACAGAACATTGATTGAGGCTGGAAAGACTCTACTAGCAGTAGCCCTTCTGCCTGAATACTTATGGCCAGAAGCTATCAACACTGTATGCTACCCTCAGAACAGATCTCTCGTACACTCTACGTTAAAGAAGACTCCCTACGAACTATGGAAAGGAAGAAAGCCAAGTGTCAGTTACTTTCATGTATTCAGTTGTGCATGCTATATTCTCAACAATGAAAAACAGTATCTGACTAAGTTTGAACCAAAGTCAAACGAAGAAATCTTTCACGGATATTCCATAGACAGTAAGGCTTATAGAGTGTTCAACAAGAAGAAGCTAAGTGTTGAAATCTCGATTCACATCATTTTCGATGAAACAGACTTGGACAAAACTGTGTCTCAAGACACTACGAACGAGGCAGTCGAGCTCAACACCACGATCGTAGTCCTAGAAAATGAAATCGTTGAGCCAGGAAATGAGATCGTAGAGAGAACTACGCCAGACAACGAACCTCCACATCAAGAAGCAAAGGTTAATCTTGAAGAATTCAGACAAGAAGACATCAGGTCAAATGTTCTAACAGGAAATAGATGGTTATGAGATCACACTCAAGACCTAATCATTGGAGCTCCAAACGCAAAAGTCAAAACAAGATCTGCCACCCAGAATGAGTGTTTCTATCTAAGTTTGCTGTCACAAATGGAACCCAAGAAGATAGAAGATGATATGGAAGACTCAAGTTGGATAGAAGCCATGCAAGAAGAACTAAATCAGTTTGAAAGAAGCAAAGTATGGAGATTAGTTCCAAGACCAAGAAGCCACCCAGTCATTGGCACCAAGTGGGTTTTTAGAAACAAGATGGATGAAGATGGAGTAATAACAAGGAATAAGGCAAGACTAGTAGCCAAAGGTTACTCTCAAGAAGAAGGCATTGACTACGACGAGAACTTCACACCTGTTGCCATGTTGCCAGATTAGAAGCCATCAGGATATTCCTTTCCTTTGCTGCTCACATGAAATTCAAAGTCTTTCAAATGGATGTCAAAAGTACGTTTCTGAATGGTGAACTTCAAGAAGAAGTATATGTGGAGCAACCTCCAGGTTTCATCAATCCAATGCTTTCTAATTATGTCTATAGATTAGACAAGGCCTTATATGGACTTAAACAAACACCTAGAGCATGGTATGAAACACTAACTAACTTTCTTATTGAAAATGGTTTCACTAGAGGTAGAGTAGATACCACACTATTTCTTTGAAAGCACGAAAACAAAGTTCTATTAGTTCAAATATATGTTGATGACATTATCTTTGGCTCTACTGATGAAAAATTGTGTAAGAAATTTGCCAAGCTTATGCAGAGCAAGTTCGAAATGATTATGATGGGTGAGCTGAATTTCTTCCTTAGATTATAAGTAAAGCAGACTGATGAAGGCATCTTCATAAACCAAGCCAAGTACATTAAAGACTTACTTAAAAAGTATGGCATGGAATCAACCTCTCCTATGAAAACACCAATTTCTCCAGCAACTAAGCTTGACAAAGATGAGAAAGGTAAAAGTATTGATATAACTCAATACAGAGGTATGATAGGCTCTCTTCTATATGTAACTGCCAGTAGACCAAACATAATGCTTGCAACATGCATATGTGCTAGATTCCAAACTAATCCTAAGGAATCACACTTAACTGCTGTAAAAAGAATTTTTAGGTATCTCAAAGGAACACCTCACTTGGGACTTTGGTATCCCAAGGAGTCCTCCTTTGAACTAACAGGATATATAAATGCTGATTTTGCAGGCTGCAAGATCGATAGAAAAAGTACCAGTGGTACTTGTCAGTTGTTAGAAAATAGACTTGTGTCCTGGTTTAGCAAGAAACAAAACTCAGTATCTACCTCAACAACAGAAGTTGAATACATTGCTGCTGGCAGCTGCTGTGCTCAAATCTTATGGATGAAAAATCAGCTAACAGACTATAGGTTTGATTTTAAATCTATACCTGTTCATTGTGATAACACTAGTGCCATAGAAATAACGCACAATCCTGTCATGCATTCTAGGAGTAAGCATACAGAAATAAGATACCATTTTATTAGGGATCATGTTCAAAATGGAACTATATCTTTACAATACATCCCTACTAAAAATCAACTTGCTAATGTCTTTACAAAGCCTCTAGATGAATCCAGATTTAATAAATTGATAAGTGAGTTAGGCATGCTAAATCTAAAACTATAAACTTTATACTCTAGTTTATGCTAACCATGCAGATATAAAGGCTATGTTCAAAATCATAGAGGTGATTAAAGAAGGACCACAATCATAGAGCTGCCTCAACATGACAAAGAAGAATCATGTGATAACAACATTCCTAACAAATCCAAGCAATCCCTCTGATAAGCGCCTCAGGGACAAACCTGATCCTTAGTTCATTCTACGAGGTTGGCCCTTCCTAAACTATCTTAACCCAGAAGGAATGCTAAGTCAAAGCTCATCATAAGGACCAAGACAGACAACGATTGTAGAGTAGATTTAGCAGTGAACTCAACATCATAGTGCAACCTCGACGATCGTAGTCCTCCCAAAGAATACACTAGCTCAGGGGGAGCTAAGGGCAGATCAGTATTTTCCCCATCATTTAAAATTACGGAGCCAAGCTGGACTTGACACATGCCCCACTATGCAGATCGAGAGGAGGGAAGTTACAAGTATAGTTTAAAAAGGTCTTTTTAAAAACTCACCTCAGAAGTTTAAAAAGCTCATTCCTCTCTCTCTCTCTCTTTACCAACATAAACTTTAGCCTTCAAAAATGTTCAACCAACCTCAGTTCTAGAAAATCAATGGCGGCTTCAAGTGTTATCTTTGGTTACCAACTCTATTTTGACGAGTTAAAGATAGCTGACCCCTAATTTCATAAAATTCTGTCTCTTCTGAAGAAAGTTGGTCTTAATGAAGCTCTGAGCACCAGCACATAGATCTACCCGAAGCTGGTGAAAGAATTCTACAACAATGGAGCTTTTGAGAATGACGTTATCACCATAAGGGTCAAGGGGGAACAAATTAAACTTAAGGATGAAGATATAAACCTAGCCCTAGGTTTCAAATCAAAGGGACTTGCATCTATGGAGGTCATCAACTTTCATGAAGGTCTGAAGAAGATGCACCACACGAAGTTTCAGAACGTCAAATGATACAAGAAGAAAGAGTTTCCCCAGAAGTATGAGTTTTTGGCTGACATTGTTGGAAAGTGCATATGCTATAAAAGCTTTAGCCACGACTCCGTGAATGAAGTGCAACTAAGGCTCATGACAACAATCTCCTTCAGGATTCAACTCAACTATGGGGCCATACTCATCGATTGGATTGGGAAGTGGGTACTTAGTTCAAAGAAATCAAAGAGCTCTGGAAAGATGCTCTGTGGACAGTTTATAAGCATGATCCTGCAATCAGCATTGGGTGACAAAATTGAGGATAATGAAGGAGAATCCATCAATCCCAACAGAATGATGACCCAGCAGTTGTTTCAAAACTGGAAAAGAAATCCTGTAAAAAATATCATAATGATATCTGAATCCAGTGGAAGGAATGGTGAAGCGAAGGAGTTTGGGCTACCAGGAAATATGTCAGTTGTGAAGGAAACATATGAAGAAGAAGAAATTAATAAAGAGGAACCCATAGCTTTGGTCAAAAAAAGCAAGGGTAAGAGGAAAATGAAGGCTCAAATGACAGAGGAGCCTCAAGGCTCAACCACTGATGCACCCCAAGAGAGTTCAGGCACTGGAACTCTCAAGGAAATGAAAGGGAAAGAGCAGCAGTCTGAGGAGGAAGAAGATATAGCTACTCTCTCTCAGCTACTTAAGAAGGAAAAATACAGCCATAAATCAAAGAAGTCTTCGTTCTCTTCGATCATAGAGTCACTACCGATCGTAGAGTCCAGACTTGTTATCATTTCAGAAGTGGATGTTGTAGCAGTTTCTCAGCCTGATCAAACTATCATAGCTGAAGCTGAAGAGAGTGCTAAGGCTGTGGCTCAGCCTAAGAAAACAAAGAGAAAGCTTATCAAGAAATACATTCTTGTTAATGAAGGAGTCTTAAAGGAGGAAGACAGAAGAATAGCTGTTGAAAAGGAGCTATTTGAAGCTATTAAGGAAAATACATCTTGGGTTGAGGGGGAGCTTCCTAAAGAACTGGAACAGATAGTGGATCAAATTGAGGGGGAGCCCTGCGAAGTCCCTGTGTCAGAGAAGGCTACAGCTGAGGAGGAGCTACAAAGAGATTATCATGAACCTCCTTCAATCCCTCAAGAGATCGTAGATTCAGAAACTGTAGAAATGGAAAGAGTTGAATCTATGGAAGTGCAGATAGTAGAAGAACAAAGAAGTGAAGTGGAGATGATTGATATAGTGGAAATTTTAAATAATGACTGGGAGGAAGAAGAGGATGACGAAGTTGAAATAATTGCAATAGGCTGTGATGGATATAGGAGATATAACTATAATCAGTTATTCTCCTACTTGCCAATGATGCCTTTTCACAGAGTCCAAATCCTCAACTCCTGGGATCATATGTTCTGGACCTTCAAAGCTTATCCAGCAATCTCTGTACTAGCTCATGGATTCCCAGGTAACCTCACTTTTGCCCAAAAACTGATCACTAACGGTTCCTCTTCAGAAAATGGGCGTGAGGTACAAACTATTCCGATCTCTTTCAGGGTTAGTCACTGTCCACCATCAACCTTCAACCAATTCTACGAATTGCCAAGATGGTTGGAAGTGATACTTCATCCACTAAATTAATTTCCAGTTACAGAATTCTAACATTCTGTAACCGATGAACCAAATATGTCTAATTTTGTATTGATTCAGTCTCATACCATCTCTCATTCTACGAATAATGATCCCACTCCAATCGTAGAGTCACCTCCTCCTAAAACTCAACCTCACACACCTGCCCCTCCATCAGATATTCCTTCCTCATCAACCAATAATTATTTTGATCTTGATCTTGCTCTCTACAATCTGCAAGATCAATATACTAGAGCCTCTCGTGCAAATACTCAGCAACTCCTTGAGCTTATCTCAGATCTTCCTACCAAAATGGAGATGTCTAATGCATCCCAGAAGGTGACCAAAGATATTCAAGAAGATCTTGAATTTCACTCTGACCTCGTTCATATGAGGCTAACTCATTTGATCTATAAGACCCCAATTATAAATAAAATTGAATTTTCTCTAATTATTATTTTGAATAATAGGGTGTTAATTTGATATAATGCTTTGGTTATGGGTGAAATGTGTAAATTTTATAAAATAAGCAAGTGGTTATAAAGTATTCATTGTTGTCGGGGAATATTCGTTTGGTCGTGGAATATACTTGCTGTCGGGGAATATTCGTACGACGGCGCAGCCATTTGTGGGCCCCATAACGAAAAAAGGTTGGATGAAGAAAATGACAAGTTTGAGTTTTTATAAATAACGGCGTAATTGTTACCGTTAACACTGTTGGAATACCCGTTGGTTAAAATACAGTAATACGCGTGGTTGCACAGTAGCACACGGTATTGCACAATATTGTAGAATTATTGATCCTTACGTAAGAAGGTAGTACTCAATAATTGTTACAGTAATTACTGTTCAATATTTTATTTTATTGATTCAATAATTGCTACGTTGATATTTTATATTATTGTTGTTTCAATAATTGTCACTGCACAATATTTTCCATTATCAAATCAATAATTCATATTATTTGAATAATATTATTAGATAGCATTATTGGTAATGTCTAAGGAAGTTCTGTCTAAGGTTTGGTCACCTAATTGCTCGCCAATAAGGAGAAATCCTTATCGAAAAGCCCCCTCTTTCCTAGGAACGACCTGGTTGTCATAATTGTGATTCTGTAATATTATTTGTGAATAATTAATTATTGATTTATATGATAAGAAAATATTTATTTTATGTGAATATAAATGATGGATATATTTATGATTGTGGATATAAATGAAGGATCTAATTTTGAAGTATTTTATCAGTATTTTGTCGGAATTGAGATATTAAAAATCGTCCGTATGTGAATTTCGGATATTTTCTATTTAAAATTTGGAAAAATAGTCTTCTACAAATTTGTAGAGAATTAAATTTCCTATGGAAAGGACATGATATTTGAATTTTTCTGATAAAAGAGCTATTTATTATGAATTATTGAAGTTTCGAAAATTAAATATTTTTATTAAAATTATGGGTGGGACCCACTTTTATTAAAAACATGTGGGCTGCAAATTTTCTTCCAAGATGGTATGCTGATGGCTTTCTAAAAAGGTGGGTGTAGAAAGAAGGAAATAAAATAATATTATTTTATTATTTAGTCTCCTTTGGCGTTCTTGTATTTTTCTTAAATAGGGTGCTTAGTTAGAATTGAAAATCACACCAGAAATAAGTTTTCTCTCTCTATATATTATCGAACGTATTTTGTGAGTATTTAGATACTTTGAGAGTTGTTATTCAGTGTAAGTTTTCTTCGACTTTACATCCGATATTCCGATCAAAAATACTGTTATTTTAAGGTAAGGGATGTTATTTTCTTCGTAAATGATATTATTTTCTTCAATATCATTATGCTGAAATATTGATATGAATTTTATTGTGAAATTTTTACCCTTTTGTGTTGAGGTTACTATTCACGCATACGACACTATTCACAAATACGACACTATTCACCAAAAAATAAAATTTTCTTTTCTTTGTCCCAGATGTCTATTATGGTTACTATCTTTGATTGTATCCATATTTTGATCTTTATTCTTATTATTATAAGGTGTTTTTGAACATGGATTATCTAAAGTACGAATCCCTAATCTTTGTCATTTTATCTCACTAGATTTGTTTTCTTAAAATATTTTTCATCATCCTAAGTCCTAAATGATGATATAACTGTATATCTTTGGCCTGTAGTGCAAAGATGAATGATTACCTGATGAATTTGGCCCGTAGTACAAAGATGGACATGTATTGAGATGAACATGACCTACTGGTGATACAAATAAATATCTTTGGCTTGTAGTGCAAAGATGAATATTTGATTCAAAATATATATTGATTGATGTTATAGGGATAAACTATTGATGATGGACTTTTAAATCTTAGAAGATAGTAGAATTCATTCTCTACTTGACTCTTCTAATGGATTGTTGTTTCCGCTGTAATTATTGATCTAAAACTTGTTGTCTATTATATTTTATCAGATTTTTTCCTGTTGAAGACTAATGATAATTTGTTGTATATTATCTTAGTCATAATATTCTTTACTGGGCTAGTTGAGCTCACCCTTTTTCCTTTTTGTTCCATTTTTCTTCTCAGGAGGTGAGAACATAGCAGGAAATAGTCGGGATATAGAGTGATGGTTCTAGAAAGTTGTTTTAGCAGTCCTCACTATTTTTGTAAAATAGTGTATCAATAATTGTAATGAGGACTCCTTTTGAGTTAGAATACTGTCTACTAGACAATATTTGTATATAAACTCACAGTGTATGTGTTGTCGTATTTTGCACGACAATTGTATTAATAAAGTTGTATTTGTTTCTGTAATATATATTTGGCGACTCAGAATAGGTGATGTATACCTATTTTGGGGGCGTCACAGTTGGTATCAGAGCTTAAAGATATGGTCTCTGGCGGAGATCGGAGAATAGAACTAGGAGGGGAGAGATGAGTAAATTATTCGCTAGTGTGTCCTACCTAAGCTTATTTGTTGGTTGGTCATAATATAGGGATATTATGTGATATGTTAATTTATTTAATTAACCCTTGTTTTGTGGCAATATTTGAGAATGGCAGCCGAGAACGTTAATAATGGAGTAAATGAGACCGTGGAGACACCTTTAATCACCACCCAGAGGAACGTGCAACAGGAAGGCAATAGTCCTCTTGTAAAGAACACTACCGAACAAACGATGAATGATGGAATGTTTAGAAGCTTTTTGTAGTTCATTCAAAATCAGACGAGGGAGACTCGTGTACAAAATATGGGTGGAAATGATAACAATGCACGGTTTGTCATAGCCAAGCAGTTCAAAGAGTTGGGACCACCAGAATTTGCAGGAAAGCCGGATCTAATCAAGGTGGAGACGTGGGTTAAACAAATTACCAAGATATTTGATTTCTTGGGATACCCGGAGGAACAGAAGGTTCTATTCGCCATATTTATGCTTCGTGGTGAGGCAGATTACTGGTGGAAATCTTTGAAGCGTACCCAGCCTGCCGCACTCAACATGACTGTGTCTCAGTACGAGGCAAAGTTCACAGACTTATCCAGGTTTACACCTCATTTGGTGGAGAACGAGGAACATATGACAAGGATGATTCTGAAAGGTCTAAAACCCGAGATTCGGCAATATCTTATCTGTCATAAATTTTCTTTATATTCAAATGTTGTAAACATGGTTCAATTATTAGAGCGAGATAATGAGTATGTTCAACCAAGGGACCACAACCAGGGTCATACCGGTGGCAGCAGTCATCGGAGCAATGACAACCAGCGGGGAGGAAAATATTCGGACAAAAGCAGTAACCACTCTGATGGTAATCGTGGCCATAAAAATAGAAGAAGTGAGTCGGGAGGAGATTTCAAGAAGAGAAGGTACAATAATAATAACGTGAAGACGTTAGGACAAACATCAACTGTTTCTAGGGGAGGAGAACGAGCACCGGTCGTTTGTTACAAATGCGAAAATGTGGGACATATCAACCCAAACTGCCCACAACAATCCAAGGTGTGTTATAACTGTGGAAAGGAAGGTAATATAGCTAGAGATTATCTTGTAGTGAAACCAAGTCCAGCGGGAATGGTGACTCCGAAGGCTGTTCCGGAAAAGTCAAAGTCAGCGGTTCCTGATAGAGCCTTTGTCGTGACTGGTCAAAACATGAGGAACCCGAACGAGGTGATCACGGGTAAGCTAATCATAAAATCTTACGAAGTTTATACCTTATTAGATAGTGGTTCTACCCATTCTTTTATCTCTCCTGCTTGTGCTCAACGTTTGAACTTGACTCCGGAGAAACTAGACTTTGACTTATCTGTTGAGACTCCGTTAGGAAAAACTTTCATTGCATCTACTGTTTATAAATCTTTCTTGATCCAAGTTGGTACCATCACATTAGCTGTCGATCTTATTTCTTTGAAAATACTTGCATTTGATGTGATTTTAGGGATTGATTGGTTAACTATTCATCATGCCAAATTGATTGTTTTCGTAAGGTTGTTAGTATTCATATTCCTAACCAACCTGTTAAGCTAATTCAAGCAACCAAACCACTAAAGTCAATCATTGTCATATCAAGCCATAAAGCTACTCGTTTATTAAAAAATGGATGTCAAGCTTTCTTAGCCCATGTCACAGACTTGAACAAAAACACGTCAGATTTGAATAATATTTCTATTGTTAGTGAATTTCCTGAAGAACTTCCCGGTCTACCCCCAGAAGGTGAAGTTGAATTCTTTTTTGACCTTGAACCTGGTACAAAGCCCATTTCTAAAACCCCATATCGAATGGCTCCAATTAAACTTTAGAAGTTAAAGGTCCAATTACAGGAGTTGTTAGACATCGGTTTCATTCGTCTTAGTACATCTCCTTGGGGTGCTCCTGTTTTATTCGTAAAGAAGAAAGATGGTAGTATGTGACTTTGTATTGACTGTCGGGAATTGAACCATGTCACCATCAAGAATACGTATCCGCTACCTCACATTGATGATCTGTTTGACCAGTTACAAGGAGCACAATTCTTTTCAAAGATCGATCTTCGTTCTGGATATCATCAGCTAAAGATTAAAACAGAGGATATTCTGAAGACTGCCTTCAGAACTCGGTACGGGCATTATGAATTCTTAGCCATGTCTTTTGGATTGACTAATGCTCCTGCCGCTTTCATGGATATGATGAACCGTGTGTTCAAAGAATATTTGGATCAGTTCGTTGTTGTCTTTATTGATGACATCCTCATCTATTCTAAAAGTCGTGAAGATCATGAGCACCATTTGAAGCTGGTACTACAAAGGCTTCGCGATAACAAGCTATATGTCAAGCTGAAGAAATACGAGTTCTGGCTTGAGTATTTGTTGACCCGACGAAGATTAAAGCAATACAAAGTTGGGAGCAACCGAAGTCGGTGACCAAAGTACGTAGCTTTCTGGGGTTAACTGGTTATTATCAGAGATTCGTGAAAGAATTTTCTATAATTACTACTCCATTAACTCAGCTGACTCGGAAAGATACAAAATTCGTATGGAGCGAGGAATGCGAGAAGAGTTTGCAAGAGCTCAAGAGGAGACTCATTTCGGCACCTGTTCTGACAATACCATCTGGTTCGAATGGATTTTTTATCTACAACGATGCATCAGGCAAAGGGTTAGGATGTGTTCTCATGCAACATGAAAAAGTCATAGCCTATGCCTCGCGACAACTAAAAGAATATGAGAGGAATTATCCTACTCATGATCTAGAGTTGGCAGCAGTTATTTTCGCATTGAACATTTGGAGACAATAACTGTATGGGGGAGAAATTGTAGATCTATACGGATCATAAAAGTCTCAAATATTTTTTCACCCAAAAGGAACTCAGCATGCGGCAACGACATTGGCTTGAGCTATTGAAAGACTACGACTACCATCCTGGAAAAGCGAACGTAGTAGCTGACGCATTGAGTAAAAGATCATATGTGGGTACGAGTGCGATTTTGTCAACGCAAAGGCCCATTTTGTATGACTTGCAAAGGATGGAGATAGAATTAAAGACTCTAGGGACCCAAGTGATGATATCAAATATACGAGTAGAACCGACTTTAGTCGATAAAGTTAAAGCTGCTCAAGCTACGGACTTGGAGCTGATGCGTATGAAGAAGAAAGTGCAAGAAGGTGCTATTCTAAAAGCAAGAATCGATAAAGAAGGAATACTTCGAGTCAACTCCAAACTTTGTGTTCCTAACGATTCTGGCTTGAAACATAGAATCATGATGGAGGCACACAACACCCCGTTTGCAATCCATCCTGGGAGTACCAAAATGTATCATGATCTTTGACATACATTTTGGTGGAGCAATATGAAGAGAGATATCGCGGAGTTTATCTCGAGGTGTTTAACTTGTCAACGAGTAAAGGCGGAACATCAAGTGCCAAAGGGTCCATTGCAACCACTTAAGATTCCTAAATGGAAGTAGGAACACATTACCATGGGTTTCATTACGGGTCTCCCAAAGTTTCTGAAGGCATAGATGCGATTTGGGTTATTATTGATAGATTAACCAAGTCTGCTCATTTCTTGCCTATACGGGAGACTTATTTCCTTGAACGTCTTGCTCGTATGAACGTGAATGAGATTGTGAGATTGCATGGCGTGTCAGTATCCATAGTTTCGGATCGTGACCCAAGATTTACTTCACGATTTTGGATTAGCTTGCAGAAAGCTATGGACACGAATTTACGATTCAGTTCAGCATACCATCCTCGAACGGACGGGCAATCAGAAAGGGCTATTCAAACTCTTGAAGATCTATTAAGACTCTGTGTCCTAGATTTCAAAGGGAGTTGGGATAAGTACCTACCATTGGTGGAATTCTCCTACAATAACAGTTATCAGACAAGTATAGATGTGGCTCCATTTGAAGTATTATATGGACGAAAGTGTCACTCTCCAGTATGTTGGGATGAGGTGGGAGAAGCAACATTGTTGGGACCAGAATTGTTACGCATAACTACAAAAAAGATCCAAATGATCTGACAACGTATACAAATGGCATACGATCGATAAAAGAGATCTTCATCGAAAGGACATGAAATTTAATATTGGGGATCATGTATTGTTACGTATTGCTCCATGGAAGGGAGTAACAACATTTGGGAAAAGGGGAAAGATCAATCCAAGATTTGTTGGTCCATTTAAAATTCTTGACCGAATAGGAAATGTGGCCTATAGACTCGCATTACCTCCAAGCATGTCTCATTTTCATAATATTTTTCACATATCTATGCTTCGTAAATATGTGAAAGACCTGAACCACATTATTAAGTTAGAACCAGACGAAATAGACGAAGATTTAACGTACGAGGAGGTACCTGTTAAGATCTTGGATAGGAAAGAGCATGTCCTACGCACCAAGTTTATACCACAAGTTAAGGTTTTGTGGAGGAACCATGTTATTGAATAAATGACCTGGGAGTTTGAATCGGAAATGAAAGCGAGGTACCCTCACCTTTTCGAATCACCAAGTATGTACGTCAATTTTGAGGACGAAATTTTATAAAGAAGGGAGGTTGTAAGACCGCAACTTATTATAAATAAAATTGAATTTTCTCTAATTATTATTTTGAATAATAGGGTGTTAATTTGATATAATGCTTTGGTTATGGGTGAAATGTGCAAATTTTACAAAATAAGCAAATTGTTATAAAGTATTCATTGTTGTCGGGGAATATTCGTTTGGTCGTGGAATATTCTTGCTGTCGGAGAATATCCGTACGACGGCGCAGCCATTTATGGGCCCCATAACGAAAAACGGTTGGATTAAGAAAACGACAAGTTTGAGTATTTACAAATAACAGCGTAATCGTTACCGTTAACACTGTTGGAATACCCGGTGGTTAAAATACAGTAATACGCGTGGTTGCACAGTAGCACATGGTATTGCATAGTATTATTGAATTATTGATCCTTACGTAAGAAGACACTACTCAATAATTGTTACAGTAATTACTGTTCAATATTTTATTTTATTGGTTCAATAATTGCTACGATGATATTTTATATTATTGTTGTTTCAATAATTGTCACTGCATAGTATTTTCCATTATCTGATCAATAATTCATATTATTTGAATAATATTATTAGATAGCATTATTGGTAATGTCTAAGAAAGTTATGTCTAAGGAGATGTTTGGTCACCTAATTGCGCGCCAATAATGAGAAATCCTTATCGGAATGCCCCCTCTTTCCTAGGAACGACCTGGTTGTCATAATTGTGATTCTGTAATATTATTTGTGAATAATTAATTATTGATTTATATGATAAGGAAATATTTATTTTATGTGGATATAAATAATGGATATATTTATTTTTGTGGATATAAATGAAGGATTTAATTTTGAGGTGTTTTATCAATATTTTGTCGGAATAGAAGTATAAAAAATCGTCCGTATGTGAATTTTAGGCATTTTCTGTTTAAAATTTGGAAACATTTTCTTCTACAAAGTTGTAGAGAATTAAATTTCCTATGGAAATATGATATTTGAATTTTTCTAATAAAAGAGCTATTTATTATGAATTATTGAAGTTTCAGAAATTAAATATTTTTATTAAAATTATGGGTGGGACCCACTTTTATTTAAAACATGTGGGCTGCAAATTTTCTTCCAAGATGGCATGCTGATGACTTTCTAAAAAGGTGGGCGTAGAAAGAAGGAAATAAAATAATATTATTTTATTATTTAGTCTCCTTTGGCGTTCTAGAATTTTTCTATAAATAGGGTGCTTATTTCGAACTGAAAATCACACCAGAAACAAGTTTTATCTCTCTATATATTATCGAGCGTATTTCGTGAGTATTTAGATATTTTGAGAGTTGTTATTCAGTGCAAGTTTCCTTCGGCTTTACATCCGATATTCCGATCAGAAATACTGTTATTTTGAGGTAAGGGATGCTATTTTCTTCGTAAATGATATTATTTTCTTCAATATCATTATGCTGAAATATTGATATGAATTTTATTGTGAAATTTCTACCTTTTTGTGTTGAGGTTACTATTCACAAATACGACATTATTCATCGAAAAATAAAATTTTCTCTTCTTTGTCCCAGATGTCTATTATGGTTACTATCTTTGATTGTATCCATGTTTTGATCTTCATTTTTGAATTTTGCTCCACAATTGATTATTATAAGGTGTTTTTGAACTTGTATTATCTAAAGTACGAATTCCTAATCTTTGTCATTTTATCTCACTGGATTCGTTTCCTTAAAATATTTTTCATCATCCTTAGTCCTAAATGATGATACAACTGTATATCTTTGGCCTGTAGTGCAAAGATTAATGATTACCTGATGAATATCTTTGGCCCGTAGTGCAAAGATGAACAGGTATTGAGATGAACATGACCAACTGGGGATACAAATGAATATCTTTGACCTATAGTGCAAAGATGAATATTTGATTCAAGATGTATATTGATTGATGTTACAGGGATAAAATATTGATGATAAACTTTTAAATCTTAGAAGATAGTAGAATTCATTCTCTACTTGACTCTTCTAATGGATTGCTGTTTCCACTGCAATTATTGATCTAAAACTTATTGTCTATTATATTTTATCAGATTTTTCCCTATTGAAGACTAATGATAATTTGTTGTATATTATCTTAGTCATAATATTCTTTACTGGGCTAGTTGAGCTCACCATTTTTTCTTTTTGTTCTATTTTTCTTCTCAGGAGGTGAGAACATAGCAAAAACTAGCCGGGGTATGGAGTGATGGTTATATAAAGTTATTTTAGCAGTCCTCACTATTTTTGTAAAATAGTGTATCAATAATTTTAATGAGGACTCCTTTTGAGTTTGAATACTGTCTACTAGACAATATTTGTATTTAAACTCACAGTGTATGTGTTGTCGTATTTTGCACGATAATTGTATTAATGAAGTTGTATTTATTTCTGTACTATGTATTTGGCGACTCAGATTAGGTGATGTATACCTATTTTGGGGGCGTCACATGATCTATGCTGCCAACATCCTCCCCGACAATCTGAGTACTGAGCTTACAAAGAAGCTTAGAGAGATTGTAAGATCCCAACTTTTTATGAATGAAATTGAATTTTCTCTATTTATTATTTTGAAATAGTAAGGGTTGATTTGATTAATGTGGTAAGTTATGGGTAAAATGTGCAAATATTTTAAATAAGCAAGTGGTTATAAAATATTCATTGTTGTCGGAGAATATTCGTTTGGTCGTGGAATATTCTTACTGTCGGGGAATATTTGTATGACGGCCCAGTCTTGTGTGGGCCCCATAACGGAAAGTGATTGGATGAAAAAAATGACAAGTATGAGTTTTTTATAAATAACATCGTAGTTGTTATCGTTAACACTGTTGGAATACCCGGTGGTTAAAACACAGTAATATGCGTTGTTGCACAGTAGCACACGGTATTACACCAATTATTGATTCTTACGTAAGAAGGCACTACTCAATAATTGTTACAGTAATTATTGTTCAATATTTTATTTTATTGATTCAATAATTGCTACGTTGATATTTTATGTTATTGTTGCTTCAATAATTATCACCGCAGAGTATTTCAAATTATCAGATCAATAATTCATATTATTTTAATAATATTATTAGATAACATTATTGGTAATGTCTAAAAAGTTCTGTCTAAGGAGATGTTTGGTCACCTAATTGCGACCCAGTAAGGAGAAATCCTTATTGGAAAGCCCCCTCTTTCCTAGGAACGGCCTGGTTGTCAGTATTATGATTCTGTAATATTATTTGTGAATAAATAATTATTGATTTATATGATAAGGAAAATATTTATTTATGTTGATATAAATGGAAGAATTTTTAGAAAAGTGACAATTTTTGGAAATTGATATTTTATTTTTTCTGAAAAAATAATTTATTTAAATATATTATTATATTTTAATAATATAATAATGATGATATTTTTACGATAAATATGTGATATATGAATAAATGAGGAGGAAGAGTATTTTTGTTATAATAAATGATAAAAACATGTTAAACATGTCGGTGGGCCCAATTTTTGACTGAAATTTGATTATAGCCTGTAAAATCGTCCGTATGTGGATTTCAGTCAATTTCTGTTTGGAATTTGGAAAAACTTAAACTTACAAAGTTGTAGAGAATTGAATTTCCTATGGAATGGACATAAGATTTGAATTTTTCTGATAAAAGGGCTATTTATTATGAATTATTGAAGTTCCGGAATAACTGATTTTTCAAGTTTTAAATATTTTTTTAATAAAAACGTTTTTTGCAATTGGGTGGGCCCAACATGTGTTGTAAACATGCTGAAATCAGTTTGTATAAGGTGGGTGTGAAATTTTTTTAATTATATTAATATTTTATTAAATTTTCTACTTTGGTGTTCTAAGCATTTTTCTATAAATAGGATGCTTAGGTTAGAATTGAAAATCACACCAGAATCTGAAGTTTTTTATCTCTATATTATCGAGCTTATTTTTGTGAGTATTTTGATACTTTCAGTGTTGCTATACGGTGCAAGTTTCCTTCAGCACTATATCCAGTATTCCAGTCAGAAGCACTGTGCTTTTGAGGTAAGGGATGTTATTTTTTTTATAAATGATATTAGTTCTTCAATATCATTATGCTAGAATATTGGTGAGATTTTTCTTGTGAAATTCTTGTCTTTTTGTGTCGGGATTACTATTCACATATACGGCATTATTAAGGTATACGGCACTATTCATGAATACGACACTATTCACCGAAAAATAAAATTTATTGTATCCATGTTTTGATCTTTATTCTTGAATTTTACTCCACTATGGTATATTATGGGGTGTTTTTGAACATGGATAAACCGAGTGATGTTCCAAGATAGTTGTTATAATAGTCCTCACTATTTTATAAAATAGTGTATCAATAATTGTAATGAGGACTTATTTGAGTGTGAATATTGTCTAGAAGATAATATTTGTATTTTAACTCACAGTTTGTGTGTTGTCGTATTTTACACGACAATGGTATTAATAAAGTTGTAAGTTATTTCTATACCATATATTTGGTGACTCAGAATGGGTGATGTATACCTATTTTGGGGGCGTCACAGAGATCATCAAGGAAATGATCCAGAGTATCAATGAAAGGGATCAAATTCTCTTTCAGGCTGCCAAGAAGCACAAGGAAGCAATTCTCCTTCTGCAGAAGACTCAAGAATCTCAAAATACTCTTATGATGGAAAGTCTCACAAGTCTACGAACCTCAATAAAAGAATTCCAACCATTTTCCATGGGTCAAATGCAACAAACAGAAACTTTCTTGGCCATTTTACAAAAGAAGGAATCTCGAACTGATTCTCTGGTCCAAGAAAATCGTGAAGACATTGCTCAATCCAGGAATCAGCTCCACAAGCTCGTCCAAGGCATGAATCGACTGTCTGAAGACATTCGAACCCTTGATGCTAACATAAAGGGGGAGAATAAAGGGGAAGGAAAGAAAGGCAAGGGCAGAGGCAAACTCATTGCTCAATCTTTAAGGAGCCCTCCCTCAAGACAACCTCGCCATCAGACTCCAAGATATACTCATGCTTATTCTCTAGAGATTTTAGCTGCTCACTGAAACATTAAGTCATATTTACTTTCTAGCAACTACATCTAGAAATTGATGATCATGATACAAATCTCCTTGGTTATGTCAACATCAAATAGGGGGAGATTGTTGGAAAATTGCATATTTAAATTTGATGTTGAAAGTAAATATTCATGTTTAGATGTAAAGTCCTTCAAGAAATACATGTATAAGGACTTAGTGGTAGATCAAACTTGTTAGGTTGATCTGAGTTTTAATGTTTATCATTCTATAAATAAATGTATAGAAGAAAGGATCAAAGCTGTTAGGTTAATCAATATCTTGAATTGTAATAGATAGGCTTCAACAGAATCATAGTCTATCAAGCTGATCAAAAGATTACAGAAGCCAAGGCAGAATCGTAGAGCATCGTAAATCGCAGTGTGTCTATTTTTGAGGACCTCTCCCGAAATCGTAGAATGGTCCAAACGCCTGCCGAGCCAACTCAAAGATCGTAGTGTGTTCTTGGAAGCGTTGAGTCTGAAAATCAAGCAAGTAAAGATAGTAGTCTACCAGTGCTTAAGAAAAATCGTAGTGTTCTCTTCTATCAGTACCGGATCAAGCACTAATGTGGAAAGACAGCACGATCATGATCATAGAACATCATCTGTCTGTAACAGAAGCATCGAGCCTTGTCCATTTGTTTAAGAATAAATCACAACAAATGTGGAATGGATTATAAACGTTGAAATCATCGGGAGTCCCAATGACACAATAGTCATCCTTAGTATATAACAAAGAGACGTATTGAAAAAGTTAAGAAAAGTACTATGGGTCAGCTAAAAACACCTTTTCAGGTGTTTGGTGAGATAGCAGTCTGCTGTGTCAGTGGGGTCAGACGGCTAAGCAGAAGATTAGCAGAAAGTCACCATCAGTGCTCAAAAATGTCAAATACAATTAATGCTTCAACGGATATCTTCCAACGGATGCATTTCAAAGGCACCTTATATACTAAACAGAAACAGATGCAAGATTTATACAAGTACACAACGAAACGCTGAAGAACACTCAATGCTCAACTCTACAATCTGAAAAAGAAACTTGCTCAGCTACTCAATTTTTTCGAACACAAGCTTAACGGCAACTGAGTAGCACCATTCAAGAACAAAACTATCTTTAAATGAAGTAAGAAGTGTCAAGTCTGTTGGACTTGAAGAGTTCTAAGTGAACTAAGAAGTTCCAAGACTGCTGGTCTTGAAGGAATCAAAGTGATTCAAAGATTGTAAAAATATCCTTAGAGGATTTTCTACTCAAGGAGTAGAAGAGTGGACTAAGAGTCTTGAGTGCTCTGAACCACTTAAAAACACTGCGTCTCTTATATTCTTGATATACCTGCTATATATGTCATAACTGCTTATCACCTATTAAATCGTTTTATCTTAAAGGGAAACAAACAAATCTCAAATTCCGTTGTGATTAAATCATTAACAAATCTGACAAGTATTTTACAAAAGAAATTTTAAAATATCTATTCAATCCCCCCTTCTAGATAATTATTGTGCCTCTGAGAACTAACATTTCTGATTATTGATTCTTACACAAGAAGTCACTCAGTTTTATTCAATAATTACCACAGTAATTGTTGCATAGTATCTCATATTATTGATTCAATTATTGTCACAGTATCATCTACATAATATTTTATATTATTAAAATCAATAATTAACACGACATAATTATTTATATTATTAGTTAGCATTATTGGCAATGTCTAAAAAATTATGTCGAGGAAAGGGTTTAGGTTATATAATTGCGCGCCAATAAGGATAAATCCTTATCGAAAGCCCCCTCTTTTCTGGGAATGATCTGGTAGTTAATATTGTAAGCTTATAATATAATCTATGAATAATTATTATGTGATGAATATTGTAAGACCCCAACTTATTATAAATAAAATCGAATTTTCTCTAATTATTATCTTGAATAATAAGGTGTTAATTTGATATAATGCTTTAGTTATGGGTGAAATGTGCGAAATTTTCAAAATAAGCAAGTGGTTATAAAATATTCATTGTTGTCGGGGAATATTCGTTTAGTCGTGAAATATTCTTGCTATCGGGAAATATTCATACGACGGCGCAGCCATTTATGGGCCCCATAACAGAAAATGGTCGGATGAAGAAAACGACAAGTTTGAGTTTTTATAAATAACGACGTAATTGTTACCGTTAATACTATTGGAATACCCGGTGGTTAAAATACAGTAATACGCGTGGTTGCACAGTAGCATACGGTATTGCACAGTATTGATGAATTATTGATCCTTACGTAAGAAGGCACTACTCAATAATTGTTACAGTAATTACTGTTTAATATTTTATTTTATTGATTCAATAATTGATGCGTTGATATTTTATATTATTGTTGTTTCAATAATTGTCACTACACGTATCTCCATTATCAGATCAATAATTTATATTATTTTAATAATATTATTAGATAACATTATTGATAATGTCTAAAGAAGTTTTATCTAAGGAGAGGTTTGGTCACCTAATTGCGTGCCAGTAAGGAAAATTTTTTATCGAAAAGCCCCCTCTTTCCTGGGAACGACCTGGTTATTATAATTGTGATTCTGTAATATTATTTGTAAATAATTAATTATTAATTTATATGATAAGAAAATATTTACTTTTATGTGGATATAAATAAATGATTTAATTTTTAGGTGTTTTATCAGAATGGAGGTTTTAAAAATTAAAACAGTGTTCTTAAAGCTCTATTGCGTGAGTTATAATTTTAATCCGACCGTTGGATTGTTGTGATTTTTGGATATATTACACATATATAAGTTGAGTATATGTCCACAAATTTTGAACCGTTAAAAATTAACGCATGATTTGTTATGAATTTTAAGAAATGTTAAAAATCATCCGTTTGTGGGTTTTGGATATTTTCTGTCTGGAATTTGCAAAGACTTAAAGCTACAAAGTTGGAGAGAATTCAATTTCGTGTGGAATAGACATAAAATTCGTATTTTTCTGATAAACGGGCTATTTATTATGAATTACTGAAGTTTCAGAAAATAAAATAATTTTTATTAAAATTGGGTGGGACCCACTTTTGTTTTAAACATATGGATTGTCAAAAATTTTTAGAATTGGCATGCTAGCTGATTCAAGAAGGATGGCGTAAAAGGAAAGGAAATAAATTATATTATTTTATTAATTTAGTCTCCTTTGGCGTTCTAACATTTTTCTATAAATAGGCGCTTAAGTTAGAATTGAAAATCACACCGAAAATAAATTTTCTTTCTCTCTGTATTATCGAGTGTATTTTTGTGAGTATTTTGATACTTTGAGAGTTGCTATTCAGTACAAGTTTTTTTCTTCAACTTTATATCCGATATTTCGATCAGAAGTACTGTTATTTTGAGGTAAGGGATGTTATTTCCTTTTTAAATGATATTATTTTCTTCAATATCATTATGCTGAAATATTGGTTTGAACTTTTTATCAAATTTGGAATTTTTTGTGTCAGGATTACTATTCACGTATACGGCACTATTCACGAATACGGCACTATTCCCCAAAAAATAAAATTTTTCCTTTTTGTCCAAGATGTCTATTATGGTTACTATCTTTGATTGTATCCATGTTTTGATCTTTATTTTTGAATTCTACTTCACAATTGGTTATTATGGAGTATTATTGAATTTGGATAAACCGAAATACGAATCCCTAATATTTGTCCTTCTGTCTCACTGGATTCGTTCTCTAAAATATTTTTCATCATCCTCAGTCCTTAATAGGTGATACTTAATGAATATCTTTGGCCTGTAGTGCAAAGATGAATTATTGCTTGATGAATATCTTTGGCCCATAGTGTAAAGATGAACAGGTGTTGAGATGAACTTGACCAACTGATGATACAAATGAATATCTTTGGCCCGTAGTGCAAAGATGAATATTTGATGCAAGATGTCTATTGATTGATGTTACAGGGATAAAATATTGATGATGGACTTTTAAATTCACAGATGATAGTAGATTTCATTCTCTACTTCACTCTTCTAATAAATTATTATTTCCGCTGCAGTTGTTGATCTAAAACTTGTTGTCAATTATATTCTATCAGATTTTTCCCTGTTGAAGACTAATGACAATTTGTTGTATATTATCTTAGTCATAATATTCCTTACTGGGCTAGTTGAGATCACCCTTTTCTTTCATTGTTCTCTTTAGGAAATGAGAATATAGCTGGGACTAGTCGGGGAATGGAGTGATGGTCCAAGATGGTGGCTATAGTAGTCCTCGCTATTCTATAAAATAGTATGATAATAATTGCAATGAGGACTCTGTTAGTTCCCAGTAGGCACACAATAGATCTAGAAGGGGGGTTGAATGGATCTATTTAATTTTCAAATACTTTTCTCATTTATTTTGTATTGCTAATGAATTAGCATATGACAAACATAAGAATCTTTTTAGCACATCGGAATAAGTAAAAGATCCCCTTCATTGATTTAATCATGAACATACATACATTGTTCGTAGAGTTAGTTTAGTTCTAAGCAGTTAAAACATACGTAGCAGTTATAGCAGTTAGGTACATAATGTAAATGACATAAAGTAAATGACACAAGAGATTTTAAGTGGTTCAGAGACTCAAGCTCCTAATCCACTCTTTTGCTTTAACTCACAAGATTTCCACTAAGGAAGGGCAGCACCCTGAATTACTAAGATTCTTTCAAGGCAAGCAGCCTTGGAATTTCAGTTCACTAAGAACTCTTCAAGGCCAGCAGCATTGGAACTTCTCTAGTTCCCTAGGAACTCTTCAAGCCCAGCAGGCTTGGAACTTCATTTAGTCCCTCAGGACAAGGACCCCTCAGGCCCTGGCTTCTTGTTGTTGGTGGTGGTGGTGGTGGTGGCGCCTTGCTGCTAAGATGTTCTTAAGCTTGAACATCTTCTGTACTTAGCATCTTGGCGTAGTCCTCTTAGCATTCTGCTTTGAGTCTGGACTACATCTTCTTTGGTGCAGCTGATCTTCATTATGTTCTGTTCATCTTCATCTGTTGTCAGCTATGCATCATCACCATTTGGATCTGCTAAGTGTTTGAGCTTTTGGTAGACTTCGTCTAGCACATAGCATTTCCTGAACCCTTCTTGACTGGTTGGCAGACATGGTTCTGCACTTGCTCTAGTTCAACTATAGGTTCTTGGTGATTAGTAGAGTGGCTCTCTGGATCTTCTTTATGCTCTGCCACTTTTCTGAATGCTATCTTTTTTTCTTTCTCGTTTCTTAGCTTTGTTGCCATCTTTAGTGGCATTCTCATCTTTGTTGAGTGAAGCTTTAGTCTATTCAAGTCCTTCTTCAAAGCTGCTTCACTTCCACCTTCGTAGTCTCACTATCACTGAGACTTGTTCTGTTAAGCTCTAGTGGAACTCGTAGAGTCAACAATAGCATTCCAACAACTCAACGATTCTGTAACTCAGCAACCACTGATCTTTGAAGCTCTTGTTGATTTATACTCCTTCACAACCTTTCCGTTGGAATGTAGCCGTTGGGAGCTATTTGAATTGCTTTACAGATCTCGAGTTATTTGGTGTAGACTGCAGATGTGACATGACATCCCCTTTATGACTTGTTGACACTGCAGTCTACTGTTTCACCCACCTCGTCAGAGATGTCACTTTAATATCTTGGGCAGGTAGTCAACTTTATTTCTTCCTTTGAATTTCTGGATCAGAGGTTGTCCTTTTGCATCGATGCTCTCAGTAAGCTCTGTTAGAATATCAATCTTCAGATTGAACCGTTGCCAATGCTTCAATCTTCATATGACCGAACTCCACGATTCTGATGCATATTTTCTTGGACCTGATCGTAGTGTCATTTTGATTGTTGTTCATCGACCAGTTGTGACAACACTACGATCCTAAAGAGTGTTCATTGGATCCTCAATGTAGAACACCTCTTCCTTCTCTTGTGCAGTGCTTCAACACTTCTGTTTGCCTCGACTGATCTCAGAGACTGATGGCTTGACTCCTTGTTCTGGCCTCTTCTGAATAGCAAGACACTTCAGATTTATGGCATGCCCAACTAGCTTTCTCCTTGTGATCTCCCGTTCACTTATCATCAATGGACTAACACAGTGCTTAATCACTTTAGCCTTGTTCTTCATAAGCTGACCAGTATCTTTGTGTACACTCCATTAGTTCCTTCTTTATTTGGCAATCACTACGATCCTGGTTACTTCTGAGATCGTTGTCTTCTGTTTACTTGACAGATTCTGTACTTGCTGACTTTCCTTAGTCAGTTACTTTTTCTGAAGTCTTCTTCTGATCAATTTGTGGAAGAATTCATCTTGAATGGCTTTACAACACAATCTTGATGCTGATTGGGTTGGTGCTTAGATCTTCTATTAGCTTGCATGCCATTCGTTGAGTGCTCTCTGGTCTTCCTTAAGATGGAATATATCCTTGCAGCTCAGACCAGAGGCTTCATACTTCGAATATTCTGGGAGTTCTCACTTGTTGAAAATCGTATTTGCTATACAATTCTGCCTTGACGTTGTGAGCACTTCTGTTGAAGCCTTAGTTCTACACTCTACGATTTAGCTTTGGTTGTGCAGACACTATGACTCCAAGATCAGATGCCGACACTCTACGATCTCTGACCTTAAGTTTGTTGTCTTCATCTGATCTGGCTCGACTACGATCTCTGCCTCTGATGTGATCAGTAGACTCTACGACTCCGAGTGTGGTCTACGATTCTTGACTTGGCTTTGGCAGATGCTTGGTCGGCTCGTAGATAGGTTGTCTCTATGATTCTGAACATAACTTCCTCATCATACTACGGCTCCGAGGAAGCTCTTATCGACACACTACGATGTTTCCTTGTTTCTCCTGGCAGTCTACGAACTCCGAGATCTACTATCTTGCAGACTACGATTCTGCCTCAATAGCTCTCGAGTTTTCCTTGACTCTCCCGGCAGACTACGATTTCTGGTGCAGTGCTCGACGATCAGACAAGCCTATCTATTACATTATAAGATCAACCTAACAAGCTTGATCTTTCTATATTTATAGTCCTTGTACATCATTTCTTTTCAAGGACTTTACAAAGCTGTTTTGCTTATGTAGGATCAACCTAACATATTTGATCAATTCATTCTAAGTCCTTATACATATATTCCTATTATCTATCAAAGGACTTTACAGCTTTTCTAATGCAAGCATACTTGCATATTCATTCATATATATATCACAATCAAATCATATATAAATAGGAATATCATTCACGTGCTTATTCCTGATAATCTCCCCCTATTTGATTATGACAAAAATAATTAGTGCATATGCATGTTATGAATGAATCTTATATACAGTGAGCAGTTGTATTTCTAAAATAGATAATCATGAATGTCATTGATAATAATATGGAATTACATAAGTTATGACACTTTACATCCTAGATCCAGAACATACCTAACTAGATAGAGATGTACCTTTTTGGCTCCTTAAATGTTTCTAGGATGTCTGTTGATTAGCTACTTATCTGCTTAGTCTTTTTGCTCATTCTCTCCCTGGGATGGTGACTTCATTTCTTTTCCTTTGCTCCCCTCAGATTCATGCTCTTCTTCTTTTTCTGGCTCCCTCTCAAACTCTACATTCATAGGATCATCATCCTTTGGCTCCCCCTCAGATGATGATTCTGCTTCTGTTGTTGTTATCTTCTTCTTTGCCTTCTTGTCTTCTTTGCTTCTTTTCTCCTTGCTCCTCCTTGAGTGCTTCTTCCTAGGCCTCTTTTTCTCCCCCTTTTTGTCATTAATAACTTGTGAAAGCTACTCCATGTTGGACACGAGTTGCTCCATCAGGTAAGATGAGTTACCAACCTCAATCTGAAGTTCTTGTTGGCTCAACTCAATTTGTAGGGAGAGAGACTGGTTTAGATTGTCAATCTTGTTAGAGAGGGATAAAATTTGCTCTTCATTAGCCTTCTGTGCTTGTAGAGCTTCTGCCTTCTGATCATTTATAGCCTTCAGATAGATTTGATCTCTCTCTTTGATTTTGAGAGATATATCAAACACAGTGGCTTGAAGTCTGTTTTAAACTGCAGTGTCTCCTGCTTCTGTCAACATCTTTGACACTTCAGTGATGAGAGATATCTTCTTAGCCAGCTCATCAGAATTCTTCAATAACTCCTGCTTCGTATGTGGTTAGGCAGGCTTTTGTTGAGCACTAGACTGGGCTCCACGATTTTCATTCTTGGACAGATTTTCGAATGTAGTGAGAATCTGATAAATCGTTGAGTGCCAATCACTGTTGGAGGATGAAGGAATATCAGACAACTGTGCTTGGGCAGAGGGAGGCTTTTCAACCTGAGTTTGATCATCATCAGTGGTAGAGTAAAGGAACTTTACGATCATATGCTTGGCCATCATTCTTCTGCCATCAGAACACACTCTACTATCATAGGGAATGTAGTGGTTGTCAGCATGTCGGTAGAATTTGTAGTGAGACTAGTCCTTTTTCATTTGAGTTGCAAGCTTCTTTACTCTTGGGAAGTTCTGTGCCACCAGCTCTACGTTGGGAAGGTGAGAGAAGACCCATGTGAGAT
The DNA here is from genome assembly GCA_016801055.1 of Panax notoginseng. Lineage (NCBI taxonomy): Eukaryota > Viridiplantae > Streptophyta > Magnoliopsida > Apiales > Araliaceae > Panax > Panax notoginseng. Next base: position 214,170,768 of record CM029017.1, on the reverse strand, counting down.
GCCTTTACCCATGGCATATGAGAGTAAAACCATCTTATTGCATGATTCTTAGCTTCAGGCTCATAAATCACAATTGAAGTGTCCAGCTTCATAGCTCTACGATTGTTGAGCAAGTTTTCTGAGGTCATCATTACCACATTTAGCCTTTCATTTCCATGATTAATCCATCTACCGGGAAGCACATCTAGTGGTTCTTCATCAACTTCCACTACAATTCTTCTCTTGTGATGAACAAGGTGGGGAATGTGAAAATCTTCTGGTTCTTCTTCTGCAGAACTGGAGTCTCTTCCACCTTCTCTCTGTTCTGAACTGGAGTTAGAACTTTGTAGATTTTCCTCTGATTTCTTATTTGCAGAACTAGAATCTTTCTCCATTTCTTCACCTTCTGAGCTTGAATCATGCTGACTTCTTTCATCAGATTCATCAGTGAATCCTTCTTGCTGATTTTCATTACTAGTGCCTTCTTTAGCATTTTCTTCCTTGGATTCAGATTCATCATCACTCACTTCAATGATTATAGTAGAGTGTTCATCTTGCTTCTTTGGGACAGATTTTACAAGCAGTCGGTTGCTCTTTCTTCTCCTTGGAGGTTCAACTATAGGACAGTCAGACTTTTCTTCTTCTTAAGAATCTGAAGCCTCTGACTCACCAGATAAGCTTCCTTGATGTTCAGCATTAGTAGGGGCAGGTCCTTCTTCTTCGGACTCAACATCTTTGGAACCATCATGTGAACTTGTTGGAGCATTTGCAATAGGAGATGCAGTTGTGTTAACTTGCAACCTTTCTTCATCATCAGAGTGGTTGCTCTGAGAGTTAGCCATAGGGCTTTCATAATCTTCTTCATCATCAGAGTTTGCAATTTCTTTCATGGATCCAACTTCACCTTCATTGCTGGATTTGTTCTTCGAGAGTTCAATCTTAAGGCTTTCAGTTCCCTTCTCTTCTTTAGACTCTACATTCTCTTCCTTGGAAGTAAGACTTTCTTGGGGAACTGGGGATGATTCCTTCATTACCTTTGCTTTCTCTTTGGATGGCCCTAGGAGTAATCTGTTACTCCTTCTTTTTGAAGTTTCTGCAGTTGATACTCTTTGTTCTTCTGTTCCCTGCCTCTTCTTGTCAGTGGAGAGATGACTTGGTGGAACCTCTGTATTCTTCACACCCTTAGACTTCTTCTTTGCTGGTGTGGCTGCTACTGCGAAACCCCCAAATCCAGGTACTTCAATTCCCACATGATTTGGTGTTCATTATCCAAACATCATATGTCTATCTACCCATAATAAATGAAAACATAATTAGATAGAAATAAATTCTCTCCTTAGGGAGTTACATCATCAGAATTTAATACATCAATCCTAGGTCATACTAACCTTAAATCTTAACTGCGGAACATAAACAATTTATAGTATTACACAACATTAACATAAGTCTAAAACATAAATCCAACTTCACATAAAACAACAAGTCTTCATCACTTGTTAATCTTTCCCTTGCCTTTGCTAGTAGAAGGCTCGTCGGATCTTTCGTTCTTAATTGCAATGTTATTATTACGCAAGAGTGAGCACGATTGCCCATATATATAATAAGGAAATAACAATATAATAACATGCGAGTGAATCAAAGGCTTCTGGAATAAAACTCAACTTCTGAATCAAGAACGAATAACAAGAATCAAAAGATTTCTGAGGGTCATAAGACCTTGAACTATGTCCTAGGTTATCAAGGGTTATACTTGAAACCTTTAACAGTCATAAGACTATGGACTCTTCTACTCGTACTTAGGGGGATCAACCCTTAGTACCATACTGTGCACAATATCTTAACGCTAACGTATAAGTAATCCTTATACAGGGTTGTTCATCTCAGTTTGACATTAGAGTCCGCACCAAAGAAAGTTTGGTTTGGATAAATCAATAAGAGTTTTGAAATTTAGAACGTTCATCAACTATGGACTAGTCGAATCAAATAAGGTTTACTAGTCTAATATGGTTCAACAATAAATGATATTTAAATTGAATAACAATCTCAAGAGGTATACAATAGAACAAGTATTGTATAACAGAATCATACTTTGAAAAGATAAATAATCTTCAATATAACAATTTGAACTTGATTTAATAATAACGAGAATTTACTCTGTGACGCCCCCAAAATTAGGTATACATCACCCATCTTGGGTCGTCAGATACATGGTACAGAATTCAAATACAACTTAATAATACAACTGTCGTGTTCAATATGACAAAACATAAACTGTGAGTTTGAATACAAATATTGTCTACTAGAGAGTATCCATACTCAAAAGGAGTCCTCATTACATTTATTAACACACTATTACATAGAATAGTGAGGACTACTAACTAATACTATCATTCGGACCATCACTCCGTTCCCCGACTTGCCCCAGCTACGTTCTCATTTCCTGAAGAGAACAGTGAAAGAAAGGGTGAGCTCAACTAGCCCAGTAAGAAATATTATGACTAAGATAATGCAGAATAAATTATCATTAGCCTTCAATAATGTTAAACTGATAAAATATAATAGACATCAAGTTTAACTGCAGCGGAACAAATAATCCATTAAAAGAGTCAAGTAGAAAATAAACTCTACTATCTTTTATGATTTAAAAGGTTTTTTAACATTGTGATCGCTGGGACTCAGCTTAATAAAATAATCCACATCATCGAATCACCCATGCACTACGGCCAAGGATATTCGTGTATTCATTAATGGTCATGATCATGCCAACAACTGTCCATCAATGCACTACGTGCCAATGAGGACTTTTACCACATCATTTGTAACATTACGGTCATGATTATACCGAATAATCCTTGGTCATAATCATACCAAGTCCATCTATGCACTACAGGCCACAGATGACTTTCAACATTTTATAAACATGAGGATGATGACAATGATATAAGAATTCAATAAAACAAGTTCAAGAATTAATTTATCCAAAAATTAATAACGTCCAAATTGTCAACATGATACCGCTTTGTGGAGTAAAATTCAAGAATACTTAGAAGAATATTTTCATGAAAAGATACTGGATGAACCGCAATTATCAAGGATATTCCACTAATTTCATGGAGTATAGAAGTCAAAACTTAACCAACTGAGTATAATAAAGAATAGAATAACAAATGAAATCACCCGACATGCGATAGACCGCACAGACAGGTTATTCCAACAGAATAATAAATAATGGAACCAGGTCCGGCGTAAACGCACAGACAGGATATTCCGACAGAATAATAAATAATAGAACCAGGTCCGGTGTAAAACACACAGACAGGATGTTTCAACAGAATAATAACAAGACGGAACCAGGTCCGGTGTAAAACACACAGACAGGATGTTCCAACAGAATAATAATAAAAACGGAACCAGGTCCGGTGTAAAACACACAGACAGGATGTTCCAACAGAATAATAATAAAAACGGAACCAGGTCCGGTGTAAAACACACAGACAGGATGTTCCAACAGAATAATAGAAGAATGTCACCAAGTATAGGGTAGACCGCGTATACAGGTTATTCCAACAGAATAATAAAAAATAGAATAGCAACAGTTCTCTTCATGAATAAGAAAGAATAACACCCTTACCGTTTTAAAGAAGAGCTGAAATAAGGAAGTAGTTAAGTAGTAGAATACTCTTCTTCTCTCTCTCTATAGTTTCTCTCTCTAGAGTTCAGTGAATTCGTAAGAATTAATGAAGGAATGAGCTGCTATTTATAGAAAAATAGAATGCATAGTAACTAATCCATGAACGGTCCAGATTGATTACTTTAATCTAACGGTCCATATTTAAAGAAAAATCTTTTATAGAATAACTTTAATAAAGAATTTTATTTTATATAAAAAGATGTTTCTGTTTTATTACGTTAAAAATACGAATAAAACAAAACGTCATTCTCGCTAAATAATTCATATTATTAACTGACAATAATTGAATCAAACTGAGTGACTTCTCACATAAGCATTAATAATCAATACCGTGTGTTACTATGCAACCACACGTATTACTGTACTTTTACTACCGAGTAGTTCAACAGTATCAATGGTAAAACTTCCGCCGTTATTTTTAATAAAATATTTTTGTCGTTTTCTCAATCTGACAATAATTTCGTTGTGGGGTCCACCAATGATTGTGCCGTTGTACGAATATTCCCTATTAAAATGAATATTCCCCGACCAATCGAATATTATATAACAACTTGCGTACTTTGCAAAATTTATAAATATTACCCACAACTATAACATTATATCAAATTAACTCCATAATATTCAAAAATGATATTTATAGAAAATTCATCTTTATTTATAAAAGTTGAGGTCTTACAACCTCCCCTTCTTATGAAATTTCGCCCTCGAAATTAGGGTACGTACCTGGTATGTCGAAAAGGTAAGGATACCTTGATTTCATTTCAGATTCTAACTCCCAAGTCATTTCCTCAACATTGTGGTTTCTCCACAAAACTTTGACTTGAGGTATAACCTTGGAGCGTAGAATATGTTCCTTCTTATCCAAGATTTGAACAGGAACTTCTTCATACGTCAAATCCTCCGCTATTTTGTCCGGTTCTAACTCAATAATGTGGTTCGGGTCTTCCACATATTTGCGAAACATGGATATGTGAAAAACGTTATGAACACGAGACATACTTGGCGGTAAAGCGAGTCTATAAGCCACAGTTCCTACTCGATCGAGGATTAAAAATGGACCGATGAATCGAGGATTGAGCTTTCCTCTTTTTCTAAATCTCGTAACTCCTTTCCATGGAGCAACACGTAAGAACACATGATCTCCTACATCAAATTCCACGTCCTTTCGATGAAGATCAACATAACTCTTTTGTCGATCTTGTGAGGTTTTTATACGTTATCGGATCGTTTGAATCTTTTCTGTAGTCATACGTACCAACTCTGGTCCCAACAACGTTGCTTCACCCACCTCATCCCAGCATACTGGAGAACGACATTTTCTTCCATACAATGCTTCGAATGGAGCCATGCCAATACTTGCTTGATAACTGTTGTTGTAGGAAAACTCCACCAATGGTAAGAACTTGTCCCAACTTCCCTTGAAGTCAAAGACACAGAGTCTTAATAGATCTTCAAGAGTTTGAATTGTCCTCTCTGATTGTCCGCCCGTTTGAGGATGATATGCTGAACTAAATCGTAAATCCGTGCCCATTGCTTTTTGTAAACTAACCCAAAATCGTGAAGTGAATCTTGGGTCTCGGTCGAAAACTATGGATACTGGCATACCATGCAGTCTTATAATCTCGTTTATGTACATACGAGCAAGACGTTCAAGTGTATAAGTTTCTCGTATCGGTAAGAAATGAGCAGACTTGGTCAATCTATCAACAATGACCCAAATCGCATCAATACCTTGAGAAACCCTAGGAAGACCGGTAACGAAATCTATGGTAATGTGCTCCCACTTCCATTCTGGAATTTCAAGTGGTTGCAAAGGACCTTTTGGTACTTGATGCTCCGCTTTGACTCGTTGACAAGTTAAACACCTTGAGATAAATAGCGCTATCTCTCTCTTCATATTGCTCCACCAAAATGTATGACGAAGATCATGATACATTTTGGTACTTCCAGGATGGATTGCAAATGGTGTGTTGTGCGCCTCCATCATGATTTCATACTTTAAATCAGGGTTGTTAGGAACACAAAGTCTGGAGTTGACTCGAAGTATTCCTTCTTCATCGATTCTTGCTTCCAGCATAGCACCTTCTTGCACTTTCTTCTTCATACGCATCAGCTCCAGGTCTGTAGCTTGAGCAGCTTTAACTTTATCGATTAAAGTTGGTTCTACTCGTATATTCGCCATCATCACATGGGTCCCTGGAGTCTTTAACTCTATCTCCATCCTTTGCAAGTCACACAAAATGGGCCTTTGTGTTGACAATATTGCACTCGTACTTGCATATGATCTTCTACTCAATGCGTCAGCTACCACGTTCGCTTTTCCAGGATGGTATTGAATGGTATGATCATAATCTTTCAACAGTTCAAGCCAACGTCGTTGTCGCATGTTGAGTTCCTTTTGAGTGAAGAAATATTTGAGGCTTTTATGATCCGTAAAGATCTCCACCTTCTCCCCATACAAGTAATGCCTCCAAATTTTAAGTGCAAAGACAACAGCTGCCAACTCTAGATCATGAGTAGGATAATTCCTCTCATATTCCTTGAGTTGTCTTGATGCATAGGCTATGACTTTTCCATGTTGCATGAGAACGCATCCCAACCCTTTGCTCGAAGCATCACTGTAGATGACAAATCCCTCCGAGCCAGATGGTATTGTTAGAACAGGTGCTGAAATGAGTCTCCTCTTGAGTTCTTGAAAACTCTGCTCACATTCTTCGCTCCAACCGAACTTTGTATCTTTCCGAGTCAGCTGAGTTAATGGAGTAGCGATTCGAGAAAATCCTTCCACGAATCTCCGATAATAACCAGCTAAACCAAGAAAGCTACGTACTTCGGTCACTGATTTAGGTTGCTCCCAGCTTTGAATAGCTTCAATCTTTGTCGGGTCAACCGATATTCCACGACTTGATACTACGTGCCCAAGGAATGCTACCTCCTCCAGCCAGAACTCGCATTTCTTCAACTTGGCATAAAGCTTGTATTCACGAAGCTTTTGGAGTACCAGCCTCAAGTGTTGCTCATGATCTTCACGGCTTTTGGAATAAATAAGGATGTCATCAATAAAGACGACCACAAAGTGATCCAAATATTCCTTGAATACCCGGTTCATCATATCCATGAAGGCAGCAGGAGCATTAGTCAATCCAAAGGACATGACTAGGAATTCATAATGCCCGTACCGAGTTCTAAAAGCCGTCTTTGGAATATCCTCAGTTCTAACCTTCAGCTGATGATATCCAGAACGAAGATCGATCTTTGAAAAGAATTGTGCTCCTTGCAACTGGTCAAACAGGTCATCAATACGTGGCAATGGGTACCTGTTTTTGATGGTGACATGATTCAACTCCCGATAATCAATACAAAGTCGCATACTTCCATCTTTCTTCTTCACGAATAGCACAGGAGCACCCCAAGGAGAAGTACTAGGACGAATAAAACCAATGTCTAACAATTCCTGCAGTTGGATCTTTAACTCCTGAAGTTCAATAGGAGCCATTCGATATGGGGCTTTAGAAATGGGTTTTGTACCGGGTTCAAGGTCGATACAAAATTCAATTTCACGCTCTGGGGGTAGGCCAGGAAGTTCTTCAGGGAATACGTCAGGGAATTTATTAACAATAGAAATATCATTCAAAACTGACGTATTTTTGTTTAGATCCGTGACATGAGCTAAGAAAGCTTGACATCCGTTTTTCAATAAACGAATAGCTTTATGGCTTGAGATGACAGCGATTGATTTTAATGGTTTGGTTGCTTGAATTCGCATAATAGGTCGATTAGGAATATGAAAGCTAACAACCTTACGAAAATAATCAATTTTTGCATGATGAGTAGTTAACCAATCAATCCCTAGAATCACGTCAAATGCAAGTATTTTTAATGAAATAAGATCGACAGGTAATGTGTGGGTACCAACTTGAACCAAACAAGACTTATAAACCATGGATGTAATGAAGGTTTCTCCCAATGGAGTTTCAACAGATAAGTCAAAGTCTAATTTTTCCGAAATCAAATTTAATCGATGAGCGCAAGTAGGAGAAATAAAAGAATGGGTAGAACCGGTATCAAATAAAGTATAGACTTCGTTAGAGTTTATGATAAGCTTACCCGTGATGACCTCATTCGGGTTCCTTGCTTTCTGGGAGGTCACAACAAACGCTCTCCCTTGCACTACCGGTTTTGACTTTTCTGGGACGGCCTTTGGTGTCTCCATCTTGGCTGAACTTGTTTTTGGTAAACGACAAAATCGAGCTAAATGACCTTCTCTTCCACAATTATAACATGCTTTAGACGGCATCGCGTAGTTTGGACTGATGTGCCCCTCCCCTTCGCATTTGAAACATATGATAGGTGGTCGTTCTCCTTCCTTAACAACGGGTGCTGGTGCTGACGTCTTTCCATCATTGTTGAATCTCCTCTTCTTGAAATGATCATTCTTATTGTTTTGGCCCTGATTACCACCGAAGTGGTTACCATTTCTGGCCTGTTGATTCTCTCCACGCTTATTGTCACCGCTTCGATGACTGCTCTCACTGGTATTATCATTTTGTCGACTGCTCTCTTTTGGTTGTGTTGGCTCGTTATCGCGCTCCACTAACTGAGCCCTATTCACAACATCTGAATACAAACACAGTTTATGAGAAATAAGATGTTGACGTATCTCAGGTTTCAAACCTCGCAAAAACATTCGCGTCATTCGCTCTTCATTATCCACCAAGTGGGAAGCAAACCGGGACAACTCAGCAAATTTAGCCTCATACTGCGACACGGTCATATTATTCTGCTCCAATTTGATGAACTCCACCTCCTTCATGTGACGAACACTTTCGGGAAAGTATTTGTCATTGAACAGCTCTTGGAACTTCTCCAAAGACATCTTCAGTGCGGCAGGTTGAGTACGCTTAATCGATTCCCACCAGTAATCTGCCTCTCCTCGCAACATAAAGGCGGCAAAGGGAACCTTTTGCTCCTCGGAGCATCCCAAGACATCAAATATCTTGGTAATCTGCTTTATCCATGTTTTCGCTATAAGTGGTTTTGGCTCTCCCTTAAACTCTGGTGGTCCCAGCTCCTTGAACTGTTTAGCGGTAACCGTCCGAGAGTTTTCAGTATTTCCACCTATATTTTGGACAGGAGCCGCTCTCGCCTGCTGTTGCATGAACTACATAAAGTTTCTGAACATTCCATCATTCATCATCTGGTCAGTGTTGTTGTTTGCATGAGGATTGTCACCTTCCTGATGCACATTATCCTGATTATTGATATGTGGTGAATCAACAGTCGCCTGTGCTCTATTGCTATTCTCAACATTCTCAGATGCCATTTTCAGATACTGCCACAAAATAAAAGTTAATTAATATGTCATATATTATCCTTATATTATGACCGACCAATTAAATACCATGCAAATAAACTTAGGTAGGTCATACTAGTGAAGGAATTCACCGTCTCTCCCCTCCTAGTTCTATTCTCACATCTTAGCCAGGGATCATATCCCTAAGCTCTGATACCAACTGTGACGCACCCAAAATTAGGTATACATCACCCATCTTGGGTCGTCAGATACATGGTACAGAATTCAAATACAACTTAATAATACAACTGTCGTGTACAATATGACAAAACATAAACTGTGAGTTTGAATACAAATATTGTCTACTAGAGAGTATCCATACTCAAAAGGAGTCCTCATTACATTTATTAACACACTATTACATAGAATAGTGAGGACTACTAACTAATACTATCATTCGGACCATCACTCCGTTCCCCGACTTGCCCCAGCTACGTTCTCATTTCCTGAAGAGAACAGTGAAAGAAAGGGTGAGCTCAACTAGCCTAGTAAGAAATATTATGACTAAGATAATGCAGAATAAATTATCATTAGCCTTCAACAATGTTAAACTGATAAAATATAATAGACATCAAGTTTAACTGCAGCGGAACAAGCAATCCATTAAAAGAGTCAAGTAGAAAATAAACTCTACTATCTTTTATGATTTAAAAGGTTTTTCAACATTGTGATCGCTGGGACTCAGCTTAATAAAATAATCCACATCATCGAATCACCCATGCACTACGGCCAAGGATATTCGTGTATTCATTAATGGTCATGATCATGCCAACAACTGTCCATCAATGCACTACGGGCCAATGAGGACTTTTACCACATCATTTGTAACATTACGGTCATGATTATACCGAATAATCCCTGGTCATAATCATACCAAGTCCATCTATGCACTACAGGCCACAGATGACTTTTAACATTTTATAAACATGAGGATGATGACAATGATATAAGAATTCAATAAAACAAGTTCAAGAATTAATTTATCCAAGAATTAACAACGTCCAAATTGTCAACATGATACTGCTTTTTGGAGTAAAATTCAAGAATACTTAGAAGAATATTTTCATGAAAAGATACTGGATGAACCGCAATTATCAAGGATATTCCACTAATTTCATGGAGTATAGAAGTCAAAACTTAACCAACTGAGTATAATAAAGAATGGAATAACAAATGAAATCACCCGGCATGCGATAGACCGCACAGACATGTTATTCCAACAGAATAATAAATAATGGAACCAGGTCCGGCGTAAACGCACAGACAGGATATTCTGACAGAATAATAAATAATGGAACCAGGTCCGGTGTAAAACACACAGACAGGATGTTCCAACAGAATAATAACAAGACGGAACCAGTTCCGGTGTAAAACACACAGACAGGATGTTCCAACAGAATAATAATAAAAACGGAACCAGGTCCGGTGTAAAACACACAGACAGGATGTTCCAATAGAATAATAATAAAAATGGAACCAGGTCTGGTGTAAAACACACAGACAGGATGTTCCAACAAAATAATAGAAGAATGTCACCAAGTATAGGGTAGACCGCGTATACAGGTTATTCCAACAGAATAATAAGAAATAGAATAACAACAGTTCTCTTCATGAATAAGAAAGAATAACACCCCTTACCGTTTTAAAGAAGAGCTGAAATAAGGAAGTAGTTAAGTAGTAGAATACTCTTCTTCTCTCTCTCTATAGTTTATCTCTCTAGAGTTCAGTGAATTCGTAAGAAATAATGAAGGAATGAGCTGCTATTTATAGAAAAATAGAATGCATAGTAACTAATCCATGAACGGTCCAGATTGATTACTTTAATCTGACGGTCCATATTTAAAGAAAAATCTTTTAAATAAAATATAATATATTCTATTTATAGAATAACTTTAATAATGTATTTTGTTTTATATAAAAAGATGTTTCTGTTTTATTACGTTAATAATACGAATAAAACAAAACGTCATTATCGCTAAATAATTCATATTATTAACTGACAATAATTGAATCAAACTGAGTGACTTCTCACATAAGCATTAATAATCAATACCGTGTGCTACTATGCAAACACACGTATTACTGTACTTTTACTACCGAGTAGTTCAACAGTATCAATGGTAAAACTTCCGCCGTTATTTTTAATAAACTATTTTTGTCGTTTTCTCAATCCAACAATAATTCCGTTGTGGGGTCCACTAATGATTGTGCCGTTGTACGAATATTTCCTGTTAAAACAAATATTTCCCGACCAATCGAATATTATATAATAACTTGCGTACTTTGCAAAATTTATAAATATTACCCACAACTATAACATTATATCAAATTAACTCCATAATATTTAAAAATGATATTTATAGAAAATTCATCTTTATTTATAAAAGTTGGGGTCTTACATACTCGGTGAAATTTATAAACTTGAATGATGATAACAAGTAAGGTTAGAAAACTTGCCTCGTGCATACATTACAAGTTAATTAAACACGTTCTTTGAATTAATCCTACATATCATTTCCATTCACAACTCCAGTTAATTGTAATGTAACTAGTCATCATAAGTTCATTCTTTTGTCTAACTCGGATTATGACTATACTTAGTCAATTATCACACTTATTGTCACATAATATTATACTACACGAACAATAAGCTAACTATGCGTTCAATCATTCAATACACACTTAAATGCGTTATTGACATTCTAAGAAACTATTTTAACATCTCATTATACTACTAACATATTTTTATGTTCATTGGATTACGTTACTAACACATTCATGTACTTGAACACTTTAAAATCTTCATTTCTGAACATTCTGGAGAGTGGCGCTGCGGCGCCACTGTTGTGCTTGCTTTCGGTGCTGCCCGCGCTGCGGCCAGGTTACTGGCGCTGCGACGTGACTCGCGCTGCGGCGCGGTTCATATGGCTGTAGCCGGCGCTACGGCGCGGCGAAGCAGACTCAGAACTTGTAGTTCGCGAAAATTGCAGAACATGCCAATTTCTACCAATTTCTTAAATCGATACATGAAATTAAGCATAACCAGACATTGTAATACACATATACTTACTACTCAACCCTTTTAACATGATTTTAACATGTTAAAACACATAATTTACAAAATCAACACATGTAATTTACTGTTCTTGGTGTTTTTGAAAGTTTTGAATACAAAACATGAAAATCAACACTACGGGTTCGTTATAACACCGAATCCTTTCATTTAAAGTTTGGTTTCTTCGTTTTAATATACATAATCCTTTACAAGCATAATTTAAGATATAACCTATGATAGACGTATCAAATTTGGTACGTAAGGCCATATGGCCATATTTTATACTCTGTAATTTTGTAGCAACAATATACGACGTATTTTATGAAATTGATGCTATGGTTTATACAATATATATATATATATATATATATATATATATATATATAAAATAAAACATGTTATACTTAACAATTTAACACATAATTTTTATTTTTTTTACTCCTTTCCCCATTACAGAGATTTTACAGAACATAAAGCCATTTTCTTAAAATTTTAAACAACGTAAAAATAGAAATTGGGTTAAAGGAATTACCCAGAGTATTAATGTAGATTAGGAGACCCTTGATGATCCTTTCTCAGTTACTAGATCAATCACACACTCACAAATTCTCTCAACTTCACAATTTCTCTCTGCGATAGCTTTGTTCCAGACTTAGAAAAATAAAGAAGACATATACGAATTTTATAAAAAGAAACTGAGCGCAGAGTGGTGGTCAGTTACCCAATAATGGTTAACTGCTCACAACCTCCACTAAGGCCTCGTTTGGCAAGCCTAAAATGGCTCAAAACCATTTAATTTAATAAATCCTATATACCATAGTTTAATAATGTCACACTCATTTATACAATAGCTCAAATATATTATTTAATTTTATTTGAATAAAATATAATAATTTTTCATTAATTCACATAGTCATATAATTAATTTTCTCATTAATTATAAAATAATATTAGGCTTATTAAATATTTCTTTTAATTCAATAAACTCACATAATTATATACTTTGAATAATTAAATGCTCCACATTAATTTAATAAATATGACACATATAATTAAATTAATCTATCACAATTTTATCAATTAATTATTTAATCCAATAATTAAATCATTGAACAATATTTATTTAATCTAATAAATATTAAAATTAAATTATAAAATCTTGTTTGTCACATCTTTCCCCCCTTAAAAAGATTTTGTCCCCAGAATCACGACTCAATAAATTCAACCCGTTACATTCTTCCCCCCTTACAAAGATTTTGTCCCCAGAATCGTTTACACATAAATTAAGTAAATAAATGAGGGTAATTCTTCATCATATTTTCTTCAAGTTCCCACGTTGTTTCTTCTGCATTGTGGTTCCTCCAAATTACCTTAACAGAGGGTATTACTTTATTTCTGAGAACTTGTTCTTTTCTGTCGACAATTTGAATAGGAATTTCTTCGTAAGATAAGTCTTTTTCAAAATGTAGGGGTTAGTATTCAATTACATGCTTGTAATCGGGTTTATAGGGTCGTAATACAGAAATATGAAAGACGTTGTTGACATTCTCGAGTGCTGGAGGTAAGGCTACCTCATACGCAACTTCTCCGATTCTTCGCAGTACTTCAAAGGGTCCAATGAATCTTGGGCTTAATTTCCCTTTCTTTCGGAACCTGATCTTTCCCTTCCAGGGAGAGACTTTCAAAAACTTATAACTACCTGGTTTAAACTCAACATTTTTACGGTGTGGATCGGCGTATTTCTTCTGCCTATCTTGAGCTGCTACCAGTCTTGTTCGGATCACTTTAACTATCTCTGTGTCTGCTGTACTAGTTCGGGACCTAATAATTGTCTCTCGCCAACTTCATCCCAGTATAGCGGAGTTCTGCACTTTCTGCCGTATAACGCTTCATAAGGCGGCATGCCAATACTAGTGTGGTAACTATTGTTGTAGCCGAACTCTACGAGCGGTAGGTGATCATCCCAATTTCCTTTAAAGTCCATTACACAGGCTCTTAGCATATCTTCTAATGTCTGAATCGTTCTTTCGCTCTGTCCATCTGTCTGAGGGTGATATGCTATACTCATTCGTAATTGCGTACCCATGCATTCTTGTAGACGTTTCCAGAAGTTTGATGTAAAGTGTGGATCTCTATCGAAAATAATTGACACCGGAACTCCGTGCCTCGAAACAATCTCTTTCACATATAACCTTGCCAACTGATCTAAGTTGAATTTGATTTTGATCGGAAGGAAGTGTGCGGATTTCGTCAGTCGGTCAACGATAACCCATACTGCGTCATAGCCTTTCTGAGTTGTCGGAAGGCCAACCACGAAGTCCATTGTAATATGTTTCCATTTCCATTCTGGGATCTCCAACGGTTGTAGCAACCCACTCGGTCTCTAATGTTCTGCTTTCACTTTCTGACAAGTTAGACATTTGGCAACATACTCTGCAACATCTCGTTTCAGATTTGGCCACCAGAAATGTTGTCGAAGATCTTGGTATATCTTGGTACTACCAGGGTGAATCGAATATCGTGAACTATGAGTCTCGCTCAAAATTTCTTCCTTAATCTCTGGTACTTGAGGTACCAAAATTCTACTTTCAAATCTCAGTATTCCTTCCTTATCCATCTTAAATCTTGGTTCGGTTCCTTCGGATATCTTCTTTTTCACCTTTTTACATTCTTCGTCCTGAAGTTGAGCCTCCTTAACTTTATCTTTATCTAATAAGGTTGTACCAGATTGCATCTGGAATAGCTTCTCATCAATTTCTATAGGATACTTCACTTCCAACTCTAGTTTCTCCATTTTTGAAATTAGCTCCTCCTGAGCGGTCAACATCATTAATTTCTCCCGACCCTTTCTACTTAAGGCGTCGACAACCACATTTGCCTTACCCAGATGGTATAAAATTTCACAATCATAGTCTTTAATTAACTCCAACCACTTTCTTTGGCGCATATTCAAGTCCTTCTGTGTAAAAATATATTTCAGACTCTTGTGGTCTGTATATATTTCACACTTCTCCCCATAGAGATAGTGCCTCCAGATTTTTAAAGCAAAAATCACTGCAGCTAACTCCAAATCGTGGGTCGAATACCCCTTCTCGTAATCCTTTAGTTGTCGTGACGCATACGCAATGACTTTGCCGTTTTGCATAAGCACACAGCCAAGTCCTTTATGCGACGTATCACTAAAAACAACAAAATTTCCTATATCATCCGGAAGAGACAACACAGGTTCTGTACTCAACCTCTTCTTCAATTCTTGAAAGCTTTCCTCACACTTTTCCGTCCAAAAAAATTTCACAACTTTGCTAGTCAAATTCGTTAACGGAGTCGCGATCTTGGAAAAGTCTTAAATGAATCTTCTGTAATATCCTTCCAATCCAAGAAAACTTCGTACTTCCGACGGCATCCTCGGCTGATCCCAATTTATCACGGCTTCAACTTTGGATGGATCTACCAAAATTCTGTCTTTATCGATCACATGCCCAAGAAATTGTACCCGCTCAATCCGAAATTCGTATTTCAAAAACTTGGCATACAACTTCTCCCTTCTCAACACCTCCAACGTTAATTTTAAATGCTCTTCATGTTCTTCCTTGGTTTTCGAATATACCAAAATATCATCTATAAAGACCACTACGAACTTGTTCAAAAACGGCTTGAACACACCATTCATTAGGCCCATAAATGCTACAGAAGCATTCGTTAGACCAAATGACATTACTAAAAATTCATAGTGACCATATCATGTTCTGAATGTTGTCTTCGGTACATCCTCTGGTCTCACCTTCAGTTGATGATAACCACTTCTCAAATCTATCTTTGAAAAGTACCTTGCTCCCTTCAATTGATCAAATAGGTCGTCGATCCTCGGTAATGGATATCTATTCTTAATTGTGACCTTATTCAGTTCTCTATAGTTAATGCAGAGCCGCATCGTTCCGTCCTTCTTCTTTATAAACAACACTGGCGCTCCCCATGGCGATACGCTCAGTTGAATGTACTTCTTATCCAGTAATTCTTGTAGTTGGACCATCAATTCCTTCATTTCTACTGGTGCCATTTGATACAGTGCCTTCGATATTGGAGCAGTTCCTGGCGCCAAATTGATCACAAAATCAACCTCTCTGTCTGGCGGAAGTCCTGGCAGATCGTCAGGGAATACGTCTACGAAGTCCCTCACAACCCGCATCTCCTCTACTTTCAGATTCTCTTTACAACTGTCAACTATGTAAGCTAGATATCCTACACAGCCTTGTCTTAACAACTTCCTGGCCTGCATCATCGTCAGACAACTCGCTTGTCTAGGCGACTTGCTACCATAAAACACAACCTTTGACGGAGTTATAAGGTTAATACGTTTCTTCTGATAATAAATTACAGCCCCGTAATTGAATAACCAGTTCATTCCCAAGATAACGTCAAATTCCCCAAGTCGAATAGGGATAAGATCTACGTTAATGATATTATCCTTAATATCCACTCTATAGTTCTTATGTACGTACTTAATAGGGATTATTTCTCTATTCGCAATTTCTATGTTCATGGGGTGTTCTAACTCATCCTTGGGCAAT
Source organism: Panax notoginseng (assembly GCA_016801055.1). Lineage (NCBI taxonomy): Eukaryota > Viridiplantae > Streptophyta > Magnoliopsida > Apiales > Araliaceae > Panax > Panax notoginseng. Next base: position 214,154,122 of record CM029017.1, on the reverse strand, counting down.
TCTAAGTTCTTAGCAAAGTCATCAAATATAAATGAACAAGTAGCACCCGAATCAAATAATACATAAGCATTAACTTTATTGATCGGAATGATACCTGACACCACATCACGAGACTGAACTGTATCCTGTACCGTCATATTGAATGTCCTGGCAGTCGGTCGGTTAGTTGCGGTTGGTCCTGTGATAGTTAGGGCACTTCCACCGCTGGTTCCTCTATTTCCTCCTAACCCTGCCCCTCCAGATCCCTTCTTAGGACAATCTCTTGCCAGATGATCTTTTGAACCATAAGTAAAGCAGGCACCCTTCTTTGGGTTAGGACAGTTAGGTGCTATATGGCCTTCCTGACCACAATTGTAGCACACTCGTTTACCCTTCATACACACTCCCAAATGAGCTTTCCCGCAGGTCGGGCACGCTTCGATCCTTTTCTTCTGACCTCCTTGCTGATTTCCAGTTGATGAGTTGTCAGACCATTTTCTCTTCTGATGATTACTACCTCCCGTGTTACTTCCACTAGCTTTGTTAATTCCTTCACTTTCACTCTTCTTCTTCTTCTTCTGACCTTGATTATATTTGGTTACCGCATCGCTTCCACCTTCAGCGAGTATGGCTTTCTCCAGTACCCCAGCGAACATTTTCAATTGAAACATCGACACCTTACTATACAACCATGGCTTCAGACCTTGTTCAAATCCGTGTGCACTTGATATATGGCGAACCTCGCTAACTCGTTGAATCTAGCCGCATAATCTGGTACGGACATATTTTCCTGTTTCAATTCCAAAAATTGAACCTCCATTTGATTCTGCGAGCTAGTCGGGAAATACATCTCAAAGAACATCTCCTTAAATCTCTCCCAGGTAATCATACCTTCTCCTCCACGGACCTTGTTTGTTTGCCACCAATAACTGGCTTCAGATTTCAGCATAAACATTGCGAAAGCGATCTTCTGGTCCTCTCTGACTCTTGCGACATCAAAAACCTTCTCCATCTCCATAACCCAAGTCTGAGTTTCGATCGGGTTCACGGAGCCTTTAAACTCTGGCGGTCCCACCGCCTTAAAATCTTTGAACGTTGTATTCGGTGAAGCTTGAGGTTGATTATTCATTGCTCCAGCTAGTAAGTTCACCAATTGCTTAACGGGGTTAGCATTGGCGTTGTTGTTATTCGTTGATTCTTCTTGAGCTGGTTGACGGTTTTGTCTTCTTCTCGGCGGCATATTTCTGTTAAAATATATGCTTATTAGATCTTTATTAAATTCTCGAAATAATTAAGGCTTAAATCAATAATCTAACATAATTACTTAACACATTATCTCAAACAACTTGATATATTATATTTAATCAAAAGATTTTAACATCATACGATACCATCACTACTATTTACATCAACTATCTCGAGATAAAGAATCTATAGGATTTAAAATATTACTTTGTTTATAAACACATCGGAATTTACATCTAAATACTAGATAAGTATTCATATAATTAAACAAATCCTATCACTGCCTGTTAAGGCGCCGAATAGCCTTGATACGTTCCTCTTCCATGATACGAGACATCGTCCTGCGATCTAGCATGTACGATGGTAGTCCTTTAAACTGAATTGGGTATCTCATAACTCGATCCTGGGCCTCATCCATTGTGTTTTGCAGTGTAGAATACGTCTCCCCAAGCTTAGCCTTCTTCGCTCGACAATTATCTTCTGCAAGATCAGCTCGACGTGATTCTCTTACCCAGCCCTCCTCTGCTATGATCGGCCTTTCTGAGCTTTCCTTCAGTTCCTTCTTCAACTTCTCTATCTCCTCAGTCTTCTCCTCGGTTTGACCCTTCTCGTGGACCAAATCCCATTCTACATTTCCCAGACGTGTGTGAAGAGTGACAACCTCCCTATCCTTCTGTTCTATGGTAATCTGCTGAATAATTGCTCGCTCAGTCAGATCCTAGACAGTGTCACGTAACTCTACGTTACGGTCATATAACTCGTCGTACATCTCAGCATCGATGGAGTTCGGTGGGAACTCCTCTACTTCCTCTTCCTCCTCAGGATCCTCCTCTGGATCAGTCTCAGGCTCATGTTCCTGACCAACAACAGTGATCAATGGAGATGGCTCTCTCTGTATCAACTGCTCCCTGACAACATGAATGTCTCGAGGCTCCTCCTCTGTAGGTAATCGGGGTTCCTCTTCCCCAGCTCGACTAGCTCCTTTAACATCTGACATCCTGACAACACAGGTTCAAGTTTTAATTACTAAGTCATACTAGTGAGCACATAATTTAACACATAAGCATATAAAGTCTTTTATTATCTTCAATGAATTAAGAAATTAATTTTTTAGAACTCGATAAGAGTTTTCCATCACAACGTTCTTCCTATAAGGCTACTACCTAAAGTTGTTCCCCCACCTAAGGTTCATAACCTACAGCTTTGATACCAACCTGTGAAACCTCCAAATTCGGGTACTTCAATTCCCACATGATTTGGTATTCACTATCCAAACATCATATGTCTATCTACCCATAATAAATGAAAACATAATTAGATAGAAATAAATTCTCTCCTTAAGGAGTTACATCATCAGAATTTAATACATCAATCTGAGGTCATACTAACCTTAAATCTTAACTGCGGAACATAAACAATTTATAGTCTTACACAACATTAACATAAGTCTAAAACATAAATCCAACTTCACATAAAACAACAAGTCTTCATCACTTGTTAATCTTTCCCTTGCCTTTGCTAGTAGAAGGCTCGTCGGATCTTTCGTTCTTAACTGCAATGTTATTATTACGCAAGAGTGAGCACGATTGCCCACAAATATAATAATGAAATAATAATATAATAACATACGAGTGAATCAAAGGCTTCTGGAATAAAACTCAACTTCTGAATCAAGAACGAATAACAAGAATCAAAAGATTTCTGAGGGTCATAAGACCTTGAACTATGTCATAGGTTATCAAGGGTTATACTTGAAACCTTTAACAGTCATAAGACTATGGACTCTTCTACTCGTACTTAGGGGGATCAACCCTTAGTACCATACTGTGCACAATATCTTAACGCTAACGTATAAGTAATCCTTATACAGGGTTGTTCATCTCAGTTTGACATTAGAGTCCGCACCAAAGAAAGTTTGGTTTGGATAAATCAATAAGAGTTCTGAAATTTAGAACGTTCATCAACTATGGACTAGTCGAATCAAATAAGGTTCACTAGTCTAATATGGTTCAATAATAAATGATATTTAAATTGAATAACAATCTCAAGAGGTATACAATAGAACAAGTATTGTATAACAGAATCATACTTTGAAAAGATAAATAATCTTCAATATAACAATTTGAACTTGATTTAATAATAACGAGAATTTACTCGGCAAAATGTATAAACTTGAATGATGATAACAACTAAGGTTAGAAAACTTACCTCGTGCGTAGATTACACGTTAATTAAACATGTTCCTTGAATTAATCATACATATCATTTTCATTCACAACTCCAGTTAATTATAATGTAACTAGTCATCATAAGTTCATTCTTTTGTCTAACTCGGATTATGACTATACTGAGTCAATTATCACACTTATTGTCACATAATATTACACTACACGAACAATAAGCTAACTATACGTTCAATCATTCAATACACACTTAAATGCGTTATTGACATGCTAAGAAACTATTTTAACATCTCATTATACTTTTAACATATTTTTATGTTCATTAGATTAGGTTACTAACACATTCATGTACTTGAACACTTTAAAATTTTCGTTTTTGAACATTCTGGAGAGTGGCGTCGGCGCTACTGTTGTGCTTGCTTTCGGCGCTGCAGTGCGGCCCGCGCTGTGACGCGATTCTTATGCCTGCAGCCGGCGCTGCAGCGCGGTGAACCAGACTCAGAACCTGCAGTTCGCGAAAATTGCAGAACATGCCAATTTCTTAAATCAATACATGAAATTAAGCATAACCAGACATTGTAATACACATATACTTACTACTTAACCCTTCTAGCAAGATTTTAACATGTTAAAACACATAATTTGCAGAATCAACACATGTAATTTACTGTTCTTGGTGTTTTTGAAAGTTTTGAATACAAATCATGAAAATCAATACTACGGGTTCGTTATAACACTGAATCCTTTCATTTAAAGTTTGGTCTCTTCATTTTAATATACATAATCCTTTACAAGCATAAATTTATGATATAACCTATGATAGACGTATCAAATTTGGTACGTAAGGCCATATGGCCATATTTTATACTCTATAATTTTGTAGCAACAATATACGACGTATTTTAGGAAATTGATGCTATGGTTTATACAATATATATATATATATATATATATATATATATATATATATATATATATATATATATATAATAAAACATGTTATACTTAACATATTAACACATAAAAAAAATTTTACTCATTTCCCCATTACAGAGATTTTACAGAATATAAAGTCATTTTCTTAAAAACTTAAACAACATAAAAATAGAAATTGGGTTAAAGGAATTAGCCAGAGTATTAGTGTAGATTAGGAGAGCCTTGATGATCCTTTCTCAGTTACTAGATCAATCACACACTCACAAATTCTCTCAACTTCACAATTTCTCTCTGCGATAGCTTTGTTCCAGACTTAGAAAAATAAAGAAGACGTATACGATTTTTATAAAAAGAAACTGAGCACAGAGTGGTGGTCAGTTACCCAGTAATGGTTAACTGCTCACAACCTCCACTAAGGCCTCATTTGGCAAGCCTAAAATGGCTCAAAACTATTTAATTTAATAAACCCTATATACCATAGTTTAATAATGTCACACTCATTTATACAATAACTCAAATATATTATTTAATTTTATTTGAATAAAATATATTAATTTCTCATTAATTCACATAGACATATAATTAATTTTCTCATTAATTATAAAATAATATTAGGCTTATTAAATATTTCTTTTAATTCAATAAACTCACATAATTATATACTTTGAATAATCAAATTCTTCACATTAATTTAATAAATATGACACATATAATTAAATTAATCTATCACAATTTTATCAATTAATTATTTAATCCAACAATTAAATCATTGAACAATATTTATTTAATCTAATAAATATTAAAATTAAATTACAAAATCTTGTTTGTCACAGCTACCGGTACAGTCATCAGATTGAGAACTTTTCACCTCCCTCGTCTTCCTCTTCTTTGACGAGACTGGGATTTTTCTTCCAGTTTATAAACAGCTATGGGGACATCACTTTATGAACGTTTAGTGGTTCTCCCTCATCATCCTTTATCTTACTTCCCAGTCTCTTCTTCAGTACAATACTTGTAAGACCCCAACTTTTATGAATAAAGATGAATTTTCTATAAATATCATTTTTGAATATTAAGGAGTGAATTTGATATAATGTTATAGTTGTGGGTAATATTTATAAATTTTGCAAAGTACACAAGTTGTTATATTATATTCGATTGGTCGGGAAATATTCGTTTTAACAGGGAATATTCGTATGACGGCACAATCATTGGTGGACCCCACAACAAAATTATTGTCGAATTGAGAAAACGACAAAAATATCTTTTTATGAAAATAACGGCGAAAGTTTTACCGTTAACTGTTGAAATACCTGGTGGTAAACGTACAGTAATACGCGTGGTTGCATAGAGCACGCGGTATTGATTATTGATGCTTACGTGAGAAGTCACTCATTTTATTCAATTATTATCACTGTAATTGCTGCATAGTATTTCACGTTATTTGATTCAATTATTGTCAATATTTTATATATTATTAAATTAATAATTGAGACGACAAAGTTATTTATATTATTATTTGCAATATTGATGATGTCTAGAAAGTTCTGTCGAGGAGAGGTTTGGTCACCTAATTGCGCGCCAATAGGGAGAAATTCTTATCGGAAAGCCCCCTCTTTTCTAGAAACGATCTGGTCGTTACATATTATGAATTATAATAATGATGATAAATATTGTTAAAAATATTGAGGGAATTTTTATGAAGTATTTGTGGTAATTTTGGCTTATTTTATGGACCCCCAGTACTCATTTTTCAAAACTGTCGGCAGAAGTTATCTTAGTTTTGTTATATATATATATATATATATATATATATATATATATATATATATATATATATATATATATATATATATATGTATTATATCTTAAAAGATTTGAAATGGGGGGGGACCTCAATTATTTTAAAAGGACATCTGGTAGCTTTATTTGACACGATATGAGAGGGTTTTTTTCAATGCTTGGACTTATTGGCTAAACACTTTCAAATCATGCATTCCTATTGATAACCTGTGAATTAGGATGCTTCCTAATTGGTCAAGGCTCCAATTGGCATGTGTTAGTTTTCTTCATTGGCCAGCACCTTGAAAAGAAAATACGGATTCGTTAGAACCGTGAACTTCGTCCGAATATTTACTGTGCGTCCGTGAAGTTTTTTAAACAGTACCCCTTCCATTCTCCTATAAATAGGATGCTTAGTTAGAATTGAAAATCACACCAGATTCAGAGAATTCTTCTTCTGTAATATTGAGCGTATTTTTTTAGAGTTTTAAGAAGCTTTGAGCGTAGAAAATAGTGAAAGTTTTCTTCAAGAATATCCCCGCTATACCAGTTGGAATACTCTATTTTTTAAGGTAAGAGATATTATTTTTATTCAGTATTCATATGAAATAATATTTTCTTCCATACTCTGTAGTATATAAGTAATATTATTTTGTTTCAGATTCCTAATTCTATACTCATTTTGTTAAAATTTTGGCTTCTATACTCCATGAAATTAGTAGAATATCCTTGATATTTGCGTTTTATCCAGTATCTTTTTATGGAAATATTATTTTGAGTATTCTTAATAAGTTTTAACTTTTCATGCCGGAGTGCTATTCACGTGATTACTATTCCCGAAGTACCATTTATAGGGTACTATTCACTCAGTTACTATTCACCCGGAGTACTATTCATGATAAAAATTAATTTCTTTTCGGTCCAAATCATTTTTGATACAATATTATTCTTGAATTTTACTCCATAAAGCAGTATCATGTTGACAATTTAGACATTATTGAATTCTAGATAAATTAAATTATAAATCATTAAAAATTTATCATTTGCTTTCTTTTAATTGAATTCTTATATCATTGTCATCATCCTCATATTTATATTATGATGAAAGTCATCTGTGGTCGTAGTGCATAGATGGACTTGGTATGATTATGACCAGGGATTATTCGGTATAATCATGACCGTAATATTACAAATGATGTGGTAAAAGTCCTCATTGGCCCGTAGTGCATTGATGGACAGTTGTTGGCATGATCATGACCATTGATGAAAACACGAATATCCTTGGCCCGTAGTGTATGGATAATTTGTGGTCGTGATACTAATGAATATCCTTGGTCGTAGTGCAGGGATGATTCGATGATGTGGATTATTTATTAAGTTGAGTCTCAGTGATAAAACTGTTGATAAACTTTTTAAATCATAGAAGATAGTAGATTTCAGATTCTACTTAACTCTTCTAATGGATTGCTTGTTCCGCTGTAGTTAAACTTGATGTCTATTGTATTTTATCAGTTTAACACTGTTGAAGGCTAACGATAATTTATTCTGCATTATCTTAGTCATAATATTTCTTACTGGGCTAGTTGAGCTCACCCTTTGCTTTCATTGTTCTCTTCAAAAAATGAGAATATAGCTGGGACTAGTCGGAGAACGGAGTGACGGTCCAGATGGTAGCATTAGTAGTCCTCACTATTATGTGAAATAGTGTGACAATAAAAGTAATGAGGACTTATTTTGAGTTTGAATACTATCTAAAAAATAATATTTGTATTAAAACTCACAGCTAATGTTGTATAATTAAGTTTGTATTTGTATTCAGTACCATGTATTTGGCAACTCAGAATGGGTGATGTATACTTATTTTGGGGGCGTCACAGTTGGTATCAAAGCTTAGGGATATGATCTCTGGCTAAGATGTGAGACTAGAACTAGGGGAAGAGACAGGTAATTCCTTCGCTAGCATGACCTACCTAAGTTTATTTGATATTTAATTGGTCGGTCAGAGTATAGGGATAATATGTGACATGTCAATTAACCCTTGTTTTGTGGCAGTGTTTGAAAATGACATCTAAAAATATTGAAAATAACAATGGAGCACAGAAGGCCGTTGAGTCACCACAAATCAATACCCAGGATAATGTGTAATAGGAAGACAATATTCCTCAGGTAAATAACAACACCGATCAAATGATGAACGATGGGATGTTCAGAGGCTTTATGCAATTCATGCAACATCAAGCGAGAGTGGCTCCTGTTCAAAATGCAGGTAGAAACACTGACAACTCTCGGACGGTCACCGCTAAGCAGTTCAAGGAGCTAGGACCACCGGAGTTTATTGGAGAGCCAAAACTACTTAAGGCGGAGACGTGGATAAAGCAGATCACCAAGATATTTGATGTCTTGGGATGCTCCGAGGAGCAAAAGGTTCCCTTCGCCACCTTCATGTTGCGAGGATAGGCAGATTACTGGTGAAAATCTGTAAAACGTACTCAACCTACCACACTGAAGATGTCTTGGGAGAAGTTCCAAGAACTATTCAATGACAAGTACTTTCCCGAAAGTATTCGTCACATGAAGGAGGTAGAGTTCATCAAGCTGGAGTAGAACAATATGACCGTGTCGCAGTACGAAGCTAAGTTTACCGAGTTATCTCAATTTGCATCCCACTTGGTTGATAATGAGGAGAGAATGACGCGGATGTTTCTAAGAGGTTTGAAACCCGAGATACGTCAATATCTTATTTCTCACAAACTGTGTTTGTATTCAGATGTTGTAAATAGGGCTCAGTTATTGGAGCGCGATAACGAGTCAACCCAACCAAGAGAAAGCAGCCGGCAAAATGATAATACCAGTGGTAGCAGTCGTCGAAGCGGTGATAACAAACGTGGAGGGAATCAAAATGCTAGAAATGGTAACCACTTCGGTGGTAATCATGGCCAAGACAATAAAAGTGGGCATTTAAAGAAGAAAAGATTCAACAATGATGGAAAGACGTCAGCACCAGCACCCATTTTTAAAGAAGGAGAACGATCTCGTTCGTATGCTACAAATGCGGAGGGGAGGGACACATCAGTCCAAACTGTGCGCAGCAGTCCAAAACATGTTATAATTATGAAAGAGAATGTCACTTAGCTCGATTTTGTCATACAGTGAAGCCAAGTTTAGCTGGGATGGAGGCACCAAAGGCCGTCCTAGAGAAGTCAAAATCAGTAGTTCAAGGGAGAGCGTTTGTCTTGACCTCCCAGAAAGCAAGGAACCTGAACTAGGTGATCATGGGTAAGCTAATCATAAACTCTAGTGAAGTCTATACCTTATATGATACCGGTTCTACCCATTCTTTTATTTCTCCTACTTGCGCTCAACGTTTAAATTTGACTTCGGAGAAATTAGACTTTGACTTATCTGTTGAAACTCCGTTGGGAGAGACCTTTATTACATCCATTTTTTATAAGTCTTGTTTGGTTCAAATCGGTACCCTCACACTACCTGTCGATCTTATTTCATTGAAAATACTTGCACTTGACGTAATTCTTGGGATTGATTGGTTAACTACTCATCATGCTAAAATTGATTATTTTCGTAAGGTTGCTAACTTTCATATTCCTAACTAACCTATTATGTGAATTCAAGCGACCAAACCATTAAAATCAATCACTGTCATCTTAAGCCATAAAATTATTCGTTTATTAAAAAACGGATGTCAAGCTTTCTTTGCTCATGTCACGGATTTAAACAAAAATACGTCAGTTTTGAATGATATTTCTATTGTTAATAAATTTCCTGACGTATTCCCTGAAGAACTTCCTGGCCTTCCCCAGAGCGTGAAATTGAATTTTGTATGGACCTTGAACCCGGTACAAAACCCATTTCTAAAGCCCCATATCGAATGGCTCCTATTGAACTTCAGGAGTTAAAAACCCAACTACAGGAATTGTTAGATATCGGTTTCATTCATCCTATTACGTCCCCTTGGGGTGCTCCTGTTCTATTTGTGAAGAAGAAAGATGGGAGTTTGCGACTTTGTATTGATTATCGGGAGTTGAACCATGTCACTGTCAAAAATAGATACCTGTTGCCTCGTACTGATGACTTGTTTGACCAGTTGCAAGGTGCTAATTTTTTTTTCAAAGATTCATCTTCATTTCGGATATCATCAATTGAAGATTAAAACTTATGACATTCCAAAGACGACTTTCAGAACTAGGTACGGGCATTATGAATTCCAAGTTATTTTTTTGGATTGACTAATGCTCCTACTGCCTTTATGGATATGATGAACCTAGTATTCAAGAAATATTTAGATCATTTTTTGGTTGTCTTTATTGATGACATTCTCATATATTCCAAAAGCCATGAAGATCATGAGCAACATTTGAGGCTGATAATCCAAAAGCTTCGTGAAAACAAGTTGTATGCCAAGTTGAAGAAATGCGAGTTCTGGCTTGAGAAAGTAGCATTCCTTGGGCACGTAGTATCAATTCATAGAATATCTGTTAATCCGGCAAAGATTGAAGCAATACAAAGTTGGGAGCAACCTAAATCAGTGATCGAAGTACGTAGCTTTCTCGGCTTAGCTGGTTATTATCGGAGATTCGTAGAAGGGTTTTCTCAAATCGCTACTCCATTAACTCAGCTGACTCGGAAAGATACAAAATTTGGTTGGAGCGAGGAATGTGAGAAGAGTTTTCAAGAACTCAAGAGGAGACTCATTTCAGCACCTGTTCTGACAATACCATCTGGCTCGGAGGGATTTGTCATCTACAGTGATGCTTCGGGCAAAGGGTTATGATGTGTTCTCATGCAATATGGGAAAGTCATAGCCTATGCCTCTCGATAACTCAAATAATATGAGAGAAATTATCCTACTCATGATCTAGAGTTGGCAGCCGTTGTCTTTGCACTTAAAATTTAGAGGCATTACCTATATGGAGAGAAAGTGAAGATCTATATAGATCATAAAAGCCTCAAATATTTCTTCACACAAAAGGAACTCAACATGCGGCAACGACGTTGGCTCGAACTGTTGAAAGATTATGATCATACTATTCAATATCATCCTGGAAAAGCGAACATAGTAGCTGACACATTAAGTAGAAGATCATATGCAGGTACGAGTGCGTTATTGTCAACGCAAAGGCCCATTTTGTATGACTTACAAAGGATGGAGATAGAGTTAAAGACTCCAGTGACCCACATGATGATGGCAAATATACGAGTAGAACCGACTTTAATCGATAAAGTTAAATTTGCTTAAGCTAAAGACCTGGAGCTAATGCGTATGAAGAAGAAAGTGCTATTTCGGAAGCAAGAATTGATGAAGAAAGAATACTTCGAGTCAACTCCAGACTTTGTGCTCCTAACGATTCTGACTTGAAGTATAAAATCAAGATGGAGGCGCACAACACACCGTTTGCAATCCATCCTGGGAGAACCAAAATGTATCGTGATCTTTGACATACATTTTGGTGGAGCAATATGAAGAGAGAGATCGCGGAGTTTATCTCAAGGTGTCTAACTTGTCAACGAGTCAAGGTGGAGCATCAAATGCAAAAAGGTCCATTGCAACCACTTGAAATTCTAAAATGTAAGTGGGAGCATTACCATGGATTTTTTTACTAGTCTTCCCAAGATTTCTCAAGGCATAGATGTAATTTAGGTCATTGTTGATAGATTGACCAAGTCAGCTCATTTCTTACCTATAAGAGAAACTTATACACTTGAACGTCTTGCTCGTATGTACATGAATGAGATTGTAAGACTGCATGGTATGCCAGTATCCATAGTTTCTGATCGAGACCCAAGATTGACTTCATAATTTTGGGTTAGTTTGCAAAAAGCTATGGACACGGATTTATGATTTAGTTCGGCATATCACCCTCAAACGGACGGACAGTCGAAGAGGACTATTCAAACTCTTGAGGATCTATTAAGACTCTGTGTCCTTGAATTCAAAGGAAGTTGGGACAAGTTCTTGCCATTATTGGAATTCTCCTACCACAACAGTTATCAAGCAAGTATCGGCATGGCTCCATTTGAGGTGTTGTATGGAAGAAAATATCGTTTTCCAGTATGCTGGGATGAGGTGGGTGAAGCAACGTTGTTGGGACCGGAATTGGTATGCATGACTACGGAAAAGATTCAAATAATCCGACAATGTATAAAAACCTCACAAGATCGTCAAAAGAGTTATGCTAATCTTCATCGGAAGGACGTGGAATTCAATGTTGGAAAACATGTGTTGTTACATGTTGCTCCATGGAAGGGAGTTACGAGATTTGGAAAGAGAGGAAAGCTCAATCCTCGATTCATTGGCCCATTTAAATTCCTTGATCGAGTAGGAACTGTGGCCTATAGACTCGCTTTACCGCCAAGTATGTCTCGTGTTCATAACGTTTTTCACATATCCATGTTACATAAATATGTGGAAGACCCGAACCACATTATTGAGTTAGAACCGGATGAAATAGCGGAAGATTTAACGTATGAAGAGGTTCTTGTTAAAATCTTAGGTAAGAAGGAACATATTCTACGCTCCAAGGTTATACCTCAAGTCAAAGTTTTGTAGAGAAACCACGATATTGAAGAAATGACCTGGAAATTAGAATCTGAAATGAGATCAAGGTATCCTCACCTCTTAGTCATACCAGGTATGTACCCTAATTTTAAGGGTGAAATTTCATAAGAATGAGAGGTTGTAAGACCCTAACTTTTATGAATAAAGATGAATTTTCTATAAATATCATTTTTGAATATTAAGGAGTGAATTTGATATAATGTTATAATTGTGAGTAATATTTATAAATTTTGCAAAGTACACAAGTTGTTATATTATATTCGATTGGTCGGGCAATATTCGTTTTAACAGGAAATATTCGTATGACGGCACAATCATTGGTGGATCCCACAACGGAATTATTGTCAGATTGAGAAAACGATAAAAATATCTTTTTATGAAAATAACAACGAAAGTTTTACCGTTAACTGTTGAAATACTCGGTGGTAAAAGTACAGTAATACGCGTGGTTGCATAGTAGCATGCGGTATTGATTATTGATGCTTACGTGAGAAGTCACTCAGTTTTATTTAATTATTATCACAGTAATTGTTGCATAGTATCTCGCATTATTTGATTCAATTATTGTCAATATTTTATATATTATTAAATCAATAATTGAGACGACAAAGTTATTCATATTATTATTTGTAATATTGATGATGTCTAGAAAGTTCTGTCGATGAGAGGTTTGGTCACCTAATTGTGCGCCAATAATAAGAAATCTTTATCGGAAAGCCCCCTATTTCCTAGAAACTGTAACATTCCAGAATTTTAAAGTGTAATATTAAATATTTATTGATTTTTATAAATATTTAATGGATATGTTTATTATTGAATAAATAATTGTTCAATTTGAGTTGATGTGATATAGTTAGTTATTTGTTGAATAAATAATTAAGGAGCCAAGAAAAATTAATTGTTATGAGATTATATAATAATTTAATTTAATAAGTAAGCTAGAGAGCTTATAGTGATTTTAAATAAATTATAATATTTTAAATGGAAAATTGTAATTTAAAATATTAGTTGGTTAAATAAAATTATAATTATAAAAAAAATTATAATTATGTGATATTAAATTATGTGCTAAAGTAATTTAATAGATTAATGTTTTAATTGATTTATTAATTGAATAAAAGCGTGACTAATAACCTTGCTATAAAGGAGTTATTAAGATAAATTAAAGTAATTTTAATTTAGTTTTTGCCAAACAAGGTGTAAGTATATTAATCATTTAATTTTTAATGGTTGCCAAACAAAGCCTATGGCTTTTAGATTTCTTTTGATTTTTAAATTATTAATAAAATAAATAAAACAAGTATATAAATAAAATATATATTTATAAGATTATACGTTATATGTTTGGTAACTGATAATAATAAGTAAGCTTATTATTGCCATATCAGTTTTATTCTACGTATATCAGTTTTGGTTTACGCTCATTGTTAGTACCTAGTCATAGTCTATTATTGAGAGAAGTAAGAAATGAGAAAGGAAAAGGTCAGAGAATTTGAGAAGAAGCCAAGTGCAAGATTGTCCAAAACAAGTTTTGATTGACAAGTTTTCTAGAGCAACAAAAAGGTAAGTTCCTAAAACCTTAATGTATGTACGTAGATATGTTTTAAGTCATTTTCCTATGAACTTGGTAGTCTCTGTTTTCTGGTTTTTCACTGTGTATAAGAGTTTTACCATAAATTATGTAAAAGCTATGTTGGTATAATTGGTTAGGTAATTACATGTTTATATATAAACTGTTATTCAATTGTCAGTATTTATATATAATTGTATGTTTAATATATAAATATGATGGTATGCTAAATTACGTAACTAAGAAATTGGTTTTCACAGTGAAAAACATGTATGAATCGTATATTTGCAAAATAACAAAATTGGTATGTGATTATGCAAATTGTGAACTAATACTGAGAAATTGAACTACACATGTGAATTGATTTATATGTTGGCATACTTGTATTTCAAAGGAATCAAATTTGGTTGATAACAGTAGAATTTCAGTTCACTATATTTTTATTTGTCAACCATTGAGTTTTGATCTAATAACAGTGTTTCAAAGAATTAGCCTATGATATTGTTAATTAGTGGTTGGTAATTGGTATATGGATGATTGTTAACTTTTATGTGTAATTTTCATGAAGTTATAAATGTGTTAGATGCCATTGGTTGTTAAAAATAAATTAGACAGTAGCTTTGCTCTGTCTTTCGGGGTTGGTTCTGTGAGTTTCGGCGCCCCAGCGTCAAAATTCACGCCCCAGCGCCAAATTTCGCGCCCTGGAGCCAAATTTCGCGCCCTGGCGCCAAATTTTGCGCCCCAGCGCCAAAATGGGCCAGTAGCTTGTGCCCCAGCGCTGTAGCTCGCGACCCAGCGCCGTAGCTCGCGCCCCATCGCCACTGTTCCGCGCCCCGGTGCCGGAAAAGTGTCCTAGTTGGGCAGTTTTGACCTCTTGTAGTAAAATGGCCATAATCTTTTCATACGAACTCCGATTGAGGTAATTCAAGATGATTCGGAAAGAGGACGAGTAGACCTACAACTTTCATTCTTTAAGTTATTTAATTTGAGGTCTGTATCAGTAGTCAAAATGGCCATCTTTAGGACTATTGTGTATTTGGAGCCAATCGGAGGGCGTCGGGATGCACGAATGCAAGTGCAACCCTTTGGGTATTAGTATAACTTAATGATAACATGTTGGACATGTATTAGGATGTTGTATCAAGTTGTTAATGTACATGTGGTGCAATGGCATGATCATTTAAGTAGTTGTAATAAAGCTAAAAAGTAATGTTCATGAAAGATGTGATGTTGTTTAAACTTAAACTTAGTTAGTAGCTATACTAAGAGTGATAAAGGAACTCATAAAGGTAATGTTAGTGTAACTAATGTGTATTGTCAATGCATATGGTATGTGTAGGACTTGGGGTGAACGTGAATAGTAATTGTTTAACCTACACACGAGGCAAGTTCCCTAACCTTTGCTACTTTATTATTCAGCAAGGTTACTTTTCACTGTTATGTTACACTTATGCAAGTTCTCTAACTCTACTTTTATAATTGTGCAAGTATCTAACTATCTTTGAGCAAGTTTTCTAATCTATTATCTTGTTAATTCAATTACTGTTTTCAATTCGATTACAATATAATGATGTAAATAATTCTGGAGCAAGTTATTCTTGTATTTAACTTGTTGTTTAGCATGCATAACTATATATACTAATGTCAAACATTTCTATCGTTCAAATTGCTATGCATTCTTAGTATTCAATTCTAATTAACCTTTGCTTAGTATTGTTCAAGCAAGGTATGCTATAGTTATTCAAATTATATTCTATTAGATTATTCCTAAAGCATGACTTTAGTTTACTATGATTGATTCAATCACGATTATTCTATAGTATAGTGTTATTGGTTTTATTCAACTACTCCTTAGTTGATGTTCGTTGAATTCCAAATTCCCTTGAAAGCTTATCCAAACCAAACTTACTTTGGTGCGGACTTGTATTCTAAATACTGAGATGAACAACTCTTTTAATAGAGGTTTACGCTTAGCGTTAAAATGGTTGTGCACAATACATTGTACGAAGGGTTGATCCCCCTAAGTACGTGGAGTCCTTATAGTCTTATTACTGTTAAAGTTAAAGTTGAAAGATTACTTATAACTGTGGACATGATTCGTGATCATTAGACCCTCAGTGAATGTTATAATTTTCAGAAAGTTAATAGAATATATTGTTCAGTTCTATTGAGCCTAATATTGGCAATTGATGTGAAAGTTTAAAGATTTACTTATTGTTATTTCAAGTGGGTCTTGTTTGCTCACTCTTGCCTGTAAAATTTCTTACAGCTAAAGTTGAAACGGGTGACGTACCTAGCACCAGTAAGGGAAAAGGAAAGATGAATAAATACTGAAGACTTGTAATAGTTTTGATAGTTTACTTTCAGAATTTGATTTAAAGATTATAATGATGTTATTTAATTTTCCGCATTTGAGTGATTGTTGTTAAAGGTTGGATAACCTGGGAGATTTCTTTTATTTAAGTTTAATCATGTATGGGCAGGTTTTCTTTTATTATTCAATTCTATTATGATTGGGTAGTTAGAAATGAATGTTTTGATTACGTGAACACCAAATCTTGAGGTAATGAAGTACCGGGATTTGGGGGTGTCACAGAAACGATCTGGTCGCTAAATATTATGAATTATAATAAAGATGATAAATGTTCTTAAAAATATTGAGGGAATTTTTATGAAGTATTTGTGATAATTTTGGCTTATTTTATGGACCCCCATGTACCCATTTTTCAAAATTATCGGTAGAAGTTAGCTTAGTTTTGTTACATATATATATATATATATATATATATGTATTATATCTTAAAAGATTTGAAATGGGGGGGACCTCAATTATTTTAAAAGGAAATCTGGTAGCTTTATTTGACATGATATGAGAGGTTTTTTTCAAAGTTTGGACTTATTGGCTAAACACTTTCAAATCATGCATTCCTATTGATAACCTGTGAATTAGGATGCTTCCTAATTGGTCAAGGCTCCTATTAGCATGTGTTAGTTTTCCTCATTGGCCAGCACCTTGAAAAGAAAATACAGATACGTTGGAACCGTGAACTTCGTCCGATTATTTACTGTGCGTCCGTGAAGTTTTTTAAACAGTACCCCTTCCATTCTCCTATAAATAGGATACTTAGTTAGAATTGAAAATTACACCAGAATCAGAGAATTCTTCTTCTATAATATTAAACGTATTTCTTTAGAGTTTTAAGAAGTTTTGAGCGTAGAAAACAGTGAAAGTTTTCTTCAAAAATATCCCCGCCCTACCAGTCAGAATACTCTTCTTTTTAAGGTAAGGAATATTATTTTTATTCAGTATTCATATGAAATAATATTTTCTTCCATACTATGTAGTATGTAAGTAATATTATTTTGTTTCAGATTCTGAATTCTATACTCATTTTGTTAAAATTTTGGCTTCTATACTCCATGAAATTAGTAGAATATCCTTGATATTTGTGTTTCATCCAGTATCTTTTCATAGAAATATTATTTTGAGTATTCTTGATAAGTTTTAACTTTTCATGCCGAAGTACTATTCACGAGATTACTATTCCTGAAGTACTATTCACGGGGTACTATTCACTCAGTTACTATTCACTCGGGGTACTATTCATGATAAAAATTAATTTCTTTTCGGTCCAAATCATTTTTGATACAATATTATTCTTAAATTTTACTCTATAAAGCAGTATCATGTTGACAATTTGAACATTATTGAATTCTAGATAAATTAAATTATAAATCTTTAAAAATTTATCATTTGCTTTCTTTTAATTGAATTCTTATATCATTGTCATCATCCTCGTATTTATATTATGATGAAAGTCATCTGTGGCCGTAGTGCATAGATGGACTTGGTATGATTATGACCAGGAATTATTCGGTATAATCATGACCGTAATGTTACAAATGATGTGGTAAAAGTTCTCATTGGCCCGTAGTACATTGATGGACAGTTGTTGGCATGATCATGACCATTGATGAAAACACGAATATACTTGGCCCGTAGTGCATGGATAATTTATGGTCGTGATACTAATGAATATCATTGGCCATAGTGCAGGGATGATTCGATGATGTGGATTATTTATTAAGCTGAGTCTCAGTGATAAAACCGTTGATAAATTTTTTAAATCATAGAAGATAGTAGATTTCATGTTCTACTTGACTCTTCTAATGGATTGCTTGTTCCGCTGCAGTTAAACTTGATGTCTATTGTATTTTATCAGTTTAACACTATTGAAGGCTAACGATAATTTATTCTACATTATCTTAGTCATAATATTTCTTATTGGGCTAGTTGAGCTCACCCTTTGCTTTCATTGTTCTCTTTAGGAAATGAGAATATAGTTGGGACTAGTCGGGGAATGAAGTGATGGTCCAGATGGTAGCATTAGTAGTCCTCACTATTATGTGAAATAATGTGACAATAAATGTAATGAGGTCTTATTTTGAGTTTAAATACTGTCTATAAGATAATATTTGTATTAAAACTCACAGCTAATGTTGTATAATTAAGTTTGTATTTATATTCAGTACCATGTATTTGGCGACTCAGAATGGGTGATGTATGCCTATTTTGGGGGCGTCACAATACTCAAGAGTCTTCCATGAAAAACTTTTGTAAGAGTTTATCAGTAGACTTCTTCATCTCAGCCTTTTCCAACCATTTGGATATTTGATCGAGCAGTATAGCTCCAAAGTTGATGCGCTTCTTCAGAACTATTGCAAACATAATCTTTAGCTGTTGATCAATCATAGTGTCATGTGCAGTATCATTACATAGTATACATTTGCCCACTATCTCAGCAAGAAACTCAAATTCTTCAGAAAACTCCTTTTTCTTTATGTCCTTCATACTAGGGTTTCTTTTGTACAACATAATCCTTTTTGCTTGTTCAGTGTCGATTCATCAAGGTTTTTCAGCCCTAGGTCAGGAAAACCTAAGCATTGATTGATGTCAGACGATTTTAGCTTCAAAATCTGACCTTTGACCTTGGTGGAAAGGGTTCCAGAATTTATAGTTGCGTTTGAGTGAAACTCTTTAACCAGTTCAGCATATACTCGAGTGTTTGCCTCGAGACATTCTGAGAATCCAGCCTTCTTCACAAGTTCAAGAATATCTCTAAACTTCTTTTCGGATTTCTCAAACATCTTGGTTCCAAGCTGGATGCCAGTGATTACTCGCCAATCTACCATTTGAATAGTTTGAAGTATATGGGTTTTTAATCTCAGAAGTCTTGTGAGAGATATTTGAATGTGATTTGGGCAAAGCTTGAGGTTTGATGAATTCAGGCTTTGAAGGGAATTCTAGGGTTTGAAAAAGGAGAGGGAGAGAGGTTCGATAGCTTCTGATAGCTGTTTAGAGATTTGAATTTGTCTTTATGACAGTTCCTTTTGGCTCTGCATAAGTTGTGATGTGTCAGCCAGGCATTGGTTGCATGATGCCCAGTAAGAAACTGTAACTCCCCATAAACTTTTCAGTTTGATGTTCCTTTTAAGAAAATAGGCATTACTGACGTGGATTGACCGTTGACCTTTTCAATACGTAGAGTGTCTTGGTGAGGTAGTTATTGACTCTACGTTTTTCTTTGTCGACTTAACTATCTTCTTCTGAGAGATGATGTGGTGGATTGTTTGACACTAATCCTCATTTTGAAACTACATAGCTTTACCATTGATGCACCCTGAGAAAGTTTGGGCACTGAAGTTCTGAGGTGAGTTTGCAAGATGTCTTTCCAAACTATATTCGTAATCATCTCCACACGATCTGAGTTGTTGAGCAAGTGTCTAGTTTTTCCAAGCTTCCTATGAGCTAGTATATCCTCTGGGAAGACTGCAATCATCGAGCCTACTCTACGAATGTTGAGGTTGTATTACGATCGTCGAGTTTACTTCAGAATCTACTCTATGATCATTGTCTGACCTGATCCTTGAGATGAACTTGACTAAGCATTTCTTCTGGGTTAAGGTAGCTCAGGAAGGGCCAACTTCTTGGAGTGAACTAAGGGTCAGGTTTGTCCCTGAGGCACTTTCCAGATGAAAAACTTTAGAAGTGATTTGTACTGACATCTCATTTAACCTTTTCGGCTAGGGAGTTCTTCTACCAACTTTAGACATTTACCTTGGCTGTAATCGTGGTGTCATCCTGCTCTTATACTACGATCAGATGTTTGATCGTAGGCACTCCACGATTTTGAGTTGAGTGGTTGACAAGGTTATCAGTAGTACGTTTTGAGACGTTCCTACTGACTATGGATCTTAATTTGGTTCATTAGCCACAAAGTTTTGGGACTTTGTAACTGGTATATTGCTTTATAATGTTTTCTGATACATTCAGTGATGTTGTTCCTTACCAGATCACTGCTCCCCCATGGTTGATACTATCTTCTCAGAGAGGTGTGAGTTCTTCTTCTTCATGTGCATCGGGAGGCAGCCTTGCATATCTCCTTTTGGCTGAAGCCATTAAATCTTCCTGTATCATAGAAATGGGTATCTTCAGGACTGATCACTCCACGATCATTTGACAGAACTACGAACGTAGTCTTCTTTGATAGTTTATGTTTGTGGAGTTCTACTTCTTATGATGGGTTCCTTGAGGGTTCTTCTCAGATGAAATGCTTTGGATGATTAAGCATATAAGACCCTTTTTATCTTAGAGTGAATGGTTTACTTCCATATAGAAATCAGCAGCCATGTGAGCTTCATTCATATTAGCTCATCAAGTCTTCAAGGACAGGCTTGACAAATAAGGATTTTTTTAGAAACATTTCTGAAATGTCTTAAGCCTTCTGCCGGTTGAATCTTCTTGACCGAAGTCTTCTGCTTCAGCATTCCTTAGTGTGGTCAGATAGACCAAGCAGCTGAAGGTTAGATAGATTTCTATTTGTGGTACCCACGGTTGAGTGGGTCCTGACATGTTCACTTTCAAAATCCTTGTTCCTCATATATTTGAATAATCATCATATTGATCATCAGCAATCATATTCATGCATGTATCCAATTTAGATATGACATCTTAAGATGCATGATGATGAGTGTGTGTAAGATTAATCATTTTAACAAAACACTCTTTTTCTTTGATGGTTTCATCATTTGCTTAGTTATGTTCACAGGGTTTAAATGTTAATAGAGTAAGAATCATCTCTATCACTTATTTGCATCTGGTTGATTCATGGAGGTGATCAGTTTCTATGAATCTTTAAGATACTCTTGTAGAACTAATCATACTCTATGCGTTATCAAAATCTTGGAACATAGGTTTTTACATACATACTAACCCATCAGCAAAGATTATTCCACATAAGATTAATTTAAACCTTGATATGCTTATGACCTATTTCAGATTTCTTTCAAGATGTCATCTTCAACCTAAAACTTGGATGGAGAGAAAGTTTGTAAGCATTTGAGTTTCCAATCTCAGTGTACTTTCTCTCTTCACCTTTTTAGGTAGAGTATGATTTCTTGAAAGAATACTGTTATAGTGCATAAGGAGGTGCAACATGATGTACACATTTATATTAGTGAGGAACCGTACCTTTCTACTGTTAGTTTTTTAATAGTCATTTATCTTAGGTATACTGAGGTTAAGCATTGATGTGCATAGTTTTTCATTTGCTCCTGGCAGCTTGTTGCTCCAGTCGTCCTTCGATCAATCAGTCATAGTCTTGAAGATGTAAGCTAAGAGAATCTTGGCATCTTTAGTTCTTTCACATCCTTGAGTCCACAAGGTTCACATCTAGCTGCTGGTTGGCCAAATAATTATTTGAGAAGTTCTTCTTAGCATATATAGCCTTTTCATTAGGGGTGAGCATTCGGTTATTAACCAAACCGAACAAGAAATTCGGTTATAACCGATAACCGAAAATGGCTTATTTTAACTATCTAAACAAATAATCGAAATCTGCACTAACCGAATAACCGAATAATCGAATAGGTTATTCGGTTATTCGGTTAATAACCGAATTTAAACATAGTCCAAAAATAGTTCATTTCAGTTCCTACAATCCATAAACAGTTCCTACAATCCATTAACATAATCCATAAACAACAACACAGTTCATAAACATAAATTAACACCATAAACATAATGCTAAAGCTTATGTTTGAAGCTGCTAATGAGATATAAATTAACATCATTAACAGTTCATGAACATATGAGACTATCATACTATAAGAGCTTGAAGCTGCTGCTGCTGGCCAAAATGCTTGAAGGCTGAAGGTGCTGCTGACTATTGCACAATGACTGCTATTGAACAGTTCCTACAATGACTGATACCATTTGCACAGTTCCTGTTGACAAATATAAATGAAAGAAAGCATTTCAGTCAACTTCAAAGAAACCATAAATTACAATGGACTGACTGTTATTGCATATATTTACAATGGACTGCTAGACAACACCAATAAACCTAACAAATTATAAATTTACAATGGACTGTTAGACAAATTTATAAATTTACAAGTCCTATCTATTTACATAGCGATTAAAGTATATTATAACTTTACTCAACACTTGAAATAAACCAGGGCATCAGAACAATGAATCCACAATCATTTTATAAAAGAAAATATCAATTTCATGTTCTAGATTTCTATCAAAAACAGCACAACCATGAAATATTGGAAGATGAACAAATCAAGAGAAATGAACACTCAGCTTGTTTAAAATCTCTATTATTATTTAGAAGGCATGAAAAAATTCAATAGAAATGACAATTTAGGTGTCATCCACTACACAATTTCTCAACATCACATCACTTTCATACTATTTTCTATATTGATGATTCAATCTAAATCATAGGAAGAAAAATAAAAGATAGTTGCCAAACAATGCCTAATTGAAGAGGGTTTAAAATTAATCAGTAAAAATAGAACATAGATTTGTTAGATCTAATTGATATAATTTCAATTCCATATTTTAATTCACATAACTAAAACATGGAAATGGAATTGAAAAAATCAGTAGATCTTAGTAATTATTTTACCTGAGAAGAGAAGTAAAGAGAGAGAGACTTGATGCAGAACAGCAAAAACAAAAGAACCCAAGAGAGAGAGACTTGATGTCGTGAGCCAGTGACTGTCGGTCTGCCGTCGGTCGAAGGGAGGCGATGGCCGATGGCGATGAGGGACTGAGGGTCGAGCTCGACTGCTCGATGGAGGCGATGAGGGTTTGAGATCAGAGATGAGGGTTTTAAATCAGGCGATGAGATTGAGGGTTTGCATCTTGCGAAGTATCAAGTAAGTCAATAAGAGTATAAGACAATAAGTCATATTATTTTTTTTAAGTAGGCAAGCTTGTATTCGGTGTTTGGTTAAACCGAATAGGCTAAAACTAATACCCGTATAAACTAACCGAAACCCGTAATATAATTCGGATATAACCGAATTGTTATAAATAACCGAATTATCAGAAAATTTCGGTTAAATTATTACAGTTCGGTTCGGTATTTCGGTTATATCTATTTTTTGCTCACTCCTGCTTTTCATCTTTTAGGTTGGTGGATGCTTGACTCTTTGTTGTTGATGTCTCTTGAGCTTCCTCGCCTGGTCTTTAGACTACAAGATTGACTGTGGACAAGAATTGGCCTTGTTGTCATGGCATTTAAGAACATGGACCAATCTGAGTAGCTTCAGGTGTTTATACATATTTACCTGTACACAATATTTTCAACATGTGAGCTCATCTGCATTTACAAGTAACTTACTACTAAACTACGTTTACAACAATATTTGTGCCTAGGATCAGACTCAAAGCGATTAGCTTTTAAATATAGCATGAGAACCTTCTTTGATACCAATTGTTAGTTCCCACTAGGTACATAATAGATCTAGAAGGGGGGGTTAAATGGATCTATTTAATTTTCAAATACTTTTCTCATTTATTTTGTATTGCTAATGAATTAGCATATGACAAACATAAGAATCTTTTCAGCACATCGGAATAAGTAAAAGATCTCCTTCATTGATTTAATCATGAACATACATACATTGTTCGTAGAGTTAGTTTAGTTCTAAGTAGTTAAAACTTACATAGCAGTTATAGCAGTTAGGTACATAATGTAAATGACATAAAGTAAATGACACAAGGGATTTTAAGTGGTTCAGAGACTCAAGCTCCTAATCTACTCTTCTGCTTTAACTAGCAGAATTTCCACTAAGGAAGGGCAGCACCCTGAATCACTAAGATTCCTTGAAGGCCAGCAGCCTTGGAACTTCAGTTCACTAAGAACTCTTCAAGGCCAGCAGCCTTGGAACTTCTCTAGTTCCCTAGGAACTCTTCAAGCCCAGCAGACTTGAAACTTCATTTAGTCCCTCCGGACAAGGATCCCTCAGGTCCTGGTTTCTTGTTGTTGTTGTTGGCAGTGGTGGTGGTGATGCCTTGCTGCTAAGATATCTTTAAGCTTGAACATCTTCTGTACTTAGCAGCTTGGCGTAGTCCTCTTGGCATTCTACTTTTAGTCTGGACTACATCTTCTTTGGTGCAGCTGATCTTCATTCTGTTCTGCTCATCTTCATCTGTTTTCAGATATGCACCATCACTATTTGGATCTGCTAAGTGTTTGAGCTTTTGGTAGACTTCGTCTAGCACTTAGCATTCCCTGAACCCTTCTTGACTGGTTGGCAGATATGGTTCTGCACTTGCTCTAGTTCAACTTTAGGTTCTTGGTGATTCGTAGTGTGGCTCTTTGGATCTTCTTTATGCTCTGCCACTTTTCTGAATGCTATCTTCTTTCCTTTCTTGTTTCTTAGCTTAGCTGCCATCTTCAGTGGCATTCTCATCTTTGTTGAGTGAAGCTTTAGTCTGTTCAAGTCCTTCTTCAAAGCTGCTTCACTTCCACCTTTGTATTCTCACTGTTACTGAGACTTGTTCTGTTAAGCTCTAGTAGAACTCGTAGAGTTAACAATAGCATTCCAACAACTCAACGATTCTGTAAATCAGCAACCAATGATCTTTGAAGCTCTTGTTAATTTATACTCCTCAACAACCTTCCTGTTGGAATGTAGCCATTGGGAGCTATTTGAATTGCTTTGCAGATCTCGAGTTATTTGGTGTAGACTACAAATGTGACATGACATCTCCTTTATGACTTTCTGACACTGCAGTCTACTATTTCACCTACCTCGTCAGAGATGACACTTTGATGTCTTGAGCAGGTAGTTAACTTTATTTATTCTTTCTTATTTCTCAATCAGAGATTGTCCTTTTGCATCGATGCTCTCAATAAGCCATGTTCGAATATCAATCTTCATAGTGAACCATTACCAATGCTTCAATCTTCAGATAACCGAACTCCACGATTCTAATGCATATCTTCTTGGACCTGATCGTAGTGTCATTTTAAATGTTGCTCATCGACCGGTTGAGACAACACTACGATCCTGAAGAGTGTTCATTGGATCCTCAATGTAGAACACCTCTTCCTTCTCTTGTGCAGTGCTTCAACACTTCTGTTTGCCTCGACTGATCTCAGAGACTGATGGCTTGACTCCTTGTTCTGGCCTCTTCTGAATAGCAAGACACTTCAGATTTGTGGCATGCCCAGCTCGCTTTCTCCTTGTGATCTCTCGTTCAGTTATCATCAATGGACTGACCCAGTGCTTAATCACTTTAGCCTTGTTCTTCATAAGCTGACCAGTATCTTTGTGTACACTCCATCAGTTCCTTCTTTGTTTGGCAAACTGTAAGACCCCAACTTTTATGAATAAAGATTAATTTTTCTCGAAATATATTTTTGAATATTATGGTGTGGATTTGATATAATGTTATAGTTATGGGTAATATTTATAATTTTTGCAAAGTAAGCAAGTTGTTATAAAATATTCGATTGGTCGGGGAATATTCGTTTTATCAGGAAATATTCGTACGATGGCACAATCATTGGTGGACCCCACAAAAGAATTATTGACGGAGTTAGAAAACGACAGAAATATCTTTTTATAAAAATAACGGCGAAAGTTTTACCGTTAACTATTAAAATACCCGGTGATAAAAGTACAGTAATACGCGTGGTTGCATAGTAGCACACGGTATTGTACAATATCTTTGATTATTGATGCTTATGTGAAAAGTCACTCAATTTTATTCAATAATTGCCACAGTAATTGTTGCATAGTTTCTTATATTATTGATTCAATTATTGTCACAGTATCATCTGCACAATATTTTACACTATTAAATCAATAATTGGCGCGACACAATTATTTATATTATTAGTTAGCACTATTGACAATGTCTAGAAAATTCTGTCGAGAAAAGGGGTTTGGTCATCTAATTGCGCGCCAATAAGGATAAATTCTTATCAGAAAGCCCCCTCTTTCCTGGGAATGATCTGGTTGTTGATATTGTGAGCTTATAATATTAATTATTATGTGGTGAATATTGGTTCACTTTTGTTATAAATAATGGAATTTTGCATGAATTATTTGTTGAAAGTTTGACAATTATCTTCTCCGATAAAATATTTGTTTAAATATATTATAATTATTTAAATAATAGTATTATATATATATATATATATATATATATATATATATATATATATGCATGTGATAAAAGTTATGGTGGGTGGAAAGTGTTGCCTGCAAAACTTGTTCCAAATGGTGGGCCTCACCAATTGTGAATTGATATGTTAGGCATTGAAAAATGAAAAGCTTGCCTTTACTTTCCCTTATTTTTCAAAAATCGGTGCATGCATTCTTTGGTTCCACCATGTGCTGGTAACATAATTCCTCCCATGGGACCACTTGGTTGGTGGAGAAATTGCCTTCAAGATTATGTTTTCCAATGTGTGGGCTTTTAGCCAATTAAAAGGAAGAGAAAGTTAGGCATTAGTTAGGCGTAGAAAATGTTTGGCTGAGTTAGGCAGCCTGTTTGTTTTTTTCTCCGAAATCTCACTATAAATAGAGGGATAACCCTCCTTCCTAAATCACACCTTCAAAATTATAAATTCTTATTCTATAGTATTGTGAGTATTTTCTTGAGTATAAGAATACTTTGAGGGTAGTTTTTTTTTGCAAGATTTTCTCAGAATAATATCCGATATTCCAGTCAAATCCAGTTTCTACTAAGGTAAAGGATATTATTTTATTTCAATACTCGTAAGAAATATTATTTTCTTTCATACTCCATAGTATGGAAGAGATATTATTTCATTTCATATTCCTAAATTTAAACTTACTATGGTAAGTATTGCTTCTATAATTCCTGAAATTAGTAGAATGTCTTTGATATTTGCGCTTCATCCAGTATCTTTTCATGAAAATATTATTCTGAGTATTCTTGATAAGTTTTAACCTTTTCATGCCAGAGTACTATTCATGGAGTACTATTTCTGAAGTACTATTCACGGGGTACTATTCACTCAGGTACTATTCACCCGGGGTACTATTCATGATAAAAATTGATTTTTTTTTCTGTTCAAATTATTTTTGATACAATATTATTCTTGAATTTTACTCCACAAAGCAGTATCATGTTGATAATTTGGACATTATTGAATTCTGGATAAATTAAATTATAAATCTTTAGAATTTATCCTTTGCTTGCATTTAATTGAATTCTTATATCATTGTTATTATCCTCATATTTATATTGTTATGAAATTCATCTTTGGCCCGTAGTGCAAAGATGGACTGTTGATTGGTATGATTATGACCACGGATCGTTCGGTATAATCATGACCCGTAATATTACAAATGATGTGAAAAAAGTCCTCATTGGCCCGAAGTGCAGTGATGGACAGTTGTTGGCATGATCATGACCATTGGTGATAATAATGAATATCCTTGGCTCGTAGTGCATGGATAATTCATTGATGTGGATTATTTATTGAGCTGAGTCTCAGTGATAAAATTGTTGATAAACTTTTAAATCATAGAAGATAGTAGATATCATGCTCTACTTGACTCTTCTAATGGATTGTTTGTTCCGCTGCAGTTAAACTTGTTGCCTATTATATTTTATCAGTTTAACACTGTTGAAGGCTAACGATAATTTATTCTGCATTATCTTAGTCATAATATTTTTTACTGGGCTAGTTGAGCTCACCCTTTGCTTTCATTGTTCTCTTCAGTAAATGAGAATATAGCTGGGACTGGTCGGGGAACGGAGTGACGGTCCAGATGGTTGTTTTAGTAGTCCTCACTATTCTATGAAATAGTGTGATAATAATTGTAATAAGATTGAATTTGAGTTTGGATATTATCTAGAAGACAATATTCGTGTTAAAACTCTCAGCATATATTTTGTCGTATTACATGACAGTTGTATTAATTAAATTGTATTTGAATTTTGTACCATGTATTTGGCGACTCAGAATGGGTGATGTATACCTATTTTGGGGGCGTCACACAAACACTACGATCCTGGTTACTTCCGAGATCGTTGTCTTCTGTTTACTTGACAGCTACTACACTTGCTGACTTTCCTTAGTCAGTTACTTTAACTGAAGTCTTCTTCTGATCAACTTGTGGAAGAATTCATCTTGAATGGCTTTACAACACAATCTGGATGTTGATTGGGTTGGTGCTTAGATTTTCTGTTAGCTTGCATGCCATTCATTGAGTGCTCTTTAGTCTTTCTTAAGATGGAATGTATCCTTGCAGCTCAAACCAGAGGCTTCATACTTTGGATATTCTGGGAGTGCTCACTTGTTGAGAATCATATTTGCTCTACGATTCTGCCTTGGCGTTGTGAGCACTTCTGTTGAAGCCTTAGTTCTGCACTCTACGATTCAGCATTGGTTGTGCAGACATTACGACTCCAAGATGAGATGCCGACACTCTACGATCTCTGACCTTAAGTTTGATGTCTTCATCTGATCTAGCTCGAATACGATCTCTGCCTCTGATGTGATCAGTAGACTCTACGACTCCGAGTGTGGTCTACGATTCTTGACTTGGCTTTGGCAGATGCTCGGTCGGCTTGTAAACAGGCTGTCTCTACGATTCTGAACATGACTTCCTCAGCAGACTACGTGTGACGCCCCCAAAATAGGTATACAACACCCATTCTGAGTCGCCAAATACATGGTACAGAAAGCAAACTACAGCTTCAATAATACAATTATCGTGCAAAATACGACAACACATACTGTGAGTTTAAATACAAATATTGTCTTCTAGACAATATCCACACTCAAATAAGTCCTCAATACAATTATTCAAACACTATTTTATAGAAATAGTGAGGACTGCTAAAACATCGTTCTAGAATCATCACTCCATACCCCGACTAGATCCTGCTATGTTCTCACCTCCTGAGAAGAAAAATGGAACAAAAAGGAAAAGGGTGAGCTCAACTAGCCCAGTAAAGAATATTATGACTAAGATAATATACAATAAATTATCATTAGTATTCAACAGGGAAAAATCTGATAGAATATAATCGACAACAAGTTTTAGATCAACAACTGCAGCGGAAACAGCAAACCATTAGAAGAGTCAAGTAGAGAATGAATTCTACTATCTTCTAAGATTTAAAAGTCCATCATCAATATTTTATCCCTGTAACATCAATTAATAATCATCTTTATCCAAATATTCATCTTTGCACTACAGGCCAAAGATATTCATTTGTATCACATGTCAGTCATGTTCATCTCAACACCTGTTCATCTTTGCACTACAGGCCAAAGATATTCATCAAGTAATCATACATCTTTGCACTACAGGCCAAAGATATTCAGTAATATCATCATTTAGGACTGAGGATGATGAAAAATATCTTAAAGAGAACGAATCCAGTGAGACAGAAGGACAAATAGTAGGGATTCGTATAACAGTTTATCCAAGATCAATAATACTTCATAATAATCAATTGTGAAGCAGAATTCAAAAATAAAGATCAAAACATGGATACAATCAAAGATAGTAACCATAATAGACATCTTGGACAAAAAGGAAAAATTTTATTTTTCGGTGAATAGTGCCGTATTCCTGAATAGTGCCGTATACGTGAATAGTAACCCCGACACAAAAAGTTCCAAATTTGATAAAAACTCATGTTAATATTTCAGCATAATGATATTGAAGAAAATAATATCATTTAAGAAGAAAATAATATCCCTTACCTCAAAATATCAGTACTTCTAGTCGAAATACCGGTATAAGGTTGAAAGAAACTTGCTCTGATGAATAGAAACTCTCAAAGTATCTAAATACTCACAAAATACACTCAATAATCTTGAGAGAGAAAGAGAGAAAACTTATTTCTGGTGTGATTTTCAATTCTAACTTAGCCCTCTATTTATAGGAAAATGTTAGCACGCCGAAGCAGACTTAACCTGTAACCTGATGACTTTACCTGCTACTATTCCCGCCCACCACATTTGAATAAAAATCTCAGCATATTTTTTCACCAACCAAGAGTGGGGCCTACCAATTCTAGAATTTTTCACCAAAATTATTAACTCTAAAAATTCAACAATTTCTGAACCAGTCATCTCGTAAAATTTATAATAAATCATACGTTCATTTTTAACGGTTCAAAATTTGTGGACATATACTCAACATATATATGTATAACATATCCAAAAATTACCATGATCCAACGGTCGAATTAAAAATTATAACCCCTGCAAAATATCTCAAAAATCCTGAATTTTAATACCTCAATTCCGACAAAAATACTGATAAAAACCTCAACATTAACTCCTTCATTTTTAACCACAAAAATATATCCCTCATTTATATCCACATAAAATAAATATTTCCTTATCATATGAATCAATAATTAATCATTCACAAATAATATTACAGAATCACATTTATGACAACCAGGCCGTTCCCAGGAAAGAGGGGGCTTTCCAATAAGAATTTTTCCTTACTGGCGCGTAATTAGATGACCAAACCTCTCCTTAGACAGAACTTTCTAGACATTGCCAATAATGTTATCTAATAATATTATTCAAATAATATGAATTATTGATCTGATAATGAGAAATACTGTGTAGTGACAATTATTGAAACAACAATAATATAAAATATCAACGCAGCAATTATTGAATCAATAAAATAAAATATTGAATAATAACTACTGTAACAATTATTGAGTAGTGCCTTCTTACGTAAGAATCAATAATTGGTGCAATACCGTGTGCTACTGTATTTTAACCACCGAGTATTCCAACAGTATTAACGGTAACAACTACGTCGTTATTTATAAACAACTTATACTTGTCGTTTTCTTCATCCAATCGCTTTTCGTTGTGGGGCCCACACAAGGCTGCGCCGTCGTACGAATATTCCCCGACAGCAAGAATATTCCAAACGAATATTCCCCGACAAAATGAATATTTTATAACCACTTGCTTATTTTACAAAATTTGCACATTTCACCCATAACCAAAGTATTATATCAAATTAACCCCTTATTATTCACAATAATATTTAGAGAAAATTTGATTTTATTCATTAATAAGCTGGGGTCTTACACTACGGCTCCGAGGAAGCTCTTCTCGACACACTACGATCCTTCCTTATTTCTCCTGACATTTTACGAACTTCGAGATCTACTATCTTACAGACTACGATTCTTCCTCGATAGCTCTCGAGTTTTCCTTGACTCTCCCAGGAGACTACGATTTCTGGTGCAGTGCTCGACGATCAGACAAGCCTATCTATTACATTATAAGATCAACCTAACAAGCTTGATCTTTCTATATTTATAGTCCTTATACATCATTTCTTTTCAAGGACTTTACAAAGCTGTTTTGCTTATGTAGGATCAACCTAACATATTTGACCAATTCATTCTAAGTCCTTGTACATATATTCCTATTATCTATCAAAGGACTTTACAACTTTTCTTAATACAAGCATACTTGCATATTCATTCATATATATATATATATATATATATATATATATATATATATATATATATATATATCATAATCAAATCATATATAAATAGAAATATCATTCACATGCTTATTCCTAACAGACTCCATTTGAGTTTTGTTATTGTCTACGAGACAATATTCGTGTTAAAACTCTCAGTTACGTTTTGTCATATTGTATAAATGAAGTTTATATTTAAATTATGTACTATGTATTTGGTGACTCAGAATGGGTTGTGTATACCTATTTTGGGAGCGTCACATCATGATTATACCAATACATGATTCCTGGTCATAATTATACCAATCAACAGTCGATCTTTGCACTACGGGTCAAAGATGATTTTCATCACAATATTAGCATGAGGATAATAACAATGATACAAAGAATGAATCAAGTGAGATCAATGATAAATATTAGAAATTTATAATTTAATTTATCCAGAGTTCAAGAATATCCAAATTATCAAAATGATCACCAATTGTGGAGTAAAATTCAAAAATGATGTTTAAGATTCATATTTCAAAGATAATTTAGACAAAGATAAAAAACTAAATTTCGTCGTGAGTAGTACTCCGGCATGAATAGTACCCCGGATGAATAGTACTCCAGTATGAATAATACCATGAATGAATAGTACCCTGAAATGAAAAGATTAAAATTTAATAATAAGAAAGTTCAAACCAATATTCCTGTGAAATGATATTAGATGAAGTGCAAACCTCAAGGAATTTCTAATCATTTCAGGAATTATAGAAGCAATACTTATCATAGTAAGTTTAAATTTAGGAATATGAAATGAAATAATATCACTTACATAATATGAAGTATGAAAAAAAAATGATATCTCTTACGAGTATTGAAAGAAAATAACATCATTTACCTTATTAGAAAACTAGATCTTGTGGCGCCCCCAAATCTGGGTTCCTTCAAACCTCGAATCTAGTCCGCCACGATACTACTATCGTTAAACTATTTATATTTTTCATTCATAACTTAATGAATATAACTCTACTTATTACAATTTAGAATATAAATTCATTCTATTTCCAGGATCTGCACAATGACCCCAAACTTTTATAAGTTTTTAATCTCGATCATTTACTATTCCTGTAATACATCACATTCGATGTTATATAAATATATGGAATAATTTAAACTTTTTCAATCTCCTTTGAAATAAATCTTTTATTGATATCTTAACTTAAATCAATTACAAATCTCTGAATCAAATTATGCTATGATTCACTCTATTCAATTTCTGTATAAACCTTTACATCTCGATTCGAATTTCTCTATGTATCACATAGTACAACTTTACAACTTATTATGTACTACACATAATAAACTACTATCAAGTATATCTACTAGAACCTAAACATGGTTCAAAAGCATATATTTAATTAAACAAATTAATCTCCTTTGATGTGATTGAACTTTATCAATATATCAAGTAGCACGTAACCTTTACAGTGTCCTTAACCTGCAAAAGTGGTTATTTGCAAGGGTGAGCTCGATAGCCCAGCAATTCTAACAGTTTTCATGCAGCACATAGCATATAATAGCATACTCAGCACATGCATTCATAACCCATTAATATCTACTACGCATGTTATTTCTCATATAACAGGCATATATGTTTATATCACAAGCATATCATCAAGATCAGCTTTCACATTTCATACATATCTCATATGTATTTCATATATATACATCCACATTTGCATAGCATAATATAGTGCAACTAACAGTTATCGAATTCATATAACAAATAGGAACTGAAAGACTTGTGTGATTCGTAGTTTATGAACTACGACTTAACTACTTAACCCTTAACTGCACTTCGTGTATTCCTACACAGTTATATAATCATGGATTCATATCCATCAGTAACATATTTCATGCATTCTCAATGTAATAACAATGTTACATTATTTTCTAACTAGGTTCGTAAAACCTACACTTCACTTTCTTATCACATTCTCGGAGTAGCTAGGTCCGTATAGGTATACCTTAACCATTCGAACATGACATCAACATCTGTATATATCTATTATACACTTGACTCGCTACGTGATCGACATATTTAAAACTCATACAGGTAAGTTCAAACATACACATAACGTCTAACTTAGTCGTAACTTCATACAACATCACCTATACTATATTTTCATAGCACAAATCAGTTTGTAAGACATTACAAATCCAAACAACGTATCATTGCTTAATATCTTGAAAGTATTCCTTTGGACTTAACTTTTGAAAATCATAATTAACATTCATCTCTATCACATAGCAAGCTTTTTAACACATTACATAGCATATTGGTCATGTATTACAAGTTAAAGTAATCATATAAGCATGCTTCAAACATCAGATCAAAAAAAAGAATCGATCTGTGACTGTTGCACGGCGCAGCTGCGCCATGGCTAAGCCTAGGACCGGCGCAGCTGCGCTGTCCTCTGGCTATGCCAAGACTCAGCTACTGCCTTGTGGTTTCTGCCCCGCTTGAACAAAATAATCATACATGTTATATATGTTATGTTAAAGGTCTTTTCATGCTCATCAAGTCAATCTAGGTTCCTCCTTTCATAATAAAATCCTAAATTGATTATTTCAACAATTTAAGGCCATTCAAGGTCATGAAACTATAAAGTCTATCATGCTTGCTTTCTAAACATACAAGATAGTTATAAAACTCATATTAGGCATGCTTGTGAGTATTCATAACACATATGTGCAACTAGCATCGTTTTGGTTAAAAATATGCTTCGTTTATGCTTTTCTTGAAATGTGATACACAAGCATGGTATATATACGTTTATACTACATGAGTGAGTCTAAGAGTAACATCAAATGCGATCACAATTATCCGATTCCAACCCTCAAGGTAGTTTGACAAATTTTCACGTTCAAGGATTACTAGGAGGTTGAACATGTCGATGCTTGCTTACTACTCTCATAAACACCATCTAATGGTTTATTCATGCATTCCTAAGTCATACTCACATGTTTGCAAAGTCAGAATATAAACTATGTAGCAATCATGCATGTTAGCTCACTAGGCTAAGCCTTTTTCTTGAAACATTTCTAACATAAGGCTTAATAAGTTTGGTTATGCTCAAAGGAACTATGTACATTATAACATGCTCATCTACGTGTAAAATCAGTCATGTGTAGCTTACTAGGTTCGCATGATCTCTAACATAGTTTGTTTTCAAAACTTAACATCCAAATTTCCATCTAAACCATATGCTTTTGTTAATCATGCCAATCTATTAAAACATGCCCACATTAGGTTCATATATCTATATACACCCCTTACACATGCTGACATACTAGTATATGTTACAATGATTGGTTAACTCTTGGCATATTTTAAAAACAGCAGCTCCAACTGATCTCAGGAACCGGCGCAGCTGCGCTGCACCTCAATACAATTATAGCGCAGCTGTGCCGTGCCAGGTTCAGCTGCAGAAGTAGTCTGCTTCGGCAGAACTTCAGCCCAACCATAAAATTTACTCACGAAATTGATTCTAAACATTCCTATTACAGTTGAAACATCTATATATGGTCATATAACAACTATATAACCCATACCCAAACTCATTAACATTTAATTCTATGATTTCAAGATTTTGGATTTCAAGAGTTCAAGAACTCTGTTTGACAGAAACTGAAATGGAAGCAAGGAAAAGAACTTATACCTCTGCAATGGTGAAAGGAACTTGCTACTAGTTGAACTTCCAATCTCCTAGAATACGTGTATGCTCTCAATTATACAATCCTTCCACAACCAATTTCTCAGACCACTCAAACAAACGGGAAAAGAAAAGGAGGGGTTCTATTTATAGAGAATTATCTACACAGTCCATAGCTTTGCCTCCAAGATTGAACTAGTGGAAGAAGGAAGAAGATGTTGGACAAAAAGGAGTTGGTGGAAAGTGGCTAACCACTCCTTCTCCACCATTCTTCAGCTCATCATCACCACCTCCTAGCCTCCTTCAATTCACAGCAACATAGAAAAATAGGCCATTAGCCTATACACGGTGGTTTAAATGAATTGGGACACAAATTTTGGGACAAGGCAATTTCTCAGCAACTAAAGCTTAGTTTAGTTCATTTAATTCCCAAAAATATAATTTTAATGTGTAAATGCTACTACACCAAGTAAAGTTAGGGATTATTTATGTACTCATATCATATAGTCCATATACATTAGTCCACATAATTAAATCTTTAAAACGTGTGTGGACTTAATTCTATTGACCACTAATAATTTAATATCTCTTTTTTACTATTAATCACCCATTGATATAGAAATAAATATTTTAATAATACGTCTTTGTTTACTCATATACTTTAGAGTACACATTTAATTGTCTCATCACAACGTTTCATGTGATATAGTTTAATAAATCTCAATATATGATTTCTATATAATATATTCACACCACACTTTCCACTTCGTATAATATATAGTTAACTACCATACGTTATACCTTTAATATCACATACTTGCACATAGAAATTAATAAATTACTTATCTTTATCAATTAATTAATAGTATTAATTAATCCATTCCTCGTAAATCAATTATTAATCTCTATAACAATTGACTAGTGTTTATATGGTTAATTATCACAATAAATATAAATCTTATAATATTTATAACCAATATACTTATTATCACGCTATCACTCGCAATAATAATAATTTAATATACCATCAAATAATTACTAGATACTAGTATATTGTCCATAACAATAATTAATATTATAAGACAATATATCTCATCACTATGCTACACAAGGCATATTCCACAAGCTCGATCTTAAGCTTCTCTCATTCTCCACACTTATTATTCTTTCAATATAATATTTGTGTAACTCAAGCATTTAAATGCTAAACTACCTCAATTAATTATAAGTATAACATTTACGCTTATAATTAATTAATATATACTCCATTAGTTATTTAAATGATAACATCCACGACAAAATAATAACTTAAGTTATTTAATATATTAAAATAACTTAGTTTTCTTTCATTAATTAACTCCCTTGAAAATACATTAGAAATTATGTATTTTGTCATAACATAAATATTATGTTTTCTCTGAATAAAGACATTTATAATTAGAAATTAATTTACTTATTGTCTCAAGATATTATTCTTAATATAATATCAATTAACTATATGTACGACACATGTACATATATTATATATAGAAAATAGATAATAAGTTTATTTTCTATTATAATAAATTGTTTCCATCAAGTTATTTACATATAGCAAATACGTTTTAATATATTTACTATTTTATTAATCATACCTCATACAAAAATATATATAAGGTAATATTATTATTCAAAAATAATATTTCCTCCTTTTATTAAAATAACTCAATATTAGAAATTATTTTAATATCCTTTATTAGAAATATATAATTATTATTTCTCTCTCCCTCTATAAATTGTTCCCAAAATAATTTCTTCAAATATTTAATATCCATTTAAAGATATAATGATTTATGTCTCCCTTTAATAACGTATATATATTTAATGTTATTCATACATTAGACTTTCTCACATATTGCCATTCTGAGTAATATATATATATATAAAGTATCACATATTCAACACACACAATAATTCACTCCTTTACTTAAGTAAATTAAACCTTGTATTATATTATCATAGTTATTTACGGTTTAACATACACATTATATTATTCCATAACATAACTCTCAACTATCAATTAACCAATATTTATTCTTATTAGTTAATTCTCTCAACTAACTCATGTTTCACTATCCAAACTCATTCGCGGATAACTTACGTACTATCAATAATCTATATTATAATCATACCAGTTACTAGTACACATACACAAGAAAATGACAATTATTCATTAATGTCATCCACTTACTATGATAAAATAATCCTATAAACTATTTAATATCGATAGGAAATTTTATCCACTTCTTCTATCTCAACTGAATTATATTCTCTTCGATCAATAACAATATATAAAAAAAAATATATTTATTAATCACAAAAATCACATATTACATGGTTCATATTACCCTATGTAACACATTCCTACATACCTCGTATCACATAAATGTTTTTATTCGAACCCATTTCACGCCTTAAGAATTTTATTAACTAAATTCTTATTTTAATAATTTCTAAAAATTTGGGTTCTTACAGATCTGACTGGTATAATGGATATTATCCTGAGAAAATTTTGCACTAAAAGTTACATTCAAAATATTTTTACACTCAAAAGAAATACTCACAATATTGCAATAGGAACACTTGTATTTTTTGGTGTGTTTAGTATGAAGATTACCTCCCCTTTTATAATGCAGCACGG
This sequence comes from Panax notoginseng, assembly GCA_016801055.1. NCBI lineage: Eukaryota > Viridiplantae > Streptophyta > Magnoliopsida > Apiales > Araliaceae > Panax > Panax notoginseng. The sequence goes on along the minus strand of CM029017.1, from coordinate 214,115,634 downwards.
AGGGAAAACAATAAATAAATATGCCTAACTTTTTTTTCTTCTCTGCCTAACTTTTTTTTTCTTTTCTGCCTAACTTTTAATTCCTTATGGGTGAGGCCCATAAATTTGGAAACAAATGAATGCATTGCAGGAGAAAATCTCCACCCACCAACTTGGAAAAGAGAAAGAATACAAAGCAAACATTCTCACCTCCGCTCACAAATTCACATGCCTGCAAATCATATATATATAGTTATATTACTATTTAAAAAGTAATAAATTATAAAATTATACTATTATATTATCACATTATACTATTATAATGTAATATTATAATAATATATTTGAATGAATATTTTATCGAAAAAGATAATTATGGTTTCATAGAAAAATATGTCAAACTTTCAATAAATGTCTCATGCTAAAATTCCTCTATTTATATCAAAATTGAACAAATATCCACCACATAATAATTATTCACAATTAATATTATAAGCTCACAATATTGACAACTAGATCATTCCCAGGAAAGAGGGGGTTTTCCGATAAGGATTTCTCCTTACTGGCGCGCAATTAGATAACCTAACCCCTTTCCTCGACAGAACTTTCTAGACATTGTCAATAATGTTATCTAATAATATCATTTCAATAATATGAGTTACTGTTTCATGACAATTATTGAATCCATAACATAAAATACTATTCAATTATCACTGTAGCTGTAAGAGCCCAACTTTTTATAAATAAAATTGAATTTCCTCTATTTATTATTTTGAAATAGTAAGGGTTGATTTGATTAATGTGGTAAGTTATGGGTAAAATGCGCAAAGATCTTAAATAAGCAAGTGGTTATAAAATATTCTTGTTGTCGGAGAATATTCGTTTGGTCTTGAAATATTCTTACTGTCGGGGAATATTCGTACGACGGCGCAGCCTTGAGTGGGCCCCATAACGAAAAGCGATTGAATGAAGAAAACGACAAGTATAAATTTTTATAAATAACGGCGTAGTTGTTACCGTTAATACTGTTGGAATACCCGGTGGTTAAAACACAGTAATACGCGATGTTGTACAGTAGCACACGGTATTGCGTCAATTATTGATTCTTACGTAAGAAGGCACTACTCCATAATTGTTACAGTAATCATTGTTCAATATTTTATTGATTCAATAATTGCTACTTTGATATTTTATATTATTGTTATTTCAATAATTGTCACTGCGCAGTATTTCCCATTATCAGATCAATAATTCATATTATTTGAATAATATTATTAGATAGCATTATTGGCAATGTCTAAAAAGTTCTGTCTAAGGAGAGGTTTGGTCACCTAATTGAGCACTAGTAAGGAGAAATCCTTATTGAAAAGCCCCCTCTTTCCTGGGAACGGCCTGGTTGTCAGTATTGTGATTCTGTAATATTATCTGTGAATAATTAATTATTAATTTATATGATAAGAAAAATATTTATTTTATGTGGATATAGATGGAGAAAATTTTTAATGTGACAATTGTTGAAAATTGATATTTTATCTTTTCTGATAAAATAATTCATTTAAATATATTGTTATATTATAATAATTTAATAATGGTGATATTTTTTGTGGGATATATGAATAAATGAGGAGGAAGAGTATTTTTGTTACTAAAAATATTTAAAACATGTTTTTCATGTTGTGGACCCCATTTCTTGACTGAAATTTGATTATAGCATGTAAAATCGTCTGTATGTGGATGTCGGTCAATTTCTGTTTAAAATTTAGAAAAACTTAAACTTACAAAGTTGTAGAAAATTAAATTTCTTATGAAATGGACATAAGATTCGAATTTTTCTGATAAAAGGGCTATTTATTATGAATTATTGAAGTTTCGAAATAATTGATTTTTGGAGTTTAAAATAATTATTTTATGAAAAACGTTTTTTGTGAGATGGAGGGCCCCACTTGTGTGGTTAATGTGCTAAAATTAGATTGTCAAAGTGGGCGTAGAAAATTTATATAAATATATTAATATTTTATTAAATTTTTTACTTTGGTGTTCTAAGCATTTTCCTATAAATAGGGTGCTTAGGTTAGAATTGAAAATCACACCAGAAACTAAAGTTCTCTCTCTCTATAATATCGAGCGTATTTTTGTGAGTATTTTGGTACTTTGAGTGTTGCTATACGGTGCAAGTTCTTTCAGCACTATATCCAGTATTCCAGTCAGAAGTACTATCTTTTCGAGGTAAGGGATGTTATTTTTTTATAAATGATATTATTTCTTTCAATATCATTATGCCGGAATATTGGTAAGATTTTTCGTGTGAAATTCTTGTAATTTAGTGTCGGGGTTACTATTCACGTATACGGCACTATTCACAGAAAAATTAAATTTTTGTTTTTTGTCCAAGATATCGATACTAGCTTTGATTGTATCCATGTTTTGATCTTCATTCTTGAATTTTACTCCACTATGGTTATTTATGAAGTATTTTTGAACTTGAATTGTTTAAAGTACGAATCCTTAATATTTATTCTTTTGTTTCACTGGATTAGTTTTCTTTAAAATATTTTTCATCATCCTCAGTCCTAAATGATGATATTACTGAATATCTTTGGCCTGTAGTGCAAAGATGAATGATTTTCTGATGAATATCTTTGGCCCGTAGTGCAAAGATGAATGATTTTCTGATGAATATCTTTGGCCCGTAGTGCAAAGATGAACAGGTGTTGAGATAAACATGACCAACTAATGAATATCTTTGGCCTGTAGTGTAAAGATGAATATTTGATTCAAGATGTATATTGATTGATGTTACAGGGATAAAATATTGATGATGGTCTTTTAAATTCATAGATGATAGTAAATTTCATCCTCTACTTAACTCTTCTAATGAATTATTATTTTCGCTGCAAATATTGATTTAAAACTTGTTGTCTATTGTATTCTATTAGATTTTTCCCTGTTGAGGACTAACGATAATTTGTTCTATATTATCTTAGTCATAATGTTCTTTACTGGGCTAGTTGAGCTCACCCTTTTTCTTTTTTGTTCTATTTTTCTTCTCAGGAGGCGAGAATGTAGCGAATACTAGTCGGGGTATGGAATGAAGGTTCTAGAAAGTTATTTTTGTAGTCCTCACTATTTTGTAAAATAGTGTATCAATAATTGTAATGAGGACTTATTTGAGTGTGGATATTGTCTAGAAGATAATATTTATTTTTAAACTCACAGTTTATGTGTTGTCGTATTTTGCACGATAATTGTATTAATAAAACTGTAGTTGTTTCTGTACCATGAAATTGGCGACCCAGAATGGGTGATGTATACATAATTTGGGGGCGTCACAGTAGCAATTATTGAACCACTAATATAAAATTTTATAAAGTAACTACTGTGACAATTATTATATGAAATGTTGAGTAACTTCTTACGTAAGAATCAATAATCAGAAATATTATGCAATATCGTGTACCATTGTGGAACAAAGCGTATTACTGTACTTTTATCACCGGATATTTCAACAATTAACGGTAAAAATTTTGCCATTATTTTATAAAAAGGTTATTTCTGTCGCTTTTTATATCCGAAACTTATTCCGTTATGTGGTCCACCAATGATTGCGTCGTCGTACGAATATTTTCCGATAAAAGAATATTTTCCGACCAAACGAATATTTTTCAACAACTGTTTACTTTATATAATTTGCACATATCACCCATAATTATAACATTTATTAAATCAACACCTTACTATTTGGAATAATGTATTAAAAAATTAAATCTTATTCATAAAAGTTGGGCAAACAAATTAAAGAACTTATCAAAAAAATAAGTGCAAAATATAAAGGAGACATAGATAAGTGGTTCGGAGCACAAAAATTTCCTAGTTCACTCTTCTACTTTTTGAGTAGGTATTATCCACTAAGGACAAGTGATCACTATGATTTGTTCACTTAGAACAGTTATACTCAATGAATTACTAAGATTCCTTCAAGTCATAAAGACTTGGATACAGTAGGTCACTAAGATCTCTTCAAGTCACTTAAACTTAGTTATAGATGGTCACTAAGACCTAAACAATCACTAAGAGAACGTGTAATTTGGGGTGTTGTTGTAACGACTCCAAAATCAGGACTCTTTTCATTCCCGACTTTGTGCTTTAAATACCATCTTGATTCAGCTTTACATCATACTTAGATGAAATTACAGCTGAAGAAAAATGCGAATAATTTAAAATTTATCTTTCTGTCTTTCTTTCATTCCTTGAATCGCAACCTTTACGATTCTCTTTTATTTCTAAATCATATTATTGATAACCAGAACAAGATAGTCGTTAACGCACAAAGTTGGGATTAAGTTAGTCCTAATTTGGATTAAGTTGGTCCCGATTTTGAGGTCGTCACAGCTATTAAGTAGCTTGATGTTCAGTAATGAAAGACTTAGCAACACAACAAGTTGTTCTAGATCGTAGAGTAAAGCTCTTTTGAGTTTGACAACAATTCAATTTTTCTTTATCTTGATCATTACTGTTCATTTGAATCTACTTGTCTTTTACAGACTTTCACGAGATTTTCTCGTTAAAAAGTTGTCGTTGTTCATTTAATGCTCTGATATGAGAAGATCTTTGATTTTTGACTTTTAGAGAACATGTGTCAGTTTGTTTTCGGCTGTGATATGTCACATCAAAACTTCTACATTGATATTCATGTGGGTATTGTCACTTTACCTAACTAGCTGTTAAACACAATTCAATTTAATCTTCTTTTTAGACTTGATATTCAGCATCTATCTTGGGATCGTTACTCTATGATTCTTGTCATTGTCAGTCCATTGTCGGAAATGATATACTCTATGATTTTCCTAATCGTAGAGTTTAATGGGAGTCGTATAGTATCTGACTAGGTTGACTCTACAATTGGTAAGCTCTACGTTCCATAAGCTCTACGATCTTCGGTAAACTCTACGATCTTCCAATGTGCTTTACGATCTCTAACAGACTATGTGATCTTCAATTTCCTTTACGATCTTTGAGTAAAGAACTCTACAATCTTTGGCATGACTTTGCAAACTCAAACAGTATGCTCTACGATCGTCCAATAAGTTTTGCGATCGTCTGACTTCCTAAAATCTATACATTTGATTCATTCAACGAAATAAATTAACCTAACAAATTTGATCTTCTAATTCAAGTCCTTTTACACCAATTTTATTTTAAGGACTTCACAAAAGCTACTAATTACAAATATATATTATATCATCATCAAATCCAATATGCATTTGTACTAACATAAGGTTATTATGAAATTTATGTACTTGTAATTTGACTAAATTATTGTGAGTCATGTTATACATTGCGAGAGTTTTCTGTTTAATTACAATTGTGACGTATATTATTAATACATGAGATTTGATACAACAATAAAATTAACCCACTATATTAAATACATTATTAAAATCTTACCAACTATAAGCATGCACGTAACTCGCAACTAAAAAATCAATATTTGCAATATACTCTCTCCTTTCTATTATATAAGTCGTTTAAGACATAATTACACATATTAAAAAATCTTATTAATTCTAATATTAGGTAATTAATGTTAATTTGAAATTTTATTATTATTCATACACTAATTAATTATTCTTATAGAAAAAAAAATACTTCTAAAAAGACTTGAATAATAATCTTAGGACCACAACAAATACTTGCCCAGTTGTCCCAATTCATCGAATGCCAATTTATTACATCCTAACCGTAAGATCACGGCCTAATCCAACGGTAGTTATCTCTCCACGATCAATACCCATCAACCTTTGATCACCCCAGGTAGTTATGGCTTCCGTGCTTCCACGGTAATGGCTTTATAACCGTTGAAGAATAACTAGTCCAACGGTTGGTGTAATCTCAGCACTCCTTCCCTTTCTTTATTCACTAACATTAATATCTCCTCTTTTCTTCTTCTACACTTTTCTCTAACACTGAAAAATATCCACCATTTTCTCTCTCCTCACCATTTTTGAGTGAATTTGGGGAAGAGGAAAAGAAATGCAAGAGCCAGCAACAAGTTCGATTGCAGGAAGTTTACCTTCAAGTAGTGAAAGATCTTCTAGCTCTGCTTTACAAATTGAAGTTAAAGAAGGTAATTTTTTTCTTCTTTTTTCACTCATGTGTCAATTTCAAACTCAATTTTACTTAAATTCTTGCTGAATTATGCAAAATTTAGCTCATTTCTTGTGGAATTTTTTAAATGGGTATTTTTATTGGGATTTGAAACTTCAATTATGTTGGTTTCATTATTCTGCATGATCTAGAAAATTAATTAGTGGAATGCTATTTTTAGTTGTCAAAAGCTTCATTTCAAATGGGTTGATAAGAATTTTGTAGATCATGAATAGCTTTACTCTGTCAATGAGAATTTGGAGTCTTTATCTATGGAAATAAAAATAAAAAATGTGTGTAAAGTTTTGGAATTTACAAGAATTTAGGATTTTCCCTTCTGGGATTTGAAGAACAGGGGATTTTTTCATCTGGGTGTGTGAAAATTTCTTGGGAATGCTGAGTTTTTGCAGAAAAACCTCTTAATGAGCAAGCATTGTATTTCATGTTCACAGATAGAACAGTACAATAATTGGGTTATATCTAATTGTTTTGAATATTTATTTTATCCGTAAAGGTATGGAGAGTGATGAAGAGATCAGAAGAGTGCCGGAGATTGGCGGAGAAGCCGCCGGTGTGTCAGCTTCCGGGAGGGACGCCGGTTCAAATGGAGGTCCAGATCGGGTTCTGGGATCAGGGGAGGGTACAAGGAAGAGAGGAAGAAGCCCAGCTGACAAGGAAAACAAGCGGTTAAAAAGGTTAGCTGGTCTTGTACTCTTGGTTTTGGTCAATTGTCCAATCATATCTTGCCTCGTCAGAATCTGGTCCCACTCTGTGATGATGTAGCAAGATCTGAGATGGAGCCTGGACCCACATGTATTATAATTCTAAAATACTCCCTCCTTCCTATCTTCCTGGATTAAGTACACTAAAAATATACAGATATTACTTTGTCTTTGTAAAAAAAAATGGCTTTAAGTATACTAAAATGTTATACAAATACTATTTTGTTTTGTCCATTTAGGTAGGGTCCATAATTTAGAAAGAAAATGTTCTTTAGTGTACTATTTGTAAGGATCATTATGAATGAAAATGCAACTTATTTAATACTTTCTCCTCCACTTTAAGTTTCTTAAATTACATGAAAAATTGTATTCAACTCATCCTTTTTGAAAGGAGGGAGTACATTTTAGCCTTGTGTTGTGTATGGCACTATGGTAATTTGCCAATATGGTTTAGGTTGCTAAGGAACAGAGTTTCAGCACAACAAGCAAGGGAAAGGAAGAAGGCATATTTGAGTGAATTGGAGGTGAGGGTTAAAGACTTAGAGAAGAAGAATTCTGAGCTTGATGAGAGGCTATCCACATTGCAAAATGAGAATAATATGCTAAGACAAGTATGTTGATATTTCACACCTTTTATAATTCATTTGTTCACGCAAATCGCATTCTTATTTATATTGTATTGACCCTCTAGTGCTTAATATTAGTCTTGTGAGAATTTTTTGAGTAAAACTATGTGGTAGTGGTAGACCTAGAATTGTATTTGTAAGATATTGAACTAGTGACACTTTAAAAACTAGTTGTCTTGTTTGACTCAAATTTGTATTGTAATATAGGAAAGAAATTCAATTTTAGTAGCGGTGGAACTTTAACTCTAGCTAGGGTGTAAACAAGTCGAACCGAAGCGAGAGTTACTCGGATTCCACTCGAAAAGTAAATTTTTTACTTGAATTCGACTCGTATTTAAAAAATTCTACTTCGATTCAACTCGACTCGAATATTTATTACTCGAATTCAATCCAACTCGGATAAATTATAATACATATAATTACTAATTGAACTTATTATTTTACTTATAAATTAGAAAATATATTTACAGTTTCACTTTACAAATAAAAAAATACAATAAAAAATAAAAATAATAAAAAATAATAACTATTTATTCTAATTTTATTAAGTTGTGTATATATTATTAGAGAATATAGACGATGAGGTCTTAGTCTATTGGTTAAGACCGAGGTATTGTGACATTTAGGCCTAAGGTTCGATTCTCACTCAAGTGGGTTTATTTATTCCATTATGGAAAGTTGTTTTCTCTTTATGTGAGGCTTGTTTGGTTTGTTGGTTTGTGAGTTTATTTTTTCCTCTTCTAGTGATGCTTGATTGGTTCTTATGATGTACTTGATTATGAATTATAATGTACTTCCCAAAAAGTGGAGTTTCAAAAAAAATATTATCAAGTATTTATTCGAATATATATAAAGTATGTATCGAATCATCAAAAATTCAAATAGTTTGAATCATAAACGATCCGAGTACAACCTTACTCAGATTCTACTCGTATTTTTATTCAAATTATTTTTTGTGCTCAGATTTGGATCATATTATTAACGAATCTGAGTCTCGTTCGAACTCTTTGGTTCGATTTACAGCCTTAACCCTAGCCATAAATGTGCGACTAAAACAGTTTTAAGGAAATTTCATATTTGAGGTAAGGGTTTATATGGAAAAAATACATTGTTCAAGGGAGCAAGACTTCGAAAGGTAGAAGTATATATTGCAAATAGTAATTTTTTACATGAAGTTATTAACTTATTATTCAAGGGTCCCTGGTTTCCACTTGTGTAGCCATCCTATATGGAACGTATATATTGAAATATCAATTAATAATGATGAATCTCAAGGATTTCATAACTTTTGGACGAGAGAACCAATAACAATAATTTAGAGCTATAAATTTCATGACAATGTTATGAAAATATTCTACAAAATTTATTACAATAGAGAATTGTTATTTTCACCAATTATTTTGCTAGTTCTAACAAGTCCTCGTATAATTAGTAAATAATGACTTGGTCATAGTTTCGTTAAGTTAAAGCGAGTCGGTGGTCGACCAATCGACTAGGGCGACTAGTCTCTGGTAAAGCGACAAATTTCATTTTATATATAAATAGAAAATATATATTTAAATTTTTCAATTATAATCAACATACAAAAATTACAATTTCACAATCAAAACTATTAAATATCATTAATAAAAAAATTAAAACCCTATTAAGATCCGTACTCATATCATAACTTTCGGCTCCCGAACTATCCGCCAGTATCTACATAACAAGATTAAGTTGTTGGTCGATGTTTTTAGGCTGTCGATGTTTATATTGTACAAGTTCCCTTTTCTTCTTTGCTACCAATGTTTTTCTTAGCCGAAGTAAACCCTTTGTTGCTTACTTGTTTGGGTATAGTTGTTTGGATTTTTAATTGAGTGGGTCACTTGGTTATGGGTCACTTGGAATTTAGAATTGAGTTGGGTAAATTAAATTTTAGGTTTATTTCCAAGTCGTCCGACTAGATACCAAATAGGTAAATCGTCGACTTGAACCAACTAGGCAACGACTAAGTGCTCAAGTCGCACGACTTAGCGATGCCAACCAAGTTAAGCTGTCGACTTGCATTTCTAGCAGCGATCGAAAACGTCGACTAGTCGTCGCTTAATAACCATGGACTTGGTGGAACTAGCTAACTAATTTATGAAAATATATGTCCCCCAATAATATTGCCATGTCAATGTTTGTGTGTATTTTTATTGAAGGTATGCATGAAAATTTATCAATAGAAAGGAGGTAGTTTTCTTTGAAAGGATGCTTGGGTATGGATATTTTCATCCTAAATCAAGTGCCTTATGTATGAAAACCATTGTGAACTATATAAGATGAAGAAGCGTTCCCTAAAGGTGATTTTGAGTCTAAGAAAATTTCATGCCATGATTACAAATTAATGTTTCATGAGCAGTTTATTACAATTTTTTGTTGAATCATGAAAAATCAATTTTTTCTTAACCACAAAAAGAAAGAAATAAAAAGAAAAATCAGTTTGGAAACCTGTAATCCAGTATTTTTTTCACCTTCCGCAATTATTCGGTTAGGAAATCTAATTGAACATTTGTTTTTGGGAACCTAATTAAGGACCTAGAGAGTAAACTAAATCATTGGCTTTGATTTTGAGACATGATGGCCATGACCATGGTCTTGTCATTGTATAGTAAGAGATAGAAGATTCACGAGCTTCTCATTAATGGGGTGATTGGTGGGTCAATACAAATTCATGGTTTGAGTAGCGGGAGTCCAGAAAGGATCTTATCATAGATATAGTCGATAATGGCCCTTCGAAGTGCAAAACGAAATCAGGAACAAGAACCGTCATTTTCCATGGTATGGAATACAATAAGTTAAGTAGCTTATTTGATCGCTTAGTTGTTACGAATTAAATTTATCCGGAATATAGTACCTACGCTGCGAATAACTTTTTAAAAATATATAGTTCAAATTAATTGAGATATACTTAAAATTGGTCGAGTTTTTTTAAGCGTGTCACAACAAATGCATTTTTAACAAGATAACTTCATGTTATCTCTTACTTGACACACACAAGTCGTCGGTGGCTATATTATATGACATTCCCTAGAATCTTTTGTTATATATTAGAATTTTTAATGGAGTGTCCTAGATTTAATCATCTACTATACTTACAAATATCCTAGATATTTATTTTAAATAGTGGATCATAGCTCTTCATTAGATTTTATCATAGTCATTGGTTGTATGGCCTAACGGGCTGTATAAGAGGATGTTCCTTATTCGTTAATCATAAAGAACAGTTATAATCATGCTTGTGTACCACATGATATTTCGGAATAAAGGGTTACCATGTTTTTAAACGTTTGTACCAAATGCAAGTCGCTACCATGTCATCGTTGGCCATTTTAGCATGACTTTGTGCACCTGGTCTAAGTATTTTGGATATTTTATAAACGTGGTTACTCATCTGGCCTTTGTGCTATGTTTGAGTTCATTCTGGTGCTGAACATATTTGATCATAACCAAAACTTTGTTGTTTTTGATATACGATTTCAGTTTGCCAGTCAAGTCATTTATAAGCCAATTTGGGTTTGTACAAATGCCACTGTATGGTATTTTTTGTTAGCAAGTTTACATATTTGCTATCCTTTACAATGAGATGTTTTCAATTACCTATCAAAAGTTTCAAAAGTCACTGGGATGACCACACTTTTTAGAGCTACTGTTTTGTTAATTGATATTGCATACTTCATACTTGGTTGCTCATATATATTAGTCTTTTGTTTGTTTTTTTTCATTATAGAAAGGAAAATTTGTTTAGCGGTTGCTTATCTATAAGAACTTGTCTATTGAACTCGAGTTTTTAATAGATCTGTTGATGGGAGACCTTGTCTATTGATTCAATTTGCAGATACTGAAGAACACTACAAGTGGGATGCAGGAGGGGAGGAAGTAAGAGTTTTTGTCAATAGGTATTCGTGTGATAGTGAAAATGGTGAGGCCTTGCACCTATAATGATTTTCATTTAAGATCTAATAATATTAATACGAGTAGCATGACCAAAATAATCTTGAACTAGATTATTTCGATCATCTTTTTTAAAAAACAAAATGGATATTATTTAATTTTTAACGCGTTGGTATAGGCTTCAAAACATTACCAAATATTTATATCATAATATTTATGAAAAAAATGAATGATTAGAGAAAGCAAAAGCACCCATATTGTAGTTTGTTTTTATTGTCCTTTGTTTTTTTGAGTGTATATTAAGCAAAGGACATTTGGAGTTGCTTCTAACACAATACAGGGGTTGGTCATCTTAGCATTTTACAATAATGAATATAGAAGAAATGGCATTTATGTTTGTAGTGGTTGGATTGATAAAATACAAAAAAAATGTTACCTGTTAGGCTGTTTGGCTGGGTAGATAGGGTGAGAATGAAACGAATTGATCAGTCAGGTTGAATGTTCATTTTATTTATGCTGTTTGGTCGATTAAGATTGGGCAGACTGAGGAAGAATATAAAATATAAATATCTAAATGGTCCTAAAAAATGAAGCTCAAAAGGACTCGTGACCAAAATATCATATCCCATCTTTTGATTTAAAAGTTTTTCAATAAATTTGACAATAGAAAATAATTATTTTAATTATTTTTTGTCAAAAAAATTGTAAAGATTAATATGTTTAGAAGGGTAATTGTTCATTTGATATATCTTTTACAAAATTTTGACATTGATTACCACCACATAATAAAATGAAATTAATATCCACATTTTTAATAAATTATGCGATAAGATAGAATAAATTATGGTGACATCATTTTTAATTTTTTTCTATAATGGTATATACATACTTCGTAATTATAATTCGGATGAAAATTTTCATAATATATAATTGAACTCATTTTATAGAATATTTTAAAAAAATATAGGAGTATAACGAAAAATGATACATATGACTAATGTTTATGTAAATTATTTGATAAGTATTAATAGTAATTTAAGATTGAGGAGGTAGTGTGGTTAGATGAGATATTCGGCTTGATTGGTTTGTGAGGTTGCTTCTTCTTCTTCTAGTTAGACTTGTTTGATTTTTTGATATTCTTGATATGTAACAATGATAATATACTTGATTATGAATTATATTGTACTTTTCAAAAAGTAGGGTTTCAAAAAAAACTTTTGTAGAAATTTGTAGTAAGTGAGGTCATTTTATAATTATATCCAATCTTATGTATTGATATGTTTCGTAATTATAATTCGAAACAAATTTATCGCAATACATAGTAGGACTCGAGTATAATTTAAGGGAAATAGCTTGTGTTGATAAATTTTATGACAACGTTGGATTGCGACTAACGTGATATTTTAAATTATAAAATCTATCTAACAAAATATAACTGATTTTGAATTTTTCGTTCACCCTAATAAATAATCTGAGTTGTCCAAAGTTTGGGATAAATTTCACCGTTCATGTAGTGCCGAAGACACGAAACACAACTAGTAGAATAACATTGTGGAGCTCTTATTAATTCTCTCATATTCAATGTATCTATATAGGTAAGTATTTACCATCTGTGACGCTCCCAAAATTAGGTGTACATCACCCATCTTGGGTCGTCAGATACATAGTACAGAATACAAATACAACTTACTAATACAATTGTCGTGTACAATACGACAAAACATAAACTGCGAGTTTGAATACAAATATTATCTTCTAGAGAGTATTTATACTCAAAAGGAGTCCTCATTACATTTATTAACACACTATTACATAGAATAGTGAGGACTACTAACTAATACTATCATTCGGACCATCACTCCGTTTTCCGACTTTCCCCAACTACGTTCTCATTTCCTGAAGAGAACAGTGAAAGAAAGGGTGAGCTCAACTAGCCCAGTAAGAAATATTATGACTAAGATAATACAGAATAAATTATCATTAGTCTTCAACAATGTTAAACTGATAAAATATAATAGACATCAAGTTTAACTGTAGCGGAACAAGCAATCCATTAAAAGAGTCAAGTAGAAAATAAACTCTACTATCTTTTATGATTTAAAAGGTTTTTCAACACTGTTATCGCTGGAACTCAGCTTAATAAAATAATCCTCATCATCGAATCACCCCTGCACTACGGCCAAGGATATTCGTGTATTCATTAATGGTCATGATCATGCCAACAACTGTCCATCAATGCACTACGGGCCAATGAGGACTTTTACCACATCATTTGTAACATTACGGTCATGATTATACCGAATAATCCCTGGTCATAATCATACCAAGTCCATTTATGCACTACAGGCCACAGATGACTTTCAACATTTTATAAACATGAGGATGATGACAATGATATAAGAATTCAATAAAACAAGTTCAAGAATTAATTTATCCAAGAATTAACAACGTCCAAATTGTCAACATGATACTGTTTTGTGGAGTAAAATTCAAGAATACTTAGAAGAATATTTTCATGAAAAGATACTGAATGAACCGCAATTATCAAGAATATTCCACAAATTTCATGGAGTATAGAAGTTAAAACTAAACCAACTTAGTATAATAAAGAATGAAATAACAAAAGAAATCACCATGCATGCGATAGACCGCACAGACAGGTTATTCCAACAGAATAATAAATAATGGAACCAGGTCCGGCGTAAATGCACAGACAGGATATTCCGATAGAATAATAAATAATGGAACCAGGTCCGGTGTAAAACACACAGACAGGATGTTCCAACAGAATAATAACAAGACGGAACCAGGTCCGGTGTAAAACACACAGACAGGATGTTCCAACAGAATAATAATAAAAACGGAACCAGGTCCGGTGTAAAATACACAGACAGGATGTTCCAACAGAATCATAGAAGAATATCACCAAGTATAGGGTAGACCGCGTATACAGGTTATTCCAACAGAATAATAAATAAATTGAATAACAACAGTTCTCTTCATGAATAAGAAAGAATAACACCCCTTACCGTTTTAAAGAATAGCTGAAATAAGAAAGTAGTTAAGTAGCAGAATACTCTTCTTCTCTCTCTATAGTTTCTCTCTATAGTTTCTCTCTCTAGAGTTCAGTGAATTCGTAAGAAATAATGAAGGAATGAGCTGCTATTTATAGAAAAATAGAATGCATATTAACTAATCCATGAACGGTCCAGATTGATTACTTTAATCTGACGGTCCATATTTAAAGAAAAATCTTTTAAATAAAATATAATATATTCTATTTATATAATAACTTTAATAAAGTATTTTGTTTTATATAAAAAGATGTTTCTGTTTTATTACGTTAATAATACGAATAAAACAAAACGTCATTATCGCTAAATAATTCATATTATTAACTAACAATAATTGAATCAAACTGAGTGACTTCTCACATAAGCATTAATAATCAATACTGTGTGCTACTATGCAACCACACGTATTACTGTACTTTTACTACCGAGTAGTTCAACAGTAATAATGGTAAAACATCCGCCGTTATTTTTAATAAAATATTTTTGTCGTTTTCTCAATCCGACAATAATTCCGTTGTGGGGTCCATCAATGATTGTGCCGTTGTACGAATATTCCCTGTTAAAACGAATATTCCCCGACCAATCGAATATTAGATAACAACTTGCGTACTTTGCAAAATATGACCCACAACTATAACATTATATCAAATTAACTCCATAATATTCAAAAATGATATTTATAGAAAATTCATCTTTATTTATAAAAGTTGGGGTCTTACAACCTCCCCTTCTTATGAAATTTCGCCCTCGAAATTAGGGTACGTACCTGGTATGTCGAAGAGGTAAGGATACCTTGATTTCATTTCAGATTCTAACTCCCAAGTCATTTCCTCAACATCGTGGTTTCTCCACAAAACTTTGACTTGAGGTATAACCTTGGAGCGTAGAATATGTTCCTTCTTATCCAAGATTTGAACAGGAACTTCTTCATACGTCAAATCCTCCGCTATTTCGTCCGGTTCTAACTCAATAATGTGGTTCGGGTCTTCCACATATTTGCGTAACATGGATATGTGAAAAACGTTATGAACACGAGACATACTTGGCGGTAAAGCGAGTCTATAAGCCACAGTTCCTACTCGATCGAGGATTAAAAATGGACCGATGAATCGAGGATTGAGCTTTCCTCTCTTTCCAAATCTCGTAACTCCTTTCCATGGAGCAACACGTAAGAACACATGATCTCCTACATCAAATTCCACGTCCTTTCGATGAAGATCAGCATAACTCTTTTGTCGATCTTGTGAGGTTTTTATACGTTGTCGGATCGTTTGAATCTTTTCTGTAGTCATACGTACCAACTCCGGTCCCAACAACGTTGCTTCACCCACCTCATCCCAGCATACTGGAGAACGACATTTTCTTCCATACAATGCTTCGAATGGAGCCATGCCAATACTTGCTTGATAACTGTTGTTGTAGGAAAACTCCACCAATGGTAAGAACTTGTCCCAACTTCCCTTGAAGTCAAAGACACAGAGTCTTAATAGATCTTCAAGAGTTTGAATAGTCCTCTCTGATTGTCCGTCCGTCTGAGGATGATATGCTGAACTAAATCGTAACTCCGTGCCCATAGCTTTTTGTAAACTAACCCAAAATCGTGAAGTGAATCTTGGGTCTCGGTCAGAAACTATGGATACTGGCATACCATGCAGTCTTACAATCTCGTTTATGTACATACGAGCAAGACGTTCAAGTGTATAAGTTTCTCGTATCGGTAAGAAATGAGCAGACTTGGTCAATCTATCAACAATGACCCAAATCGCATCAATACCTTGAGAAACCCTAGGAAGACCGGTAACGAAATCCATGGTAATGTGCTCCCACTTCCATTCTGGAATTTCAAGTGGTTGCAATGGACCTTTTGGTACTTGATGCTCCGCTTTGACTCGTTGACAAGTTAGACACCTTGAGATAAACAACGCTATCTCTCTCTTCATATTGCTCCACCAAAATGTATGACGAAGATCATGATACATTTTGGTACTTCCAGGATGGATTGCAAACGGTGTGTTGTGCGCCTCCATCATGATTTCATACTTTAAATCAGGGTTGTTAGGAACACAAAGTCTGGAGTTGACTCGAAGTATTCCTTCTTCATCGATTCTTGCTTCCGGCATAGCACCTTCTTGCACTTTCTTCCTCATACGCATCAGCTCCAGGTCTGTAGCTTGAGCAGCTTTAACTTTATCGATTAAAGTCGGTTCTACTCGTATATTCGCCATCATCACATGGGTCCCTGGAGTCTTTAACTCTATCTCCATCCTTTGCAAATCACACAAAATGGGCCTTTGTGTTGACAATATCGCACTCGTACTTGCATATGATCTTCTACTCAATGCGTCAGCTACCACGTTCGCTTTTCCAGGATGGTATTGAATGGTATGATCATAATCTTTCAACAGTTCAAGCCAACGTCGTTGTCGCATGTTGAGTTCCTTTTGAGTGAAGAAATATTTGAGGCTTTTATGATCCGTAAAGATCTCCACCTTCTCCCCATACAAGTAATGCCTCCAAATTTTAAGTGCAAAGACAACAGCTGCCAACTCTAGATCATGAGTAGGATAATTCCTCTCATATTCCTTGAGTTGTCTTGATGCATAGGCTATGACTTTTCCATGTTGCATGAGAACGCATCCCAACCCTTTGCTCGAAGCATCACTGTAGATGACAAATCCCTCCGAGCCAGATGGTATTGTTAGAACAGGTGCTGAAATGAGTCTCCTCTTGAGTTCTTGAAAACTCTGCTCACATTCTTCGCTCCAACCGAACTTTGTATCTTTCCGAGTCAGCTGAGTTAATGGAGTAGCGATTCGAGAAAATCCTTCCACGAATCTCCGATAATAACCAGCTAAACCAAGAAAGCTACGTACTTCGGTCACTGATTTAGGTTGCTCCCAGCTTTGAATAGCTTCAATCTTTGCCGGGTCAACCGATATTCCACGACTTGATACTACGTGCCCAAGGAATGCTACCTCCTCCAGCCAGAACTCGCATTTCTTCAACTTGGCATAAAGCTTGTATTCACGAAGCTTTTGGAGTACCAGCCTCAAGTGTTGCTCATGATCTTCACGGCTTTTGGAATAAATAAGGATGTCATCAATAAAGACGACCACAAAGTGATCCAAATATTCCTTGAATACCCGGTTCATCATATCCATGAAGGCAGCAGGAGCATTAGTCAATCCAAAGGACATGACTAGGAATTCATAATGCCCGTACCGAGTTCTGAAAGCCGTCTTTGGAATATCCTCAGTTCTAACCTTCAGCTGATGATATCCAGAACGAAGATCGATCTTTGAAAAGAATTGTGCTCCTTGCAACTGGTCAAACAGGTCATCAATACGTGGCAATGGGTACCTGTTTTTGATGGTGACATGATTCAACTCCCGATAATCAATACAAAGTCGCATACTTCCATCTTTCTTCTTCACGAATAGCACAGGAGCACCCCAAGGAGAAGTACTAGGACGAATAAAGCCAATGTCTAACAATTCCTGCAGTTGGATCTTTAACTCCTGAAGTTCAATAGGAGCCATTCGATATGGGGCTTTGGAAATGGGTTTTGTACCGGGTTCAAGGTCGATACAAAATTCAATTTCACGCTCTGGGGGTAGGCCAGGAAGTTCTTCAGGGAATACGTCAGAGAATTTATTAACAATAGAAATATCATTCAAAACTGACGTATTTTTGTTTAGATCCGTGACATGAGCTAAGAAAGCTTGACATCCGTTTTTCAATAAACGAATAGCTTTATGGCTTGAGATGACAGCGATTGATTTTAATGGTTTGGTTGCTTGAATTCGCATAATAGGTCGATTAGGAATATGAAAGCTAACAACCTTACGAAAACAATCAATTTTTGCATGATGAGTAGTTAACCAATCAATCCCTAGAATCACGTCAAATGCAAGTATTTTTAATGAAATAAGATCGACAGGTAATGTGTGGGTACCAACTTGAACCAAACAAGACTTATAAACCGTGGATGTAATGAAGGTTTCTCCCAATGGAGTTTCAACAGATAAGTCAAAGTCTAATTTCTCCGGAATCAAATTTAATCGATGAGCGCAAGTAGGAGAAATAAAAGAATGGGTAGAACCGGTATCAAATAAAGTATAGACTTCGTTAGAGTTTATGATAAGCTTACCCGTGATGACCTCATTCGGGTTCCTTGCTTTCTGGGAGGTCACAACAAACGCTCTCCCTTGCACTACCGGTTTTGACTTTTCTGGGACGGCCTTTGGTGTCTCCATCTTGGCTGAACTTGTTTTTGGTAAACGACAAAATCGAGCTAAATGACCTTCTCTTCCACAATTATAACATGCTTTAGACGGCATCGCGCAGTTTGGACTGATGTGCCCCTCCCCTCCGCATTTGAAACATATGATAGGTGGTCGTTCTCCTTCCTTAACAACGGGTGCTGGTGCTGACGTCTTTCCATCATTGTTGAATCTCCTCTTCTTGAAATGACCATTCTTATTGTTTTGGCCCTGATTACCACCGAAGTGGTTACCATTTCTGGCCTGTTGATTCCCTCCACGCTTGTTGTCACCGCTTCGATGACTGCTCTCACTGGTATTATCATTTTGCCGACTGCTCTCTTTTGGTTGCGTTGACTCGTTATCGCGCTCCACTAACTGAGCCCTATTCACAACATCTGAATACAAACACAGTTTATGAGAAATAAGATGTTGACGTATCTCAGGTTTCAAACCTCGCAAAAACATTCGCGTCATTCGCTCTTCATTATCCACCAAGTGGGACGCAAACCGGGACAACTCAGCAAATTTAGCCTCATACTGCGACACGGTCATATTATTCTGCTCCAATTTGATGAACTCCACCTCCTTCATGTGACGAACACTTTCGGGAAAGTATTTGTCATTGAACAGCTCTTGGAACTTCTCCCAAGACATCTTCAGTGCGGCAGGTTGAGTACGTTTAATCGATTCCCACCAGTAATCTGCCTCTCCTCGCAACATAAAGGCGGCAAAGGGAACCTTTTGCTCCTCGGAGCATCCCAAGACATCAAATATCTTGATAATCTGCTTTATCCATGTTTTCGCTATAAGCGGTTTTGGTTCTCCCTTAAACTCTGGTGGTCCCAGCTCCTTGAACTGTTTAGCGGTGACCGTCCGAGAGTTTTCAGTGTTTCCACCTATATTTTGGACAGGAGCCGCGCTCGCCTGCTGTTGCATGAACTGCATAAAGTTTCTGAACATTCCATCATTCATCATCTGGTCAGTGTTGTTTGCATGAGGATTGTCACCTTCCTGATGCACATTATCCTGATTATTGATATGTGGTGAATCAACAGTCGCCTGTGCTCCATTGCTATTCTCAACATTCTCAGATGCCATTTTCAGATACTGCCACAAAATAAAAGTTAATTGATATGTCATATATTATCCTTATATTATGACCGACCAATTAAATACCATGCAAATAAACTTAGGTAGGTCATACTAGCGAAGGAATTCCCCGTCTCTCCCCTCCTAGTTCTATTCTCACATCTTAGCCAGGGATCATATCCCTAAGCTCTGATACCAACTGTGACGCCCCCAAAATTAGGTATACATCACCCATCTTGGGTCGTCAGATACATAGTACAGAATACAAATACAACTTACTAATACAACTGTCGTGTACAATACGACAAAACATAAACTGTGAGTTTGAATACAAATATTATCTTCTAGAGAGTATTCATACTCAAAAGGAGTCCTCATTACATTTATTAACACACTATTACATAGAATAGTGAGGACTACTAACTAATACTATCATTCGGACCATCACTCCGTTTCCCGACTTGCCCCAGCTACGTTCTCATTTCCTGAAGAGAACAGTGAAAGAAAGGGTGAGCTCAACTAGCCCAGTAAGAAATATTATGACTAAGATAATGCAGAATAAATTATCATTAGCCTTCAACAATGTTAAACTGATAAAATATAATAGACATCAAGTTTAACTGCAGCGGAACAAGCAATCCATTAAAAGAGTCAAGTAGAAAATAAACTCTACTATCTTTTATGATTTAAAAGGTTTTTCAACACTGTTATCGCTGGGACTCAGCTTAATAAAATAATCCACATCATCGAATCACCCCTGCACTACGGCCAAGGATATTCGTGTATTCATTAATGGTCATGATCATGCCAACAACTGTCCATCAATGCACTACGGGCCAATGAGGACTTTTACCACATCATTTGTAACATTACGGTCATGATTATACCGAATAATCCCTGGTCATAATCATACCAAGTCCATCTATGCACTACAGGCCACAGATGACTTTCAACATTTTATAAACATGAGGATGATGACAATGATATAAGAATTCAATAAAACAAGTTCAAGAATTAATTTATCCAAGAATTAACAACGTCCAAATTGTCAACATGATACTGCTTTGTGGAGTAAAATTCAAGAATACTTAGAAGAATATTTTCATGAAAAGATACTGGATGAACCGCAATTATCAAGGATATTCCACAAATTTCATGGAGTATAGAAGTCAAAACTTAACCAACTGAGTATAATAAAGAATGGAATAACAAAAGAAATCACCATGCATGCGATAGACCGCACAGACAGGTTATTCCAACAGAATAATAAATAATGGAACCAGGTCCGGCGTAAACGCACAGACAGGATATTCCGACAGAATAATAAATAATGGAACCAGGTCCGGTGTAAAACACACAGACAGGATGTTCCAACAGAATAATAACAAGACGAAACCAGGTCCGGTGTAAAACACACAGACAGGATGTTCCAACAGAATAATAATAAAAACGGAACCAGGTCCGGTGTAAAACACACAGACAGGATGTTCCAACAGAATAATAGAAGAATGTCACCAAGTATAGGGTAGACCGCGTATACAGGTTATTCCAACAGAATAATAAGAAATGGAATAACAACAGTTCTCTTCATGAATAAGAAAGAATAACACCCCTTACCGTTTTAAAGAAGAGCTGAAATAAGAAAGTAGTTAAGTAGCAGAATACTCTTCTTCTCTCTCTATAGTTTCTCTCTATAGTTTCTCTCTCTAGAGTTCAGTGAATTCGTAAGAAATAATGAAGGAATGAGCTGCTATTTATAGAAAAATAGAATGCATAGTAACTAATCCATGAACGGTCCAGATTGATTACTTTAATCTGACGGTCCATATTTAAAGAAAAATCTTTTAAATAAAATATAATATATTCTATTTATAGAATAACTTTAATAAAGTATTCTGTTTTATATAAAAAGATGTTTCTGTTTTATTACGTTAATAATACGAATAAAACAAAACGTCATTATCGCTAAATAATTCATATTATTAACTGACAATAATTGAATCAAACTGAGTGACTTCTCACATAAGCATTAATAATCAATACCGTGTGCTACTATGCAACCACACGTATTACTGTACTTTTACTACCGAGTAGTTCAACAGTAACAATGGTAAAACTTCCGCCGTTATTTTTAATAAAATATTTTTGTCGTTTTCTCAATCCGACAATAATTCCGTTGTGGGGTCCACCAATGATTGTGCCGTTGTACGAATATTCCCTGTTAAAACGAATATTCCCCGACCAATCGAATATTATATAACAACTTGCGTACTTTGCAAAATATGACCCACAACTATAACATTATATCAAATTAACTCCATAATATTCAAAAATGATATTTATAGAAAATTCGTCTTTATTTATAAAAGTTGGGGTCTTACACCATCTACATAAATTTATTGTTATATTTATCAAGACTCTAATTTAATGTTATTTCAAGTGTGTACTAGAAGAATTACCCTGCCAAAGTAATCTTTAATTAAATTAGGATCTCGTTATACCTTTGACCTAATTTCTTTTAATATAAAGTTAGCGACACAAAAATTGCCGCAAATAATTATATCTCTATAATCGTCGCTAAAAGCCACATCACAAAAAAAATGCTCTATGAAAAATTTATTTTTCTTCATGTGAGACTTGATAATGTAAATATGATTATATACATTTTTAGAGAATTTATTGTACTACTCAAATTCAAAAACAATGCAAGTAAGATGAATACTCGTACTCAAGTACATATTACAAATACCAATTAAACGATGATGCTTCACATATTGCACATTTAGTTTGGGAAGTTTTGGGGTGTTCACATATTAAGTCAATTTTAACCATGAATTGGCTTTTAAAACTAGTTTGTTAGCAAGGTTTTGAAAATAAATAAAGAAAATTGATATTTTTACATGATTTTTTAATATTTTCATATGAAAAGTGTCGCTATAAAATCTATAGCGACACTTTTTACGTGAAAATATCAAAAAATTATATAAAAATATCATTTTCCTAAATATAAAGGGTCAAATGGGTAGGTGCTTTGTTCTTGTTATATTTCAAGTGAGCATTGATTGATTGATTTGATTTGCTAACCATCATTTTCTTGATTAGTTAAACTTACAAGGGCCATTCAAGATATCCGTGTGGGCAACAAATAGACAATCTACCAAAAACTCTTACAATTAGGAGTAATAAAATGATTATCTTAGTATTATTATTTTTACTTTATCTTACAATATTTTTGTATTATCATATGACAATATAATTTTAGAATTAACAATAATAATTCTTGAATTCTTATTATGAGTGTTGATATATATACCGACAATTTTATGTTAATATTATCTCCATACTAAAATTAGAGATATAACTAATTTTTGAGGTCAAACGAAAAAATATACTAAATTTTAAAATTAGTATGACTCATAAAAATTTAAAATAAAATAAATTTTGTGATTAATTATTTTTATAAAAATAAGAGAGTATTAATAATTGTCCTTTGTGAATAAATGGGACATGAGAGTACAAAGAAGTAACCCACATACGAATATTTTATTTTATCAGTTACAAACTTGTAGAAATTGGACATAAAGTTTGTGTGACATATTCAAATCATTTTCTCTAATTATTAATGAAGGAGGGTATTATAGTAATTTGATCACATCAAAATTTAGAAAAACGAGTCCACCGACAGCAAAGGAGCTGTCTGCGAACAGCAACCGGCTATAACCGGTGATTCTTAATACAATACTACAGCCAAAAGTGACCGAGTGTAATGTCGGTTCACGGTAGCTACACTGACGGAACATAAATCCAAGTACGTGTTAGATCTTTATTGGTTTAGACGAGAACAAAGTCAAAATAATATGAATTTGGGTAGGTGAATCTATAATCTCTTCCTTAGTTCAACTGAAGAAACAAGGCAACGGCTCAAGGCGCATGCGTTTAGTTTTCTTGTAGTCACGGCAATGAGTTGAATCTCAACGAACATTTTAATGTTTAAATTTAGATTAATTTAAAAAAATTGAGCTCAAATTTAATTTGGATTCGAACCTACTCAACTCGTAAGTACTCAATTCGTTTACAAAACGAGTATCTCACGAGTCTTTAAATTGAGTTTCGAATATGAACCAATTTACTTAAAACTGAACCACTACATACTAAATTGGTTACTTAATTAATATTTATATATATAATTTTTTCACTTTTATTTATGTATAGAAATTATAAAGAATATAATATAAATTGACATTCAATTTATTGATTTATTCAAGTACAAGTTTACATAACTTCATACTACACTTTATAAATTATAAAGATTGATATAAATATCACATATTTAGCTTACTAGCATGAATTAGACCAATATTCAAATATGATCTATCGATCAGGTATCGAGTATGGTTCGGAAAAAAAATAAAATAATCGAATCCTAATCTGAATGAACACTGATATGCTTGAATTCGACTCGTGTATCACTAAACAGAAAACGAGTATGGATCATATTCGACTCTGATCAACTTTGAATTCAAGCTTTGGATAATATTTTCGAATAGATCTCGAGTCGAGTACTGAGCTACTTGGCTCAGCTTACACCCCTACGGTCGGATTTAATTCTTTTCATTTTAGTCCCAAAATCAATGTGTAAGACCCCAACTTATTAATGAATAAAATCAAATTTTCTCTAAATATTATTGTGAATAATAAGGGGCTAATTTGATATAATACTTTAGTTATGGGTGAAATATGTAAATTTTGCAAAATAAGCAAGTGGTTATAAAATATTCATTTTGTCGGGGAATATTCGTTTGGTCGTGGAATATTCTTGCTGTCGGAGAATATTCGTACGACGGCGCAGCCTTGTGTGGGCCCCATAACGGAAAGCGATTGGATGAAGAAAATGACAAGTATAAGTTATTTATAAATAACGGCGTAGTTGTTACCGTTAATACTGTTGGAATACCCGGTGATTAAAATACAGTAGCACACGGTATTGCACCGATTATTGATTCTTACGTAAGAAGGCACTACTCAATAATCGTTACAGTAGTTATTGTTCAATATTTTATTTTATTGATTCAATAATTATTGCGTTGATATTTTATATTATTGTTATTTCAATAATTGCTGCTGCACAGTATTTTCTATTATCAGATCAATAATTCATATTATTTGAATAATATTATTAGATAACATTATTGGCAATGTCTAGAAAGTTCTGTCAAAGGAGAGGTTTGGTCATCTAATTGCGCGCCAGTAAGGAGAAATCTTTATTGGAAAGCCCCCTCTTTCCTAGGAACGGTCTGGTTGTCATAAATGTGATTCTGTAATATTATTTGTGAATAATTAATTATTGATTCATATGATAAGAAAATATTTATTTTATGTGGATATAAATGAGGGATATATTTTTGTGGTTAAAAATGAAGGAGTTAATGTTGAGGTTTTTATCCGTATTTTTGTCGGAATGGAGGTATTAAAAATCAGGGTTTTTGAGATATTTTGCGGGGGTTATAATTTTTAATCCGACCGTTGGATCGTGGTAATTTTTGGATATGTTATACATATATAAGTTGAGTATATGTCCACAAAATTTGAACCGTTAAAAATGAACGTATGATTTATTATGAATTTTACGAGATGACTGGTTCAGAAATTGTTAAATTTTCGGAGTTTATCATTTTGATGGAAAATTCTAGAATTGGTGGGCCCCACTTGTGGTTGGTGAAGAAATGTGCTGAATTATATTTCAAATGTGGTGGGTGGGAATAGTAGCAGGTAAAGTCATCAGGTTGCAGGTCAAACCTACTAAAATTTTCCTATAAATAGAGGGCTAAGTTAGAATTGAAAATCACACCAGAAATAAGTTTTCTCTCTTTCTCTCTCTAGATTATTGAGTGTATTTTGTGAGTATTTAGATACTTTGAGAGTTTCTATTCATCAGAGCAAGTTTCTTTCAGCCTTATACCGGTATTCCGACCAGAAGTACTGATATCTTGAGGTAAGGGATATTATTTTCTTCTTAAATGATATTATTTTCTTCAATATCATTATGCTGAAATATCAACATGAGTTTTTATCAAATTTGAAACTTTTTGTGTCGGGGTTACTATTCACGTATACATTACTATTCACGAATACGGCACTATTCACCGAAAAATAAATTTTTTTCTTTTTGTCCAGGATGTCTATTATGGTTACTATCTTTGATTGTATCCATGTTTTGATCTTTATTTTTAAATTCTGTTTCGCAATTGATTATTATGAAGTATTATTGATCTTGGATAAACTGTTATACGAATCCCTACTATTTGTCCTTCTGTCTCATTGGATTCGTTTTCTTGAAGATATTTTTCATCATCCTCAGTCCTAAATGATGATATTATTGAATATCTTTGGCCTGTAGTGCAAAGATGTATGATTACTTGATGAATATCTTTGGCCTGTAGTGCAAAGATGAACAGGTGTTGAGATGAACATGACTGACAGGTGATATAAATGAATATCTTTGGCCTGTAGTGCAAAGATGAATATTTGGATAAAGATGATTATTAATTGATGTTACATGGATAAAATATTGACGATGGACTTTTAAATCTTAAAAGATAGTAGAATTCTTTCTCTACTTGACTCTTCTAATAGTTTGTTGTTTCCGCTGCAGTTGTTGATCTAAAACTTGTTGTCGATTATATTCTATCAGATTTTTTCCTGTTGAAGACTAACGATAATTTGTTGTATATTATCTTAGTCATAATATTCTTTACTGGGCTAGTTGAGCTCACCCTTTTCCTTTTTGTTCCATTTTTCTTCTCAGGAGGTGAGAACATAGCAGGAACTAGTCGGGGTACGGAGTGATGGTTCTAGAAAGATGTTTTAGCAGTCATCACTATTTCTGTAAAATAGTGTTTGAATAATTGTAACGAGGACTTATTTGAGTGTGGATATTGTCTAGAAGACAATATTTGTATTTAAACTCACAGTATGTGTTGTCGTATTTTGCACGACAATTGTATTATTGAAGTTGTACTTTATTTTCTGTACCATGTATTTGGCGACTCAGAATGGGTGTTGTATACCTATTTTGGGGGCGTCACACAATGTCACCCATTAAAAATCAAAACTTTTAACTAGTTTAATTTACAATTTTAACTCCCTTTTATGTTATCAAGAAAATTTACCACTTTTATACTCATTCTCTATTTAAAACAATCAAAAGGTGAGTATTTTCTTTACAAACACCATTTTAAATTAGTTTATAATATTCTAAATTGTTAAAGTTTGATTAAACTAAAAATTGTACCCTACATATATAAAATGGATTTTCACTTTAAACTTAGTTTTCAATTAAAAGTTTCATAAATTTTGAGTGTAAAATAATTTGCACCCTTGATACCATTGTTTTGATACAAAGGTTGTGGAAGGTACAAATAGTTTAAGCGGTAAAAATTTAGAGTATATTTAATCAATAATAAAATTTGAAGTGAAAATTGAACTTGGGTTAACCGACCAAGTATAATTTGTAATTTAGGGGGGTGTATTCAATTAAGATTTTTAAAGAATTTTTTTAAGTGACAAACTTTTGTAGAATTTTTGGATTTTAATGACTTTTACAGATTTTAAAGACTTTTTTAAAATGACTTTTATAGATTCCATGAAATAAGTAACATATTTTTATAAAACTTTTTATCAAGACTGTGATAGACTTTTGTATACTTCTAATATATAAAATTGAAAGATTATTAGATTTAAGATTAAAATTTTGCTACACAGTTAAATTATTTATTATATTTTTAGTGCATATATTATAAATAATAATTAACTGCTTATGATAACAATTTTCAGAAAATATATTATACAAAAATTTCAAATCCTGACAACATTATTTTATCTAAGCATTAGAATACATATATATTATAATATATTTATTACATGGCTTCTGATCATTCAATTATTGGCTCCATGATTTAATTTTTTTTTCCTTCGCAGAAAACGAAATTTACACTTGTGTGAGCGTGTGATTCAATATCATATTGATTGCTTTACTACTATATATATATATATATATATATATATATATATATATATATATATATAATCCCTCATTTTATCAAATCATGTAGTATAATTAATAATAAGACAAAAGCTTTAAATATATATATACATAATCGTCACAATTGATATGAGAGTTTCATGATTTTATCTCACATTTGTTAAACAAATTTCTTTCATCTTTGTACAAGAAGCTTTCAAATTGCCGCTTTCTCCCTTACCTACACCTGGCAAACGGGCCGGGCCAAAACGGTCCGGATTTTGGCGGGCCAAAAAATACAAGCCCAAAGCCCAGGTTTTAGCGGGCGGGCGGACCGGGCCGGCCCGCTGGCGGAAGACGTTTTATGCCTGTTTTTTAGGCTTAGCCTAAACGGGCCAGGCCGGGCCTTCGGCGGCCCGGGTAAAAAAGGCCCGGGTTTTTATGGGCTCAAAAAATGCGGCCCAAAACCCGGGTTTTTGCGGGCCGGCTCGGCTGTGGGCCCGTTTGCCAGGTCTACCCTTACCAATTTACTGTGTATTTTTTCTCTTTTCTCGATTACACGTACTGCAAGACAGATTAGGTATTTAGTTATTTGTTTACTTATTAATATATCTTGTTAATTCTTTTAATTATAATATAATTTAATTTTATTCACATATAAATTCAATTCAATTAGTTTTAAGGCCCAAATTTTATCAAATTAATTTATCCATCACATAGTAATACTTATTAGCCCATATAAAGTAAATAACTAGTTTGACCCAATAAAAGATTAAGTCTAATTAAATTATTTAACATATAAATTTAAATGTTATTTATTATTTTATTTTATTTTTTCATTATTATTTATTTATGGGTATTACACCGTAAATTTTTGGGTTCCTTCTTTACTAGCAATCCGAATTTCCACCTTTGTGTTTAATATTTGGAAGGCTTTAAAAGTTTTTAAAGATGATGTTAGACTTTGGATATGGGTTGATAGTTATAATTCTTATTCTAAAGTCTGTCAAACTCTACCATTTGATAGAAATCTGAAAAATCTATGACTTTTTAAATACCAAAATACTTTTATAGACTTTGTAAAAATCTTAATTCAATACCACCTAATTTTTAAACACATTAAAAAAGTTATAATTGAATACCAGTAAACTTTTATAAACTCTTTATGTGAGATCCCGAATTTTATGAAATAAAAGTATTCAATTTTTCTATTTTGGTAAATAGTTAAATTGATAAAAGTTTAAAGTTAAGGGTGATATTTTAAAATTTTGCAAAGTAAGCAAGTTGTCATAAAATAGCCGGTAGTAAAAGTACAGTAATACGCGTGGTTGCATAGTAGTACATGATATTAATTATTGATATTTACGTGAGAAGTCACTCAGTTATACTCAATTATTGCTACATTAGTTGCTGCATAATATCTCTCATATTATTGATTCAATTATTGTCACAGTATCATTTGCATAATATTTATTATTAGTAAATCAATAATTGAGACGACAAAGTTATTCATATTATTATTTATAATATTGACAATGTCTAGAAGTTCTGTCAAGGAGAGGTTTGGTCACCTAATTGTGCGCCAATAAGAAGAAATCCTTATCGGAAAGCTCCCTCTTTCCTGGGAACGACCTGGTTGTTAAATATTGAGAGTTATAATATTAATAATGAATAAGTTCGTGTTGATTAAAGATGAAATTGATAGTTCCATTGTGTGGAAATTATTAGTGTTAGTGGAAATCAACATTTATTTCGATAATAATTGATGTCTGAAGGTTATATTGACCAATCGGGTAATTCACCGGATAAATGAGCAATTAATTGCTATTAATTCACATGCTTATAACTATGTATTCACATGTATGTACTATTGATTCATATGTATATACTATTAGGGGAGGTGATGCAAGATCAATAATACTTGCATGACTAAATTAAAAATGGAGGTATAGATGAAGGTACTATACTATAATTAATTTTTTTACATGTTTAGAACTATTGAGTCACATGATTTACTATTGATTCACATGATTTACTATTAGGGAAGGTGGTGTAAGTTTGATAATACTTGCAGGACTAAATTAAAAATGAAGGAAAAGAGAAATGTATTATACTGTAATATTTCGAGCCCCAAAACGTGCAATTATTGAAACTATATTTTTCTATAAATAAAAGCTCATTCCTTCATTATTTTTCACCAATTCACTAAAGCTATAGAGCAATTATTATAGAGAGAAATTATAGAGAGAAATGAGAAGAGAAGTCTTGTGACGCCCCCAAAATAGGTATACGTCACCCATCTTGAGTCACCAAATGCATGGTACAAAATTCAAATACAACTTAATTATACAACAGTCGTGTAAAATACGACAAAACATAATTTAAGAGTTTTAATACGAATATTGTCTTCTAGACAGTATTCAAACTCAAATGGAGTCCTCATTATATTTATTATTATACTATTTAACAGAATATTGAGGACTACTAATGCTATCATCTGGACCGTCACTCAATTTCCCGACTCATCCCAGCTATATTCTCATTTTCTGAATAGAACAGTGAAAGAAAGGGTGAGCTCAACTAGCCCAGTAAGAAATATTATGACTAAGATATTGCAGAATAAATTATCCTTAACCTTCAATAGTATAACAACTGATAGAATATAATAGACAACAATTTTAGATCAACAACTGCAGCAGAATAAGCAATCCATTAGAAGAGTCAAGTAGATCATAAAATCTACTATCTTCTATAATTTAAAAAGTTTTTCATCAACTTTATCACTGAGAATCAACTTAATAAATAAAATCGAATCATCCATGCACCACGACCAAGGATATTTATGTAATCATCAATGGTCATAATTATACCGAATAATCCCTGGTCATAATCATACCAACAACTGTCCATCAATGAACTACAGGCCAATGAGGACTTTTACCACATCATTCGTTACATTATAGTCATGATTATACCGAATAATCCCTGGTCATAATCATACCAAGTCCATCTATGCACGTAAGCCAAAGATGACTTTCATCACAATATAAGCATGAGGATGATGACAATGACATAATAATTCAATAAAACAAGTTCAAAGTAAATTTTAAAGATTTATAATCTAATTTATCCAGAAATCAATAACGTCTAAATTGTCAACATGATACTGCTTTGTGGAGTAAAATTCAAGA
Source organism: Panax notoginseng (assembly GCA_016801055.1). NCBI lineage: Eukaryota > Viridiplantae > Streptophyta > Magnoliopsida > Apiales > Araliaceae > Panax > Panax notoginseng. Next base: position 214,084,609 of record CM029017.1, on the reverse strand, counting down.
ATGCTTAGAAGAATATTTCCATGAAAAGATACTGGATGAAGCGCAAATATCCAGGATATTCTACTAATTTCATGGAGTATAGAAGCCAAAACTTTAACCAACTGAATATAATAGAATATATGAAACTGCAAATAGATTTTCGCCTACCATGCGGTAATCCACGTAGACAGATCATTTCCACAATTTAATAAGGAATGAATACGAAGGATCATTCACCATGCATGCGGTAATCCACGTAGACAGGTTATTCCAATAGAATAATAAAAAATAGAATAACAAAAGAATTCACCAAGCGAGCGTAATCCGCACAGACAAGTTATTCCCACAGAATGATAAAGAATGGAACCAGGTCATGCGTAACCCGCACAGACAGGATATTCCAACAGAATAATAAAGAATGGAACCAGGTCATGTGTAATCCGCATAGATAGGATATTCTAACATAATAATAAAGAATGGAATAACAACATAATTCACCAGGCATGCGATAGACCGCACAGACAGGTTATTCTAACAGAATAATAAAGAATGGAATAACAACAGAATTCACCAGGCATGCGATAGACCGCACAGACAGGTTATTCTAACAGAATAATAAAGAATGGAATAACAAAAGAATTTCACCATGTATGCGGTACTTCGCATAGACAGGTTATTCCAACATAATAATAAAGAATGGAATAACAGAAGAATTCACCAGGCATGCGATAGATCGCACAGACAGGTTATTCCAATAGAATAATAAAGAATGGAATAACAGAAGAATTCACCAGGCATGCGATAGACCGCACAGACAGGTTATTCCAACAGAATAATAAGGAATAGAATAACAATAACTCTCTTCATGAATACGAAAGAAATAATACCTCTTACCTTAGAAGAAACTGGATACTGGATTAGTAAGGTAGCATACTTCTCTTCTTCTTTCTCTCTATAATTTCTCTCTATAATAATTGCTCTATAGCTTTAGTGAATTGGTGAGAAATGAAGAAAGAATGAGCTTCTATTTATAGGAAAATATAGTTTCAATAATTGCACATTTTGGGACTCAAAATATTACAGTACAATACCTTCATCTTTTTCTTCATTTTTAATTTAGTCCTGCAAGTATTATCAAACTTGCACCACCTCCCCTAATAGTAAATCATGTGAATCAATAGTAAATCATGTGACTCAATAGTTCTAAACATGTAAAAAAAATAATTACAGTATAGTACCTCCAACTATACCTCCATTTTTAATTTAGTCATGCAAGTATTATCATTCTTGCACCAACTCCCCTAATAGTAAATCATGTGAATCAATAGTACACACATGTGAACACATAGTTATAAGCATATGAATTAATAGCAATTAATTGCTCATTTATCCGGTTAATTACCCGATTGGTCAATATAACCTCCATACATCAATTATTATCAAAATAAATATCGATTTTCATTAACACTAATAATCCCAACACAATGAAACTATCAATTTCATCTTTAATCAACACGAAATTATTCATCATTAATATTATAATTCACAATATTTAACAAACAGGTCGTTCCTAGGAAAGAGGGGGCTTTCCGATAAGGATTTCTCCCTATTGGCGCGCAATTAGGTGACCAAACCTCTCCTTGACAGAACTTCTAAACATTGTCAATATTACAAATAATAATATGATTAACTTTGTCGTCTCAATTATTGATTTAATAATATAACATATTGTACAGATGATACTGTGACAATAATTAAATTAATAATATGAGAGATATGATGCAGCAATAACTGTAGCAATAATTGAGTATAACTGAGTGACTTCTTACGTAAGCATCAATAATCAATACCGTGTACTACTATGCAACCACGCGTATTACTGTACTTGTAAGACCCCAGCTTATTAATGAATAAAATCAAATTTTCTCTAAATATTATTGTGAATAATAAGGGGTTAATTTGATATAATACTTTGGTTATGGGTGAAATGTACAAATTTTGCAAAATAAGCAAGTGGTTATAAAATATTCATTTTGTCGGGGAATATTCGTTTGGTCGTGAAATATTCTTGCTGTCGGGGAATATTCGTACGACGGCGCAGCCTTGTGTGAGCCCCATAACGGAAAGCGATTGGATGAAGAAAACGACAAGTATAAGTTATTTATAAATAACGGCGTAGTTGTTACCGTTAATACTGTTGGAATACCCGGTGGTTAAAATACTGTAGCACACGGTATTGCACCAATTATTGATTCTTACGTAAGAAGGAACTACTCAATAATTGTTACAGTAGTTATTGTTCAATATTTTATTTTATTGATTCAATAATTGCTGCGTTGATATTTTATATTATTATTGTTTCAATAATTGTTGCTGCATAGTATTTTCCTTTATCAGATCAATAATTCATATTATTTGAATAATATTATTAGATAACATTATTGACAATTTTTAGAAAGTTATGTCTAAGGAGAGGTTTGGTCATCTAATTGCGCGCCAGTAAGGAGAAATCCTTATTGGAAAGCCCCCTCTTTCCTGGAAACGGCCTGGTTGTCATAAATGTGATTCTGTAATATTATTTGTGAATAATTAATTATTGATTCATATGATAAGGAAATATTTATTTTATGTGGATATAAATGAGGGATATATTTTTGTGGTTAAAAATGAAGGAGTTAATGTTGAGGTTTTTATCAGTATTTTTATTGAAATAGAGGTATTAAAAATCAGAGTTTTTGAGATATTTTGCGGGGGTTGTAATTTTTAATTCGACCGTTGGATCGTGGTAATTTTTGGATATGTTATACATATATAAGTTAAGTATATGTCCACAAATTTTGAACCGTTTAAAATGAACGTATGATTTATTATGAATTTTACGAGATGACTGGTTCAGAAATTGTTGAATTTTCGGAGTTAATCATTTTGGTGAAAAATTCTAGAATTGGTGGGCCACACTCTTGATTGGTGAAAAAATATGCTGAGATTTTTATTCAAATGTGGTGGGTGGGAATAGTAGCAGGTAAAGCCATCAGGTTGCAGGTTAAGTCTGCTTCGGCGTGCTAACATTTTTCTATAAATAGAGGGCTAAGTTAGAATTGAGAATCACACCATAAACAAGTTTTCTCTCTATCTCTCTCTAGATTATTGAGTGTATTTTGTGAGTATTTAGATACCTTGAGAGTTTCTATTCATCAGAGCAAGTTTCTTTCAGCCTTATACCGGTATTCCGACCAGAAGTACTGATATTTTGAGGTAAGAGATATTATTTCCTTCTTAAATGATATTATTTTCTTCAATATCATTATGCTGAAATATTGATATGAGCTTTTTATCAAATTTAGAACTTTTTATGTCGAAGTTACTATTCACGTATACGTTACTATTCACGTATACAACACTATTCACGAATACGACACTATTCACCGAAAAATAAAATTTTTTCTTTTTATCCAAGATGTCTATTATGGTTACTATCTTTGATTGTATCCATATTTTGATATTTATTTTTGAATTCTGCTTCACAATGGATTATTATGAAGTATTATTGATCTTGGATAAACTGTTATACGAATCCCTACTATTTGTTCTTCTGTCTCACTGGATTCGTTCTCTTTAAGATATTTTCCATCATCCTCAGTCCTAAATAATGATATTACTGAATATCTTTAGCCTGTAGTGCAAAGATGTATGATTACTTGATGAATATCTTTGGCCTGTAGTGCAAAGATGAACAGGTGTTGAGATGAACATGACTGACAGGTGATACAAATAGATATCTTTGGCCTGTAGTGCAAAGATGAATATTTGGATAAAGATGATTATTAATTGATGTTACAGGGATAAAATATTGATGATGGACTTTTAAATCTTAGAAGATAGTAGAATTCATTCTCTACTTGACTCTTCTAATGGTTTGCTGTTTTTGCTGCAGTTGTTGATCTAAAACTTGTTGTCGATTATATCCTATCATATTTTTCCCTGTTGAATACTAATGATAATTTGTTGTATATTATCTTAGTCATAATATTCTTTATTGGGCTAGTTGAGCTCACCCTTTTTCTTTTTGTTCCATTTTTCTTCTAAGGAGGTTAGAACATAGCAGGATCTAGTCGGGGTATGGAGTGATGGTTCTAGAAAAATGTTTTAGCAGTCCTCACTATTTCTGTAAAATAGTGTTTGAATAATTGTATTGAGGACTTATTTGAGTGTGGATATTGTCTAGAAGACAATATTTGTATTTAAACTCACAGTATGTGTTGTCGTATTTTGCACAATAATTGTATTATTGAAGTTGTAGTTTGCTTTCTGTACCATGTATTTGGCGACTCAGAATGGGTGTTGTATACCTATTTTGGGGGCGTCACAGTTGGTATCAGAGCTTAGGGATATGATCCCTGGCTGAGATGTGAGACAAGAACTAGGAGGGGAGAGACGGGAAATTCCTTCGCTAGTATGACCTGACTAAGTTTATTTGGTGTTTATTTGGTCAGTCAGAGTATAGGGATAATATATGACATGACTATTAACCCTTTTTTTATGGCAGTATTTAAGAATGGCAGCTGAGAACGTTAATAATAGAGTAAATCAGACCGTGGAGACACCTTTGATCACCACCCAGGGGAACGTGCAACAGGAAGGCAATATTCCTCCTGTAAACAACGTTACCGAGCAAACGATGAATGATGGAATGTTTAGGAGCTTTTTGCAGTTCATGCAAAATCAGACGAGGGAGACTCGTGTGCAGAATACAGGTGGAAATGATAACAACGCGCGGTTTGTCACAGCCAAGCAGTTCAAAGAATTGGGACCACCAGAATTTAAGGGAAAGCCGGATCCGATCATGGCAGAAACGTGGGTCAAGCAAATTACCAAGATATTCGATGTCTTGGGATGCACGGAGGAACAGAAGGTTCCATTCGCCACCTTTATGTTCCGCGGTGAGGCAGACTACTGGTGGGAGTCTGTGAAGCGTACCCAGCCTGACGCACTCAACATGTCCTGGGAAATATTTCAAAAACTGTTCAATGACAAGTACTTTCCTGAAAGTATTCGTCATATGAAGGAGGTGGAGTTTATCAGACTGGAACAAAACAACATGACGGTGTCCCAGTACGAGGCGAAGTTTGCAGAGTTATCCAGGTTTGCACCTCATTTGGTCGAAAATGAGGAACGAATGACAAGGATGTTTCTGAGAGGTCTAAAACCCGAGATTCGACAATATCTTATCTCTCATAAATTTTCTTTATATTCAGATATTGTAAACAGGGCTCAATTATTTGAGCGAGATAATGAGTATGTGCAACCGAGGGACCATAACCAGGGTCATACCGGTGGCGGCAGTCATCGAAGCAATGAAATCCAGCAAGGAGGAAAATATTCGGACAAAAGCGGTAACCACTCTAGTGGTAATCGTGGTCGTGATAATAAAAAGAGTGAGTCGGGAGGAGATTTCAAGAAGAGAAGGTACAATAATGATAACGTGAAGACGTCAGCACAAACATCAACTGTTTCTAGGGGAGGAGAACGACCACCGGTCGTATGTTACAAATGTGGGAAAGAGGGACATATCAACCCAAACTGCCCACAACAATCCAAGGTATGTTATAACTGTGGAAAGGAGGGTCATATAGCTCGAGAGTGTTCTGTAGCAAAACCAAGTTCAGCGGGGATGGTGACTCCAAAAGCTGTCCCGGATAAGTCAAAATCAGCGATTCCTAGAAGAGCGTTTGCCGTGACTGGTCAAAACGCAAGAAACCCGAACGAGATGATCACGGGTAAGCTAATCTTGAATTCTTGCGAAGTTTATACTTTACTAGATATCGGTTCTACCCATTCTTTTATCTCTCCTGCTTGTGCTCAACGTTTAAACTTGACTCCGGAGAAATTGGACTTTGACTTATCTGTTGAAACTTCGTTGGGTGAAACCTTCGTTACATCTACAGTTTATAAATCTTGCATGATCCAAGTTGGCACTATCACATTACCTGTTGATCTTATCTCTTTAAAGATACTTGCTTTTGATGTGATTTTAGGAATTGATTGGTTAACCACTCATCATGCTAAAATTGATTGTTTTCGTAAGGTTGTTAGTTTTTATATTCCTAACCAACCTGTCATACGAATTCAAACTAATAAACCACTAAAATCAGTCACTGTCATATCAAGTCACAAAGCTATTCGTTTATTGAAAAACGGATGTCAAGCTTTCTTAGCCCATGTTATGGATTTGAACAAAGAAAAGTCATATTTGAATAATATTTCTATTGTTAGAGAATTTCCCGATGTATTTCCTGAAGAACTTCCTGGTCTACCCCCAGAATGTGAAGTTGAGTTCTTTATTGACCTTGAACCCGGTACAAAGCCCATTTCTAAAACCCTATATCGAATGGCTCCTATTGAACTTCAGGAGTTAAAAGTCCAACTACAGGAGTTGTTGGACATCGGTTTTATTCGTCCTAGTACATCTCCTTGGGGTGCTCCTGTGTTATTTGTAAAGAAGAAAGACGGGAGTATGCGACTTTGTATCGACTATCGAGAATTGAATCATGTCACTATCAAGAATAGGTATCCGCTACCTCGCATTGATGACATGTTTGACCAGTTGAAAGGAGCACAATTCTTTTCAAAGATCGATCTTCGTTCTGGATATCATCAGCTGAAGATTAAAACTGAGGATATTCCAAAGACTGCCTTCAGAACTCGGTACGGGCATTATGAATTCTTAGTCATGTCTTTTGGATTGACTAATGCTCCTACTGCCTTCATGGATATGATGAACCGTGTATTTAAAGAATATTTGGATCAGTTCGTTGTTGTCTTTATTGATGACATCCTCATCTATTTCAAAAGCCGTGAAGATCATGAGCGCCATTTGAAGCTGATATTGCAAAGGCTTCGTGAAAATAAGCTATATGCCAAACTGAAGAGATGCGAGTTCTGGCTTGAGGAAGTAGCATTCCTTGGGCACGTGGTGTCAAAACATGGAGTATCTGTCGACCCGACGAAGATTGAAGCCATACAAAGTTGGGAGCAACCGAAGTACGTAGCTTTCTGGGCTTAGCTGGTTATTATCGGAGATTTGTGGAAGGATTTTCTCGAATCGCTACTCCGTTAACTCAGCTGACTCGGAAAGATACAAAATTCGTATGGAGTGAGGAATGCGAGAAGAGTTTCCAAGAACTCAAGAGGAGACTCATTTCGGCACCTGTTCTGACAATACCATCTGGTTCGGATGGATTTGTTATCTACAGCGATGCTTCAGGCAAAGGGTTAGGATGTGTTCTCATGCAACATGGGAAAGTCATAGCCTATGCCTCGCGACAACTCAAAGAATATGAGAGGAATTATCCTACTCATGATTTGGAGTTGGCAGCAGTCGTTTTTGCGTTGAAGATCTGGAGACACTACCTGTATGGGGAGAAAGTGGAGATCTATACAGATCATAAAAGCCTCAAATATTTTTTCACCCAAAAGGAACTCAACATGCGGCAACGACGTTGGCTCGAGCTGTTGAAAGATTACGATCATACCATCCAATATCATCCTGGAAAAGCAAACGTAGTAGCTGACGCATTGAGTAGAAGATCATATGCGGGTACGAGTGCAATGTTGTTAACACAAAGGCCCATTTTGTATGACTTGCAAAGGATGGAGATAGAGATGAAGGCTCCAAGTACCCACATGATGATATCAAATATACGAGTAGAACCGACTTTAATCGATAAAGTTAAAGCTGCTCAAGCTACGGACATAGAGCTGATGCGTATGAAGAAGAAAGTGCAAGAAGGTGCTATTCCAGAAGCAAGAATCGATGAAGAAGGAATACTTCGAGTCAACTCCAGACTTTGTGTTCCTAACGATTTTGACTTGAAACATAGAATAATGATGGAGGCACACAACACACCGTTTGTAATCCATCCTGGGAGTACCAAAATGTATCACGATCTTCGACATACATTTTGGTGGAGCAATATGAAAAGAGAGATCGCGGAGTTTATCTCGAGGTGTTTAACTTGTCAACGTGTAAAGACGGAGCATCAAGTACCAAAGGGTCCATTGCAGCCACTTGAGATCCCGAAATGGAAGTGGGAACACATTACCATAGATTTCGTTACAGGTCTTCCTAAGGTTTCTCAAGGCATAGATGCGATTTGGGTTATTGTTGATAGATTAACCAAGTCTGCTCATTTCTTGCAGATACGTGAGACTTATTCCCTTGAACGTCTTGCTAGTATGTATGTGAACGAGATTGTGAGATTGCATGGCATGCCAGTATCCATAGTTTCGGATCGTGACCCAAGATTCACTTCACGATTTTGGGTTAGCTTGCAGAAAGCTATGGGCACGGATTTACGATTCAGTTCGGCATACCATCCTCAAACGGACGGACAATCAGAGAGGACTATTCAAACTCTTGAAGATCTATTAAGACTCTGTGTCCTAGATCTCAAAGGAAGTTGGGATAAGTACCTACCATTGGTGGAATTCTCCTACAACAACAGTTATCAGGCGAGCATAGGTGTGGCTCCATTCGAGGCGTTGTATGGAAGAAAATGTTGTTCTCCAGTATGCTGGGACGAGGTGGGTGAAGCAACATTGTTGGGACAAGAGTTGGTACGCATGACTACAGAGAAGATCAAAACGATTCGACAACGTATACAAACGGCACAGGATCGACAAAAGAGTTATGCGGATCTTCATCGGAAGGACGTGGAATTTAATATTGTGGATCATGTATTGTTACGTGTTACACCATGGAAGGGAGTTACAAGATTTGGGAAGAGAGGAAAGCTCAATCCAAGATTTGTTTGTCCATTTGAGATTCTTGAACGAATAGGAAATGTGGCATATAGACTCGCATTACCTCCAAGCATGTCTCGTGTTCATAATATTTTTCACATATCTATGCTTCGTAAATATGTTAAAGACCCGAACAACATTATTGAGTTAGAACCAGACGAGATAGCTGAACATTTAACGTACGAGGAAGTACCTGTTAAGATCTTGGATAGGAACGAGCATGTCCTACGCACAAAGGTTATACCACAAGTTAAAGTTTTGTGGAGAAATCATGCTATTAAAGAAATGACCTGGGAGTTAGAATCAGAAATGAAAGCGAGGTATCCTCACCTTTTCGAAATATCAGGTACGTACGTCAATTTCGAGGACAAAATTTCATAAGGAGGGGAGGTTGTAAGACCCCAGCTTATTAATGAATAAAATCAAATTTTTTTCTAAATATTATTGTGAATAATAAGGGGTTAATTTGATATAATACTTTGGTTATGGGTGAAATGTGCAAATTTTACAAAATAAGTAAGTGGTTATAAAATATTCATTTTGTCGGGGAATATTCGGTTGGTCGTGGAATATTCTTGCTATCGGAGAATATTCGTACGACGACGCAGCCTTGTGTGGGCCCCATAACGAAAAGCGATTGGATGAAGAAAACGACAAGTATAAGTTGTTTATAAATAACGGCGTAGTTGTTACCGTTAATACTGTTGAAATACCCGGTGGTTAAAATACAGTAGCACACGGTATTGCACAAATTATTGATTCTTACGTAAGAAGGCACTACTCAATAATTGTTACAGTAGTAATTGTTCAATATTTTATTTTATTGATTCATTAATTACTGCGTTGATATTTTATATTATTGTTATTTCAATAATTGTTGCTGCATAGTATTTTTCTTTATCAGATCAATAATTCATATTATTTGAATAATATTATTAGATAACATTATTGGTAATGTCTAGAAAATTCTGTCTAAGGAGAGGTTTGGTCATCTAATTGCGCGCCAGTAAGGAGAAATCCTTATTGAAAAGCCCCCTCTTTCATGGGAACGACCTGGTTGTCATAAATGTGATTCGGTAATATTATTTGTGAATAATTAATTATTGATTCATATGATAAGGAAATATTTATTTTATGTGGATATAAATGAGGGATATATTTTTGTGGTTAAAAATGAAGGAGTTCATGTTGAGGTTTTTATCAGTATGTTTGTCAGAATGGAGGTATTAAAAATTAGGATTTTTGAGATATTTTGCGGGGGTTATAATTTTTAATCCGACCGTTGGATCGTGGTAATTTTTGGATATGTTATACATATATAAGCTGAGTATATGTCCACAATTTTGAACCGTTAAAAATGAACGTATGATTTATTATGAATTTTACGAGATGACTGGTTCAGAAATTGTTGAATTTTCGGAGTTAATCATTTTGGTGAAAAATTCTAGAATTGGTGGGCCCCACTCTTGGTTGGTGAAGAAATGTGCTGAGATTTTTATTCAAATGTGGTGGGTAGGAATAGTAGCAGGTAAAGCCATCAGGTTGCAGGTTAAGTCTGCTTCGGCGTGCTAACATTTTTCTATAAATAGAGGGCTAAGTTAGAATTAAAAATTACACCAGAAAAAAGTTTTCTCTCTTTCTCTCTCTAGATTATTGAGTGTATTTTGTGAGTATTTAGATACTTTAAGAGTTTCTATTCATCAGAGCAAGTTTCTTTCAGCCTTATACCGGTATTCCGACCAGAAGTACTGATATTTTGAGATAAGAGATATTATTTCCTTCTTAAATGATATTATTTTCTTCAATATCATTATGCTGAAATATTGATATGAGCTTTTTATCAAATCTGGAACTTTTTATGTCGGAGTTACTATTCACGTATACGTTTCTATTCACGAATACGACACTATTCACCGAAAAATAAAATTTTCCCTTTTTATCCAAGATGTCTATTATGGTTACTATCTTTGATTGTATCCATGTTTTGATCTTTATTTTTGAATTCTGCTTCACAATTAATTATTATGAAGTATTATTGATCTTGGATAAACTGTTATACGAATCCCTACTATTTGTCCTTCTGTCTCACTGGATTCGTTCTCTTTAAGATATTTTTATCATCCTCAGTCCTAAATGATGATATTACTGAATATCTTTGGCCTGTAGTGCAAAGGTGTATGTTTACTTGATGAATATCTTTGGGCTGTAGTGCAAAGGTGTATGATTACTTGATGAATATCTTTGGCCTGTAGTGCAAAGATGAACAGGTGTTGAGATGAACATGACTGACAGGTGATACAAATGAATATCTTTGGCGTGTAGTGCAAAGATGAATATTTGGATAAAGATGATTATTAATTGATATTACAGGGATAAAATATTGATGATGGACTTTTAAATCTTAGAAGATAGTAGAATTCCTTCTCTACTTGACTCTTCTAATGGTTTGCTGTTTTTGCTGCAGTTGTTGATCTAAAACTTGTTGTCGATTATATTTTATCAGATTTTTTCCTGTTGAATACTAATGATAATTTGTTATATATTATCTTAGTCATAATATTCTTTACTGGGCTAGTTGAGCTCACCCTTTTTTTTTGTTCCATTTTTCTTCTCAGGAGGTGAGAACATAACAGGATCTAGTCGGGGTATAGAGTGATGGTTCTAAAAAGATGTTTTAGCAGTCCTCACTATTTCTGTAAAATAGTATTTGAATAATTGTATTGAGGACTTATTTGAGTGTGAATATTGTCTAGAAGATAATATTTGTATTTAAACTCACAATATGTGTTGTCGTATTTTGCACGACAATTGTATTATTGAAGTTGTAGTTTGCTTTCTGTACCATGTATTTGGCGACTTAGAATGGGTGTTGTATACCTATTTTGGGGGCGTCACATATACTGTAATTCGTATTTTCACATGTCTAGAACTATTGATTCACATGATTTACTATTGATTCACATGAATGTGCAATTATTAGGGGAGGTGGTACAAGTTTGATAATACTTGCAGGACTAAACTAAAAATAAAAGAAAAGAGGAAGGTATTATATTGTAATATTTCGAGCCCCAAAATGTGCAATTATTGAAACTATATTTTCCTATAAATAGAAGCTCATTCCTTCATTATTTTTCACCAATTCACTAAAGTTATAGAGCAATTATTATAGAGAGAAATTATAGAGAGAAAGGAGAAAAGAAGTCTGCTACCTCACTATTCCAGTTTTCTTCTAAGGTAAGGGGTATTATTCTTTCGTATTCGTGAAGAGAGTTATTTTTTTTCAATATTCGTAAGGGTTGTTATTCCATTCTTTATTATTATGTTGGAATAACCTGTCTATGCGAAGTACCGCATACATGGTGAAATTCTTCTGTTATTCCATTCTTTATTATTCTGTTGGAATAACCTGTCTGTGCGGTCTATCGCATGCCTGGTGAATTATGTTGTTATTCCATTCTTTATTATTCTGTTAGAATATCCTGTCTGTGCGGATTACGCATGACCTGGTTCCATTCTTTATTATTCTGTTAGAATATCCTGTCTGTGCAGGTTACGCATGACCTAGTTCCATTCTTTTTCATTCTGTAAGAATAACCTGTCTGTACTGATTACGCACGCCTGGTGAATTCTTCTGTTATTCTATTCTTTATTATTCTGTTGGAATAACCTATCTATGTGGATTACCGCATGCATGGTGAATGACCCTTCGTATTCATTCCTTATTAAATTATGGAAATGATCTGTCTACGTGGATTATCGCATGGCGGGTGAAAATCTATTTGCAGTTGCATGTATTCTATTATACTCAGTTGGTTAAAGTTTTGGCTTCTATACTCCATAAAATTAGTAGAGTATCCTTGATATTTGCGCTTCATCCAGTATCTTTTCATGAAAATATTATTCTGAGCTTTCTTGATAATTATTGATCTTTTCATGACGGAATACTATTCATGAGTTACTATTTACGGGTTACTATTCACTCAAATCTTATTCACTCGGGTATTCAGGATACTTTTCATGCCGGAGTACTATTCATGAGTTACTATTTACCCAATTACTATTCGCCCGAATATTATTCACTCGGGTATTTGGGATATTTTTCATGTCGGGGTACTACTCACGAGGTACTATTCCTAAAGTACCATTCACAGGGTACTATTCACGGGATACTATTTATCCGAAAAATATATTTCTTTTCTGTCCAAATTATTTTTGGTACATGAATATTATTCTTGAATTTTACTCCACAAAGTAGTATCATGTTGACAATTTAAACGTTATTGAATTCTGGATAAATTAAATTATAAATCTTTAAAATTTTTCCTTGAACTCGTTTTATTGAATTATTATGTCATTGTCATCATCCTCATGCTTATATTGTTATGAAAGTTATCTTTAGCTTACGTGCATAGATGGACTTGGTATGATTATGACCAGGGATTATTCGGTATAATCATGACCGCAATATAACGAATGATGTGGTAAAAATCCTTATTGGCATGTAATTCATTGATGGACAGTTGTTGGTATGATTATGACCAGGGATTATTCGGTATAATCATTACCATTGATGATTACATGAATATCCTTGGCCGTGGTGCATAGATGATTCGATTTTATTTATTAAGCTGAGTCTCAGCGATAAAGTCGATGAAAAACTTTTTAAATCATAGAAGATAGTAGATTTTATGCTCTACTTGAATGATATTTCTATTGTTTATAAATTTCCTAACGTATTCTGAAGACTTTTTAGCCTAACCCTAGAGCGTAAAATTGAATTTTGTATTGACCCCAGTACAAAACCCATTTCTAAAACCCTTAAATATTTCTTCATCTAGAACGAACGTATTATGTGCCAAAGACGTTGGCTCAAGCTGTTGAAGATTACGACCATACCATTCAATATCATTGTGGAAGAACGAACGTGGTAGCTGACGCGTTGAGTAGAAGATCGTATACGTTTACGAGTGCGATGTTGTTAACACAAAAACCCATTTCGTATAACTTACAAATGATGAAGATAGAGTTAAATACTCTAAGGACCCACGTGGTGATATCAAACATACGAGTAGAATCGACTTTAATCAATAAAGTTAAAAGTCGTTCAAGCTACAGACCCGGAGCTGATGAATACGAAGAAGAAGATTTAAGAAGGTGTTATTCTAGAAGCAAGACTCGATGAAGAGAGGAAATCTCAACCCTTGATTTTATTGGTCTATTTGAAATCCTCGATCGAGTAGAAACTGTGCCTATAGACTCGTTTTACCACTAAGTATGTCGCGTGTTCATAATATTTTTTTTACGTATCGATGTTACATAAATATGTGGACAACCCGAGCCACATTATTGAATTAGAATCGGACGAGATGACGGAAGATTTAACGTATGAAGAGGTACCAGTTAAAATCTTGGATACGAAGAAACATATTCGACACTCAAAGGTTATACCTCAAGAGTTAGAATCTAAGCAAGGTATCCTCATCTCTTCGGCATACCAGGTACGTACGTAAATTTCGAGGGAAAATTTCATAAGGAGGGGAGATTGTAAGACCCCGAATGTGAGACCCCAAATTTTATGAATAAAGATTTAAATGTTTTGAAATATTTTTTGAATATTATGGTGTGAATTTGATATAATGTTATAGTTGTGGGTAATATTTATAAATTTTGCAAAGTATGCAAGTTGTTATATAATATTCGATTGGTCGGGGAATATTCGTTTTAACAGAAAATATTCGTACGACGGCACAATCATTCGTGGACCCCACAACAGAAGTATTTTCGTACTAAGAAAATGACAGAATTATCTTTTTATAAAAATAACGACGAAAGTGTTACCATTAAAACTGTTGAACTACCTGGTAATAAAAGTACAGTAATACGCGTGGTTGCATAGTATACACGGTATTGATTATTGATACTTACGTAAGAAGTCACTCAGTTTTACTCAATTATTGCTACCGTAATTGCTGCATCATATCTCTCATATTATTGATTCAATTATTATCGCAGTATCATCTGTATAATATGTTGAATTATTAAATCAATAATTGAGACGACAAAGTTATTCATATTATTATTTGCAATATTGACAATGTCTAGAAGTTCTGTCAAGGAGAGGTTAGATAATCTAATTACGCGTCAATAGGGAGAAATCCTTATTGGAAAGCCCCCTCTTTCCTGGAAACGACCTGGTTATTAAATATTATGAGTTATAATATTAATGATGA
Source organism: Panax notoginseng (assembly GCA_016801055.1). Lineage (NCBI taxonomy): Eukaryota > Viridiplantae > Streptophyta > Magnoliopsida > Apiales > Araliaceae > Panax > Panax notoginseng. The sequence goes on along the minus strand of CM029017.1, from coordinate 214,069,598 downwards.
ATAAGTTCGTGTTGATTAAAGATGAAATTGATAGTTCCATTGTGTTGGGATTATTAGTGTTAGTGGAAATTGACATTTATTTTGATAATAATTAATGTCTGGAGGTTATATTGACCAATCGGGTAATTAAACGGATAAATGAGCAATTAATTGCTATTAATTCACATGCTTATAACTGTGTTCACATGTGTGTACTATTGATTCACATTCTTGTACTATTAGGGGAGGTGGTGCAAGATTGATAATACTTACATGACTAAATTAAAAATAGAGGTATAGATGAAGGTACTATACTATAATTAATTTTTTCACATGATTATACTATTTATTCACATGATTGAATTATTGATTCACATTATTTACTATTAGGGAAGGTGGTGAAAGTTTGATAATACTTGCAGGACTAAATTAAAAAAAAAGAGGGAGGTATTATACTGTAATATTTTGAGCCCCAAAATGTATAATTATTGAAACTATATTTTCTTATAAATAGAAGCTCATTCTTCCTCATTTCTCACCAATTCACTAAGTCTCACAAGAGCAATTATTATAGAGAGAAATTATAGAGAGAAAGAAGAAGAGAAGTCTGCTACCTCACTATTTCAGTATCCAGTTTTCTTCTAAAGTAAGGGGTATTATTTCTTTCGTATTCATAAAGAGAGCTTCTGTTATTTCATTCTTTATTATTATGTTAGAATAACCTGTCTATGCGAAGTACCGCATACATGGTGAAATTCTTCTGTTATTCCATTCTTTATTATTATGTTGGAATAACCTGTCTATGCGAAGTACCGCATACATTGTGAAATTCTTCTGTTATTCCATTCTTTATTATTCTGTTGGAATATCCTGTCTGTGTGGATTACGTATGACCTGGTTTCATTCTTTATTATTCTATTGGAATATCCTGTCACTGCATATTACGCATGACCTGGTTCTATTATTTATTATTCTGTTGGAATAACTTGTCTGTGCTGTCTATCGCGTGCCTGGTGAATTCTTCTGTTATTTCATTCTTTATTATTCTGTTGGAATAACCTATCTATATGGATTACCGCATGCATGGTGAATGATCCTTCGTATTCATTCTTTATTAAATTATGAAAATGATCTGTCTACGTGGATTACCGCATGGCGAATAAAAATCCATTTGCAGTTTCGTATATTCTATTATACTCGTATGAGATATCATTTCTTTTGTACTCGTCATGGAATATCATTTTCTTTGGTATTTTTTTACGTGTTACTATTCATGGGTTACTATTCACTCAGTTACTATTCACTCTAGTATTATTCACTCGGGTATTCGGGACACTTTTCATGCCGGAGTACTATTCACGAGTTACTATTCACCCAATTACTATTCACCCTAATATTATTCACTCGGGTATTTGAGATACTTTTTATGTCGGGATACTATTCACGAGTTACTATTCTCGAAGTACTATTCACGGGATACTATTTACCCAAAAAATACATTTCTTTTCTATCCAAATTATTTTTGGTACACGAATATTATTCTTGAATTTTTCTCCACAAAGCAGTATCATGTTGACAATTTGGACGTTGTTGGTTCCATGATAAATTAAATTATAAATCTTTAAAATTTATTCTTGAATTTGTTTTATTGAATTATTATGTAATTGTCATCATTCTCATGCTTATACTATGATGAAAGTCATCTTTGGCTTATGTGCATAGATGGACTTGGTATGATTATGACCAGGGATTATTCGGTATAATCATGACCGTAATGTAACGAATGATGTGGTGAAAGTCCTCATTGGCCTGTAGTTCATTGATGGACAGTTGTTGGTATGATTATGACCAGTGATTATTAGGTATAATCATGACCATTGATGATTACATGAATATCCTTGGTTGTGATGCAGGGATGATTCGATTTTATTTATTAAGCTGAGTTTCAGCGATAAAGTTGATGAAAAACTTTTTAAATCATAGAAGATAGTAGATTTTATGCTCTACTTGACTCTTCTAATGGATTGCTTATTCCACTGCAGTTATTGATTTAAAACTTGTTGTCTATTATATTCTATCAGTTGTTATACTGTTGAAGGCTAATGATAATTTATTCTGCATTATCTTAGTCATAATATTTCTTACTGGGCTAGTTGAGCTCACCCTTTCTTTCACTGTTCTCTTCAGAAAATGAGAACGTAGCCGGGACTAGTCAGAGAACGGAGTGACGGTCCAGATGATAGCATTAGTAGTCCTCACTATTCTGTTAAATAGTGTGACAATAAATATAATGAGGACTCCATTGAGTGTGGATATTGTCTAGATGACAATATTCTTATTAAAACTCTTAGATTATGTTTTGTCGTATTTTACACGACTGTTGTAAAATTAAGTTGTATTTAAATTTTGTACCATGTATTTGGTGACTTAAGATGGGTGATGTATACCTGTTTTGGGGACGTCACAGTTGGTATCAAAGCTTAGGGATATGATCCCTGGCTGACATGTGAGACAAGAACTAGGAGGGGAGAGACAGGGAATTCTTCGCTAGTATGACTTACCTAAGTTTATTTGGTATTTAATTGATCGGTCAGAGTACAGGGATAATATATGATATGTTAATTAACCCTTGTTTTGGGGCAGTATTTGAAAATGGCATCCGAAAATGTTGAGATAAGCAATGAAGCATATGAGACCGTTGAGTCACCACAGATCAATACCCAGGATAATGTGCAACAAGAAGACAATAATCCTCAGGTAAATAATAACACCGATCAGATGATGAACGATGGGATGTTCAGAGGCTTTATGCAATTCATGCAACATCAGGTGAGAGTGACTCCTATTCAAAATGTAGGTGGAAACAATGGCAACCCATGGCTGGTCACTGCTAAGCAGTTTAAGGAGCTAGGACCGCCGGAGTTTTTGGGAAAGCCAGAACCACTTAAGGCGAAGACGTAGTTAAAGCAGATCACCAAGATATTTGATGTCTTGGGATGCTCCGAGGAGAAAAACGTTCCCTTCACCACCTTTATGTTGCGTGAAGAGACAGGTTACTAGTGGGAATCTGTAAAACGTATCCAGCCTGACGCACTCAAGATGTCTTGGGAGAAGTTCCAAGAACTGTTCAACGACAAGTACTTTCCCGAAAGTATTCGTCACATGAAGGAAGTGGAATTTATCAAGTTGGAACAAAACAATATGACTGTATCGCAGTATGAGGCTAAGTTTGCTGAGTTATCCCGGTTTGCATCCCATTTGGTCGATAATGAAGAGCGAATGACGCGAATGTTTCTAAGAGGTTTGAAACCCGAAATACGTCAATACCTTATTTCTCATAAATTGTGTTTGTATTCAGATGTAGTGAATAGGGCTAAGTTATTGGAGCGCGATAATGAGCCAGCCCAACCAAAGGATAACGAGTAACAACACGATAATAATCGTACCGGTGGCAACGGCCATCGGAACAATGATAACCATCGTGGGGGAAATTATCATGCCAAGAATGGTAACCACTTCGGTGGAAATCATGGCCAAGATAATAGAAGTGGAAAATTCAAGAAGAGAATATTTAACGATAATGGGAAGAAGTCGGCAGCAGCACCAACACCAGAAACAAATTCTAGGGGAGGAGAACGACCGCCAGTTAGATGCTATAGATGCGGAGAGGAGGGACACATAAGTGCAAATTGTTCACAGCCTTCCAATGTATGTTTTAGTTGTGGAAAAGACGGTCACAGAGCTCAATTTTGTCCTGTAACGAAATCAAGTCCAGCTGGGACGGTGGCACCAAAGGCGGATATGGACAAAACAAAGTCGGTGGTTTCAGGAAGAGCATTTTTCGTGACTTCTCAAAAAGTGAGTAACCCGAATGAAGTTAGCACGGGTTAGTTAATTATAAGTTCTTGCGAAGTCTATACCTTTTTAGATACCGGTTCTACCCATTCTTTTATCTCTCTTGCTTGCGTTCAATGTTTAAATTTGACCCCAGAGAGGTTAGACTTTGACTTATTGGTTGAAACTCCGTTAGGAGAAACCTTTGTTACCCCTACTGTTTATAAATCTTGTTTAATTCAAATTGACACTTTCACGTTACCTGTCGGTCTTATCTCTTTGAAAATACTTGTCTTTGACGTGATTTTAAGAATCGATTGGTTAACTACTCATCATGTTTTTCGGAAGGTTGTTAGCTTTCATATTCCTAACCAACTTGTTATGCGAATTTAAGCAACCAAACCACTAAAGTCAATCATTGTTATATCAAACCATAAGTAAAGAGCCCCGAGCCTTTCGCTAGTGACTTCCAAGTCTTGGAAAACACCGAAGCCAGACTTTCTGTAGGCGACGTCGTGAATAACAGTGGCAAGTTGATAGGTATCAATGTGACATACTATCCAAGTCTTGGATGAGAGTCACAGTTTTAAATGATATTTCTATTGTTAATAAATTTCCTAACGTATTCTTGAAGACTTCCTGGCCTAACCCTAGAGCGTGAAATCGAATTTTGTATTGACCCCAGTACAAAACCCATTTCTAAAATTCTCAAATATTTTTTTTCACCCAAAACGAACGTAACGTGTGCCAAAGACGTTGGCTCAAGCGGTTGAAGATTACGACCATACCATTCAATATCATCGTGGAAGAGCGAATGTAGTAGCTGACGCGTTAAGTAGAAAATCGTATGCGATTACGAGTATGACGTTGTTAACACAAAAACCCATTTCGTATAACTTACAAATGATCAAAATAGAGTTAGAGACTCTAGGGACCTACATGGTGATATCAACTATATGAGTAGAATCGACTTTAATCGATAAAGTTAAAGGCCGCTCAAGCTACACACCCGGAGCTGATGAATGTGAAGAAGAAGGTTCAAGAGGGCGTTATTCTAGAAGCAAGACTCGATAAAGAAAGGAAATCTCAACCCTTGATTTTATTGGTCTATTTGAAATCCTCGATCGAGTAGGAACTGTGGCCTATAGACTCGTTTACGCCAAGTATATCGAATGTTCATAACGTTTTTCACGTATCGATGTTACGTAAATATATGGATGACCCGAACCACATTATTGAATTAGAACTAGACGAGATAGCAGAAGATTTAACGTATGATGAGATACGTGTTAAAATCTTGGATAAGAAAGATCATATTCGACACTCAAAGGTTATACCTCAAGAGTTAGAATCTGAAATGAAGTCAAGGTATCCTCATCTCTTCAGCATACCAAGTATGTACGTAAATTTTGAGGGCAAAATTTCATAAGGAGAGGAGATTGTGAGACCCCAAATTTTATGAATAAAGATTTAAATTTCTCGAAATATTTTTTGAATATTATGGTGTGAATTTGATATAATGTTATAGTTGTGGGTAATATTTATAAATTTTGCAAAGTATGCAAGTTGTTATATAATATTCGATTGATCGGGGAATATTCCTTTTAACATGGAATATTCGTATGACGGTACAATCATTGGTGGACCCCACAACAGAAGTATTGTCGTCGTAAAAAAACGACAGAATTATCTTTTTATAAAAATAACGGCGGTTAAAACTGTTGAACTACCCGGTAGTAAAAGTACAGTAATACGCGTGGTTGCATTGTAGCACACGGTATTGATTATTGATGCTTACGTAAGAAGTCATTCAGTTTTACTCAATTATTGCTACAGTAATTGCTGTCATATTATTGATTCAATTATTGTCACAGTATCATCTGTATAATATGTTATATTATTAAATCAATAATTGAGATGACAAAGTTATTCATATTATTATTTGCAATATTGACAATGTTTAGAAGTTCTGTCAAGGAGAGGTTAGATAATCTAATTGCGCGCCAATAGGGAGAAATCCTTATTGGAAAGCACCCTCTTTCCTGGAAACGACCTGGTTGTTAAATATTGTGAGTTATAATATTAATGATGAATAAGTTCGTGTTGATTAAAGATGAAATTGATAGTTCCATTGTGTTGGGATTATTAGTGTTAGTGGAAATCGATATTTATTTTGATAATAATTAATGTCTGGAGGTTATATTCACCAATCAGGTAATTAACCAGATAAATGAGCAATTAATTGCTATTAATTCACATGCTTATAACTATGTGTTCACATGTGTGTACTATTGATTCACATTCTTGTACTATTAGGGGAGGTAGTGCAAGATTGATAATACTTGCATGACTAAATTAAAAATAGAGGTATAGATGAAGGTACTATACTGTAATTAATTTTTTCACATGATTATACTATTTATTCACATGATTGAACTATTGATTCACATTATTTACTATTAGGGGAGGTGGTTCAAGTTTGATAATACTTGCAGGACTAAATTAAAAATAAAGAAAATGATAGAGGTATTATACTGTAATATTTTGAGCCTCAAAATGTGTAATTATTGAAACTATATTTTCTTGTAAATATAAGCTCATTCTTCCTTCATTTCTCACCAATTCACTAAGTCTCACAAGAGCAATTATTATAGAGAGAAATTATAGAGAGAAAGAAGAAGAGAAGTCTGCTACCTCACTATTTCAGTGTCCAGTTTTCTTCTAAGATAAGGGGTATTATTTCTTTCGTATTCATGAAGAGAGCTTCTGTTATTCCATTTTTTATTATTATGTTGTAATAACCTGTCTATGCGAAGTACCGTATACATGGTAAAATTCTTCTGTTATTCCATTCTTTATTATTATGTTGGAATAACCTGTCTATGCGAAGTACCGCATACATGGTGAAATTCTTCTGTTATTCGATTCTTTATTATTCTGTTGGAGTATCCTGTCTGTGCGGATTATGCATGACCTGGTTCCATTCTTTATTATTCTGTTGGAATATCCTGTCTGTGCGTATTACGCATGACCTAGTTCCAATATTTATTATTCTGTTGGAATAACCCGTCTGTGCGGTCTATTGCGTGCCTGGTGAATTCTTCTGTTATTCTATTCTTTATTATTCTGTTAGAATAACCTGTCTATGTGGATTATCGCATGCATGGTGAATGATCCTTCATATTCATTCTTTATTAAATTCTAGAAATGATCTGTCTACGTAGATTATAGCATGGCGGGTGAAAATCTATTTGCAGTTTCATGTATTCTATTATACTCGTATGAGATATCATTTCTTTTGTACTCGTCATGGAATATCATTTTCTTTGGTATTTTTTTACGAGTTACTATTCATGGGTTACTATTCACCCGGTTACTATTCACTCTAGTATTATTCACTTGGGTATTCGGGGCACTTTTCATGCCGAAGTACTATTCATGAGTTACTACTCGCGGGTTACTATTCACCTAATTACTATTCACTCGAGTATTTGGGATACTTTTCATGTCGGGGTACTATTCACGATGTACTATTCTTGAAGTACTATTCACAAGGTACTATTTACGGGGTATTATTTACCCAGAAAATATATTTCTTTTCTATCCAAATTATTTTTGGTACACGAATATTATTCTTGAATTTTACTCCACAAAGCAGTATCATGTTGACAATTTGGACGTTATTGGTTCCAGGATAAATTAAATTATAAATCTTTAAAATTTATTCTTGAACTTGTTTTATTGAATTATTATGTCATTGTCATCATCCTCATGCTTATATTGTGATGAAAGTAATCTTTCGCTTACGTGCATAGATGGACTTGGTATGATTATGACCAGGGATTATTCGGTATAATCATGACCGTAATGTAACGAATGATGTGGTAAAAGTCCTCATTGGCCTGTAGTTCATTGATGGACAGTTGTTGGTATGATTATGACTAGGAATTATTCGGTATAATCATAATCATTGATGATTACATGAATATCCTTGGTTGTGATGAAGGGATGATTCGATTTTATTTATTAAGCTGAGTCTCAGCGATAAAGTTGATGAAAAACTTTTTAAATCATAAAAGATAGTAGATTTTATGCTCTACTTGACTCTTCTAATGGATTGCTTATTCCGCTGCAGTTATTGATTTAAAACTTGTTGTCTATTATATTCTATCAGTTGTTATACTGTTGAAGGCTAAGGATAATTTATTTTGCTTTATCTTAGTCATAATATTTCTTACTGGGCGAGTTGAGCTCACCCTTTCTTTCACTGTTCTCTTCAGAAAATGAGAACGTAGCCGGGACTAGTCGGGTAACGGAGTGACGGTCCAGATGATAGCATTAGTAGTCCTCACTATTCTGTTAAATAGTGTGACAATAAATGTAATGAGGACTCCATTGAGTGTGGATGTTGTCTAGATGACAATATTCTTATTAAAACTCTTAGATTATGTTTTGTCGTATTTTACACGACTGTTGTAAAATTAAGTTGTATTTAAATTTTATACCATGTATTTGGCGACTCAAGATGGGTGATGTATACCTGTTTTGGGGGCGTTACACCGAATTTTATGAAATAAAAGTATTCAATTTTTTCTATTTTGGTAAATGGTTTAATTGATAAAGATTAAAGTTAAGGGTGATATTTAAAAATTTTGCAAAGTAAGCAAGTTGATATAAAATATTCGTTGTGTCGGGGAATATTTGATTGGTCAGGAAATATTTGTACGAAGGCACAATCATTAGTGGACCCCACAACGGAAGTATTATCGTAGTTAGAAAACGACAGAAATATCTTGTTATAAAAATAACGGCGAAAGTTTTACCGTTAAACTGTTGAACTACTCGGTAGTAAAAGTACAGTAATACGCGTGGTTGTATAGTAGCACACGGTATTGATTATTGATGCTTACGTAAGGAGTCACTCCGTTATACTCAATTATTACTACAGTAATTGCTGCATCATATCTCTCATATTATTGATTCAATTATTATCACAGTATCATCTACATAATATATTATATTATTAAATCAATAATTGAGACGACAAAGTTATTCATATTATTATTTGTAATATTGACAATGTCTAGAAGTTCTGTCAAGGAGAGGTTTGATCACCTAATTGCGCGCCAATAAGGAGAAATCCTTATCGAAAAGCCCCCTATTTCCTGGGAACGACCTAGTTGTTAAATATTATGAATTATAATATTAATGATGAATAAGTTTGTGTTGATTAAAGATGAAATTTATAGTTCCATTGTGTTGGAATTCGTAGTGTTAGTGGAAATCGATATTAATTGATGTCTGGAAGTTATACTGACCAGTCGGGTAATTAACCGGATAAATGAGCAATTAATTGCTATTAATTCACATGCTTATAACTATGTGTTCACATGTGTGTACTATTGATTCACATGATTTACTATTAGGGAAGTTGGTGCAAGATTGATAATACTTGCATGACTAAATTAGAAATAGAGGTATAGTTGAAGGTACTATACTGTAATTAGTTTTTTCACATGATTATACTATTGAGTCACATGAATGAACTATTAATTCACATGATTTATTATTAGGGGAGGTGGTGCAAGTTTAATAATACTTGCAGGACTAAATTAAAAATAAAGGAAAAGATGAAGTATTATACTGTAATATTTCGAGCCCCAAAACGTGTAATTATCAAAACTATATTTTCCTATAAATAGAAGCTCATTCTTTCTTCATTCTCACCAATTCACCAAGTCTCACAAGAGCAATTATAGAGAGAGAAGCTATAGAGAGAGAATCTATAGAGAGAAAGAAGAAGAGAAGTCTGCTACCTCACTATTCCAGTATCCAGTTTTCTTCTAAGGTAAGGGGTATTATTTATTTCATATTCTGAAGAGAAATTATTTTTCGTATTCGTATGAATATTATTTTTGTTTAATATTCGTAAGAGGTATTATTTCTTTCGTATTCATGAAGAGAGTTATTTTCTTTCAATACTCGTAAGGGTTGTTATTCCATTCTTTATTATTCTGTTAGAATAACCTATCTGTGCAGTCTATCGCATGCCTGGTGAATTCTGTTGTTATTTTATTCTTTATTATTCTGTTGGAATATACTGTCTGTGCGGATTATGCATGACCTGGTTCCATTCTTTATTATTCTGTTGGAATATCCTATCTGTGCGGGTTACGCATGATCTGGTTCCATTCTTTATCATTCTATGGGAATAACATGTCTGTGCGGATTACGCACGCATGGTGAATTCTTCTGTTATTTCATTCTTTATTATTCTGTTGGAATAATCTGTCTATGTGGATTACCGCATGCATGGTGAATGATCCTTCGTATTTATTCCTTATTAAATTGTGGAAATGATCTATCTACGTGGATTATCGCATAGCGGGCAAAAATCCATTTGTGGTTTCATATATTATATTATACTCAGTTGGTATCAAAGCCATAGAAAAGAGCCCCGAGCCTTTATTTGGTGACTTCCAAGTCTTGGGATGCATCGAAGCCAGACTTTCCGTAGGGGAGCCGTGAGTAACGGTGGCAAGTTGATAGGTATCATTGTGAGGTGCAATCCAAGTCCTAGACAGGGATGATTCAATTTTATTTATTAAGCCGAGTGTCAGCTGTGACGTCCCCAAAATAGGTATACAACACCCATTCTGAGTCGCCAAATACATGGTACAGAAAGCAAACTACAACTTCAATAATACAATTGTCGTGCAAAATACGACAACACATACTGTGAGTTTAAATACAAATATTGTCTTCTGGACAATATCCACACTCAAATAAATCCTCATTACAATTATTCAAATACTATTTTACAGAATAGTGAGGACTGCTAAAATATCTTTCTAGAACCATCACTCTATACCCCGACTAGATCCTGCTATGTTCTCACCTCCTGAGAAGAAAAATGGAACAAAAAGGAAAAGGGTGAGCTCAACTAGCCCAATAAAGAATATTATGACTAAGATAATATATAACAAATTATCGTTAGTCTTCAATAGGAAAAAATCTGATAGAATATAATCGACAACAAGTTTTAGATCAACAACTGCAGCGGAAACAGCAAACCGTTAGAAGAGTCAAGTAGAGAAAGAATTCTACTATCTTCTAAGATTTAAAAGTCCATCATTAATATTTTATCCCTGTAACATCGATTAATAATTATCTTTATCCAAATATTCATGTTTGCACTACAGGCCAAAGATATTCATTTGTATCACCTGTCAGTCATGTTCATCTCAACACCTGTTCATCTTTGTACTACATGCCAAAGATATTCATTAAGCAATCATACATCTTTGCACTACAGGCCAAAGATATTCAGTAATATCATCATTTAGGACTGAGGATGATGAAAAATATCTTAAAGAGAACGAATCCAGTGAGACAGAAGGACAAATATTAGGGATTCGTATAACAGTTTATCCAAGATCAATAATACTTCATAATAATCAATTGTGAAGCAGAATTCAAAAATAAAGATCAAAACATGGATACAATCAAAGATAATAACCATAATAGACATCTTGGACAAAAAGAGAAAATTTTATTTTTCGGTGAATAGTGCCGTATACGTGAATAGTAACCCCGACACAAAAAGTTCCAAATTTGATAAAAACTCATATCAATATTTCAGCATAATGATATTGAAGAAAATAATATCATTTAAGAAGAAAATAATATCTCTTACCTCAAGATATCAGTACTTCTGGTCGGAATACCGGTATAAGGCTGAAAGAAACTTGCTCTGATGAATAGAAACTCTTAAAGTATCTAAATACTCACAAAATACACTCAATAATCTAGTGAGAGAAAGAGAGAAAACTTGTTTCTGGTGTGATTTTCAATTCTAACTTAGCCCTCTATTTATAGGAAAATTTTAGTAGGCTTGACCTGCAACCTGTTGGCTTTACCTGCTACTATTCCCACCCACCACATTTGAAATATAATTCAGCACATTTCTTCACCAACCACAAGTGGGGCCCACCAATTTTAGAATTTTTCATCAAAATGATAAACTCCGAAAATTCAACAATTTTTGAACCAATCATCTTGTAAAATTCATAATAAATCATACGTTCATTTTTAACGGTTCAAAATTTGTGGAAATATACTCAACTTATATATGTATAACATATCCAAAAATTACCACGATCCAACGGTCGGATTAAAAATTATAACCCCCGCAAAATATCTCAAAAACTCTGATTTTTAATACCTCCATTCCGACAAAAATACTGATAAAAACCTCAACATTAACTCCTTCATTTTTAACCACAAAAATATATCCCTCATTTATATCCACATAAAATAAATATTTCCTTATCATATGAATCAATAATTAATTATTCACAAATAATATTACAAAATCACATTTATGACAACCAGGTCGTTCCCAAGAAAGAGGGGGCTTTCCAATAAGGATTTCTCCTTACTGGCACGTAATTAGATGATCAAACCTCTCCTTAGACAGAACTTTCTAGACATTGCCAATAATGTTATCTAATAATATTATTCTAATAATATGAATTATTGATCTGATAATGGAAAATACTGTGCATCAACAATTATTGAAACAACAATAATATAAAATATCAACGCAACAATTATTGAATCAATAAAATAAAATATTGAACAATAACTACTGCAACAATTATTGAGTAGTGCCTTCTTACGTAAGAATCAATAATTGGTGCAATACCGTGTGCTACTGTATTTTAACCACCGGGTATTCCAACAGTATTAACGGTAACAACTACACCGTTATTTATAAACAACTTATACTTGTCGTTTTCTTCATCCAATCGCTTTCCTTTATGGGGCCCACACAAGGCTGCGCCGTCGTACGAATATTCCCCGACAGCAAGAATATTCTACGACCAAACGAATATTCCCCGACAAAATGAATATTTTATAACCACTTACTTATTTTGTAAAATTTGCACATTTCACCCATAACAAAAGTATTATATCAAATTAACCCCCTTATTATTCACAATAATATTTAGAGAAAATTTAATTTTATTCATTAATAAGTTGGGGTCTTACATCAGCGATAAAGTCGATAAAAAACTTTTTAAATCATAGAAGATAGTAGATTTTATGCTCTATCTGACTCTTCTAATGGATTGCTTATTCCGCTGCAGTTGTTGATCTAAAAATTATTGTCTATTATATTCTATCAGTTGTTATACTATTGAAGGCTAAGGATAATTTATTCTGCATTATCTTAGTCATAATATTTCTTACTGGTCTAATTGAACTCACCATTTCTTTCAATGTTCTCTTCAGGAAATGAGAATATAGCTGGGACGAGTCGGGGAATAGAGTGACGGTCCAGATGATAGCATTAGTAATCCTCACTATTCTGTTAAATAATGTGATAATAAATGTAATGAAGACTCCATTTGAGTTTGAATACTGTCTAGAAGACAATATTCGTATTAAAACTCTCAGTTTATGTTTTGTCGTATTTTACACGATAATTGTATTATTAATGTAAGACCCCAAATTATTAATAAATGAAATTTAATTTCCTCTATTTATTATTCTGAAATAGTAAGGGTTGATTTGATTAATGTGGTTAGTTATGGGTAAAATGCGCAAATATTTTAAATAAGCAGGTGGTTATAAAATATTCATTGTTGTCGGGGAATATTTGTTTGGTCGTGGAATATTCTTGTTGTCGGGGAATATTCGTACGACGGTGCAGCCTTGTGTGGGCCCCATAACAGAAAGCGATTGGATGAAGAAAACGACAAAAATAAGTTGTTTATAAATAACGGCGTAGTTGTTACCGTTAATACTGTTGGAATACCCGGTGGTTAAAACACAGTAATACGCGTTGTTGCACAGTAGCACACGGTATTGCACCAATTATTGATTCTTACGTAAGAAGGCACTACTTAATAATGGTTACAGTAATTACTGTTCAATATTTTATTTTATTGATTAAATAATTGCTACGTTGATGTTTTAATAATTGTCACTACACAGTATTTTCTATTATCGGAACAATAATTCATATTATCTGAATAATATTATTAGATAACATTATTAGCAATGCCTAGAAAGTTCTGTCTAAGGAGAGGTTTGGTCATCTAATTGCGCGCCAGTAAGGAGAGATCCTTATTGGAAAGCCCCCTCTTTCCTGGGAATGGCCTGGTTGCCAGTACTGTGATTCTGTAATATTATTTGTGTATAATTAATTATTAATTTATATGATGAGGAAAATATTAATTGGATATAGATGGAGAAAATTTTTAATGTGACAATTGTTGAAAATTAATATTTTATCTTTTTCTGATAAAATAATTCATTTAAATATATTATTTTAATAATATATTGATGGTGGTATTTTTACAATGAATGTGGGATATATGAGTATATGAGGAGGAAGAGTATTTTTGTGGTATTAAATGATTAACACATGTTTTGTGTGTTGGTGGACATAATTCTTGACCGAAAATTTATTATTGACTGTAAAATCGTCCGTTTATGAATTTCGGTCAATTTCTGTTTGGAATTTGGAAAAACTTTCTTCAGTAAAGTTGTAGAGAATTGAATTTCCTATAAAAACTCGCGAGATTCGAATTTTCTGACAAAAGGGCTATTTATTATGAATTATTAAAGTTCTGAAGTTCCGAAATAATTGATTTTTGGAGTTTAAAATGTTTTTTTTAAGAAAAACGTTTTTTGTAGCAATTGAGTGGCTCACATGTGTTATACATGATCTGAAATCAGATTTCTTAGGTGGGCTTGAATATTTTTAAGAAATATTATTATTTTATTAAATTTTCTGCTTTGGTGTTCTAAGCATTTTCTTATAAATAGGGTGCTTAGGTTAGAATTGAAAATCACACCAGAAACTGAAGTTTTCTCTCTATTTTTCTCTCTATATTATCGAGTGTATTCTTGTGAGTATTTTGGTATCTTGAGTGTTGCTATACGGTGCAAGTTCGTTCAGCGTTATTCCAGTCAGAAGTACCGTCTTTTCGAGGTAAGGGATGTTATTTCTTCTTAAATGATATTATTTTCTTCAATATCCTTATGCCGAAGTATTGATCTGAACTTTTTATCAAATTTGAAACTTTTCATGTCGGGGTTACTATTCATGAGTTACTATTCACGAGTTACTATTCACCGAAAAATGAAATTTTCTTCTTTTCGTCCAAATATCTATTATGGATACTAGCTTTGATTGTATCCAGGTTTTGATCATTCTTGAATTTTACTTCACTATGAATAATTATAAGGTATGTTTGGACATGGAATAGCTGAAATACGAATCCTTAATATTTATTATTTTGTTTCACTGGATTCGTTTCTTTTAAAATATTTTTCATCATCCTCAGTCCTAAATGATGATATAACTGAATATCTTTGGCCTGTAGTGCAAAGATGAATGATTTTTTATGAATATCTTTGGCCCGTAGTGCAAAGATGAACAGGTGTTGAGGTGAACATGACCAACTGATGAATATCTTTGGCCTGTAGTGCAAAGATGACTATTTGATTCAAGATATTTATTGATTGATGTTACAGGGATAAAATGTTGATGATGGGCTTTTAAATTCATAGATAATCGTAGATTTCATTCTCTACGTAACTCTTCTATGAATTATTGTTTTCCGCTGCGAATATTGATTGAAAACTTGTTGTCTATTGTATTCTATTAAATTTTTCCCTGTTGAAGACTAACGATAATTTGTTGTATATTATCTTAGTCATAATATTCTTTACTGGGCTAGTTGAGCTCACCCTTTTCTTTGTTGTTCCATTTTCTTCTCAGGAGGCGAGAATGTAGCAAGTACTAGTCGGGGTATGGAATGAAGGTTCTAGGAAGTTGTTTTAGTAGTCCTCACCATTTTTTTTTGTAAAATATTGTACCAATAATTGTAATGAGGACTTATTTGAGTGTGGATATTGTCTAAATGACAATATTTGTATTTACACTCACAGTTTTTATGCTGTATTAATAAAGTTGTAGTTGTTTCTGTACCATGTTATTGACAACTCAGAATGAGTGTTGTATACCTGTTTTGGGGGCGTCACAGTTGGTATCAGAGCTTAGGGATATGATCTCTGGCGGAGATCGAGGAATAGAACTAGGAGGGGAGAGACGAGTAAATCCTTCGCTAGTGTGTCCTACCTAAGCTTATTTGTTGGTCGGTCATAATATAGGGATATTATGTGATTTGTTAATTTGTTAAATTAACCCTTGTTTTATGGCAGTATTTGAGAATGTCGACTGAGAATGTTAACAGTGGAGTAAATGAAATCGTGGAGACACCTGTACTCACCAACGAGGAGAACGTGCAACAGGCTGGCAATATTCCTCCTGTGAACAACACCAATGAGCAGACGATGAACGATGAGATGTTTAGAAGTTTTTTGCGATTCATGCAAAACCAGACGAAGGAGATTCCTGTTCAAAATATAGGAAGAAACAATGGCAACGCACAGCTGGTCACAGCCAAGCAGTTCAAAGAGTTGGGACCACCAGAATTCTGGGGAAAGCCAGATCCGATTAAGGCGGAGACATGGGTCAAGCAAATTACCAAGATATATGATGTCTTGGGATGCACGGAGGAACAGAAGGTTCCATTCGCCACCTTTATGTTCCGTGGCGAGGCAGACTACTGGTGGGAATCTGTGAAGCGTACCCATCCAGCCGCACTCAGCATGTCTTGGGATACGTTTCAGAAACTATTCAATGACAAGTACTTTCCTGAAAGTATTCGTCATATGAAGGAGGTAGAGTTTATTAGACTGGAGCAGAATAACATGACGGTGTCCCAGTACGAGGCGAAATTTACAGAGTTGTCCAGGTTTGCACCTCATTTGGTGGAGAATGAGGAACGTATGACGCGGATGTTTCTGAGAGGTTTGAAACCCGGCATACGTCAATATCTCATTTCTCATAAATTTTCTCTCTATTCAGATGTTGTCAACAGGGCTCAATTGTTAGAGCGAGATAACGAGTACGGTCAACCGAGGGACCACAACCAGGATCATATCGGTGACACCAGTCATCAGAACAATGATAACCAGCGGAGAAAGAAAAGTACAGACAAGAACGGCAACCACTCTAGTGGTAATCGTGGCTATGAAAATAGAAGAAGCGAGTCGGGAGGAGATTTTAAAAAGAGGAGATTCAACAATGATAATACGAAGACGTCAGCACCAGCAGTAACTGGTTCCAAGGGAGGAGAACGACCACCGGTCATATGCTATAAATGTGGAAAAGAGGGACATATCAGCCCAAACTGTCCACAACAGTTCAAGGTATGCTATAATTGTGGAAAGGAAGGACATATCGCTCGAGATTATACGGTAGCGAAACCAAGTTCAGCGGGGACGGTGACTCAAAAGGCTGTCCCAGAAAAGTCAAAGTCAACGGTTCCTGGAAGAGCGTTTGTCGTGACTGGTCAACATGCGAGGAACCCAAACGAGGTGATCACGGGTAAGCTAATCATAAATTCATGTGAAGTTTATACCTTACTAGATACCGGTGCTACCCATTCATTTATTTCTCCTGCTTGTGCTCAATGTTTAAACTTGACTCCGGAGAAATTAGACTTTGATTTATCTGTGGAGACTCCGTTAGGGGAAACTTTCATCACATCCACTGTTTATAAATCTTGTTTGATCCAAGTTGGCACCATCACCTTACCTGTTAACCTTATCTCTTTAAAGATACTTGCATTTGACGTGATTTTAGGAATTGATTGGTTAACTACTCATCATGCCAAAATTGATTGTTTTCGTAAGGTGGTTAGTTTTCATATTCCTAATCAACCTGTTGTTCGAATTCAAGCAACAAAGCCATTAAAATCAATCACTGTCATATCAAGTCATAAAGCCATTCGTTTATTGAAAAACGGATGTCAAGCTTTCTTAGCCCATGTTATGGATTTGAATAAAGACACGTCAAATTTGAATAATATTCCTGTTGTTAGTAACTTTCCTGACGTATTTCCTGAAGAACTTCCCGGTCTACCCCTAGAACGTGAAGTTGAATTCTTTATTGATCTTGAACCTGGTACAAAGCCCATTTCTAAAACCCCATATCGAATGGCTCCTATTGAACTTCAGGAGTTAAAAGTCCAACTACAAGAGTTGTTGGACATCGGTTTCATTCGTCCTAGTACATCTCCTTGGGGTGCTCCTGTTTTATTTGTAAAGAAGAAAGACGGGAGTATGCGACTTTGTATCGATTATCGAGAATTAAACCATGTCACCATCAAGAATAGGTATCCGCTACCTCGTATTGATGACCTGTTTGACCAGTTACAAGGAGCACAGTTCTTTTCAAAAATCGATCTTCGTTCTGGATATCATCAGCTGAAGGTTAAAACTGAGGATATTCCGAAGACTGCCTTTAGAACTCGGTACGGGCATTATGAATTCTTAGTCATGTCTTTTGGATTGACTAATGCTCCTGCAACTTTCATGGATATGATGAACCGAGTATTCAAAGATTATTTGGATCAGTTCGTTGTTGTCTTTATTGATGACATCCTCATATATTCCAAAAGCCGTGAAGATCATGAGCACCATTTGAAGCTGGTACTCCAAAGGCTGCGTGAAAACAAGTTATATGCTAAGTTAAAGAAATGCGAGTTCTGGCTTGAGAAAGTAGCATTCTTAGGGCACGTGGTGTCGAAACATGGAGTATATGTGGAACCGGCGAAGATTGAAGCAATACAAAGCTGGGAGCAACCGAAGACGGTGACCGATGTACGTAGTTTTCTGGGCTTAGCTGGTTATTATCGAAGATTCATAAAAGGGTTTTCTCGAATCGCTACCCCGTTAACTCAGCTGACTCGAAAGGATATCAAATTCGTGTGGAGCGAAGAATGCGAGAAGAGTTTCCAAGAGCTTAAGAGGAGACTCATTTCGGCACCTGTTTTAACCATACCATCTGGTTCGGATGGATTTGTTATCTACAGTGATGCTTCAGGCAAAGGGTTAGGATGTGTTCTCATGCAACGTGGGAAAGTCATAGCCTATGCCTCGCGACAACTTAAAGAATATGAGAGGAATTATCCTACTCATGATCCAGAGTTGGCAGCAGTCGTTTTCGCGCTAAAGATCTGGAGGCACTATCTATATGGGGAGAAAGTGGAGATATATTCAGACCATAAAAGCCTCAAATATTTCTTCATTTAAAAAGAACTCAACATGCGGCAACGACGTTGGCTCGAGCTGTTAAAAGAATACGACCACACTATTCAATACCATCCTGGAAAAGCAAACGTGGTAGCTGACGCATTGAGTAGAAGATCATATGCAGGAACGAGTGCGATGATGTCAAGTATACGCGTAGAACCAACTTTAATCGATAAAGTTAAAGTTGCTCAAGCTACAGACCCGGAGCTGATGCGTATGAAGAAGAAAGTGCAAGAAGGTACTATTCCAGAAGCAAGAATCGATGAAGAAGGAATACTTCGAGTCCACTCCAGACTTTGTGTTCCTAACGATTCTGATTTGAAGTACAAGATCATGATGGAGGCACACAATACACCATTTGCAATCCATCCTGGAAGTACTAAAATGTATCGTGATCTTCGACATACATTTTGGTGGAACAATATGAAGAAAGAGATTGCAAAGTTTATCTCGAGGTGTTTAACTTGTCAACGTGTAAAGGCGGAGCATCAAGTGCCAAAGGGTCCATTGCAACCACTTGAGATTCCGAAATGGAAGTGGGAACACATTACCATGGATTTTGTTACGGGTCTTCCCACGGTTTCTCAAGGCATAAATGCTATTTGGGTTATAGTTGATAGATTAACCAAGTCTGCTCATTTCTTGCCGATACGGGAGACTTATTCCCTTGAACGTCTTGCTAGTATGTACGTGAATGAGATTGTAAGGTTGCATGGCATGCCAGTATCCATAGTTTCGGATCGTGACCCAAGATTCACTTCAAGATTTTGGGTTAGCTTGCAAAAAGCTATGGGCACGGATTTACGGTTCAGTTCGGCATACCATCCTCAAACGGACGGGCAATCAGAGAGGACTATTCAAACTCTTGAAGATCTATTAAGACTTTGTGTCCTAGATTTCAAAGGAAGTTGGGATAAGTACCTACCATTGGTGGAATTCTCCTACAACAACAGTTATCAGGCAAGTATAGGTGTGGCTCCCTTTGAAGCATTGTATGGACGAAAGTGTCGCTCTCCAGTATGTTGGGATGAGGTAGGAGAAGCAACGTTGTTGGGACCAGAGTTGGTACGAATGACTACAGAGAAGATCCAAATGATTCGACAACGTATACAAACGGCACAGGATCGACAAAAGAGTTATGTAGATCTTCATCGAAAGGACGTGGAATTTGACATTGGGGATCATGTATTATTATGTGTAGCTCCATGGAAAGGAGTTACAAGATTTGGGAAGAGAGGAAAGCTCAATCCACGATTTATTGGTCCATTTCAGATTCTTGACCGAGTAGGAAATGTGGCCTATAGACTTGTGTTACCTCCAAGTATGTCTCGTGTTCATAATGTTTTTTATATATCTGTGCTTCGTAAATATGTGAAAGACCTGAACCATGTTATTGAGTTAGAACCGGACGAGATAGCTGAAGACTTAACGTACGAGGAGGTACCTGTCAAGATCATGGATAAGAAGGAGCATGTCCTACGCACGAAGGTCATACCACAAGTTAAAGTTTTGTGGAGAAACCATGCTATTGAGGAAATGACCTGGGAGTTGGAAACGAAAATGAAAGCGAGGTATCCTCATCTTTTCGAAACACCAGGTACGTATGTTAATTTCGAGGACGAAATTTCATAAGGAGGGGAGGTTGTAAGACCCCAAATTATTAATAAATGAAATTTAATTTCCTCTATTTATTATTCTGAAATAGTAAGGGTTGATTTGATTAATGTGGTTAGTTATGGGTAAAATACGCAAATATTTTAAATAAGCAGGTGGTTATAAAATATTCATTGTTGTCGGGGAATATTTGTTTGGTCGTGGAATATTCTTGTTGTCGGGGAATATTCGTACGACGGTGCAGCCTTGTGTGGGCCCCATAACAGAAAGCGATTGGATGAAGAAAACGACAAAAATAAGTTGTTTATAAATAACGGCGTAGTTGTTACCGTTAATACTGTTGGAATACCCGGTGGTTAAAACACAGTAATACGCGTTGTTGCACAGTAGCACACGGTATTGCACCAATTATTGATTCTTACGTAAGAAGGCACTACTTAATAATGGTTACAGTAATTACTGTTCAATATTTTATTTTATTGATTAAATAATTGCTACGTTGATGTTTTAATAATTGTCACTACACAGTATTTTCTATTATCGGAACAATAATTCATATTATCTGAATAATATTATTAGATAACATTATTAGCAATGCCTAGAAAGTTCTGTCTAAGGAGAGGTTTGGTCATCTAATTGCGCGCCAGTAAGGAGAGATCCTTATTGGAAAGCCCCCTCTTTCCTGGGAATGGCCTGGTTGCCAGTACTGTGATTCTGTAATATTATTTGTGTATAATTAATTATTAATTTATATGATGAGGAAAATATTAATTGGATATAGATGGAGAAAATTTTTAATGTGACAATTGTTGAAAATTAATATTTTATCTTTTTCTGATAAAATAATTCATTTAAATATATTATTTTAATAATATATTGATGGTGGTATTTTTACAATGAATGTGAGATATATGAGTATATGAGGAGGAAGAGTATTTTTGTGGCATTAAATGATTAACACATGTTTTGTGTGTTGGTGGACATAATTCTTGACCGAAAATTTATTATTGACTGTAAAATCGTCCGTTTGTGAATTTCGGTCAATTTCTGTTTGGAATTTAGACAATCTTTCTTCTGTAAAGTTGTAGAGAATTGAATTTTCTATAAAAACTCGCGAGATTCGAATTTTCTGACAAAAGGGCTATTTATTATGAATTATTGAAGTTCCGAAGTTCTGAAATAATTAATTTTTGGAGTTTAAAATGTTTTTTTTAAGAAAAACGTTTTTTGTTGCAATTGAGTGGCTCACATGTGTTATACATGATCTGAAATCAGATTTCTTAGGTGGGATTGAATATTTTTAAGAAATATTATTATTTTATTAAATTTTTTGCTTTGGTGTTCTAAGCATTTTCCTATAAATAGGGTGCTTAGGTTAGAATTGAAAATCACACCAGAAACTGAAGTTTTCTCTCTATTTCTCTCTCTATATTATCGAGTGTATTCTTGTGAGTATTTTGGTATCTTGAGTGTTGCTATACGGTGCAAGTTCGTTCAGCGTTATTCCAGTCAGAAGTACCGTCTTTCCGAGGTAAGGGATGTTATTTCTTCTTAAATGATATTATTTTCTTCAATATCATTATGCCGAAGTATTGATCTGAACTTTTTATCAAATTTGGAACTTTTCATGTCGGGGTTACTATTCACGAGTTACTATTCACGAGTTACTATTCACCGAAAAATGAAATTTTCTTCTTTTCGTCCAAATATCTATTATGGATACTAGCTTTGATTGTATCCATGTTTTGATCATTCTTGAATTTTACTTCACTATGAATAATTATAAGGTATGTTTGGACATGGAATAGCTGAAATACGAATCCTTAATATTTATTATTTTGTTTTACTGGATTCGTTTCTTTTAAAATATTTTTCATCATCCTCAGTCCTAAATGATGATATAACTGAATATCTTTGGCCTGTAGTGCAAAGATGAATGATTTCTGATGAATATCTTTGGCCCGTAGTGCAAAGATGAACAGGTGTTGAGGTGAACATGACCAACTGATGAATATCTTTTGCCTGTAGTGCAAAGATGACTATTTGATTCAAGATATTTATTGATTGATGTTACAGGGATAAAATGTTGATGATGGGCTTTTAAATTCATAGATAATCGTAGATTTCATTCTCTACGTAACTCTTCTATGAATTATTGTTTTCCGCTGCGAATATTGATTGAAAACTTGTTGTCTATTGTATTCTATTAAATTTTTCCCTGTTGAAGACTAACGATAATTTGTTGTATATTATCTTAGTCATAATATTCTTTACTGGGCTAGTTGAGCTCACCCTTTTCCTTGTTGTTCCATTTTCTTCTCAGGAGGCGAGAATGTAGCAAGTACTAGTCGGGGTATGGAATGAAGGTTCTAGGAAGTTGTTTTAGTAGTCCTCACCATTTTTTTTTATAAAATATTGTACCAATAATTGTAATGAGGACTTATTTGAGTGTGGATATTGTCTAAATGACAATATTTGTATTTACACTCACAGTTTTTATGCTGTATTAATAAAGTTGTAGTTGTTTCTGTACCATGTTATTGACAACTCAGAATGGGTGTTGTATACCTGTTTTGGGGGCGTCACAATTAAGTTGTATTGTAATTTTATACCATGTATCTGGCGACTCAGAATGGGTCGTGTGGACCTATTTTGGGGGCATCATAAATGGTATCAGGTCTTAGGGATATAGTCGTAGGCGGAGATATGTGTCTAGAACTAGGAGGGGAGAGACGAGTAATATACTTCGCTAGTGTGTGACTTACCTAAGCCGAAATTTTTACTTGATAAGTTGACAATTTGTGATATATCAATTGACCTTTGTTTTGAAGATATATTCTAGAATGATATCTGAAATACAGGAGATAAGCAATGGAAAAATCATGATATAGAGGATATAATCGGGAAGGTACAATCTGAAATAAAAGCAAGGTATTCTCATCTCTTCGAATACCAGGTACGTACGTAAATTTCGAAGGCAAAATTTCATAAGGAGAGGAGATTGCGAGATCCCGAAATTATGAAATGAAAGTATTCAATTTTCTTATAATTATTATTTTATTTAGTAAATGGTTAAATTGAGAAAGGGTTAAAGTTAAGGGTGATATGTGAAAATTTTACAAAGTATGCAAGTTGTTATAAAATATTCGTTTGGTCGAGAAATATCCGTACAACGGCATAATCATTGGTGGACCCCACAATGGAAGTACTGTCGTAGTAAGAAAACGACAGAATTATCTTTTTATAAAAATAACGACGAAAGTGTTACCGTTAAAACTGTTGAACTACCCGATTGTAAAAGTACAGTAATATGCGTGGTTGCATAGTAGCACACGGTATTGATTATTGATGCTTACGTAAGAAGTTACTCAGTTATACTCAATTATTGCTACAATAATTGATGCATCAAATCTCTCGTATTATTGATTCAATTATTGTCACAATATCATCTGCATAATATGTTATATTATTAAATCAATAATTGAGACGACAAAGTTATTCATATTATTATTTGTAATATTGACTGTGAGACCCCAGATTTTATGAATAAAGATTTAAATTTCTCAAAATATTTTTTTGAATATTATGGTGTGGATTTGATATAATGTTATAGTTGTGGATAATATTTATAAATTTTGCAAAGTACGCAAGTTGTTATATAATATTCGATTGGTCGGAGAATATTCGTTTTAACAGGGAATATTCGTACGACGACACAATCATTGATGGACCCCACAACAGAATTATTGTCGGATTGAGAAAACGACAAAAATATTTTATTGAAAATAACGGCGAAAGTTTTACCATTAATACTGTTGAACTACTCGGTAGTAAAAATACAGTAATACGCGTGGTTAAATAGTAGCACACGGTATTGATTATTGATGCTTACGTGATAAGTCGCTCAGTTTTGTTTTATTGGTATTATTAATGTAATAAAACAGAAAAGCTTTTTATAAAAAATAGAATACTTTTATAAAGTTATTCGTTTTATTAGGCTAATAATAAAATCTTTTTATATAAAACAGAATACTTTTATAAAGTTATCTATTTTATTAGACAATAATTAGAATATATTTTATTTTATTATGCATTTTGTTTTTATAGTTCCTGCATAGTGTTTGTATAGTAAAATCTTTTATAAAGTTATTTGTTTTATTAGATTATAAATAGAATATATTATATTTTATTTAAAAGATTTTGCTTTAAATATGGACCGTCAGATTAAAGAAAATCAATCTAGACCGTTCATGAGTTAGTTACTATGCAGTCTATTTTTCTATAAATAGAAGCTCATTCCTTCATTATTTTCTTATGAATTCACTGAAACTCTAGAGAGAGAAGTTATAGAGAGAGAGAAGAAAAGTATTCTGCTACTTCACTACTCCGATATCAAGTTTCTTTTACGGTAAGGGGTATTATTTTTTTTGTATTCATGAAGAGAACTTCTGTTATTCCATTCTTTATTATTCTGTTGGAATAACCTGTATACGCGGGCTACCCTATACTTGGTGAAATTATTCTGTTATTCCATTCTTTATTATTCTGTTGAAATATCATGTCTGTACGTTTTACGCCGGACCTAGTTCCGTCTTTATTATTCTGTTGGAACATCCTGTTGGTGCGTATTTCGCCTGACCTGGTTCCATTATTTAGTATTCTGTTGGAATAACCTGTCTATGCGAAGTACCGCATGCATGGTGATTTCTGTTGTTATTCCATTCTTTATTATTCTGTTGAAACATCCTGTCGGTGCGAATTTCGCCTGACCTGGTTCCGTTATTATTATTCTGTTGGAATAAACTGTCTATGCGAATTACCGCATGCATTGTGATTTCTTTTGTTATTCCATTCTTTATTATACTCAGTTGGTTAAAGTTTTAACTTCTATACTCCATGAAATTAGTGGAATATCTTTGATATTTGCGCTTCATCTAGTATCTTTTCATGAAAATATTCTTCTGAGCATTCTTGAATTTTACTCTACAAAGAAGTATCATGTTGATAATTTGGACGTTATTAGTTCCTGGATAAATTAATTCTTGAATTTGTTTTATTGAATTCTTACATCGTTGTCATCATCCTAATGTTTATATTTTTTGAAAGTCATCTGTGGCCTGTAGTGCATAGATGGACTTGGTATGATTATGACCAAGGATTATTTGGTATAATCATAACCGTAATTGTAAGACCCCAACTTATTAATGAATAAAATCAAATTTTCTCTAAATATTATTGTGAATAATAAAGGGTTAATTTGATATAATACTTTGGTTATGGGTGAAATGTGCAAATTTTACAAAATAAGCAAGTGGTTATAAAATATTCATTTTGTCGGGGAATATTCGTTTAGTCGTGGAATATTCTTGCTGTCAGGGAATATTCGTACGACGGCGCAGCCTTGTGTGGGCCCCATAACGAAAAGCGATTGGATGAAGAAAACGACAAGTATACGTTATTTATAAATAACGGCGTAGTTGTTACCGTTAATACTGTTGGAATACCCGGTGGTTAAAATACAGTAGCACACGGTATTGCACCAATTATTGATTCTTACGTAAGAAGGCACTACTCAATAATTGTTACAGTAGTTATTGTTCAATATTTTATTTTATTGATTCAATAATTGTTGCGTTGATATTTTTATTGTTGTTTCAATAATTGTTGCTGCACAGTATTTTCCATTATCAGATCAATAATTCATATTATTTGAATAATATTATTAGATAACATTATTGGCAATGTCTAAAAAGTTCTGTCTAAGGAGAGGTTTGGTCATCTAATTGCGCGCCAGTAAGGAGAAATCCTTATTAGAAAGCCCCCTCTTTCCTGGGAACGGCCTGGTTGTCATAAATGTGATTCTGTAATATTATTTGTGAATAATTAATTATTGATTCATATGATAAGAAAATATTTATTTTATGTGGATATAAATGAGGGATATATTTTTGTGGTTAAAAATGAAGGAGTTAATGTTGAGGTGTTTTATCAGTATTTTTATCGGAATGGAGGTATTAAAAATCAAATCAGGGTTTTTGAGAAATATTGCGGGTGTTATAATTTTTAATCCGACCGTTGGATCGTGGTAATTTTTGGATATGTTATACATATATAAGTTGAGTATATGTCAACAAATTTTGAACCGTTAAAAATGAACGTATGATTTATTATGAATTTTACGAGATGACTGGTTCAGAAATTCTTAAATTTTCGGAGTTTATCATTTTGATGAAAAATTCTAGAATTGGTGGGCCCCACTTGTGGTTGGTGAAGAAATGTGCTGAATTATATTTCAAATGTGGTGGGTGGGAATAGTAGCAGGTAAAGCCATCACGTTGCAGGTTAAACCTACTAAAATTTTCCTATAAATAGAGGGCTAAGTTAGAATTGAAAATCACACCAGAAACAAGTTTTCTCTCTTTCTCTCTCTAGATTATTGAGTGTATTTTGTGAGTATTTAGATACTTTGAGAGTTTCTATTCATCAGAGCAAGTTTCTTTCAGCCTTATACCGGTATTCCGACCAGAAGTACTGATATCTTGAGGTAAGGGATATTATTTTCTTCTTAAATGATATTATTTTCTTCAATATCATTATGCTGAAATATTGATATAAGTTTTTATCAAATTTGGAACTTTTTGTGTCGGGGTTACTATTCACGTATACGGCACTATTCACGAATACGGCACTATTCACCGAAAAATAAAATTTTCCCTTTTTGTCCAAGATGTCTATTATGGTTACTATCTTTGATTGTATCCATGTTTTGATCTTTATTTTTGAATTCTGCTTCACAATTAATTATTATGAAGTATTATTGATCTTGGATAAACTGTTATACGAATCCCTAATATTTGTCCTTCTGTCTCACTGGATTCGTTCTCTTTAAGATATTTTTCATCATCCTCAGTCCTAAATGATGATATTACTGAATATCTTTGGCCTGTAGTGCAAAGATGTATGATTACTTGATGAATATCTTTGGCCTGTAGTGCAAAGATGAACAGGTGTTGAGATGAACATGACTGACAGGTGATACAAATGAATATCTTTGGCCTGCAGTGCAAAGATGAATATTTGGATAAAGATGATTATTAATCGATGTTACAGGGATAAAATATTGATGATGGACTTTTAAATCTTAGAAGATAGTAGAATTCTTTCTCTACTTGACTCTTCTAATGGTTTGCTGTTTCCGCTGCAGTTGTTGATCTAAAACTTGTTGTCGATTATATTCTATCAGATTTTTCCCTGTTGAAGACTAACGATAATTTGTTGTATATTATCTTAGTCATAATATTCTTTACTGGGCTAGTTGAGCTCACCCTTTTCCTTTTTGTTCCATTTTTCTTCTCAGGAGGTGAGAACATAGCAGGAACTAGTCGGGGTACAGAGTGATGGTTCTAGAAAGATGTTTTAGCAGTCCTCACTATTTCTGTAAAATAGTGTTTGAATAATTATAACGAGGACTTATTTGAGTGTGGATATTGTCTAGAAGACAATATTTGTATTTAAACTCACAGTATGTGTTGTCGTATTTTGCACGACAATTGTATTATTGAAGTTGTAGTTTGTTTTCTGTACCATGTATTTGGCGACTCAGAATGGGTGTTGTATATCTATTTTGGGGACGTCACAGTAATGTTACAAATGATGTGGTAAAAGTCCTCATTGGCCCGTAGTGCATTGATGGACAGTTGTTGGCATGATCATGACCATTAATGAATACACAAATATTCTTGGCCCGTAGTGCATGGATAATTGTGGTCGTGATACTAAAGAATATCCTTGGCCGTAGTGTAGGGGTGATTCGATGATGTGGATTATTTATTAAGCTGGGTCCCAGCGATAAAAGTAATGAAAAATCTTTTAAATCATGGAAGATAGTAGATTTTATTCTCTACTTGACTCTTCTAATGGGTTGCTTGTTCTACTGCAATTAAACTTGATGTTTGTTATATTGTATTAGTTTAACACTGTTTACGGCTAATGATAATTTATTCTGCATTATCTTAGTCATAATATTTCTTACTGGGCTAGTTGAGCTCACCCTTTCTTTCATTGTTCTCTTCAGGAAATGAGAATATAGCTGGGATGAGTCGGGGAACGTAGTGATGGACCAGATGATAGTTTTAGTAGTCCTCACTATTCTGTTAAATAGTGTGACAATAAATGTAATGAGTACTCCATTGACTGTGGATATTGTCTAGATAACAATATTTGTATTAAAATTCACAACATATGTTTTGTCCTATTTTACACGACTGTTATATAATTAGTTTGTATTTGTATTCTGTACCATATATCTGGCGACCCAAGATGGGTGATGTATACCAAGATGGGTGATGTATACCAGGGATTATTCGGTATAATCATGACCATTGATGATTACATGAATATCCTTGGTCGTGGTGCAGGGATGATTCGATTTTATTTATTAAGTTGAGTCTCAGCGATAAAGTCGATGAAAAACTTTTTAAATCATAGAAGATAGTAGATTTTATGCTCTACCTGACTCTTCTAATGGATTGCTTATTCCGCTGCAGTTGTTGATCTAAAAATTATTGTCTATTATATTCTATCAGTTGTTGTACTGTTAAAGGCTAAGGATAATTTATTCTGCATTATCTTAGTCATAATATTTCTTACTGGGCTAGTTAAGCTCACCCTTTCTTTCACTGTTCTCTCAGGAAATGAGAATATAGCTGGGACGAGTCAGGGAACGGAGTGACGGTCCAGATGATAGCATTAGTAGTCCTCACTATTCTATTAAATAGTGTGGTAATAAATGTAATGAGGACTCCATTTGAGTTCGAATACTGTCTAGAAAAAAAATATTCGTATTAAAACTCTCAGTTTATATTTTGTCGTATTTTATATAAGACAGTTGTATTATTAAGTTGAATTTGAATTTTATACCATGT
This sequence comes from Panax notoginseng, assembly GCA_016801055.1. NCBI lineage: Eukaryota > Viridiplantae > Streptophyta > Magnoliopsida > Apiales > Araliaceae > Panax > Panax notoginseng. The sequence continues at coordinate 214,040,067 of CM029017.1, read as the reverse complement.
ATTTGACGACTCAGAATGGGTGATGTATACCTATTTTGGGGGCATCACAATTTTAATATCTTTAGCCTTTGGAGTAAAGATATTGAGTAAAAGTTCTATTAAGCCTTTGTGGCAAGAAGAAACTGTTGATTTACATGATTATAAATATGAATTATGGATTTAACTATAATCTTTGGTGGTTCAGATGAAGACAGATGATGAGAGTTCTTTTTGTCTTGGGTATAACAAAGAACTGTTGATAAGTATTACAGGAATGAAATATTAACGATAGATTTTTAAATCATAGAAGATAGTAGATATCATGCTCTACTTGACTCTTCTAATGAATTGTTTATTCCGCTGCAGTTGTTGATCTAAAACTTGTTATCTATTGTATTTTATCAGCTGTTATACTGTTGAAGGCTAAGGATAATTTATTCTGCATTATCTTAGTCATAATATTTCTTACTGGGCTAGTTGAGCTCACCCTTTGCTTTCATTGTTCTCTTCAGGAAATGAGAACATAGCCGGGACTAGTCGGGGAACAGAGTGATGGTTCGAGATGGTGCATTAGTAGTCCTCACTATTCTGTAAAATCGTGTGATAGTGTTGATAACTTATTTTGAGTTTGAATACTGTCTAGAAGATAATATTTGTATTAAAACTCACAACTCATGTTGTATATTTAAGTTTGTATTTGTATTCTGTACCATGTATTTGGCGACTCAAAATGAGTGATGTATACCTATTTTGGGGGCGTCACAGTTGGTATCAAAGCTTAGGGATATGATCCCTGGTTGTGATGTGAGACAAGAACTAGGAGGGGAGAGACGGGAAATTCTTTCGTTAGTATGACCTACCTAAGTTCATTTGGTATTTAATTGGCCGGTCAGAGTATATGGATAATATGTGATATGTCAATTAACCTTTGTTTTGAAGATGTATTTTAGAATGATATTTAAAATACAGGAGATGAGAAATGAGAAAATCATGATAGAGAGGAAATGACCAGAAAGGTACAATCCGAAAAGAAAGTAAGGTATTCTCATCTCTTCGAACTACCAGGTACGAAAATTTCGAGGGTGAAATTTCATAAAGAGGGGAGATTGTGAGACCCTGAATTTTATAAAATAAAAGTATTTAATTTTTCTATTTTGGTAAATAGTTAAATTGATAAAAGTTTAAAGTTAAGGGCGATATTTGAAAATTTTACAAAGTAAACAAGTTGTCATAAAATAATCGGTAATAAAAGTACAGTAATACGCGTGGTTGCATAGTAGCACACGATATTAATTATTGATGCTTACGTGAGTTATACTCAATTATTGCTACAGTAGTTGCTGCATAATATCTCTCATATTATTGATTCAATTATTGTCACAGTATCATTTGCATAATATTTATTATTAGTAAATCAATAATTGAGATGATAAAGTTATTCATATTATTATTTGCAATATTGACAATGTCTAGAAGTTCTGTCAAGTAGAGGTTTGGTCACCTAATTGTGTGCCAATAAGGAGAAATTCTTATCGGAAAGCCCCCTCTTTCTTGAGAACGACCTGATTGTTAAATATTGAGAATTATAATATTAATAATAAATAAGTTCATGTTGATTAAAGATGAAATTGATAGTTCCATTGTGTGAGAATTATTAGTGTTAGTGGAAATCAACATTTATTTCGATAATAATTGATGTCTGAAGGTTATATTGACCAATCGGGTAATTCACCAGATAAATGAGTAATTAATTACTATTAATTCACATGCTTATAACTCTGTATTCACATGGGTGTACTATTGATTCACATGTATGTACTATTAGGGGAGGTGGTGCAAGATCGATAATACTTGCATGACTAAATTAAAAATGGAGGTATAGATGAAGGTGCTATACTATAATTAATTTTTTCACATGTTTAGAACTATTGAGTCACATGATTTACTATTAGGGGAGGTGGTGCAAGTTTGATAATACTTGCAGGACTAAATTAAAAATGAAGAAAAAGAGGAATGTATTATACTGTAATATTTCGAGCCCCAAAACGTGTAATTATTGAAACTATATTTTCCTATAAATAGAAGCTCATTCCTTCATTATTTTTCATCAATTCACTAAATCTATAGAGCAATTATTATAGAGAGAAATTATAGAAAGAAAGGAGAAGAGAAGTCTGCTACCTCACTATTCCAGTTTTTTTCTAAGGTAAGGGGTATTATTTCTTTCGTATTCATAAAGAGAGCTATTGTTATTCCATTCCTTATTATTCTGTCGGAATAACCTGTATACGCGGACTACCGTATACATGGTGAAATTCTTCTGTTATTCTATTCTTTATTATTCTGTTGGAATAACCTGTCTATGCGGATTACGCATGACCTGGTTCCATTCTTTATTATTCTGTTGGAATATCCTGTCTGTTCGTATTACGCATGACCTGGTTCCATTCTTTATTATTCTGTTGGAATATCCTATATGTGCGGATTACGCATGACCTGGTTCTGTTATTTATTATTCTGTTGAAATAACATGTCTGTGCGGTCTATCGCATGCCTGGTGAATTCTTCTGTTAATTCATTCTTTATTATTCTGTTGGAATAACCTGTCTACGCGAACTACCGCATGCATGGTGAATTCTTCTGTTATTCCATTCTTTATTATTCTGTTGGAATAACTTGTCTATGTGGATTACTGCATGCATGGTGAATGATCCTTCGTATTCATTCCTTATTAAATTGTATAAATGATCTGTCTACGTGGATTACCGTATGGAGGGTGAAAATCCATTTGCAGTTTTGTATATTCTATTATACTCGTATGAGATATCATTTCTTTTGTACTCGTCATGAAATATCATTTTCTTTGATATTTTTCTATTACGAGTTACTATTCATGGGTTACTATTCATCCAATTACTATTCACTCTAGTATTATTCACTCGGGTATTTGGGGCACTTTTCGTGCCAGAGTATTATTCACGAGTTACTATTCACAGGTTACTATTCACCCGATTACTATTCACTCTAGTATTATTCACTCGAGTATTTGGGACACTTTCATGCTGGGGTACTATTCACGAGGTACTATTCTTGAAGTACTATTCACATGGTACTATTTATGGGGTACTATTCACCCGAAAAATATATTTCTTATCTGTCTAAATTATTTTTGATACATGAATATTATTCTTGAATTTTACCCCACAAAGCAGTATGATGTTGACAATTTGGATATTTTAAACTCTGGATAAATTTAAAGTCTTTAATATTTATCCTTGATTGCGTTTGATTAATACTTTTATCATTGTCATCATCCTCATGCTTATATTGTGATGAAAGTCATCTTTGGCTTACGTGCATAGATGGACTGTTGATTATTAGTTTTACAATTGTATATTTTTGGCTTACGTGCAAAGATGGACTGTTGATTATTAGTTTTATAGTCGTATATCTTTGGCTTACTTGCAAAGATGGATAGGTGTATGACATGATCATAACCACTGGTGATAATAACGAATATCCTTGGCCCGTAGTGCATAGATAATTCGATGATGTGATTGGCAGGATCATGACCATTAGTTAACAGTTGAATGTCTTTGGCCGTAGTGCACTGACATGTAATTGATTAGTATGATCATGACCATTGGTTTTATACTTGAATATCTTTGGCCCGTAGTGCAAAGGTAGACAACTGATTGGTATGATCATTGTTATTATATTTGAATATCTTTAGCCTTTGGAATAAGGATATTGAGTAAAAATTCTATTAAGCCTTTGTGGCAAGGAGAAACTGTTGATTTACATGATTATAAATATGAATTGTGAATTTAACTATAATCTTTGGTGGTTCAGGTGAAGACAGATGATGAGAGTTCCTTTTGTCTTGGGTATAACAAAGAATTGTTGATGAGTATTACAGGAATGAAATATTAACGATAGATTTTTAAATCATAGAAAATAGTAGATATCATGCTCTACTTGACTCTTCTAATGAATTGTTTATTCTGCTGCAGTTGTTGATCTAAAACTTGTTATCTATTGTATTTTATCAGCTGTTATACTGTTGAAGGCTAAGGATAATTTATTCTGTATTATCTTAGTCATAATATTTCTTACTGGGCTAGTTGAGCTCACCCTTTGCTTTCATTGTTCTCTTCAGGAAACGAGAACATAGCCGGGACTAGTCGGAGAATGGAGTGATGGTTTGAGATGGTGCATTAGTAGTCCTCACAATTTTGTGAAATAGTGTTATAGTGTTGATAACTTATTTTGAGTTTAAATACTGTCTAGAAGACAATATTTGTATTAAAACTTGTAAGACCCCAAATTATTAATAAATGAAATTTAAATTCCTCTATTTATTATTTTGAAATAGTAAGGGTTGATTTGATTAATGTGGTTAGTTATGGGTAAAATGCGCAAATATTTGAAATAAGCAGGTGGTTATAAAATATTCATTGTTGTCGGGGAATATTCATTTGGTCGTGGAATATTCTTCCTGTCGGGGAATATTTGTACGACGGCGCAGTCTTTTGTGGACCCCATAACGGAAAGCGATTGGATGTAGAAAACGACAAAAATAAGTTGTTTATAAATAACGGAGTAGTTGTTACCGTTAATACTGTTGGAATACCCGGTGGTTAGCACACGGTATTGCACCAATTATTGATTCTTACGTAAGAAGGCACTACTCAATAATTGTTACAGTAATTACTATTCAATATTGTATTTTATTGATTCAATAATTGCTGCGTTGATATTTTATATTACTGTTGTTTTAATAATTGTCACTACACAGTATTTTCTATTATCGGAACAATAATTCATATTATCTGAATAATATTATTAGATAACATTATTGGCAATGTCTAGAAAGTTCTGTCTAAGGAGAGGTTTGGTCATCTAATTGCGCGCCAGTAAGGAGAGATCCTTATTGGAAAGCCCCCTCTTTCCTGGGAACGGCCTGGTTGCCAGTACTGTGATTCTGTAATATTATTTGTGTATAATTAATTATTAATTTATATGATGAGGAAAATATTGATTTTATGTGGATATAGATGGAGAAAATTTTTAATGTGACAATTGTTGAAAATTAATATTTTATCTTTTTCTGATAAAATAATTCATTTAAATATATTATTTTAATAATATATTGATGGTGGTATTTTTACAATGAATGTGGGATATATGAGTATATGAGGAGGAAGAGTATTTTTGTGGCATTAAATGATTAACACATGTTTTGTGTGTTGGTGGACATAATTCTTGACCGAAAATTTATTATTGACTGTAAAATCGCCCGTTTGTGAATTTCGGTCAATTTCTGTTTGGAATTTGGAAAAACTTTCTTTTGCAAAGTTGTAGAGAATTGAATTTCCTATAAAAACTCGCGAGATTCGAATTTTCTGACAAAAGGGCTATTTATTATGAATTATTGAAGTTCTGAAGTTCTGAAATAATTGATTTTTGGAAGTTTTATTTATTATTTGGAAGAAAAACGTTTTTTGTATTTTGTTGGACATCATTAACATGTGTGGCTGGTGTTTTTGACCAAAGGTGGGCTAAGAAAAATTTGTATAATTATATTAATATTATATTCAATTTTCTGCTTTGGTGTTCTAAGCATTTTCCTATAAATAGGGTGCTTAGGTTAGAATTAAAAATCACACCAGAAACACAAGTTTCTCTCTATTTCTCTCTCTATATTATCGAGTGTATTCTTGTGAGTATTTTGATATCTTGAGTGTTGCTATACGGTGCAAGTTCGTTCAGCGTTATTCCAGTCAGAAGTACCGTCTTTCCGAAGTAAGGGATGTTATTTCTTCTTAAATGATATTATTTTCTTCAATATCATTATGCCGAAGTATTGATCTGAACTTTTTATCAAATTTGGAACTTTTCATGTCGGGGTTACTATTCATGAGTTACTATTCACGAGTTACTATTCACCGAAAAATGAAATTTTTTCTTTTCGTCCAAAATATCTATTCTGGATACTAGCTTTGATTGTATCCATGTTTTGATCATTCTTGAATTTTACTCCATTATGATTATTTATGAGATATTTTTGGACATGGAATAGCTGAAATACGAATCCTTAGTATTCATTATTTTGTTTCACTGGATTCGTTTCCTTTAAAATATTTTTCATCATCCTCAGTCCTAAATGATGATATAATTGAATATCTTTGGCCTGTAGTGCAAAGATAAATGATTTCTGATGAATATCTTTGGCCCGTAGTGCAAAGATGAACAGGTGTTGAGATGAACATGACCAACTGATGAATATCTTTGGCCTGTAGTGCAAAGATGACTATTTGATTCCAGATATTTATTGATGTTACAGGAATAAAATGTTGATGATGGACTTTTAAATTCATAGATAATCGTAGATTTCATTCTCTACGAAATTCTTCTATGAATTATTAATTTCCGCTGCGAATATTGATTTAAAACTTGTTGTCTATTGTATTCTATTAAATTTTTCCCTGTTGAAGACTAACGATAATTTGTTGTATATTATCTTAGTCATAATATTCTTTACTGGGCTAGTTGAGCTCACCCTTTTCCTTGTTGTTCCATTTTTCTTCTCAGGAGGCGAGAATGTAGCGAGTACTAGTCGGGGTATGGAATGATGGTTCAAGACAGTTATTTTAGTAGTCCTCACTATTTTGTAAAATAGTTTATCAATAAGTATAATGAGGACTTAATTGAGTATGAATACTGTCTAGATGACAATATTTGTATTTAAACTCACAGTATATGTGTTGTCGTATTTTGCACGACAATTGTAATAATAAAGTTGTAGTTATTTTCTGTACCATGTATTTGGCGACTCAGAATGGGTTGGATGGATTGGACCTATTTTGGGGGCGTCACAGTTGGTATCAGAGCTTAGGGATATGATCTCTGGCGGAGATCGAGGAATAGAACTAGGAGGGGAGAGACGAGTAAATCCTTCGCTAGTGTGTCCTACCTAAGCTTATTTGTTGGTCGGTCATAATATAGGAATATTATGTGATTTGTTAATTTGACCCTTGTTTTATGGCAGTATTTGAGAATGTCGACTGAAAATGTTAACAGTGGAGTAAATGAAATCGTGGAGACACCTGTACTCACCAACGAGGAGAACGTGCAACAGGCTGGCAATGTTCATCCTGTGAACAACATCAATGAGCAGACGATGAACGATGAGATGTTTAGAAGTTTTTTGCGATTCATGCAAAATCAGACGAAGGAGATTCCTGTTCAAAATATAGGAAGAAACAATGGCAACGCACAACTGGTCACAGCCAAGCAGTTCAAAGAGTTGGGACCACCAGAATTCTGGGGAAAGCCGGATCCGATTAAGGCGGAGACATGGGTCAAGCAAATTACCAAGATATTTGATGTCTTGGGATGCACGGAGGAACAGAAGGTTCCATTCGCCACCTTTATGTTCCGTGGCGAGGCAGACTACTGGTGGAAGTCTGTGAAGCGTACCCATCCAGCTGCACTCAGCATGTGTTGGGAGACATTTCAGAAACTATTCAATGACAAGTACTTTCCTGAAAGTATTCGTCATATGAAGGAGGTAGAGTTTATTAGACTGGAGCAGAATAACATGACGGTGTCCCAGTACGAGGCGAAATTTGCAGAGTTGTCCAGGTTTGCACCTCATTTGGTGGAGAATGAGGAACGTATGGCGCGGATGTTTCTGAGAGGTTTGAAACCCGGCATACGTCAATATCTCATTTCTCATAAATTTTCTCTCTATTCAGATATTGTCAACAGGGCTCAATTATTAGAGCGAGATAACGAGTACGGTCAATCGAGGGACCACAACCAGGATCATACCGGTGACAGCAGTCATCAGAACAATGATAACCAGCGGAGAAAGAAGAATACGGACAAGAGCGGCAACCACTCTGGTGGTAATCATGGCTATAAAAATAGAAGAAGCGAGTCGGGAGGAGATTTTAAAAAGAGGAGATTCAACAATGACAATACGAAGACGTCAGCACCAGCAGGAACTGGTTCCAAGGGAGGAGAGCGACCGCCGGTCATATGCTATAAGTGCGGAAAAGAAGGACATATCAGCCCAAACTGCCCACAACAGTTTAAGGTATGTTATAACTGTGGAAAGGAAGGACATATCGCTCGAGATTGCACTGTAGCGAAACCAAGTCCAACGGGGGTGGTGACTCAAAAAGTTGTCCCAGAAAAGTCAAAGTCAACGGTTCCTGGAAGAGCGTTTTTCGTGACTGGTCAGAATGCGAGGAACCCGAACGAAGTTAGCACGGGTTAGTTAATTATAAATTTTTGTGAAGTCTATACCTTGTTAGATACCGGTTCTACCCATTCATTTATCTCTCCTGCTTATACTCAACGTTTAAAATTGACTCCGGAGAAAATTAGACTTTGACTTATCTGTTGAAACTCCGTTAGGAGAAACTTTCGTTACATCCACTGTTTATAAATCTTGTTTGATCCAAGTTGGCACCATCACATTACCTGTTGACCTTATCTCTTTAAAGATACTTGCTTTTGATGTGATTGATTGGTTAACTACTCATCATGCCAAAATTGATTGCTTTCGTAAGGTTGTTAGTTTTCATATTCCTAAGTAACCTGTTATTCAAATTCAAGCAACCAAACCATTGAAGTCAAACTCTTTCATATCAAGCCGTAAAGTCATTCGTTTATTGAAAAACGGATGTCAAGCTTTCTTAGCTATGTTATGGACTTGAATAAAAATACGTCAGATTTGAATGATATTTCTATTGTTAGTAAAATTTTTGACGTATTTTCTGAAGCATTTCTTGGCTTACTCCCAGAGCGTGATATTGAATTTTGTATCATCTTTGAATCTGGTACAAAACTCACTTCTAAAATCTCATATCGAATGGCTCCTATTGAACTTCAGGAGTTAAAAACCTAACTGTAGAAGTTTGTACCCGAGCCTTTATCTGGTGACTTCCATTGTGGAATGTACTGAATCCAGACTCTCCGTAGGGGACGCCATATTCGTGCGGTAGTAAACTGATAGGTGTCATTGTGACGTGCTATCCAAGATTGGGATATGAGTCACAGTTGAGATCAACCTAAGTCAGTAATCGAAATACATAGCTTTCTAGGCTTAGCTGGTTATTATCAGAGATTTGTAAAAGGATTTTCTCGAATCGCTACTCTATTAACTCAGCTGACTCGAAAAGATACAAACTTTGAATGGACCGAGGAATGCGAGAAGAGCTTCCAAGAATTCAACATGCGACACCGACGTTGGCTCGAGCTGTTGAAAGATTTCGATCATACCATCCTGAAAAAACGAACGCGGTAGCTGACGCATTGAGTAGAAGATCATATGCAGGAACGAGTGTGATGATGTCAAGTATACGCGTAGAATCAACTTTAATCGATAAAGTTAAAGTTGCTTAAGCCACAGATCGGGAGCTGATGCGTATGAAGAAGAAAGTACAAGAATGTGCTATTCCGGAAGCAAGAATCGATGAAGAAGGAATACTTCGAGTTCACTCCAGACTTTGTGTTTCTAACGATTCTGATTTGAAGTACAAGATCATGATGGAGGCACACAATACACCATTTGCAATCCATCCTGGAAGTACTAAAATGTATCATGATCTTCGACATACATTTTGGTGGAACAATATGAAGAGAGAGATTGCATAGTTTATCTCGAGGTGTTTAACTTGTCAACGTGTAAAGGCGGAGCATCAAGTGCCAAAGGGTCCATTGCAACCACTTGAGATTCCGAAATGGAAGTGGGAACACATTACCATGGATTTCGTTACGGGTCTTCCTACGGTTTCTCAAGGCATAAATGTTATTTGGGTGATTGTTGATAGATTAACCAAGTCTGCTCATTTCTTTCCGATACGGGAGACTTATTCCCTTGAACGTCTTACTAGTATGTACGTGAATGAGATTGTAAGGTTGCATGGCATGCCAGTATCCATAGTTTCGGATCGTGACCCAAGATTCACTTCAAGATTTTGGGTTAGCTTGCAAAAAGCTATAGGCACGGATTTACAATTTAGTTTAGCTTACCATCCTCAAACGGACGGACAATCAGAGAGGACTATTTAAACTCTTGAAGATCTATTAAGACTTTGTGTCCTAGATCTCAAAGGAAGTTAGGATAAGTACCTACCATTGGTGGAATTCTCCTACAACAACAGTTATCAGGCGAGCATAGGTGTGGCTCCATTCGAGGCGTTGTATGGAAGAAAATGTCGTTCTCCAGTATGTTAGGATGAGGTGGGAGAAGCAACGTTGTTGGGACCAGAGTTGGTACGAATGACTACAGAGGAGATCCAAACGATTCGACAACGTATACAAACGGCACAAGATCGACAAAAGAGTTATGCGGATCTTCATCGAAAGGACGTGGAATTTGATATTGGGGATCATGTATTGTTGCGAGTTACTCCATGGAAGGGAGTTACAAGATTCGGGAATAGAAGAAAGCTCAATCCACGATTTATTGGTCCATTTCAGATTCTTGACCGAGTAAGAAATATGGCCTATAGACTCGCGTTACCTCCAAGCATGTCTCGTGTTCATAACGTTTTTCACATATCTATGCTTCGTAAATATGTGAAAGACCCAAACCACGTTATTGAGTTAGAACCAGACGAGATAGCCGAAGACTTAACGTACGAGGAGGTACCTATCAAGATCATGGATAAGAAGGAGCATGTCCTACGCACGAAGGTCATACCACAAGTTAAAGTTTTGTGGAGAAACCATGCTATTGAGGAAATGACCTGGGAGTTGGAAACGGAAATGAAAGCGAGGTACCCTCATCTTTTCGAAACATCAGGTACGTATGTCAATTTCGAGGACGAAATTTCATAAGGAGGGGAGGTTGTAAGACCCCAAATTATTAATAAATAAAATTTAAATTCCTCTATTTATTATTTTGAAATAGTAAGGGTTGATTTAATTAATGTGGTTAGTTATGGGTAAAATGCGCAAATATTTGAAATAAGCAGGTGGTTATAAAATATTCATTGTTGTCGGGGAATATTCATTTGGTCGTGGAATATTCTTCCTGTCGGGGAATATTTGTACGACGGCGCAGTCTTTTGTGGGCCCCATAACGGAAAGCGATTGGATGAAGAAAACGACAAAAACAAGTTGTTTATAAATAACGGAGTAGTTGTTACCGTTAATACTGTTAGAATACCCGGTGGTTAAAACACAGTAATACGCGTTGTTGCACAGTAGTACACGGTATTGCACCAATTATTGATTCTTACGTAAGAAGGCACTACTCAATAATTGTTACAGTAATTACTATTCAATATTGTATTTTATTAATTCAATAATTGCTGCGTTGATATTTTATATTACTGTTGTTTTAATAATTGTCACTACACAGTATTTTCTATTATCGGAACAATAATTCATATTATCTGAATAATATTATTAGATAACATTATTGGCAATGTCTAGAAAGTTCTGTCTAAGGAGAGGTTTGGTCATCTAATTGCGCGCCAGTAAGGAGAGATCCTTATTGGAAAGCCCCCTCTTTCCTGGGAACGGCCTGGTTGCCAGTACTGTGATTCTGTAATATTATTTGTGTATAATTAATTATTGATTTATATGATGAGGAAAATATTGATTTTATGTGGATATAGATGGAGAAAATTTTTAATGTGACAATTGTTGAAAATTAATATTTTATCTTTTTCTGATAAAATAATTCATTTAAATATATTATTTTAATAATATATTGATGGTGGTATTTTTACAATGAATGTGGGATATATGAGTATATGAGGAGGAAGAGTATTTTTGTGGCATTAAATGATTAACACATGTTTTGTGTGTTGGTGGACATAATTCTTGACCGAAAATTTATTATTGACTGTAAAATCGCCCGTTTGTGAATTTCGGTCAATTTTTGTTTGGAATTTGGAAAAACTTTCTTCTGCAAAGTTGTAGAGAATTGAATTTCCTATAAAAACTCGCGAGATTCGAATTTTCTGACAAAAGGGCTATTTATTATGAATTATTGAAGTTCTGAAGTTCCGAAATAATTGATTTTTGGAAGTTTTATTTATTATTTGGAAGAAAAACGTTTTTTGTATTTTGTTGGACATCATTAACATGTGTGGCTGGTGTTTTTGACCAAAGGTGGGCTAAGAAAAATTTGTATAATTATATTAATATTATATTCAATTTTCTGCTTTGGTGTTCTAAGCATTTTCCTATAAATAGGGTGCTTAGGTTAGAATTAAAAATCACACCAGAAACACAAGTTTCTCTCTATTTCTCTCTCTATATTATCGAGTGTATTCTTGTGAGTATTTTGATATCTTGAGTGTTGCTATACGGTGCAAGTTCGTTCAGCGTTATTCCAGTCAGAAGTACCGTCTTTCCGAAGTAAGGGATGTTATTTCTTCTTAAATGATATTATTTTCTTCAATATCATTATGCCGAAGTATTGATCTGAACTTTTTATCAAATTTGGAACTTTTCATGTCGGGGTTACTATTCATGAGTTACTATTCACGAGTTACTATTCACCGAAAAATGAAATTTTTTCTTTTCGTCCAAAATATCTATTCTGGATACTAGCTTTGATTGTATCCATGTTTTGATCATTCTTGAATTTTACTCCATTATGATTATTTATGAGATATTTTTGGACATGGAATAGCTGAAATACGAATCCTTAGTATTCATTATTTTGTTTCACTGGATTCGTTTCCTTTAAAATATTTTTCATCATCCTCAGTCCTAAATGATGATATAATTGAATATCTTTGGCCTGTAGTGCAAAGATAAATGATTTCTGATGAATATCTTTGGCCCGTAGTGCAAAGATGAACAGGTGTTGAGATGAACATGACCAACTGATGAATATCTTTGGCCTGTAGTGCAAAGATGACTATTTGATTCCAGATATTTATTGATGTTACAGGAATAAAATGTTGATGATGGACTTTTAAATTCATAGATAATCGTAGATTTCATTCTCTACGAAATTCTTCTATGAATTATTAATTTCCGCTGCGAATATTGATTTAAAACTTGTTGTCTATTGTATTCTATTAAATTTTTCCCTGTTGAAGACTAACGATAATTTGTTGTATATTATCTTAGTCATAATATTCTTTACTGGGCTAGTTGAGCTCACCCTTTTCCTTGTTGTTCCATTTTTCTTCTCAGGAGGCGAGAATGTAGCGAGTACTAGTCGGGGTATGAAATGATGGTTCAAGACAGTTATTTTAGTAGTCCTCACTATTTTGTAAAATAGTTTATCAATAAGTATAATGAGGACTTAATTGAGTATGAATACTGTCTAGATGACAATATTTGTATTTAAACTCACAGTATATGTGTTGTCGTATTTTGCACGACAATTGTAATAATAAAGTTGTAGTTATTTTCTGTACCATGTATTTGGCGACTCAGAATGGGTTGGATGGATTGGACCTATTTTGGGGGCGTCACAAAACTCACAGCTCATGTTGTATATTTAAGTTTGTATTTGTATTATGTACCATGTATTTGGCGACTCAGAATGGGTGATGTATACCTATTTTGGAGGCGTCACACTTTAAATGTCTTGATTGAATACAATCAAACTTTTAAAATCTTAATTGAATACACTCCTTAGTCTGAAATTTTTAAAAACTTTCAGATGTCGTAATTTATGTACACACAAAATTTATTTTCTTAATATATAAATGCAATGAATCTATTTAAGTAACACAACTGAAATCCCTTCGTGAGTTATTAAATTTATTATTGTAAGTTATGCATAATATTTTGTAGATATAATAAAATTTGAATAGATGTTTCCTAGTGAATCAAAGAAAATATTAAGGTGAATCTTAATGACAGAAATTTATTGATATCTCATAGATCTATCCCGTGTGACAATTATTTCTTGTAATTTTTTGGGAAAATTTTCAATTACATATATCTTTACTTTTAACTAAGTCGATGGTAAATTATAAACCTGATAAAATCGGCCCAAGCCCGCGGGCCGGCTCGGTCCGCTCGTTAAAAAGTTTTTGGGCTTCATTTTTTCAACCCATCAAAACTTGGACCGTTTTGGTCCGGCCCGCCAATGGTCTGGCTCGTTTGGGCTAGGCCCGGAAATGTGTCAAAAATTAGTCATAAATCAATTCAGGCTCGCCCGTCAAAAAGCGAGCTTTGGGTTTCACTTTTTCAGGCCACCAAAACCTGGGTTGTTTTGGCCCGGACCGCTAATGGCCCGACCCGTTTGCCAGGTCTAGTAAATCATAACATTTGTAATTGATAACTTTTACCCTTTCTAATGATGACCTGAAAAAATATTATTAACCTCTTTCAAAAAAAGATAAAATTGCGAATTAAAAACAAATGAAACAATTGTGATAGAATGGAGTTTAAACCCTATCCAATCTATGTAAACTAATTTTTACAATGAGGTACCTAATTATATTATAACTTGATTAATATCTTAAACCTAATTAGATTATAACTTGATTAATATCTTTTTGCTAAATTTAAAAGAGAAAATTTGAAGAGATTGGTCAAACATAATAAAATTTCATACCACGGATTAATAGAAAATAAAGTATACTATATGCATAAAATGTACATAAAAAATTGTACACCAATAATATGACCTATGTATTATTTATTGATAAATATTCATAAAATATTCAATTGTAAGTTCTGCTCCTTATAATTTTTTATGTATAGTTAGTATTACTATCATTACTCATATTTATCATATTTAAAACAACTACTTATAGACAAACAAGCACAGTGAGCCACGTCAAGTTGCCTCAGCCACACAACTAAACTACAACTATAAATATTTCCACAAGTCAAGCCGAGCTAGGCTGAGTCCTGGCTACCGGTTAAGCCGGTAAAATGGTTACGTTATTTATAAATGTTACTCAATAAAATAAGTTTTCAAGAAATGTTAAAAAGACAAAGGGCTGTATATCAAGTGGAAGGAGAAGTTGAAGTAGAGAGAGAGAGAGAGAGAGAGTGAGAGATGGCTTGATTGATTGGGCGAAGAATCATAGAATGCCAATCTTCGCAATTTGCTCAAACTGCACACCCATTTGAGCAAAAACCCATCCAGAATTTTCTTCATTTTAAGATCTGTATCAAAAACAAAACCAATAAATTAGCATAATTTTCTGTTCATTTGGTGCATATTACACTGTAATTCTCTGTTTCTTGTTCTAAAGAAATGGAGGCTAATGCTGGATTGGTGGCTGGATCGCACAATAGGAACGAATTGGTGCGGATTCGGCATGATTCTGATGGCGGGGTACGTATTTTTGAGACACCAATTGGATTTTTTGTCTCTCAGTATTGTGTTTTGATCTAAGTGTTAGTTATACTCAATTGGGTTTTGAGCTGAGATTTGGTTCTATTAATGGAATTATGAGATGGTTACTGATTTAGTTTGAAATATTACTGTTTTGGCAAGCTTTTTTTTTATTAGTTTCCCAGTATTGTTGTGTGTGTAGATCCGGGTGTTGTTTAGTAGATTGAGTTTTTAGCTCGATTGTAGGCTCTTTTCATGGAACTAGGAAATGGCCACTGCTTAATTTTTGATTTGGATTCTAAATGTGCTGTTTTTAATTATTATATTGATTTTCATTTTTGGTTGATTCCTGTGTTTTGAAGTGAGTATTGGTTATATTACAATAAGATAAGCTCAAAGTTTGGGAATTTTCTGTGACATTTTTTTGTCATGGATCAGTTAGCGAGTTAAATCAAAATTGAAAATTTGACGTCTGGGTTCAGATTTTGTTTGGTTGGAGCTTTGAGCTATTGAGAACCATTTTTAACTATAATATTCTATATAATATGTCAATACGCTAAAGCTGGGATTTTGATTAATTCTACTAAGTTTATCTTCATACTGATTTATTTGCTTAAACAGGTAGATTAGGTTTGAAAGTTGCGATCTTTCTAGCAGTGAGTTTTAACATTACATTTGAGAGCTTTTAGCTAAATCTGCTTCTACTTATACAACGTGAATGTTGCATTCCTAAGATCCGCTGACACATTTGATCTGAATGGTGTTTTGGTTATGGTTACTCATTTAATTTGGCATGGTAGTAACTTTAAGCATACATTGTCTTAATTATAGTTGACTATATTGGATCTCTGATAAATTTAATTAGTGTTTTTTTGTGTGTGTGGATTATGCAGCCCAAGCCCCTGAGTAATTGGAATACCAAGCAGTGTCAGATATGTACCGATCCTGTTGGACTCACAGCCACAGGTGATACATTTGTTGCCTGCGATGAGTGTGCCTTTCCAGTTTGCAGGCCTTGTTATGAATATGAGAGGAGAGAAGGAAGTCAATCTTGCCCCCAGTGCAAAACTAGATATAAGAGACTCAAAGGTTAGCTTGCTTGTAGAACAGTTTTCATATTGGTCTCATTATTTTGTTGGTATATAAATGTCTGAAAATGAACAATTTATATGTAATCAGGGAGTGCTCGTGTTGCTGGCGATGACGAAGAGGATGATGTTGATGACTTGGAGAATGAATTCAATTACGCCCAAGGAAACAGCCAAGCGAGACGCCAGTGGCAAGGAGAAGATGTTGACCTCTCCTCATCATCTAGACATGAATCTCAACAACCCATTCCCCGTCTCACCAATGGACAAACAGTGAGTGACAATAGTGATCTGATGCTATAAACTAGTCGTTTGTGTACGCCTTTGTGTCTTTTCTTGACTTCAAAGTTTTAACTTTGATTATTTAGGATGCCGCATCTAATATAAATTACACTTCAGATTATCATATCATTTTTTAATGATTTTGAACTTATGCCTGAAAACTTCGGTTTTTCCTGATGTGCCTTTGTAGTTTGCATCTTGCACATGTTTCTACTCATGTCAAATGTGCTAAACGGTTGTATGTTGAGTTCACCATTGATTTGCATTTAGAGCAGTGAAGATAACATTTTATTTCTGCTCATTGCTTGTTAATTCTCAGGTGCATTGATTGTTATAGTCTCTTTGTAACTTGAAATTAGGATATGGTTCACTATTATTGGCTTACAAGTGCTTTGTAACCAAATAAGTGATGTATCTGCATTGAAAGTACAATTTTTAGTCCATAATCATTGGAAAATATATATTTGCAAGGAGAGAGATTATGGAAAGTTCAGTGTAGTATGTGCATAAACCCTGTGTCCAAAATTGGATTTTTCATTTGATTTTCAAGCCAAATATCAGAGTAGTCACTATTGTATATTGTTTTTAGGGTTCTGTGTTGTACTTATTCTTCAAAATTTTCAGTTATCTGGTGAAATTCCCAGTGCTACGCCAGACACCCAATCAGTACGAAGTACATCAGGTCCTTTGGGCCCTGGTGACAAACACATTCACTCACTTCCATACATTGATCCAAGGCTGCCAGGTGCCCTACTAGCTTGATCTATTTACTAAATAATTCCAATCATTGTCTTTCTTTCTGTCTTTTTTTTATATATATATATATTCAGTTGACAATTAATTGTTCGTCATATATCTACAATTTGAATTTGTTAGGTCATAGATTCGTTTATGACCGTCATCTCTATTTGTTTGGTTGAAATCTATAATCATTTAATCATGTGTACGTATCTGCAGTTCCCGTAAGAATTGTGGACCCTTCAAAGGACCTGAATTCTTATGGTCTTGGAAATGTTGACTGGAAGGAAAGGGTAGAAGGTTGGAAAATGAAACAGGAGAAAAATATGATGCAGATGACTAACAGATACTCTGAAGGCAAAGGAGGAGATATTGAAGGCACAGGGTCAAATGGAGAGGAATTGCAAATGTGAGCATCTCACATATTGAGTTCAAATGGATTCTAATTCTTTTAACTGTAAATTTCTCATAAATAACTGAATCACCACATGAGAGTAAAAAATTTCTCTTTTGCTCTTTCAATTAAGGAAGGGTGTAATTTCAAAGCATCTAGGCTATCTCTCCTTGAATATCTTTCCAAGCATTAATGACTTTAATAATTTCTTTAAGTAATTAAGTTCCTTCAATTGTTAGTTTTATATTCTTTGAAGTTTCAATGGTTTTATTTATTATTTCTATCTGTTTGTGACTGAATTTAATCTAATAATCCTTGAGATTTTGCTGGTAACAATGTCTAATGGAATTATATCATGAAATGTTTTAAAGATAAAATGAAACCATCAAATTGTCAATGTAGACTTTAGTCTATACCTCTTCCCGAAAATGTTGACGATTTGTTTGTATTACAGGGCTGATGATGCTCGCCAACCAATGAGCCGTGTGGTGCCTATTTCTTCTTCCCACCTTACACCTTATCGTATTGTAATCATACTGCGGTTAATTATCTTGGGCTTCTTCTTGCAATATCGTGTTACTCATCCAGTGAAGGATGCTTATCCTTTGTGGCTTGTTTCGGTTATCTGTGAGATTTGGTTTGCCTTATCCTGGCTTCTTGATCAATTTCCAAAATGGTCTCCCATTAATCGCGAGACATACCTGGACAGGCTTGCAATAAGGTCTCTGGCTTTAACTCGATTTTTAATACATCTCTCATATTGAAATTTTTGATGGTTTCCAATCTACTGGGATCTCTTTGACATTTAGTATTGTTTGTTCTTTCACAGATTTGACAGGGAAGGGGAGCCTTCACAGCTGGCACCTGTAGATGTATTTGTCAGTACAGTGGATCCTCTGAAAGAGCCTCCTCTTGTTACTGCCAACACTGTGTTGTCTATTCTTTCGGTTGATTATCCGGTAGACAAAGTTTCATGTTATGTGTCAGATGACGGTTCAGCAATGTTAACCTTTGAATCCCTTTCTGAGACAGCAGAGTTTGCAAGGAAGTGGGTGCCCTTCTGCAAGAAGCACCATATTGAACCTAGGGCCCCAGAATTCTATTTTTCTCATAAAATAGATTACTTGAAGGACAAAATACAGCCTTCATTTGTGAAAGAGCGCAGGGCGATGAAGGTAAAGTCATGAGTATCAAGTATGTGCAGCGGGCCAGCGGCTTGCTTAGTAAATGTTTTTCTCAAAAGTGCTCTTATACTTTATACTGACATAATGCTCTATTCGCCCTTCTACCTTCTACCTTCTCCCCACTACTTTCTTTTTTTCCCTTTTCTGGGTAGATCTAGGAAACATTGTTTTCAACTGCTTCAGGGTTGTCCTTCTATTGTTTGAAAGTGAAAAAACCATAACATTATTGGTTGTCTGAAAGGGGAACCTAAAATTGTTGTGGTCAATGGGGGCTAGTTACTAGGCATTATAACATGATCATTGTTTGGTAGAAAACTTTTATTATTACCATAACAATAATAATAACATTTTCTTTAACAGAGAGAATATGAAGAATTTAAAGTACGAGTCAACGCGCTTGTTGCCAAAGCACAAAAGATGCCGGAAGAAGGTTGGACAATGCAAGATGGAACTCCTTGGCCTGGAAATAACTCTAGGGATCATCCAGGAATGATCCAGGTATTTTCACCTTTCTTGAATGCATTTAAGATTACACTTCTTTCTGATTTTCCTGCTTCTGATTTCATTTATGTTTCCTTTCCTGTTCTTTTAACTTTATTAAATTGTTGTGTAGGTTTTCTTAGGCCACAGTGGGGGCCTCGATACAGATGGTAACGAGCTGCCACGGTTGGTTTATGTTTCTCGTGAGAAGCGTCCAGGATTCCAACATCACAAGAAAGCAGGAGCAATGAATGCTTTGGTTCGTGATCCTTATAGTTCTTTTCATTTTCTTTTTACTAATATTATTCAATCAAGCCATAGTAAAACAATTGTTGCAAGAGTGCTGATCTAGTTGGTGTAGTGATTATGGGCAGAAGTCCTTATGACGAAGAATGATCAGTTTATATGTGTGTATAGTTACATATGTATCCCTCCTTTTTTTTTCTTAAGAAAAAATACCATTCATGGGTAGTTAGGGAGTGTTTGGTTCGACCTGTTGAGTCACCAAACTAGTGGTCCCATATTGGTTTTCAGCTATAATATTAATAAGTAAATTTCCTATCTGGTATGGACTCTTGTATTGTTGGGATCCATGGCATTGCTAGTAATCATATTACCATGGATGGTTTAATTTTAGAGAATAAAAGAGACGTGAGCTAGTAATGGTCGTTCCTTCACACTAGATGAAGTCAGTTTCTGCAAATAAAAGTTTAATCTACTTTTCTGTTTATATTTTAAAAATCTTTTTGATGTGATTTACAGATTCGAGTTTCGGCGGTCCTTACAAATGGTGCATATCTCTTGAATGTCGATTGTGATCATTACTTCAATAACAGCAAAGCTCTTAAAGAAGCCATGTGTTTCATGATGGATCCGGCTTATGGAAAGAAAACCTGCTATGTACAGTTCCCTCAGCGGTTTGATGGGATTGACTTGCACGATCGATATGCCAATCGCAATATTGTGTTCTTTGATGTAAGTTTCTCTTAGAATGTTTACCACTCTTAATACTTGTTATTAGAGTATATTATTATTATTACTTGGTGTCACCAAGTAATAATAATGATAAACTCTAATACTCCCCCTCAAGTTGAAAGTCCTATATCACGACTTACAACTTGTTACATAACAAAATAAAAAACTCGAAAACAACTATGAAGGACTCCATGCCTAGTAATAATATACTCTAGTACTAGTGTTTTTCTATGGTTATAACTAAAATCATATTTATTCTTCTCGTGTATGCAGATCAACTTGAAAGGGCTGGATGGCATCCAAGGCCCAGTCTATGTGGGAACTGGATGTTGTTTCAATAGGCAAGCTTTGTATGGGTATGATCCGGTCTTGACAGAGGCAGATTTGGAACCAAATATTATTATAAAGAGTTGTTGTGGCTCAAGGAAGAAGGGAAGGCATGCAAACAAGAAGTACATTGATAAGAAGAGAGCAGTAAAAAGAACTGAATCCACTATTCCCATTTTCAATATGGAAGATATTGAAGAGGGCGTTGAAGGTTTGTATTAATAATTAATTCAATTGTCGCTTGGAGGCTCATGAAATTGCACTCATTCACACACGTGCACAGACTAACTGTAAAAGTGGGGTAGGACGATGGGGATCCGTTATCCCCTGCCTCTGTTGGGGGGAGGAGGGGGGGGGGAAGAAGGGGATTTGATAGTTCAATTCTTTTGCCTTCCGAAGAAAAAAGTTGTCTTGTGGCTCAGTCCTCTTTCTGAAAAGTTGAAATATAATTGGAAATCTATGCTCAAGTTTTACCTATCAAGGCCTTTAGACTCACTAATTTGACAAAACATTATTCTATAACTGAAATTTTATATCCAACAGGTTATGATGATGAGAAGTCACTTCTCATGTCTCAAAAGAGCTTAGAAAAGCGATTCGGGCAATCTCCAGTTTTAATTGCTGCTACCTTTATGGAACAAGGGGGCATTCCTCCCACAACCAATCCTGCAACTCTGTTGAAAGAAGCAATCCATGTTATTAGCTGTGGATACGAGGACAAGACTGAATGGGGCAAAGAGGTAAATCTAATTATGAAAGTAACCAATCTATGTAAAACTTCTGATTCTTTTAAGTTTTGACGTGCATTTTGGAATACAAAATGATAGAGCTATATATGTATTTTCTTAAATACAGATTGGATGGATATATGGTTCTGTGACAGAAGATATTTTAACTGGGTTTAAGATGCATGCACGCGGATGGATTTCGATCTATTGCATGCCTCCTCGCCCAGCATTCAAGGGTTCTGCTCCCATCAATCTTTCAGATCGTCTGAACCAGGTTCTTAGGTGGGCATTAGGTTCCATTGAAATTCTACTGAGCAGGCATTGCCCCATATGGTATGGCTACAATGGTAAACTAAAGCTCTTGGAGAGACTGGCATACATAAATACCATTGTCTATCCTCTCACCTCTATCCCGCTACTTGCTTATTGTATACTTCCAGCTGTCTGTCTTCTCACCGGAAAATTCATCATCCCCGAGGTATGCAAAAAATTTCATTTCAGTTGGTCATCCATCTGCTGTAATAAAAGCTCAAAGCTATCGGCGATCAAGTTATTCATTTTCTTTCTGTGTAGTACTGGTGGGCCTGTTGTGGTAGTATATAAAAACCCGAAATGAATACAGAATTAACTTTTATTTGTTTGCAAAAAGTGAAGGGTGGGATACGATTATTTGTACTAATTTATTTCTTCTTCAAAAAAGTAGTCCCTTGCAATCAATGTCTCTCTTTGAATCTGTAAATCAACTTTTCTGCAGATAAGCAACTTTGCTAGCATGTGGTTTATTCTTCTTTTCATATCCATTTTCGCGACTGGAATACTGGAACTAAGGTGGAGTGGTGTAAGTATTGAAGACTGGTGGAGAAACGAACAGTTCTGGGTCATTGGTGGTACTTCGGCTCATTTTTTTGCTGTCTTCCAAGGGCTCTTGAAAGTGCTTGCAGGGATTGATACCAACTTTACTGTTACTTCAAAGGCATCCGACGAGGATGGGGATTTCGCAGAGCTCTACGTGTTCAAATGGACGTCTCTTCTTATCCCTCCAACCACAGTTCTTATTGTGAACCTAGTAGGAATAGTTGCTGGTGTTTCATATGCCATAAACAGTGGATATCAGTCATGGGGCCCTCTTTTCGGCAAATTGTTCTTTGCAATTTGGGTCATTGTCCACTTGTATCCTTTCCTAAAGGGTTTGTTGGGTCGGCAAAATCGCACCCCTACCATTGTCATAGTCTGGTCTATCCTCCTTGCTTCCATATTCTCCCTGCTATGGGTTCGGATCGATCCGTTCACCTCGGACGCCACAAAAGCTGCTACAAGTGGTCAACAGTGTGGCATTGATTGTTGATTTCTTGATGAGGTAAGCTCCATCATTCGTCATGCTTGCATTTGTATAGAAGAAAAAGGAGTCAAAATCGCACAACGGGTTAAATTTAAACTGCAGTTTCTGTGTATGAAAGGGAACATGATGGATAGGCACATCAAGAAATACACTTTAACTGTATTTTTTTGCTTCCTTTTTTGTTCTTCAATATTCTTTGTACAAGTCTTTGTTGCACCATAGGCCTGAGTTAAAATTTGATTTTGTTGTCATTGTGCAGTATTGTGTTGATTTATTGTTAAGATAATAATGTGTGCCATTCCTGGCAATTTTCATTTTATGAAATGGAAAAGAGAAGATTAAGTTTTTTGGTGTTGGACTTGTACTTGGAATACTTTGATTGTATATTATTCAAGTTGGTACCATATATTTTCCATTGATAGGCTAAACCTTCAAAGACAGTTGGCAGCATTGCTAATGTTTTACGGGCAAAGGTCCAAAAATGCTCTTGACGTTTATCCTAAGTTTCACTTGCACTTTAATTTTTTTTTTTCATAAATACACTTAACGTTACAATTTTTAGGTCAACTGTGCCCATGCCTCTAACGGACATGCCACCTAGACTAACGTCGCTCACACGTGTACATATTTTGCTGACGAGACATGAAATTAGTAATTTAGCCCGATCTTTCTGAATATCATTTTTAGCTAAAAAAATTACTTTACGATAATGACTGGCTACCATTTGTTCTTCACTTGAGGATTGAAAATTCAAAACCCTTCTTCAAGTTTGTACACTATTAGAAATTTTTTCTCTCTCGTCTTTTTGTTGTTCTTGATCTATGCTCTGTTAAATGTTTGATGGATGAATTGAAATTAAGAAAGTGATGATGATGAATTTGAAAAGTCCTCATAAATTATTTATGCAGGTTACGAAAAGGGTTTTAGATCTGGAATGACGACTGGTTCTATTAATTTTGCTCCCTTTACCTCTCGTCTTTCTCTCTCTCTCTTAACCGCCACTTCCTTCAACCCCTTTTTCTATCTTTGCGACCGGACTCCTATTCAGCATCCTGTTACGGTGAATTTCGTAGAGGAATTGGCGACGAGGTGTAGATTTTGACACGGTGATAGTGCAATGGTGAGGCGGTGGTTTTGATGGTGGTCTACTGGTGGTTTTTTTTTTTTTTTTTTTGGTAACGGAGACATTATTATCTGAGGTATTTTAAAAATAAATTTTGATTAATTTTATGTAGTAAATTATAATAATTATAAATTATGTAAACGGTATCATTAATTACAATATTTTTTTGTTAAAAGAAATATTTAAATTGAATTTAAAACTCCAACAACAACAACAACAATAATAATAATATTAATATTAATAATAATAGTAATAAATAATAATAATAATAATAATAACAACAATAATAATAAATAATAAATGGGTACATGTATTGAGACAAATATATTTGATTTGAATTGTTAGCTATTTTTCACGTATGAATTGTTAATTATGCATAGTCAACAAAATTTGTCTAAGTGTAAGCGAAGTTAATCTAGATGGCATGTCCGTTAGGGGTAGGGGCATAGTTGACCTGAAATTTATAACGTTAAGTGTATTTTTGGAAAAAAAAAAAGAGTTTAGGGTGTAAGTGAGACTTCGGGGTAAACATCAGGGGTATTTTTGGACATTTGCCCAATGTTTTACAGATGACATTATCTTGAAAACTGATATTTCTACATAAAAATGATATTTTCACGAGTCTCTCTCACATGAATGTGGAGTCCACTTATTATTCATGAAATATCAAATTTTTATGTAAAAATATCAGTTCCCATTACCTTTTATGTTCTAAAAGAAATTGATAATAGAAATGTTTTAGGAGAGATTATTTGGATTTTGTTAGGAAAACTGAATGAACACTATATATATATATATATATATATATATATATATATATATATATATATATATATATATATATATATATATATATGGGCTATATGTATATGTACAGTTGTGTAGTACACATTTGCTTATGAGGATGGTTTTTTTGGGCTATAGCGACAGTGCACTCGTAACCGTCGCCATAGACCAAAATAGCTATAGCGACAAGTGCGAACCGTCGCTATAGCCCAAAAAAACCGTCGACATAGGCGAATGTGTACTACACAGTTGTGTATATACATTTTTCTCTCTCTATATATGTACATAAATATATCTTATCTCAAAAACTGCAGAAGTGAATTTATCAAGGTTAATACTTGGTACTATGTCCTTAATATAATTATGTCCTCCTTATATTGCTCAGTTGATAGCACTTGTCTCTCAGGATACAATGACAACATATTGAAAGTATTATGCACACAAGCCAATCATGTTGATAATAAAGTATATACTTTGTAACAATCTTATTCGTTTATTAATAAAAGTATTTATTTAGTTAAGGCTTTAATTTATCTACATGGTGTTGTTCTAATAATATGTGATAAACTCATAGTTTTAAGCAATACTTTTAGAATCATGATGAGATCATGTTAATGATATCTAAATTCTTAGAGAGCTTAAAAACTAAAATGTTCCCAATCGATATATTACTAAAAAGGGGATTAGTGAATTCGGATAGATTGATACATACGTTGTTTTGCTCATTGGATGAGGATGATTGATCTCATAATCATTTGTATGGAGACACTAAAGCAAGTATGTAGGTGCTTATTGGAGAATAAGTTCGCTGAACGTGGCTCGCTAAGGAATACCTAATAGAGTTTTACTTGTCTGTCAATAGAAATTCCTAAAGTGATAGTAGTACAAGTGATCCTTAGACTTGAGATCATCATAATATCTTGTGTATAATGAATTATATTTTGACTTATTCCTTATGACACTTATGATATATCAAAGGGTGTGCTTGTGTATAATAAGTTATATATGAAAATAATGAATGATCAATAAAGAATCTACCGCGTCCTATGTGATTCGATAAATGACAACCCAGTAGTCATTGGCCAAGGCATAATAAAATTAGAAAGGAATTGTGTATTTAAGAATCGAAATACATATAATTAAATAAAATAAAACTTGACAGTAAATTCATGTCTTATATTTAATTGAGATATTGTATGGTGGAAGGATTAAATTGTACGGTAACTATGTACTCAAAAGTTCTTTTATGATTAATGTTAAAATTTATATTATCTGAAAAGTTGTTGATCGCTAAGGAGGCTTATCCTTATTGTAGAATAAATGTTATTTATTTAAATAAATTATTAGATTAATTTATTTATTTAAATAAGATTAGAATTGTTCTAATTGATTTATTCATAACCGGTGTAATATGGAGAACCTAAAGGGTCACACCGCAAAAGGAAAAATATTTATTTAAGAAGCAAATGACATAATCGTAATAATAAATTAAGTGTATTTAATTTAATCTATGGTGATAAAATAAATTAATTAACTTAATATTAATTATTTAATATTTTGAAAATATTAAATTTAAATTAATAAGTGGAGTACTATTATTAAAATTACTATTATTATTATTTAATTTCTAAAGGAGTTTGGAAATTAATTAATAAAAGTACTCTCATATATTCTTAATAGGATTAGGAGGCTAATTAATTAAAAGAGCTTAATTAATTATTCCTAATAAGATTGGGAGCCTAATTAATTAAAGGAGTTTAATTAATTAAAATAAAGCCTAATTCCTTAATTGTTAAGGAGGGTTGCTTACATCTATAAATAAGATGAGTCTTATTATGGGTGAGGGTGGTTGATGTTTTTATTAGTTCCTAGATGCACAATAGTTATCTAGAAGGAGGGGTTGAATAGATATTTTTTAAAATTTCTTTTACAAAATACTTGTCAGATTTGATAATGATTTAATCATAGCGAAATTTGAGATTTGTTTGTTTTCCCTTTAAGATAAAACAAGTTAATAGGAGATAAGCAGTTATGGCAGATATAACAGTTATGACAAGAATATAAGAGACATAATATTTTTAAGTAGTTCAGAACACTCAAGGCTCCTAGTCTACTCTTCTACTCCTTGAGTAGGAAATCCACTAAGGATATCTTTACAATCTTTGAATATCACAGATTCCTTCAATACCAGTAGTCTTGGAAATTCTTAGTTCATTTAGAACTCTTAAAATCCAGTAGACTTGGTACTTCTCAGTTCACTTAGAACTCTTCAAGTTCTTTTGACTTGGAACTTCTTACTTCACTTAAAGATAGTTGAGTTCTTAAATGATGCTACTCAGTTGCCGTTAAGCTTGTGTTTGAAAGAACTGAGTAGCTGAGCAAGCTTTCTTTTCAGATCGTAGAGTTTAGCGTTGAGTGTTCTTCAGCGTTTTTTTGTATGCTTGCTTGAATCTTTGCATCTTTTTCTGTTTTTGCATATAAGGTGCCTTTGAAAATGTATCCGTTTGAAGGCATCCGTTGAAGCATTAATTGTATTTGACATTTCTGAGCTCTGATGGTGACTTTCTGTAAATCTTCTGATCAGTCGTCTAGCCCACTGACACTGCAGACTGCTATCTCACCTAACACCTAAAAAGATATTTTCAGCTGACATGTAGTACTTTCCTTAGCTTCTTCAATACGTTTCTTCGTTCTATACTAAGGACAAGTGTTGTGTCATTGGGATTCCCGATAGTTTCACCATCTATAATCCATTCCACATTTGTTGACTTTTATTCTTAAACAAATGGACAAGGCTCGATGCTTCTGATGCAGACAGATGATGCTCTACGATTCTGATCGTGGTGTCCTGCCACCTTGGTGCTTGATCTCGTACTGATAGATGAGAACACTATGATTTCTCTTAAGTACTGGTACACTACGATCTTAATTTGCTTGACTTGCAGACTCTACGCTTCCGAGAGCACTCTACGATTCTTGAGTTTGACTCGGCAGGCGTTTGGACCATTCTACGATTCCAATAGAGGCCCTCCAAAGCGGACAGACTATGATTCTTGATGCTCTACGATTCTGCCTTGGCTTCTGCAATCTTTTGATCAGCTCGATAGACTACGATTCTGTTGAAGCCTATCTATTACATCTCAAGACATAGATCAACCTAACAGCTTTGATCTTTTCTTCTATACATTCATTTACAGAATGATAAACATTAAAGCTCAGATCAACCTAACAAGTTTGATCTACCACTAAGTCCTTGTACATGTATTCCTTGAAGGACTTTACATATAAGCATGAATATTTACTTTCAACATCAAATTTAAATATGCAATTTCCCAACAATCTCCCCCTATTTGATGTTGACATAACCAAGGAGATTTTTATCATGATCATCATTTTCTAGATGCATTTGCTAGAAAGTAAATATGACTTAGTATTTCAGTGAGCAACTGAAATCTCTAGAGAATAAGCATGAATTTATTGATGTTTGTAAAGACAGATATTACAATAAAGCTTAGTTACATCAATAAGCAATGAATTTCAATTTATCTCTATTTCTTCTACCTTTTACTTCTTAGAGGATTGACATATTCTGTAGCTCTCCTTCTCCTACTGACTTCGTCTCTCCATGCAATGTCTTCCATCTCGCTTTGACTTAGCCGTTCTCCATGATCATGTCTGTTCATGAATGCAGGATCTCCAATTGGCATGTTTAGGCCAGTAGTGGTTACTCCTTGTGAGCTAGGAGATGGTCGTCGACTCCTTAGTGGTTGCACCATTAGAATTGGTTGGCGCTATTACTGTTCGAATCGTAGAGTTTGATAGCGAGGCTGTCTTAAGGGAGGGCTCCTTGATGATTGAGCAATGAGTTTGCCTCTGCCCTTGCCTTTCTCCCATTTCCTTTTATTCTCCCCCTTTATGTCAGCATCAAGGGTTCGAATGTCTTCAGACAGTCTAGTCATGCCTTGGACGAGCTCGTGGAGCTGATTCCTGGATTGAGCAATATCTTCTCGATTATCTTGGACTAGAGAATCAGTTTGAGATTCTTTCTTTTGTAGAATGGCCAAGACGATTTCTATTTGTTTCATTTGACCTATGGAAAATGCTTAGAATTCTTTCATTGAGGTTCGTAGACTTGTAAGACTTTCCATCATAAGAGTATTTTGGGATTCTTGAGTCTTCTGCAGAAGGAGAACTGCTTCCTTGTGCTTCTTGCCAGCTTGAAAATGAATTTGATCCCTTTCATTGATACTGTGGATCATTTCCTTGATGATTTCCCTAAGTTTCTTTGTAAGCTCAGTACTCAAATTACTGGGGAGGGTGTTGGCAGCATCGATCAAATGAACCAGCCTCATATGAACAAGGTCTGAGTGAACTTCAAGATCTTCTTGAATATTCTTGGTCACCTTTTGGGATGCTTTAGACAGATCCGTTTTGGTAGGAAGATCTGAGATAAGCTCAAGGAGTTGCTGAGTATGTGGAGGAGAGGCTCTTTGTGACAACCCCAAAATAGGTCCATTCCATCCAACCCATTCTGAGTCGTCAAATACATGGTACAGAAAATAACTACAACTTTATTACAACAATTGTCGTGCAAAATACAACAACACATATGCTGTGAGTTTGGATACAAATATATACCAAATGTGACATTGGACACCATCATGTATCAGCACCTCACAAAGGTACCTTACATAAAGGTACAGTCAAAAACTGTTTTAGAAACTAGAATCTTTGGGAAGTGCTCAAGGAAACCTTCGTACATGGGAGGCCACGCGTCTAGGTTATGATAGATATCATATGCAGAATTATCCTTGGTTGACCCAATAGACCCCAAAGAAAAACGAGAAGATTACTATCATATTCTTCCCAATGGTGAGTCTTCTCTTGACATATCATTATCTCTACTGTCTCTAATTGAGAATTATACTTCAAACAAACACCAAGATTATATAGGTAGTGCTCGTATATATACTCAGCAAGTGGATGAGCACATCCCTGTCTTATGATGACACGAGGTTGTATGTCGTTAGACATCTTGTATGATAGTGGCAAACCACCCTTCCAACGTTGGGTACACCTTACCCTATTGGATTCACCAAATATAACTACTAAATGAACTTTTCTATACTGCTTCGGGAGAACATCCACAGCTAGAGACCACCGTTCTATTTCCCCGTTACCCTCGCTCGACCCAGCTACACTCTTATTACCTGAAAGGAATTGTGAAGCAAAAGGGTGAGCACAACTAGCTCAGTAAAGAATATCATGACTAAAGATAATTAAATTATCAATAGCCTTCATCAATAATAAATCAGAGATTTAGAACATATGGTAAATGATAAAAATTTCAACCATAGTTGCAGCGGAACGAGCAATCCATTAGAAGAGTCAAATAGACTATAAAGTCTATTATCTTCTCCATGTTAAAAATCCATCAACAATGTTTTATCCCTGTAACATCAATCAACAGTTCCTTTCCACAATCATATGAATAACTCATAATCATAATTGTGATTCTAAATTTTTCTTCGCACCCAGGACGAAGAATATTTTCATCACATGTCTTTACCTGAAACATCAAAGATCATGGTTATACCAAATTACAGTTCCTGTTTATAATCATACAAACAAATCCATCTTTGCACTACGGGCCAAAGATATTCATCAACAAACCATCTTTGCACTACGGGCCAAAGATATTCAACAACAGTTCATCTTTGCACTACAGGCCAAAGATATTCATCAACAAACCATCTTTGCACTACGGGCCAAAGATATTCAACAACAGTTCATCTTTGCACTACAGGCCAAAGATATTCATCAACAGGCCATCTTTGCACTACATGCCAAAGATATTCATCAATAATTCATATTTGCACTACAGGCCAAATATATTCATATCTCAAAGAAATATATAATCATTTCAGAATTTATATAAACAATAATTATAACCATGTTGATCAATTCACCTTTGCACTTAAGCTTAAGATATTCAATTATAAATTCAATGGTCATGATCATACCAGTCACAATTCAACTTTGCACTACAGGCCAAAGAGAACCCTAGTCATGATCATACCAATAATCTACCCATCTTTACACTCCAGTGAAAGAGAATTTCAACATCAGGGTTATAAAAATGTTATATATGATGATAAAAATAATATGATCAACATATAGTTTTAATCTCAAGAGTAATATTCGTAACTCATGAATAATAACCCCGACACAAAAGATAGAAATTCTACAATAAAATTCATACCAATATTTCGGTATAATGATATTGAAAGAATAACATTACTTAAATTTATAAACAATTTATTTTAATTGTTTACACTTTACTAATTAATGCATTTAATCATCATAAAATGCCAACTCTTACAATTTCATCATCAATAACCAAAACCCTCATCAAAAATCTGCATATACCTCATATATAGGATTCTCAAGCCATAAAATCCTATTTTCCAATTTTCTTACTTCACATAACATATTTAATTCATTTACTCATAACTAGACTATTTTCATGAAAAATACCAAATCAGTTTCAAAAATATTTCTTTTCTGGAATTTAGCATAATATAGTCCCATAGTGAACATATATTTTTCTCAGAATTTTTAAAAGTCATTTACTATTTTTCATATGGCCAAAATAGCCGAATATTTAGACATTTATCAAAAATTGTACTTTTGTCTAAAAATTCTGAAATTTACAGAGTATACTTCTATCATATACATGTACTCCCAATAAAAATTTCATCAATTTTGGAATTAACCACAAGAAATTATAAGCAGTTACTTTTAAAATAGTCTTTTCTTATAAAATTCATAACTCTCAATCTATACATCCAAAAATCACCATTTTTGGACACAATCAAGAAAACTCATCAAAATATCATTTCAAATTTTTTCCAGAATTTTTTGAAGATCAGAAAAATTACGAAACTGAAAATCATAACAACCCTTAAAATCCCTTAATATCCCTTACTATCCCTTACAATCCCTTACCTCAAAAGAGCAGTACTTCTGACTGGATATCGGATATGATGCTGAAGGAAACTTGCACTGATGAATAGCAACTCACCAAGTATCTAAAAACTCACAAAATATGCTTCATAATATAGAGAGAGAAAGAGAGAAAGCTTATGTTTCTGGTGTGATTTTCAATTCTAACTTAGCCCTCTATTTATAGGAAAATTTTGGTAGGTTTGACCTGCAACCTGATGGCTTTACCTGCTACTATTTCCCACCCACCACATTTGAAATATAATTCAGCACATTTCTTCACCAACCACAAGTGGGGCCCACCAATTCTAGAATTTTTCACCAAAATGATAAACTCCAAAAATTCAACAATTTCTGAACCAGTCATCTCGTAAAATTCATAATAAATCATACGTTCATTTTTAACGGTTCAAAATTTGTGGACATATACTCAACTTATATATGTATAACATATCCAAAAATTACCACGATCCAACGGTCGGATTAAAAATTATAACCCCCGCAAAATATCTCAAAAACCCTAATTTTTAATACCTCCATTCCGACAAAAATACGGATAAAAACCTCAACATTAACTCCTTCATTTTTTAACCACAAAAATATATCCCTCATTTATATCCACATAAAATAAATATTTCCTTATCATATGAATCAATAATTAATTATTCACAAATAATATTACAGAATCACATTTATGACAACCAGGCCGTTCCCAGGAAAGAGGGGGCTTTCCAATAAGAATTTCTCCTTACTGGCGCGCAATTAGATGACCAAACCTCTCCTTAGACAGAACTTTCTAGACATTGACAATAATGTTATCTAATAATATTATTCAAATAATATGAATTATTGATCTGATAAAGGAAAATACTGTGCATCAACAATTATTGAAATAACAATAATATAAAATATTGAACAGTAATTACTGTAACAATTATTGAGTAGTGCCTTCTTACGTAAGAATCAATAATTTTAAAAATACTGTGCAATACCGTGTGCTACTGTGCAATAACGCGTATTACTGTATTTTAACCACCGGGTATTCCAACAGTGTTAACGGTAACAACTACGCCGTTATTTGTAAAAACTCAAATTTGTCGTTTTCTTCACCCGACAGTTATTCGTTATGGGGCCCACAAATAGCTGCGCCGTCGTACGAATATTCTCCGACAGAAAGAATATTCCACGACCAAACGAATATTCCCCGACAACAATGATTATTTTATAACCACTTGCTTATTTTGAAAAAAAATTCATATTTCACCCATAACTTTAAACTTTTATCAATTTAACCATTTACTGAATAGTAATTATAAGAAAAATTGAATACTTTTATTTCATAAAATTCGGGGTCTTACAATCTCCCCTCCTTATGAAATTTCGTCCCCGAAATTTACGTACCTGGTATTTCGAAGAGTTGAGAATACCTTCCTTTCATTTCAGATTCCATCTTCCCTGTCATCATAATTTTTCCATTGCTCATCTCCTGTATTTCAAATATTATTCTAGAATACAGCTTCAAAACAAGGGTTAATTTAACAAATTAACATATCACATAATATCCCGATATTATGACTGACCAACAAATAAGCTTAGGTAGGACACACTAGCGAATGATTTACTCATCTCTCCCCTCCTAGTTATTTTCTCCGATCTCCGCCAGAGATCATATCCCTAAGCTCTGATACCACCTGTGACAACCCCAAAATAGGTCCATTCCATCCAACCCATTCTGAGTCGTCAAATACATGGTACAGAAAATAACTACAACTTTATTACAACAATTGTCGTGCAAAATACAACAACACATATGCTGTGAGTTTGGATACAAATATATACCAACTGTGACATTGGACACCATCATGTATCATCACCTCACAATGGCACCTATCATAAAGGTATAGTCAAAAACTGTTTTAGAAATTAGAATATTTGAGAAGTGCTCAAGGAAACCTTCGTACATGGGAGGCCACGCGTCTAGGTTATGATAGATATCATATGGCCACAGAATTATCCTTGGTTGACCCAATAGACCCCAAAGAAAAACGAGAAGATTACTATCATATTCTTCCCAATGGTGAGTCTTCTCTTGACTTATCATTATCTCTACTGTCTCTAATTGAGAATTATACTTCAAACAAACACCAAGATTATATAGGTAGTGCTCGTATATATACTCAGCAAGTGGATGAGCACATCCCTGTCTTATGATGACACGAGGTTGTATGTCGTTAGACATCTTGTATGATAGTGGCAAACCACCCTTCCAACGTTGGGTACACCTTACCCTATTGGATTCACCAAATATAACTACTAAATGAACTTTTCTATACTGCTTCGGGAGAACATCCACAGCTAGAGACCACCGTTCTATTTCCCCGTTACCCTCGCTCGACCCAGCTACACTCTTATTACCTGAAAGGAATTGTGAAGCAAAAGGGTGAGCACAACTAGCTCAGTAAAGAATATCATGACTAAAGATAATTAAATTATCAATAGCCTTCATCAATAATAAATCAGAGATTTAGAACATATGGTAAATGATAAAAATTTCAACCATAGTTGCAGCGGAACGAGCAATCCATTAGAAGAGTCAAATAGACTATAAAGTCTATTATCTTCTCCATGTTAAAAATCCATCAACAATGTTTTATCCCTGTAACATCAATCAACAGTTCCTTTCCACAATCATATGAATAACTCATAATCATAATTGTGATTCTAAATTTTTCTTCGCACCCAGGACGAAGAATATTTTCATCACCTGTCTTTACCTGAAACATCAAAGATCATGGTTATACCAAATCACAGTTCCTGTTTATAATCATACTAACAAATCCATCTTTGCACTACGGGCCAAAGATATTCATCAACAAACCATCTTTGCACTACGGGCCAAAGATATTCAACAACAGTTCATCTTTGCACTACAGGCCAAAGATATTCATCAACAAACCATCTTTGCACTACGGGCCAAAGATATTCAACAACAGTTCATCTTTGCACTACAGGCCAAAGATATTCATCAACAGGCCATCTTTGCACTACATGCCAAAGATATTCATCAACAATTCATATTTGCACTACAGGCCAAATATATTCATATCTCAAAGAAATATATAATCATTTCAGAATTTATATAAACAATAATTATAACCATGTTGATCAATTCACCTTTGCACTTAAGCTTAAGATATTCAATTATAAATTCAATGGTCATGATCATACCAGTCACAATTCAACTTTGCACTACAGGCCAAAGAGAACCCTAGTCATGATCATACCAATAATCTACCCATCTTTACACTCCAGTGAAAGAGAATTTCAACATCAGGGTTATAAAAATGTTATATATGATGATAAAAATAATATGATCAACATATAGTTTTAATCTCAAGAGTAATATTCGTAACTCATGAATAGTAACCCCGACACAAAAGATAGAAATTCTACAATAAAATTCATACCAATATTTCGGTATAATGATATTGAAAGAATAACATTACTTAAATTTATAAACAATTTATTTTAATTGTTTACACTTTACTAATTAATGCATTTAATCATCATAAAATGCCAACTCTTACAATTTCATCATCAATAACCAAAACCCTCATCAAAAATCTGCATATACCTCATATAGGATTCTCAAGCCATAAAATCCTATTTTCCAATTTTCTTTCTTCACAAAACATATTTAATTCATTTACTCATAACTAGACCATTTTCATGAAAAATACCAAATCAGTTCCAAAAATATTTCTTTTCTGGGATTTAGCATAATATAGTCCCATAGTGAACATATATTTTTCTCAGAATTTTTAAAAGTCATTTACTATTTTTCATATGGCCAAAATAGCCGAATATTTAGACATTTATCAAAAATTGTACTTTTGTCTAAAAATTCTGAAATTTACAGAGTATACTTCTATCATATACATGTACTCCCAATAAAAATTTCATCAATTTTGGAGTTAACCACAAGGAATTATAAGCGGTTACTTTTAAAATAGTCTTTTCTCATAAAATTCATAACTCTCAATCTATACATCCAAAAATCACCATTTTTGGACACAATCAAGAAAACTCATCAAAATATCATTTCAAATTTTTCCAGAATTTTTGAAGATCAGAAAAATTACGAAACTGAAAATCATAACAACCCTTAAAATCCCTTAATATCCCTTACTATCCCTTACAATCCCTTACCTCAAAAGAGCAGTACTTCTGACTGGATATCGGATATGATGCTGAAGGAAACTTGCACTGATGAATAGCAACTCACCAAGTATCTAAAAACTCACAAAATATGCTTCATAATATAGAGAGAGAAAGAGAGAAAGCTTATGTTTCTGGTGTGATTTTCAATTCTAACTTAGCCCTCTATTTATAGGAAAATTTTGGTAGGTTTGACCTGCAACCTGATGGCTTTACCTGCTACTATTCCCACCCACCACATTTGAAATATAATTCAGCACATTTCTTCACCAACCACAAGTGGGGCCCACCAATTCTAGAATTTTCCACCAAAATGATAAACTCCGAAAATTCAACAATTTCTGAACCAGTCATCTCGTAAAATTCATAATAAATCATACGTTCATTTTTAACGGTTCAAAATTTGTGGACATATACTCAACTTATATATGTATAACATATCCAAAAATTACCACGATCCAACGGTCGGATTAAAAATTATAACCCCCGCAAAATATCTCAAAAACCCTGATTTTTAATACCTCCATTCCGACAAAAATACGGATAAAAACCTCAACATTAACTCCTTCATTTTTAACCACAAAAATATATCCCTCATTTATATCCACATAAAATAAATATTTCCTTATCATATGAATCAATAATTAATTATTCACAAATAATATTACAGAATCACATTTATGACAACCAGGCCGTTCCCAGGAAAGAGGGGGCTTTCCAATAAGAATTTCTCCTTACTGGCGCGCAATTAGATGACCAAACCTCTCCTTAGACAGAACTTTCTAGACATTGCCAATAATGTTATCTAATAATATTATTCAAATAATATGAATTATTGATCTGATAATGGAAAATACTGTGCAGCAACAATTATTGAAACAACAATAATATAAAATATCAAAACAATTATTGAATCAATAAAATAAAATATTGAACAGTAACTACTGTAACAATTATTGAGTAGTGCCTTCTTACGTAAGAATCAATAATTTCAAAAATACTATGCAATACCGTGTGCTACTGTGCAATAACGCGTATTACTGTATTTTAACCACCGGGTATTCCAACAGTGTTAACGGTAACAACTACGCCGTTATTTGTAAAAACTCAAATTTGTCGTTTTCTTCACCCGACAGTTATTCGTTATGGGGCCCACAAATAGCTGCGCCGTCGTACGAATATTCCCCGACAGAAAGAATATTCCACGACCAAACGAATATTCCCCGACAACAATGATTATTTTATAACCACTTGCTTATTTTGAAAAAAAATTCATATTTCACCCATAACTTTAAACTTTTATCAATTTAACCATTTACTGAATAGTAATTATAAGAAAAATTGAATACTTTTATTTCATAAAATTCGGGGTCTTACAGTTACTGATAAACGAATTTGGATATTCGGATATCCGAATAATTTGTCTATTCGGATAAAATAAACGCTAACAGATATTATCCGTATTCGAATATTTTTCCGAATACCGGATACGGATAATATTTTTAAAATCCGCCGAATACGGATAGCGAATTGGTTTTCCGGATACGGATACGGATATACCTGTATCCGTATCCATTTAATACCGTTTACACCCTAATACCTATTATTGATTTTTAAGGAGAAAAAATTTATTTCTATTTATTTCTAGTTTATAATTTTTTAAGAGAATGAATTATTTAATTTTCTATAACATCCTTAATTTCTATTATTGTCTTAAAAAAATTTCTCATTTATATGAATATTTTTTCAACTTTCATAAAAAGAGTAGTGATAAAATTTTATATAAATTTTAATTATAAAATAATTTTTTTTAATTTATGTGCATGAAGATAAAATAATTATTATTATAGAAGGGAGGTGATACTATTTAAATACGTTGTAAGCAATCATAAGTCTCTAATAAATCTTTTTCCTGATTTTTCTGGATGGAAAAAAAGTACTCCCTCCGTCCCAAATTAACTGCTCAATTTTAACTTTTTTAAGTCAAATTGACTATTCTTAGAATTAATAATTAAGCACATATAAATATATTTCTAAAATTATAAAAATTAGGATTAGTAATAAATTGTATATATATTCTTTTGGTTATAATCTCTTCACCTATATTTTAACAAAAATAGTAAAAATACTAGTTTTAAAAATGGTCAATTTGATTTTAAAAAGTCAAAATTGAGCAATTAATTTAGGACGGAGGGAGTAATACCTAAATCATTCATTAACAATAAATTCATGGTAGCTCCGCGATTGACTAATATTTGCTTGGTCTTTGACTTTTTTTGTGAAATGAATAACATGTTGTAATGGATCTCGTTGATACGAAAATTTTAATATATTATTTGTATTATTTAAAATTAAAACAAAAAAATTATGAGCGTGAATTGAATTGACCTGACTAAAGTTTAAAGATGAGTCATCTCGACATTTAAATATATTTTCCTTTTTTTTAAAGCAACGTTTGAAAATAAAAGAAGGATTTCGAGGTTGGTCCAATAAATCTAATGAAATGGTGTAATTAAAAAATTTAATGTGCCAATTATAAAAAATATTTTAAAGTTTATTGGGATATTTTTTCAAAAGTAGACAACCACAGTAGAATTTTACCCGTTTAATGTTTTGCCAATAATAATCAAACTCGTGGAGTATTGGGGTGTGATTTGGGTGAGGGCCTTTATTGGGCTTGGACCTATTAGGCCACGACCAATGGCCGTTATTGGGCTCGGTCCATTGTTATCTATCAGCCTCGTGGGACCCAGATGGATTACTTATTGAGCAACCAAGTAGAATTCTTGCCATTATGGATTTTTATTTAAAAAGGAAGGTCAATTTATTGAAAGTTGAAACCATAAGATTAGAAAGAATCACATAGAATAGAATGGTAAAATGTAAAATTAGTGTGAAATCGTATGATTTTATTTAAATGAATTAAAATATATATATTTTAGACTTGTATAAGTGGTTCAAAAAAAAATTATGCAATAAAACAATAGTTGTTTTGTCATGTGATCACTTACAAGTAAAGCATTTGTTGATTTTATCAGTTGCTCCTCTTTTGAGTTGTAGCTTGTTTTGTTTATACATGCTTATTGAGGTATGTATCATATATATATATGTTGGCTATGCTCTCACCTAAGCAGGGATAAAACCAGGATTTCATCTTGGGGGGGCATAATTAAAAAGTAAAGTTTCACCGTTACAAAACACATTTTTACTAAAACAAAGATAATGTAGTAATAGATTTACTTTACCAAAGACAACAAAACGCAAAAAAAAGTTTTACCCCTACTTTAACAATAAACATTGAACCCTCAACTTTTCCTTTCCATCACCTCAACAAATCTTCTAACCATATAAATGAACTGTTAAAAACCCACACCACAAACACTCAAACACAAGTGTTGACTAATGACAATTAAGATTATAATTGATATTATTTACGGTTTACCCCTACTTTCCCAAGCAATTAAGCAAACATATCAACTCTGAAATTATCTCCACGAACTTCACAATCAAACATAAATAAATAACCCAACTAAATAAAGCCCAATTTACAAAATAGAACTAAGCCATAAAAAACAACATTTCCACAATTTAGGTTAAGGAATTACGAGTGGTTTACTGGTTTCCCAATTAACAGGTAGATAAAGCACAAATTGCAAATTGATTATAAAAATATGTATGTATATGTGTGGATGACTAACCGAGATCGGAAGTATGGAAGAATATTGGAGCCTTGATTTGGAAAATAACGAGGGCATGAGTTTGATGGCGCTGCGCCGCTGCCGGAAATCAGGCGGTACTGCGGTAGGGGAGAAATAGAGAGACGCGGTAGGGGAGAAATAGAGAGACGGAAAGAAAAGACAGGGAGAAATAGAGCGTGTATTGAAAATAATATACTAGAGTTATTGGGTCAGGCCTTGAACAATAAAATATATTATTGAACAAGTGAGCCTAAAAAATTATTCACATCACTTGGTAATAAAAAAAAAAAATTCAGATCTTGGGGGGGCCATGGCCCCCCTTCAGCCATGCATTAGTTTCGTCCCTGCATGTAGGGTGTTGTATAGTGGCAACTAACCGGCAAAGCCAGCGTTGGAAAAAGTGAAGGAGCTTGTATCTGTATGGGAGCCTTCAATTAGTCGATGAAGGCCTTCCGGGAAGCATTAGTTAAAAAGGTTATCCAATTGATTCTATTGTTTTTGGTTAAGGACCTTTGTTTATTATAAGGATTAGCATCTCAGGCATTTGTAAATATATACATATTTAATTGTACCAACTTTAGTAAAGTATATGCTGGTGAGAAGGTTTATGATATGGTTATGCTCATAAAATTAATGTTGTTCTAAACTTCCATTTCAAGGTTATCCACATCATTTGGTGCAAAATGTAAACAAATATTGGAAAAGTGGTATTAATTTGTTTTACCTCTCAAGTTATTTCACTTGAGTTTATGTATGTTCACCTGAATTCTGGAAATTATTCCCCACTCCCCATCTTGAGCACTTGAGTATTTGCTTAATTTTGTTTTTATTGTGAAGATTCATATTTTGAAATTTCTGGTTTTTAGGATTGCTCTAATCCCTTTCTATTTTCTAGAGCGCTCTGTAAGAGGTATTCTACAGTGCTTTATAGTCTTTTCGACCTGTCTCTATCATCACCACTGTTTACTGGGCAATGCCAAAATATAGTATGATGTATTTAAAGAGTATTATATCAGGAGGCTTGTTTAGCAAACTTAATTTTCTGAATTGAGGGTGTGATATGAAATTTTTATTTACTTGAATGTACGAGTGCACTGAAGTTACCTTGGTTGGATTTTCCCGTATACTTAATTCCCTCCGTTCCAAGTTCAATGTCATCTTGGTAGATATTAAATGGAATATATGATATATCCTTCCCAAGTTAAGTCAATATTTTTAATTGAATTATTAATATATCCCATATACTGAAATTTACCTGGACACACCAGATGTTGAATTATTATAAAACCACAAGGTTTGTGGCTGTGCTGTGCTGCCTATATCGTCCATCTGAAATGGAAGGAAATAATTGTCGGCAGGCAGTTTTGTTTAGTGAAAAGAAACGGAACCCCATCAAAAGTTGAAGCATTCCCCCTACACAACACATTGTCTTAAAGTTTAGTACTTGAAAAATGTAACTGTGCTACCTCTTATGCACGAACATTCAAATCTTAAACGAAAGAACAAAAATAACAAGGGGTGGGAACGTTGGGCGCGTATATCGGTATATATAAATCAATTATTATGTATACTGTATCACTGATTATAAATTTTCGAAACCCAGTAGAGAGTATCGTGAAGGACAGCGAAAATGGCGAAAGACAAAAACAAATCTCCCAAAGAAGAAAAACAAACACAAAACGGAGATTCTTATAAGAGAGTACAAAAATCCAAAAGAAAAAAAAATGTTGCTGGTGATGATTATGAATCCCAATTTGAGTCGTGATTCGGATTTGATGACGGAAGCAAACACAGCAGTAGAAGCTTGAGGAAGAGAAGTCGAAGCTCTGAGAACAGATCACGAAGAAAGTAAGCGACGATGATGAAAGATAAGAGAGAAAAGGAGAAGGAGCTGAGGCGGAAGAGGAGGAAGAGAGAAAAGTCTGATAACAGTAGTTCTAAGAAGAAGAATAAAAGGACAAGAAGAAAGACAAACAATCAATTTGTTATAAAATGTCTAGATTCACCGTATTATGGATGTCTAGATACACGTAATTCCTATGAGTTTTGAAACTTATGACCCTTGAGTTTTGTAACTTTTTAGTAGTATTGATATTCTTATTTCTATAAATAAGACCATTGTAAAGTGATTATGTGATATACAAAAGATTATGCAAATATTCTAT
Source organism: Panax notoginseng (assembly GCA_016801055.1). Lineage (NCBI taxonomy): Eukaryota > Viridiplantae > Streptophyta > Magnoliopsida > Apiales > Araliaceae > Panax > Panax notoginseng. Next base: position 213,998,269 of record CM029017.1, on the reverse strand, counting down.
TTTCTCTAATCATCTTTGATCTTGATTTTAGTTATATTTTATAATACGTTATCAGTACGAGTTGCTCCTTACCTTCATCTTAAAAATAATCATTTTTAGTTTGAAGTAGAAGAAGGTATAACTCTCTTTCTCTATATATGTGTGTTTGAGTATTGCATGGTCATCATGCATGCCTGTACTATTTTTTTTTCTTTCTGATAATTATTCTATGCACGTGATCACAAATAATTCAATTATTCTGAAAAAATCAACAAACATGGTTAATTTCATATACAGTTGTTGTTTGTTTTTACTGCACTTTTTCACAAATCCTTGTATTTATAACAGAACTATTTAACCGTTATTATGTAAACTATTTAATTTTGTTTGTCTCGTCAAGAGTGTTTCAAATTTTTGTTATCATTTTTTTTTCTAAGGCAATACATTAAATTGCACGGTGTACTGGTATTACAATATAGCCTATAAAGCAACGAATATTTAACTTTTATATTTTCTTGATCTAGCATTTTGACTGATTGGCATCTGGTTCTCATTACCATTTAGTTGTATTATTTTAGCGTGCTTATTTATAGTGATGTATTCATTGCTTTTGAGCGCAGATAACACTAGTTACTCAAAATATTTTTTTGTTACTGTTGTCACTAACATGCAGAAAGTTAGTGTCATGTATACAAACTTTGTAAGATTAGAATTACCTTACTTTTTGATGTAATTTTTCATTGTTCAGTTACAGTTTTAACTATATCTCGCTTATGTTTATACAATTTAGCTTACTGTCTTTATTTTTACTCAACACATTTTTTTTCATACTCCTATGCCTTGCACATTTTTATTCAGTTAATTACTAACGAGGATTACTTATATTCTTTATCTGCAATCCTATGAGGTATTCATCATGATAAGAGGCGTGAACTATTATCATTTATTCTTTACATTTTTATATACTTCATGCAAATTTTTCAGTCTTTGAATGGTGATAGTTACGTAGCGTTGTTATATTATAATAAATTAAATTTTTAATAATTTTTGATATTTTTTTTATGAAGTTACAATGACAAATCTTGCCAAACTTGAGTTCGTGGAACTTGATATTACGGGTAGGAATTATTTGTCATAGGTCCTTGATTCATCTTGATGTCATGGGTCTTGGAGACACCATTAAAGATGATAATAAAACACCTAGTCAAAATAAGGCAAAGGCCATAATTTTCTTACGCCATCATCTCCATGAGGAGTTGAAATTAGAGTATCTCACAATAAAAGATCCTCTTATTATTTGGAAAAAATTAAAAGAAAGATATGACCATCAAAAGACAGTTATTCTCCCAAAAGCTCGTTATGATTGGATACATTTACGATTGCAGGATTTTAAATCTGTGACGCCCCCAAATTCGGGTTACCTGATCCCCGAGTTTGGTGTTTACGATCCACAATATAATAACATCTAACTACCCATTCATATAGAAATAGTAATACATAAGTCATTAATAAAGATTGTTAATACATTAGTCTCAGGTCATCCCCTTTAGATATACAAAAAGGGTTTACAAATACAACATAATAATAAGTTCATTATACTAATTTATCACTATGCCTTTTCCTTTGTTCTTCTTCACAGCACCTTCTGCAACTTCGTCCCTAGCTTAAAAATTTTATTTAGCAAGGGTGAGCAACAAGTTTGCCCTGCAAGTTAAGACATACAATAAAGTTATAGAAATCAATATCAAGTCTTCTCACATTCTCCACAATAATAATCTGATAATGAAAGAGTACAACGCTTTCAAGGTTTTCTACGATATTCAAATGAATAATCAAGAATTTATTCTACGAAATAACAAAGTGGAATATTTTTCAAATTTATGCTGAGCGATCCGTTGGATCTTGAACTTCTCTTCTCGAGTATATATTAAAGTTTTACTTTGACATATACGCAGGTGTATCAAATAACCATAAACATTAAATTATACCCATCTACAAGTACTTAGAGCCGGCCAACTCCTTGTACCCTATATTATGCATAATACTTAAGTCGCGCGCAATGGTCGAATATACGACAAAAAGTGTTCCCTTTATATAAAAGGTTGTTCTTCTCAGTCTCAGAATCAAAATTTGATTTAACAATGAAATTCAATGATTTCAATTTCTATTTACTTATCGATCTAGCTGAATAATTGGCATCGATCTGTCGATAACAATTGAATTCTCTTCTCGAATCTATCAAGTTCTAACAAATGTTCGTCTAGCCAGAATAATTAGCTAAGACATTTCTGAACATAATTTGACAATAAACATGAATTATCTGTATTGTCAATATTAACTTCTACGGATATGAATATCCAACAACAGTTATTCTACGAATGTATATTTTACGAATCAGTAAGTCAATTTGAATTATTAAACATGAACTAGCTGCGAATAATCAACAATAAATTCTTGGATGTGGAATAATCATCAATAATTAACCACTATAATATTTAAACAATATTAACTCAAGGTTGAGTTAGGAAACTTGCCTCTTCCGCTGTTTACAGCTACACAATAAACTTATCTGCGTTTGAAAGACCTATAACCAATAATATCGGTCTAACAATTAGCACAATATTTCATAACACGTAACATTGTAATTCACATTCAATCTGTCTCCTAGGCACATTACCACATAGCCACATTAGTGTTTATAACCTATATAAACGCTTATCAAGTCTAACTAGTTTGGTCTGGTTGGACTTCGGTTCATTCTCGGTGTTCTGGTCACTCTAGCCGACAATTAACACATTGATTGTTAATTAAACTTGGTCTCTATGCTTTAATATTATTTTAGATAAGTCAATTATCATTAACAATATTTTTTAGAAGCTTTTAATAATTTATAAACAATTATTATAATTTATAATAATTTTTCAAACACTTAAAATCATTTTTAAATGATTTAATTATCAAATAATCTTATTATCATTAATATTTAATAATATAAAAATATTAATGTTATACTTGCCAAAATATTAAAGTTATTGTTAATAACTTATAATATTTTTAAATCGTCAATATTCTACTTAAATAATTTTTAAAATAATTAAAATTATTTTTAAATCATCACCATTAATATTTAAATATTAATGAAATTATTATCAAAAATATTAAAAGCCATTAATTATAACTTAAAATATTTTTAAAACATTTTTCTCATTTTTAAATAATTTTTAAATCAATTAAAATTATTTTTAATTTATTTATTTAATATAATAATTAAATAAATCTAATATCATTAATATTAATTTATTAATGAGAATTCTCCAAAAATATTGAAAATAATATTTTATAATCCCAAATATTTTCTAACACTTTATTCTTATTTAAAATGATTTTTAAATCAATAAAATCATTTTTATCTTATTTATTTAATTTAATAATTAAATAAATCTAATATCATTAATATTAATTTATTAATGAAAATTCTCCAAAAATATTAAAAGTTACATTTTATAACTCAAAATATTTTTAAATACTTTATTCTTATTTAAAATAATTTTTCATAATATTAAATCATTTTCCTCTAATTTATTTAATACACTAAGTAAATAAATTAAATACCTTTAATACTTAAATAATTATAAATATTAAAGAAAAATATTCCAATTGGTCAAAAATTATTTTTTATAATTTAAAATAATTTTTAAAACCATTTTTAATAATTTTTAGGGTTAAATTCAGATGACCACCTGGAGTTTGTGCGGTTTCCCACTTAACCACCTGTAGTCAGTAAAGCTACATTTAAACTCCCGACTTTTTGAGTTAAAGTGAAAAAATGCTTTCTATCATAACTCTGTTATTTAAGTTGGATAAAGACTTAATTACCCTCTACTCTGTTTCAATGACTACTCTGCTTTCTTCACGCAGCTACTCTCTTTCAATACATTTGGGCATTCAACATGACACAGACTAAAACTTAATTCAATTTACATTTCAAATAAGAAGAGCATGAAAAGTTTTACACATCAAATTTCAATGCAAACCATAATGAAAAGGAAAGGGTGGAGATACAAAGTTTAAATGTTCACAAGCTTAATGCAAGGAGAGATGTTATCTTATAACAGGTTCACAACTGTACCTCCTCAAGTTTTCTTTATTCTCTTTGTTATCTCCTTCATCTCCCCAGTTAAGTCTATACAAATTAAAAACTTATAGAGACTGGCCATTGAAACTGCTTCTGTGACACCCCCAAATCCGGGTACTTCGATTCCACGGGATTTGGTGTTCACTGTACAAGCATCATCTATCTATTTTCCCATAAAATAATATCAAACCATACAATAGATAGAAATCATAATAAAATCTCTTCCCTTAAGGGTTACAACATCTGAATAATAGATAAATCCCAGGTTACTCTAACCTTAAAACATCTGTGCGGAATTCTAAACAAATAAGTTTTAACATCAACATAACTCAAGTCTTAAACAAATACATCAGTTAATAAATAACAGGTCTTCATCATTTGCTAACTTTTCCCTTGCCCTTACTAGTGGAGGGTTCATCGCTTATTTCATTCTTAACTGCAATGTTATTATTAAGCAAGAGTGAGCACAAATGCCCACAAGTATAATAATGAAATAACATTATAATAACATGCGAATAAATCAAAGACATCTGAACAAAAGCTCAACTTTTGAATCGAGAATGAATAACATGAATCAAAAGAATTCTGAGGGTCATAAGACCTTGAACTATGTCCTAGGTTAACAAGAAATATACTTGAAACCTTTAACAGTCATAAGACTATGGACCTTCTTCTCGTACTTAGGGGGATCAGCCCTTAGTACCATACTGTGCACAATATCTTAACGCTAAAGCGTAAATAATCCCCTATACAGGGTTGTTCATCTCAGTTTGACATTCGAGTCCGCACCAAATGAAGTTTGGTTTGGATAATTTCATCAAGGGTTCTGAAATTTAGAACGCTCATCAACTATGGACTAGTTGAATCAATAAGGTTCACTAGTCTAAGAAGGTTCAACAATAATGATATTCAATATGATTAATAATCTCAAGAAGTATACACTAGAACAATTATTGTATAACTGAATCATGCTTTGAAAGATAATCAATCTTTAATATAATACTCGAACTTGAATAATAGTTTAAGTTTAGGAAATTTGCTCAATGTAAAAGATAGAGTTAAGAAACTTACTCAGCATAAAAGTAACGTTTAAGTTTAAATAAACTTGCTCAATAGAATGGAGTTAGGGATAGGATACTTGTCTCGTGCGTATATTACACTTTAACTAAGCACGTTCTTTGAATTAAATCCTACATACCATTCATATACACAATACCAGTTAATTATAAATTAACTTATCAATATAAACTCATTCTCGTTGTCTACTTTAATTATTGACTAAACTTAGTCAAATTATCACGTTGTCACATAATTTATACTTCATGAATTATCAAACTAATTATGTATTTAATAATTCAATTCACATATAATATTTTATTACATGTTAAACAACTATTTTATCATCACATTATTCTTCTAACATGTTTACATGTTCATTACAATAATCCACTAACACATTGTTAGACTTAAACATTTTTAAAAATACATTTATGATATTTTCTGGAGAGTGGCGCTGCGGCGCCACTGCTACTCATGATCTTCGCGCTGCGGCGCGATGACGCTGTGGCCGGGCCCTTGGCGCTACGGCGCTATGGTGCCGTGGCTCGGGTCTTGGCGCTGCGGCGCCGTGGCGCGAGAAATGAACTGGTAGCCGGCGCTGCGGCGCGGCACACCAGACCCAGAAATGGCAGTTCGCGAAAAATCGCAGAACATGCCAATTTCTCCCAATTTCTTATTTTCTACTCAAAATTAGACATACCCACAAATTATAGTTCAGGTATAATCATAATACAACATCTATAAAGTGATTTTAACCCATTAAAACATATAATCACAGATTTAAATAATGTAAAATTGGACTGTTCTTGATGTTCTTGAAGTTTTTGAACAAAACACATAATTTACCCGTACGGATTCGTTATAACACCGAATCCGTTCGTTTAAGGCTTGATCTCTTCGTATTAACATGCTCAATAATATAAGGGTGTAAATTTATGGATAATATATGATCAATACATCAATTATCACATATATGGCCATATGACCATATCACGTACTCTGTTTATTTTGAAATAACATACGTACGACATGCTTTCATGAAACTGATCACATGGCTTACATGGTATATATAATTAAACACTATTTGGTATAACATAACACACATATATAAAGTTATACTCATCTCATATACCAAACACAGAGATTTTTAGAAAACTGTGAAAGCCATTTTATAAAAACTTAAAAGACGTAAAATAAGAATTTGGGTTTGGAGAAATTACCCAGAGTATAATACTTAATGGAAGAGATAATCTGTGGTGATTGTTTCACAAGTAATTGATAATTAACACTCAACTTTTCTCTCAAACTTATCAATTTCTCTCTAAACTCTCTCTGAGTATTTCTTACACTTAGACAAAATAATAATGAAGGAGGATACATAATAAAATAACTGAGCCTTTAAGCGCAGAGTTGAGGTCAGTTGTTCCATACGTGGTTTAACTGCCCTCAACTCCCCTTAAGGCCTCATTTGGCTAGCCTTAAAGGCTTATACTCAATTAATTTAATAAACTCATTTATCATATAGTTTAAATTATGTCACACCCAATTCAAATATCTTATTTAATTTAATATAAACAAAATATGATAATTCCTCATTAATTAAATATCTCATTAACAAATAATATCAATTTATTAAATTTTTAATTAATAATTATATTAATTAAAGTAACATCATGCTTAATTAAATTATTTTATTTAATTCAATAAGCTCACATAATCACATACTTGAATAATAAAAATTCTCTACATTAATTTAATAAATGTAACACATAAAATTAAATTAATCTACCACAATTGCATCAATTAATTATTAAATCTAATAATTAAATCATCGAAAATATTTATTTAATTCAATAAATATTAAAATTAAATTACAAATTTCTCGTTCGTCACAGCTTCTGAGCTCGTAACCCTCCTTCCATACTTCAACAAATAGCGATCACATTTTTTATTGTGTCTACTATAAAACAGAATAGTCATATTCCCATTACCTTGAGATTTATAAACCTCAGAATGCAACTTGTGGCTCAGCTTATCTCATCTCCGATAATACTTCAATCCAGAGTGTAATCGTGTAGTGAATGTTCCCAAACTGTTCCATCAGGATTCTCATTCAATTGTCTATTGGTCCATACCCCAGTCTTCCCATAAATTCCCTATCTTCCAAACATCCAAACAGTTTAAATTTACTGAGCTAAAGTTCTTCGCAATCCTTGGTGATCTGTTCAGTGCATGATGCAACTGCAACACAAGTTCCTGGTCATCCAAACACTTATTCTTCCCATAATTCTCATCATTCTTGGCAACCAAGCCCAATACATCATTAGCGAATGCCACAACGTTTTTAGCCGCCACCGCAACTAAGCCTAAGAGTGCCAAAATGAATTCCAAGACTCACTGAGGCAAACTGTCGAGCACCTTGTGTGCGCTGCCCAAACTGAACTACCTAGCCTCTGTTGCAGTTATCTCTAGCTCCAAAAAATTTCTGTAAGACCCCAAGTTTTATAAATAAAGATGAATTTTCTATAAATATCATTTTTGAATATTATGGAGTTAATTTGATATAATGTTATAGTTGTGGGTAATATTTATAAATTTTGCAAAGTACGCAATTTGTTATATAATATTCGATTGGTCGGGGAATATTCGTTTTAACAGGGAATATTCGTACAACGGCACAATCATTGGTGGACCCCACAACAGAATTATTGTCGGATTGAGAAAACGATAAAAATATTTTATTAAAAATAACGGCGGAAGTTTTACCATTGATACTGTTGAACTACTCGGTAGTAAAAGTACAGTAATATGTGTGGTTGCATAGTAGCACACGGTATTGATTATTAATACTTATATGAGAAGTCACTCAGTTTGATTCAATTATTATCAGTTAATAATATGAATTATTTAGCGATAATGAAGTTTTGTTTTATTCGTATTATTAACGTAATAAAACAGAAATATCTTTTTATATAAAATAAAATACTTTATTAAAGTTATTCTATAAATAGAATATATTATATTTTATTTAAAAGATTTTTCTTTAAATATGGACCGTCAGATTAAAGTAATCAATCTGGACCGTTCATGGATTAGTTACTATGCATTCCATTTTTCTATAAATAGCAGCTCATTCCTTCATCATTTCTTACGAATTCACTGAACTCTATAGAGAGAAACTATAGAGAGAGAGAAGAAAAATATTCTGCTACTTAACTACTTCCTTATTTCAGTTCTTCTTTAAAACGGTAAGGGGCGTTATTCTTTCTTATTTATGAAGAGAACTTCTGTTATTCCATTCTTTATTATTCTGTTGGAATAACCTGTATACGCGGTCCACCCTTTACTTGGTGGCATTCTTCTATTATTCTGTTGGAACATCCTGTCTGTGTGTTTTACACCGGACCTGGTTCCGTCTTTACTATTATTCGGTTGGAACATCCTGTCTGTGTGTTTTACATCGGACCTGATTCCGTCTTTACTATTATTCTGTTGGAACATCTTGTCTGTGTATTTTACACCAGACCTGGTTCCGTCTTTATTATTATTCTGTTGGAACATCCTGTCTGTGTGTTTTACACCGGACCTGGTTCCGTCTTTATTATTATTCTGTTAGAATATCCTGTCTGTGCGTTTTACGCCGGACCTGGTTCCATTATTTATTATTCTGTTGGAATAACCTGTCTGTGCGGTCTATCACATGCATGGTGATTTCTTTTTTTATTCCATTCTTTATTATACTCAGTTGGTTAAGTTTTAACTTCTATACTCCATGAAATTAGTGGAATATCCTTGATAATTGCGTTTCATCCAGTATCTTTTCATGAAAATATTATTCTAAGCATTCTTGAATTTTACTCCACAAAGCATTATCATGTTGACAATTTGGACGTTAATTCTTGGATAAATTAATTCTTGAACTTGTTTTATTGAATTCTTATATCATTGTCATCATCCTCATGTTTATAAAATGTTGAAAGTCATATGTGGCCTGTAGTGCATAGATGGACTTGGTATGATTATGACTAGGGATTATTCGGTATAATCATGACCGTAATGTTACAAATGATATGGTTAAAGTCCTCATTGGCCCGTAGTGCATTGATGGACAGTTGTTGGCATGATCATGACCATTAATGAATACACAAATATTCTTGACCTGTAATACACGGATAATTGTGGTCGTGATACTAAAGAATATCCTTAGCCGTAGTGCAGGGGTGATTCGATGATGTGGATTATTTTGTTAAGCTGAGTCCCAGCGATAACAGTGTTGAAAAACCTTTTAAATCATAGAAGATAGTAGATTTTATTCTCTACTTGACTCTTTTAATGGATTGCTTGTTCCGCTGCAGTTAAACTTGATGTTCGTTATAATTTATCAGTTTAACACTGTTGAAGGTTAATGATAATTTATTCTGCATTATCTTAGTCATAATATTTCTTACTGGGCTAGTTGAGCTCACCCTTTCTTTCACTGTTCTCTTCAGGAAATGAGAATATAGCTGGGATGAGTAGGGGAACGGAGTGATGGACCAGATGATAGTATTAGTAGTCCTCACTATTCTGTTAAATAGTGTGACAATAATTGTAATGAGGACTCCTTTTGAGTTTGTATAGTCTCTAGTAGACAATAATTGTATTCAAACTCACAGTTATGTTTTGTCGTATTGTACACGCCAGTTGTATTAATAAGTTGTATTTATATTCTGTACCATGTATCTGACGACCCAAGATGGGTGATGTATACCTAATTTTGGGGAGTCACAATTTCACGCTGATCAAATCAATCAGTCAGAATAACCCAATGCAATTAAAAACCAAGGGAAAGCAATACCAAATCTGAATGTTAAATAAGCAGCCCGAATGCATATCCTCAATAATTAGATGGAATCCCAGTAAAAATTGAATACCTATAACAGTTTGTTATCTAATTCTATGCTAAATCACACCTTGTAAAATTTACAATATCTCCAAACTCGACTTATCATCACCATTATCATCTAGTACTACAGCTTGACTGCCATCAATGGCATTCAAAACGATCGCATGATTTGTGAAGGTCAAGCCCATACACTTGCACCCAAATCGCATGCTGGTGAAAAAATCAACTGAAAAAATACCAAATCGTAAAAACTTAGGAATCAGTCGAGGTCAATCCCTTACTGAATCGAAGTGTGATTTGTGAAGGTTCCGATTTTCAAGGGTCACGAACTAAGGCCATCCAACTTAGGGGATCAAGAGTTACGAACTGAGGACTCTCTAAATCTGAAGAAATAGTGGGCTTCAAATCTGTTTCAACTTCGATTTTTGATTTCGATGCTCTTCTGATTTTGACTTCGATTTCGACTAAGGCCATTCGATTTCTGAAGAAATAGTGGGCTTCGATTTCTGTTTCAAATCTGAAGAACTGAGGATTCTTCAGATTTGGAGAAGTTTTGTGAAGATTCGAATGGGAAAGGAACTCGGCTCGTTAGATCGACTGAGAGTACTCAAAGTGAGGAGAGAGAATGTCTTGAAGGAAGAAGAAGGGGCTATTTCAGACATTTACCAGTCTTTTTTTGCCTGTTACATCCTTTTTCATGCGCTTTTGGCGTTTGACATACACGCACTGTTAAATTGGATGGAAAAAGTAACGTTTTCACTTTAACTCAAAAAGTCGGGAGTTTAAATGTAGCTTTACTGACTACAGGTGGTTAAGTGGGAAACCGCCCAAACCCAGGTGGTCATTTGAACTTAACCCTAATTTTTATAATTTATTTCTAATTTTAAATAATTTATAGAATATTCAGAAAATAAAATAAATAAAACCGTCGATATAGCCCTTTAGCGACACAAAGCGTCGTTGTTGGTGTTCTTGAGCTCAAGAACACTGACAGCTTCGTGTTTAAGGGTCCACGTTTAACCGTTCGTAATTTTTAATCCAGTGTGTTTCTGGGATAGTTTGTGCATTGATCTTGTAGTATCCTTGTAGTACTACAATTTTCGATCATCACCAGAGTCATAACTTAACCATCTAGCAAGATCTAGCCATCCAAACTAAATGTCAGATCGTACCTGGGTTTTCTGGGTAACCCAGAAACCCAAGGCAGTTCGAGGGTCTCATTTTGAGCTCAATTAGCTAAGTCTTCTGGTGATCTTTTAAGTGGTTTCTTGGTTCAAATCTATAGTATACATGTCAAGGAACATTACAATAACCACAAATCAGTTTAACATCAACAGATCCACAAGATAAGACGTCAAACCCTGTCAGAGGGATGTTCATCCGGTTTTCTGAAAATTCCAGAAAACTGCTAACATGGTCGAGTAGGCTACTTTGACTACTTGCTACATTCGAGATATGGAGTGTTTAAGAGTTTTAAGGCCAGGGATCTAGAGTCCACACAACAAGATACAATTTGAAAACAACAAATCATCATAACATTAACACAACTGACAGATCAAGGGGCTTAAAGAGGTTGTCAGACGCTGAAAACGAATTTTTGGGTTACCTAGAATTCGTCCGGTCAACGTCGGTCAATAGGTTTGACCGATTATATCTTCAAATTCAGATATCTAATGACTCTAATACCACTTCCAGATTAAAGACAACATATCAAGCTACAAATCCAAAACTTAAAACAACAAAAATTTTAAACAAGAAATGATCTGTGGCCATTGACATTTGGTTGTCAGACCACAAACCATGTTCTTGGCAATTTTTGAAAAATAAAGTTTTTACCCACTTTGATGATATGAAGTCATGATAGATCATCATAGATCTTCATAAAACATCCATTAGCAAGATTCTAAACACTTAAACACAAAAACTTTCTTATCATACAAGATCAAATTAGATTTTAGGGTTTATACCTTCTTATTCAAATCTTGATCTTGATCTTCCTAATCTGATATTGGTTGATCTAGGGCTGATTCTAGGACTGATATAATTAAGGAATTCGGAGCTTTTAGTGAGAGAGAGAGAGTTTGTGAGAGCTTGGAGAGAAAATAAGTAAAGTGGTTACACTTTCTGATCTCTCTAATTCTTTTATATAACATAGATACATTGTATACAAGCATGCTAGGTGTCAAATGAGATCAGATGTGCTGAGATTTTTAGTCACATTGTCAATTTAGTTGGCCACCTACTAAAGTCTTGGCAATTTCTACAAGTTAGCTTACTAAATTATTCAAAAAGGGCACTTTGGTCATTCTCCATATATTTTTAATGGCATTCTAGACAATTGCACAAACCCTTAGGGTTTAACCCTAAGGTTCTAACCCTTAAGTTTTAAACTGTTGCTTCTAGGATTATTTTCTAATTAGGGTTTTAATTAAAAAAATAAAATTTCTAAATTACAATTAGGATTTGTAAAATAGAAATTAAGATAACAAAAATATAATTAGGATTTTCTAATCATATTAAAGTTTAATAAACACATTAGGCTTGCCAATTAGGATTATGGTTTCCTAATTAGGGTTTAGGATTCCCATATTTTAAATTAGGGTTTCCCAGCATTCGGTTAGGGTTACTAACCGTACCTGAGATTAGGGTTTCTAATATCTTATTAGAGTTTATTATTTTAAACCTTATCCGATCAATCATTGATCAATAAATCTCTTCGGAACAAACACATACTCATTAATATAATTATATTAATTATATTTTCTATCGAATCCCTATCCAGAAATTAGGGTTAGGGTTTCTAAAGCTGTTAAGCGCAACTCTACTTTAATTTTTATTAGTCAATACACAAATTGATCTTCTCGAGACTCGTATCACAGAAACTTGTCACAAAACTAATAATCAATATTAATATTAATTAAAAAAAATATTCGTAAAATTTGAAATATTCGAAATCTCGGGTTATCACAAAATCAGTAAGTGAATATAATTCTGCAATGTTTAAAATCAGTTCTAAATTGAAATTATGTGGAGATAATATCACTGATGGAGATATGTTAGAAAAAACATTCTCTACTTTTCATGCCTCGAATGTGCTTCTGCAGCAGCAATATAGAGAATGAGATTTTAAGAAATATTCTGAACTGATTTCATGTCTTCTTGTGGCAGAACAAAATAATGAGCTTTTAATAAAAAATCATGAATCACGACTGACTGGTTCAGCTCCATTCCCTGAAGTGAATGTTACAAGATATAATAATAATTATGGTCGTGGTTGTGGTTGTGGTCGTGGTGGTGGTCGTGGCCATGGACGAGGACGATTTAATTACCGCAACCATGTTACCAAACCTTCAAAGAATGAGGAGAAGCAAAAAAAGGGGAGGAATATAAATAACAGAGATACCAAGAAGGAAAACAATATTTATTATCAGTGTGGAATGAAAGGACATTGGTCTCGTACCTGTCGTACAGCCAAACGTCTTGATGATTTATATCAGTCCTCATTGAAAGGAAATGAGAAGAACATAGAAATAAATTTTTCTCATCCACATCAAGTTAACGATGATATCTATTTTGATCCTATGGATATGACACACCTTGACGTTGCAGATTTCTTTACTAATGAGCAAGTTAATATTCCTTGTAATGAAAATAATTAGTTCAGAATTATGTTAATCCTTTGAAGTGTGTTTATTTTATACTAATGTATTTTATTTTCATGTTGGCTTATTTAATGTATTTTGTTTTCTTTGTTTCGTAAAGAATTGTGTTATTAAATATATATAATATTATGTTTTATTATGAACTTATTATATATTTATTCCTTTTTATGAAAAAAATATGGATGAGCCTAATATCAATGGTGGAGATATATGTTTAGCAGATAGTGCAACGACACATACCATTCTCAGATATAAGCAATATTTTTCAAATCTAAGAATGATGAAAGCAAAAGTGAATACAATATCAGGTTCAACAGACTTGATTGAAGGCTCTGGAAGAGCCAATATAATGCTTCCTAGTGGAACAAAATTTATTATTGATAATGATTTATTTTCCACTAAATCAAGGAGGAATTTGCTAAGTTTTAGAGATATACGACTTAATGGGTACCATATTGAAACAACCAATGAAATGGTATTGGATATCTTTACATTATATCAAATGTCTATACTGAAAAATAAATATTGAAAAAATTACTCGTTTTATCTTCAGGTTTGTACTATACAAGTATTAGTACAATTGAAGTTAATGCAATAATGAACCAAATAATTTTATTATTTGGCATAACCGGTTGGGTCATCCTGGATCAATAATGATGCGAAGAATTATTAAGAATTCACATGGTCATCCATTAAAGAACTATAAAATTCTTCAATTTAAGGAATTCTCATATGCTGCTTGTTCTCAAGGCAAATTGGTTATTAGACCATCGCCAGCTAAAATTGGGACTGAATCCCCAAGGTTTCTAGAACGTATTCAAGGAGATATTTGTGGGCCTATTCACCCACCAAGTGGACCATTTAAATATTTTATGGTTTTAATAGATGCATCTACAAGATGGTCACATGTGTGCTTATTAACAACTCGCAATCTGGCGTTTGCGAGATTACTTGCTCATATTATTAGATTACGAGCATAATTTTTGGATCAAACAATCAAGACTATTCGTCTTGATAATGCTGGTGGATTCACATCCCAAATATTTAATGATTATTGTATGTCTCTTGGGATAAATAATGAACATCGTGTTGCCCATGTTCATACTCAGAATGGTCTTATTGAATCATTTATTAAACGCCTTCAGTTAATTGCAAGACCATTGCTCGTGAGAAAAAAACTTTCTGTCTCTGTTTAGGGGCATGCTATTTTACATGCAGCAGTACTTATTCGCATTAGGCCGACATCATATCATAAATTCTCCCCATTACAATTGGTTTTTGGTCATAAGCCAGATATTTCCCATCTAAGAATATTTAGTTGTGCGGCATATGTTTTAATTTATCCTCCACAACGCACAAAGATGGGTCTTCAAAGGAGGCTAGGAATATATATTGGGTTTGAGTCCCCATCTATAATTAAATATCTTGAACCCTTAACAGGTGATTTATTTACTGTATAATTTGCCGACTGTCATTTTGATGAGACTATGTTCCCAGCATTAGGGGGAGAAATTAAACAGCTGGATAAAGATATTACATGGAATGCATTGTCATTATTGAATTTTGATCCTCATACAAAACAATGTGAACAAGAAGTTCAAAAGATACTTCATTTGCAAAATATAGCAAATCAGCTACCGAATGCATTCATTGACTCAAAAGGAGTAACCAAATCTCATATACCAGCTGTAAATGCTCCAACTCGGATTGAAGTCCCAATAGGACAATCCGCAAAAATTATAGCAAATGAGTCTAAGGCACGCCAGAAGCGTGGTAGACCAATAGGTTCGAAAGACAAAATCCTCGGAAAAGAAAAGAAGTAAATAAACAAGTGGGCATTATTAAGGAGGAAAATATTCATGAGGATATAGACATAGCTAAAACCCCAGAAGAGATTCAGGTACCTGAAAACAATAAAAATGATGATATCTCGATAAGTTATGTCTCTCCAAAGAAAAGATGGAACCGAAGTGAGATAGTTGTTGACAATAATTTTTCATATAATATATCGCTTGATATAATTAATGAAAACGAGGATTCTGAGCCTAATTCTGTCGAAGAATGTAGACGCAGAAATGATTGGCCAAAATAGAAAGAAGCAATACAGGCAGAATTAAATTCACTTGCAAAACGTGAAGTTTTTGGACCTGTAGTCCAAACACCCGAAGAAGTAAAGCCTGTTGGATACAAATGGGTATTTGTGCGGAAAAGAAATGAGAAAAATGAAATCATAAGATATAAGGCATGACTTGTGACACAAGGGTTTTCACAAAGACCTGGCATTGATTATGATAAAACATATTCTCATGTGGTAGATGCAATTACATTGCGGTATCTTATTAGCCTGGCAACACATGAAAAACTAGATATGTGTCTAATGGATGTTGTTACTGTAAGACCCGAATTTTATGAAATAAAAGTATTCAATTTTTTCTTATAATTACGATTCAGTAAATGGTTAAATTGATAAAAAGTTAAGGTTAAGGGTGATATATGAATATTTTTCAAAATAATCAAGTGGTTATAAAGTATTCATTTTGTCGGGGAATATTCGTTTGGTCGTGAAATATTCTTTCTGTCAGAGAATATTCGTACGACGGCGCTGTTAGAGTTTATGCCCTAGAGGCCAATTATTTGATATAATTGGTTAACATTTGATATTATTGTTGATTGAATAAATAAATGATTTTATTATGGTTTTAATTACTGCGTAATATAATTGTTAACATAATAAAATTCCTTAGAATAGTGATACAAATTATATAGTTTCAAGTATGTGACTTGAATATGAGATTATATAATTACAATTAGTATCATTGTTCTTAAATGTCCCTAGTCGAGTATCATTGTTGATGGGACAACAATGATGCATTGAGACTAGTATATGGATTGACTGATGACCAAATCTCATTGGTCATAAATATATGAGATATTAAGTCAATGCATAGGTACATGTTAGAGAACAATGTACTGGACAGACCCACCATGAGAATTCTATATGGAGCATTATGCGAAGTGTCATTAGCAATTCTCATAGTGACAATGATGTAATGGTCCTCCGACCTGAAACCGCTATTTTACTACACGAGAATTAATGTACTTTGATATCATCAAATGTCACCTTTAATAGGGTGGACTATAAAGGTGATTATTGGGTTCATTATGAATCGTGTGAGTAATATGAGTGATCTAGATGGAATTTAACCATCCTATATTTTATAGGTGATATCCATAGGCCTCTTGATTGAGTAAGACTATGAAATGCATGGCCATGCTCAAATAGTGATTTGTTTCATATAGTCTATTCATTGATCAAGAAAACTCAGATTAAATTATGAAGAGTATGACACATTCCATGACTCGAGTTTAATCTAGGATATTAAGGTTAAAAGGATTAAATTACATTGAAACATTGATCACGAAAAGGTTGCATCGAATCATCGATGTAACAACCCCAAAATAGATCCATTCCATCCAACCTATTCTGAGTCGCCAAATACATGGTACAGAAAATAACTATAACTTTATTACAACAATTGTCGTGCAAAATACAACAACACATATGCTGTGAGTTTGGATACAAATATATACCAAATGTGACTCATGTTCCAATCGTGGACATCACCTCACAATGACACCTTACATAAAGGTATAGTCAAAAATTGTTTTAGAAATTAGAATCTTTGGGAAGTGCTCAAGGAAACCTTCGTACATGGGAGGCCATGCATCTAGGTTATGATAGATATCATATGGCCACAGAATTATCCTTGGTTTACCCAATAGACCCCAAAAAAAAACGAGAAGATTACTATCATATTCTTCCCAATGGTGAGTCTTCTCTTAACATATCATTATCTCTACTATCTCTAATTGAGAATTATACTTTAAATAAACACCAAGATTATATAGGTAGTGCTCGTATATATACTCAGCAAGTGGATGAGCACATCCCTGTCTTATGATGACATGAGGTTGTATGTCGTTAGACATCTTGTATGATAGTGGCAAACCACCCTTCCAACGTTGGGTACACCTTACCCTATTGGATTCACCAAATATAACTACTAAATAAACTTTTCTATACTGCTTCGGGAGAACATCCACAGCTAGAGACCACCATTCTATTTCCCCGTTACCCTCGCTCGACCCAGCTACACTCTTATTACCTGAAAGGAATTGTGAAGCAAAAGGGTGAGCACAACTAGCTCAGTAAAGAATATCATGACTAAAGATAATTCAATTATCAATAGCCTTCATCAACAATAAATCAGAGATTTAGAACATATGGTAAATGATAAAAATTTCAACCATAGTTGCAGCGGAACGAGCAATCCATTAGAAGAGTCAAATAGACTATAAAGTCTATTATCTTCTCCATGTTAAAAATCCACCAACAATATTTTATCCATGTAACATCACTCAACAGTTCCTTTCCACAATCATATGAATAACTCATAATCATAATTGTGACTATAAATTTTTCTTCGCACCCAGGACGAAGAATATTTTCATCACCTGTCTTTACCTGAAACATCAAAGATCATGGTTATACCAAATCACAATTCCTGTTTATAATCATACTAACAAATCCATCTATGCATTACGGGCCAAAGATATTCATCAACAAACCATCTTTGCACTACGGGCCAAAGATATTCAACAACAGTTCATCTTTGCACTACAGGCCAAAGATATTCAACAACAGTTCATCTTTGCACTACAGGCCAAAGATATTCATCAACAATTCATATTTGCACTACAGGCCAAATATATTCATATCTCAAAGAAATATATAATCATTTCAGAATTTATATAAACAATAATTATAACCATGTTGATCAATTCACCTTTGCACTTAAGCTTAAGATATTCAATTATAAATTCAATGGTCATGATCATACCAGTCACAATTCAACTTTGCACTACAGGCCAAAGAGAACCCTAGTCATGATCATACCAATAATCTACCCATCTTTACACTCCAGTGAAAGAGAATTTCAACATCAGGGTTATAAAAATGTTATATATGATGATAAAAATAATATGATCAACATATAGTTTTAATCTCAAGAGTAATATTCGTAACTCATGAATAGTAACCCCGACACAAAAGATAGAAATTCTACAATAAAATTCATACCAATATTTCGGTATAATGATATTGAAAGAATAACATTACTTAAATTTATAAACAATTTATTTTAATTGTTTACACTTTACTAATTAATGCATTTAATCATCATAAAATGCCAACTCTTACAATTTCATCATCAATAACCAAAACCCTCATCAAAAATCTGCATATACCTCATATAGGATTCTCAAGCCATAAAATCCTATTTTTCAATTTTCTTACTTCACATAACATATTTAATTCATTTACTCATAACTAGACTATTTTCATGAAAAATACCAAATCAGTTCCAAAAATATTTTTTTCTGGGATTTAGCATAATATAGTCCCATAGTGAACATATATTTTTCTCAGAATTTTTAAAAGTCATTTACTATTTTTCATATGGCCAAAATAGCCGAATATTTAGACATTTATCAAAAATTGTACTTTTGTCTAAAAATTCTGAAATTTACAGAGTATACTTCTATCATATACATGTACTCCCAATAAAAATTTCATCAATTTTGGAGTTAACCACAAGGAATTATAAGCGGTTACTTTTAAAATAGTCTTTTCCATAAAATTCATAACTCTTAATCTATACATCCAAAAATCACCATTTTTGGACACAATCAATAAAACTCATCAAAATATCATTTCAAATTTTTCCAGAATTTTTGAAGGTCAGAAAAATTACGAAACTAAAATCATAACAACCCTTAAAATCCCTTACTATCCCTTACAATCCCTTACTATCCCTTACCTCAAAAGAGCAGTACTTCTGACTGGATATCGGATATGATGCTGAAGGAAACTTGCACTGATGAATAGCAACTCACCAAGTATCTAAAAACTCACAAAATATGCTTCATAATATAGAGAGAGAAAGAGAGAAAGCTTATGTTTCTGGTGTGATTTTCAATTCTAACTTAGCCCTCTATTTATAGGAAAATTTTGGTAGGTTTGACCTGCAACCTGATGGCTTTACCTGCTACTATTCCCACCCACCACATTTGAAATATAATTCAGCACATTTCTTCACCAACCACAAGTGGGGCCCACCAATTCTAGAATTTTCCACCAAAATGATAAACTCCGAAAATTCAACAATTTCTGAACCAGTCATCTCGTAAAATTCATAACAAATCATACGTTCATTTTTAACGGTTCAAAATTTGTGGACATATACTCAACTTATATATGTATAACATATCCAAAAATTACCACGATCCAACGGTCGGATTAAAAATTATAACCCCCGCAAAATATCTCAAAAACCCTAATTTTTAATACCTCCATTCCGACAAAAATACTGATAAAAACTTCAACATTAACTCCTTCATTTTTAACCACAAAAATATATCCCTCATTTATATCCACATAAAATAAATATTTCCTTATCATATGAATCAATAATTAATTATTCACAAATAATATTACAGAATCACATTTATGACAACCAGGCCGTTCCCAGGAAAGAGGGGGCTTTCCAATAAGAATTTCTCCTTACTGGCGCGCAATTAGATGACCAAACCTCTCCTTAGACAGAACTTTCTAGACATTGCCAATAATGTTATCTAATAATATTATTCAAATAATATGAATTATTGATCTGATAATGGGAAATACTGTGCAGTGACAATTATTGAACAACAATAATATAAAATTTCAACGTAGCAATTATTGAATCAATAAAATAAAATATTGAACAGTAATTACTGTAACAATTATTGAGTAGTGCCTTCTTACGTACGAATCAATAATTTCAAAAATACTGTGCAATACCGTGTGCTACTGTGCAATAACGCGTATTACTGTATTTTAACCACCGGGTATTCCAACAGTGTTAACGGTAACAACTACGTCATTATTTGTAAAAACTTAAATTTGTCGTTTTTCCTTCACCCGACAGTTATTCGTTATGGGGCCCACAAATAGCTGCGCCGTCGTACGAATATTCTCCGACAGAAAGAATATTCCACGACCAAACGAATATTCCCCGACAACAATGATTATTTTATAACCACTTGCTTATTTTGAAAAAAATTCATATTTCACCCATAACTTTAAACTTTTATCAATTTAACCATTTACTGAATAGTAATTATAAGAAAAATTAATACTTTTATTTCATAAAATTCGGGGTCTTACAATCTCCCCTCCTTATGAAATTTCGTCCCCGAAATTTACGTACCTGGTATTTCGAAGAGTTGAGAATACCTTGCTTCCATTTCAGATTCTATCTCTCAGATCATCATGATTTCTCCATTGTTCTTCTCCCATGATAACTTCATTTGGGTTCCTCATTTGTTGGGAAGTCATGACAAGCGCCATCCCTCGAACTACTCGGCTTTGACTTGTCTGGAGCAGCATTTGGCGTCATCATTACCGTTGGAATATACCTTTCTATAGGACATATTCCTCCCTTAACTGCCTCTTCGTACTCCTCATTCATGATCTGAATCATCAATCTTCGATCCATATCGGATTCAGGTTGACCGCTATGTACAGGGTAATTCAAAACTCGATGTTGGGTTCTCCCAATTGCTTTCCAAAAAGAGAAATTCATATCATCTATTTTAGCCTTCTTAGATCGAACATCTCTTTCCACAATATCCACGTGTCGTGCGGCTTTTGCCCATGCATCACTTATTCTCACTCGTTCAATTTTTTCTTCTTTCAGCTCAGATTCCATTTTTATCATCTTATACTCTGCCAAAGAATGCTTCTGTTCAAGCATCACATATCGGGTAACACAAGCTTGAATTGTTGCATCTTTTTGTTCCACGACCGCCTGTCGTTCTTCTGCCTGCTCTTCTAACTCATGAATACGATTTTGAAATTCTACATTTTGATCATATAATACCTCTAATAAACTCTCCTCTGGTACTTCTTCTTCCTCTTCTTCCTCAGTCTCAGCTGTTACCTCTGCGACTATCTCGGGTGCAACTATCAATTCTTCACTCACCACATAGATATCTCTAATTCCTTCTTCGTCTGACATCACATTATCATGGTTAGTGATTAGAAGTATCCCCACAGTCTCATTCACTCCATTGTTAGCATTCTCAGCTGCCATTCTCAAATACTGCCATAAAATAAGGGTTAATTAAACAAATTAACATATCACATAATATCCCAATATTATGACTAACCAACAAATAAGCTTAGGTAGGACACACTAGCGAAGGATTTACGCATCTCTCCCCTCCTAGTTGTATTCCCCGATCTCCGCCAGAGATCATATCCCTAAGCTGTGATACCAAATGTAACAACTCCAAAATAGATCCATTCCATCCAACCTATTCTGAGTCGCCAAATACATGGTACAGAAAATAACTATAACTTTATTACAACAATTGTCGTGCAAAATACAACAACACATATGCTGTGAGTTTGGATACAAATATATACCAAATGTGACTCATGTTCCAATCGTGGACATCACCTCACAATGACACCTTACATAAAGGTATAGTCAAAAATTGTTTTAGAAATTAGAATCTTTGGGAAGTGCTCAAGGAAACCTTCGTACATGGGAGGCCATGCATCTAGGTTATGATAGATATCATATGGCCACAGAATTATCCTTGGTTGACCCAATAGACCCCAAAAAAAAACGAGAAGATTACTATCATATTCTTCCCAATGGTGAGTCTTCTCTTAACATATCATTATCTCTACTGTCTCTAATTGAGAATTATACTTTAAACAAACACCAAGATTATATAGGTAGTGCTCGTATATATACTCAGCAAGTGGATGAGCACATCCCTGTCTTATGATGACACGAGGTTGTATGTCGTTAGACATCTTGTATGATAGTGGCAAACCACCCTTCTAACGTTGGGTACACCTTACCCTATTGGATTCACCAAATATAACTACTAAATAAACTTTTCTATACTGCTTCGGGAGAACATCCACAGCTAGAGACCACCGTTCTATTTCCCCGTTACCCTCGCTCGACCCAGCTACACTCTTATTACCTGAAAGGAATTGTGAAGCAAAAGGGTGAGCACAACTAGCTCAGTAAAGAATATCATGACTAAAGATAATTCAATTATCAATAGCCTTCATCAACAATAAATCAGAGATTTAGAACATATGGTAAATGATAAAAATTTCAACCATAGTTGCAGCGGAACGAGCAATCCATTAGAAGAGTCAAATAGACTATAAAGTCTATTATCTTCTCCATGTTAAAAATCCACCAACAATATTTTATCCATGTAACATCACTCAACAGTTCCTTTCCACAATCATATGAATAACTCATAATCATAATTGTGACTATAAATTTTTCTTCGCACCCAGGACGAAGAATATTTTTATCACCTGTCTTTACCTGAAACATCAAAGATCATGGTTATACCAAATCACAATTCCTGTTTATAATCATACTAACAAATCCATCTATGCATTACGGGCTAAAGATATTCATCAACAAACCATCTTTGCACTACGGGCCAAAGATATTCAACAACAGTTCATCTTTGCACTACAGGCCAAAGATATTCAACAATAGTTCATCTTTGCACTACAGGCCAAAGATATTCATCAACAATTTATATTTGCACTACAGGCCAAATATATTCATATCTCAAAGAAATATATAATCATTTCAGAATTTATATAAACAATAATTATAACCATGTTGATCAATTCACCTTTGCACTTAAGCTTAAGATATTCAATTATAAATTCAATGGTCATGATCATACCAGTCACAATTCAACTTTGCACTACAGGCCAAAGAGAACCCTAGTCATGATCATACCAATAATCTACCCATCTTTACACTCCAGTGAAAGAGAATTTCAACATCAGGGTTATAAAAATGTTATATATGATGATAAAAATAATATGATCAACATATAGTTTTAATCTCAAGAGTAATATTCGTAACTCATGAATAGTAACCCCGACACAAAAGATAGAAATTCTACAATAAAATTCATACCAATATTTCGGTATAATGATATTGAAAGAATAACATTACTTAAATTTATAAACAATTTATTTTAATTGTTTACACTTTACTAATTAATGCATTTAATCATCATAAAATGCCAACTCTTACAATTTCATCATCAATAACCAAAACCCTCATCAAAAATCTGCATATACCTCATATAGGATTCTCAAGCCATAAAATTCTATTTTTCAATTTTCTTACTTCACATAACATATTTAATTCATTTACTCATAACTAGACTATTTTCATAAAAAATACCAAATCAGTTCCAAAAATATTTTTTTTCTGGGATTTAGCATAATATAGTCCCATAGTGAACATATATTTTTCTCAGAATTTTTAAAAGTCATTTACTATTTTTCATATGGCCAAAATAGCCGAATATTTAGACATTTATCAAAAATTGTACTTTTGTCTAAAAATTCTGAAATTTACAGAGTATACTTCTATCATATACATGTACTCCCAATAAAAATTTCATCAATTTTGGAGTTAACCACAAGGAATTATAAGCGGTTACTTTTAAAATAGTCTTTTCCCATAAAATTCATAACTCTTAATCTATAAATCCAAAAATCACCATTTTTGGACACAATCAATAAAACTCATCAAAATATTATTTCAAATTTTTCCAGAATTTTTGAAGGTCAGAAAAATTTCGAAATTAAAGATCATAACAACCCTTAAAATCCCTTACTATCCCTTACTATCCCTTACCTCAAAAGAGCAGTACTTCTGACTGGATATCGGATATGATGCTGAAGGAAACTTGCACTGATGAATAGCAACTCACCAAGTATCTAAAAACTCACAAAATATGCTTCATAATATAGAGAGAGAAAGAGAGAAAGCTTATGTTTCTGGTGTGATTTTCAATTCTAACTTAGCCCTCTATTTATAGGAAAATTTTGGTAGGTTTGACCTGCAACCTGATGGCTTTACCTGCTACTATTCCCACCCACCACATTTGAAATATAATTCAGCACATTTCTTCACCAACCACAAGTGGGGCCCACCAATTCTAGAATTTTCCACCAAAATGATAAACTCCGAAAATTCAACAATTTCTGAACCAGTCATCTCGTAAAATTCATAATAAATCATACGTTCATTTTTAACGGTTCAAAATTTGTGGACATATACTTAACTTATATATGTATAACATATCCAAATATTACCACGATCCAACGGTCGGATTAAAAATTATAACCCCCGCAAAATATCTCAAAAACCCTAATTTTTAATACCTCCATTCCAAGAAAAATACTGATAAAAACCTCAACATTAACTCCTTCATTTTTAACCACAAAAATATATCCCTCATTTATATCCACATAAAATAAATATTTCCTTATCATATGAATCAATAATTAATTATTCACAAATAATATTACAGAATCACATTTATGACAACCAGGCCGTTCCCAGGAAAGAGGGGGCTTTCCAATAAGAATTTCTCCTTACTGGCGCGCAATTAGGTGACCAAACCTCTCCTTAGACAGAACTTTCTAGACATTGCCAATAATGTTATCTAATAATATTATTCAAATAATATGAATTATTGATCTGATAATGGGAAATACTGTGCAGTGATAATTATTGAACAACAATAATATAAAATTTCAACGTAGCAATTATTGAAGCAATAAAATAAAATATTGAACAGTAATTACTGTAACAATTATTGAGTAGTGCCTTCTCACGTACGAATTAATAATTTCAAAAATACTGTGTAATACCGTGTGCTACTGTGTAATAACGCGTATTACTGTATTTTAACCACCGGGTATTCCAACAGTGTTAACGGTAACAACTACGTCATTATTTGTAAAAACTTAAATTTGTCGTTTTTCCTTCACCCGGCAGTTATTCGTTATGGGGCCCACAAATAGCTGCGCCGTCGTACGAATATTCTCCGACAGAAAGAATATTCCACGACCAAACGAATATTCCCCGACAACAATGATTATTTTATAACCACTTGCTTATTTTGAAAAAAATTCATATTTCACCCATAACTGTAAACTTTTATCAATTTAACTATTTACTGAATAGTAATTATAAGAAAAATTACATACTTTTATTTCATAAAATTCGGGGTCTTACAATCGATCTTATTATTACTTGGGTAGCAGTGATGCATTACTAGATGTCGCTCACTGTTTATAATTTTATAATATGATTTTAAAATTATTGCCAACGTAATAATAACCTATAGGGTCACACACAAAGAACGTAATTAAAAGGAAATTAATTTAAATTGTAAATATTTAAAGATGTCAATATGATTGATAGAATTTTAAATTACGAATTTAAATTAATAGGATAATTTATATATAGGTATATTAATTAAGTAAGACTTAATTAAGATATATATATAAATTCGGATTTTAATAATATTAGGTTTTGATTAATTCCTCCTAACTGCTATATATATGATATATATCAGTTACTTTAGGTTTTACGTCAAAACACAAAACCCTAGCCGCTCTTAGAGAGAGACTAGAGAAAACAGTTTCGAAAATCCTCATCCTTGGTGGCTAGTACCACGATTCCTTCTTCTGCAGATCGTAGGACGATTCGCGGAGCGTTCGTGTGGATACCGTAGAGACGCAGTCGGTTTGTATTGCGTTGGAGATTCGAGGCGCAATCGATTTCAGATTCTCGTTTTCATATTCGGTATAATCTCTAAACCTCTTGATTAATTGATTTTTCGCATGGATCCTGTTTTAGGGTTTCGGAAATTGCTTTAAAATTTTAATTTCCGCTGTGCGTTTCTGTGCCGAAAACCAACAGGCGCAGCTATTTGTGGGCCCCATAACGAAAAACGATTGGATGAAGAAAACGACAAATTTAAGTTTTTATAAATAACGGCGTAGTTGTTACTGTTAACACTGTTAGAATACTTGGTGGTTAAAATACAGTAATACGCGTAGTTGCACAGTAGCACACGGTATTGCACAGTATTTTTTTAATTATTGATTCTTACGTAAGAAGGCACTACTCAATAATTGTTACAGTAGTTACTGTTCAATATTTTATTTTATTGATTCAATAATTGCTGCGTTGATATTTTATATTATTGTTGTTTCAATAATTGTTGCTGCACAGTATTTTTCATTATCAGATCAATAATTCATATTATTTGAATAATATTATTAGATAACATTATTGACAATGTCTAGAAAGTTCTGTCTAAGGAGAGGTTTGGTCACCTAATTGCGCGCCAGTAAGGAGAAATTCTTATTGGAAAGCCCCCTCTTTCCTGGGAATGGCCTGGTTGTCATAAATGTGTTTCTGTAATATTATTTGTGAATAATTAATTATTGATTCATATAATAAGGAAATATTTATTTTATGTGGATATAAATGAGAGATATATTTTTGTGGTTAAAAATGAAGGAATTAATGTTGAGGTGTTTTATCAGTATTTTTGTCGGAATGAAGGTATTAAAAATCAAATTAGGATTTTTGAGATATTTTACGGGGGTTATAATTTTTAATCCGACCGTTGGATCGTGGTAATTTTTGGATGTGTTATACATATATAAGTTGAGTATATGTCCACAAATTTTGAACCGTTAAAAATGAACGTATGATTTATTATGAATTTTACGAGATGACTGGTTCAGAAATTGTTGAATTTTCGGAGTTTATAATTTTGATAGAAAATTCTAGAATTGGTGGGCCCCATTCTTGGTTGGTGAAGAAATGTGCTGAGATTTTTATTCAAATGTGGTGTGTGGGAATAGTAACAAGTAAATCCATCAGGTTGCAGGTCAAGTCTGCTTCGGCGTGCTAACATTTTCCTATAAATAGAGGGCTAAGTTAGAATTGAAAATCACACCAGAAACATAAGTTTTCTCTCTTTCTCTCTCTATATTATGAAGCATATTTTGTGAGTTTTAGATACTTTGAGAGTTACTATTCAGTGCAAGGTTTCTTCGGCTTTACATTCCGGTCTGAAATACTGCTCTTTTGAGGTAAGGGATAGTAAGGGTTGTTATATTTTCCAGTTTCGTAATTTTTCTGACCTTCAAAAATTCTGGAAAAATTTAAAATGATATTTTGATGAGTTTTCTTAGTTGTGTCCAAAAATGGTGATTTTTGGATGTATAGATTGAGAGTTATGAATTTTATGAGAAAAGACTATTTTAAAAGTAACCGCTTATAACTTCTTGTGAACTCCAAAATTGATGAAATTTTTATTGAGAGTACATGCATATGATAGGAGTATACTCTGTGAATTTCAGAATTTTTAGATAAAAGTACAATTTTTGATAAATGTCTAAATATTCGGCTGTTTTGTCCATATAAAAAATAGTAAATGACTTTTAAAAATTCTGAAAAAATATATGTTCACTATGGGACTATATTATGCTAAATCCCAGAAAAGAAATATTTTTGGAACTGATTTGGTATTTTTCATGAAAATAGTCTAGTTATGTGTAAATGAATTAAATATGTTATGTGAAATAAGAAAATTAGAAAATAGGATTTTATGACTTGAGAATCCTATATGAGGTATATGCAGATTTTTGATGAGGGTTATGGTTATTGGTGATGAAATCTTATGAGTTTGACATTTTAGAATGATTAAATGCATTATTTAGTAAAGTGTAAACAATTAAAATAAATTGTTTATAAATTTAAGAAATTTTATTCTTTCAATATCATTATACCGAAATATTGGTATGGATTTTATTGTGGAATTTCTACCTTTTTGTGTCGAGGTTACTATTCATGAGTTACTATTCACGAGTTACTATTCACGGGTACTATTCACGACAAAATTAATTTCTTTTTCTGGCCAAATTATAGTTAATTTATGAATATTACTCTTGAGATTAAAATTATATGTTGATCATATTATTTTTATTATCATATATAATATTTTTATAACCCTAATGATGATATTCTCTTTCACTTGAGTGTAAAGATGAGTAGATTATTAGTATGATCATGACTAGGGTTCTCTTTGGCCAGTTGTGCAAAGTTGAATTGGTGACTGGTATGATCATGACCATTGAATTTATAAGTGAATATCTTTAGCTTAAATGCAAAGGTGAATTGATCAATATGGTTATAATTATTGTTTATATAAATTCTGAAATGATTATATATTTCTTTGAGATATTAATATATTTGGCCTGTAGTGCAAATATGAACTGTTGATGAATATATTTGGTCGTAGTGCAAATATGAACTGTTGAGGAATATCTTTGGCCTGTAGTGCAAAGATGAATTGTTGATGAATATCTTTGGCCTGTAGTGCAAAGATGAATTGTTGATGAATATCTTTGGCCCGTAGTGCAAAGATGACATGTTGTTGAATATTTTTGGCTAGTAGTGCAAAGATGAACAGATGTTGAGATGAACATGACCAACTGGTGATACAAATGAATATCTTTGGCCGTAGTGCAAAGATGAAGTTATTAGTATGATTATGAACAGGAAATGTGATTTGGTGTAACCATGATCTTTGATGTTTCAGGTAAAGATAGGTGATGAAAATTATCTTCGTCCTGGATGAGAAGAGGAATTTAGAACTACAGTTATGATTATGAGTTATTCATATGATTGTGGACCAGAATTGTTGATTGATGTTACAGGGATAAAACATTGTTGGTGGATTTTTAACATGGAAAAGATAATAGACTTTATAGTCTATTTGACTCTTCTAATGGATTGCTCGTTCCGCTGCAACTATGGTTGAAATTTTTATCATCTACCATATGTTCTAAATCTCTGATTTATTACTGATGAAGACTATTGATAATTTATCTTTAGTCATGATATTCTTTACTGGGCTAGTTGTGCTCACCCTTTTATTTCACAATTTCTTTCAGGTAATAAGAGTGTAGCTGAGTCGAGCGGGGGTAACAAGGGAATAGAACGATGGTCATCATTTAGTAGTTATATTTGGTGTGAGACCCCAGATTTTATGAATAAATATTTAATTTTCTCGAAATAATTATGGTGTGGATTTGATATAATATTATAGTTGTGGGTATTATTTATAAATTTTACAAAGTATGCAAGTTGTCATATTATATTCGATTGGTCGGGGAATATTCGTTTTAAAAGGGAATATTCGTACAACGACACAATCATTGGTGGACCCCACAACGGAATTATTGTCGGATTGAGAAAACGATAAAAATATTTTATTAAAAATAACGGCGGAAGTTTTACCATTGTTACTGTTGAACTACTCGGTAGTAAAAGTACAGTAATACGTGTGGTTGCATAGTAGCACACGGTATTGATTATTAATGCTTATGTGAGAAGTCACTCAGTTTGATTCAATTATTGTCAGTTAATAATATGAATTATTTAGCGATAATGACGTTTTGTTTTATTCGTATTATTAACGTAATAAAACAGAAACATCTTTTTATATAAAATAGAATACTTTATTAAAGTTATTCTATAAATAGAATATATTATATTTTATTTAAAAGATTTTTCTTTAAATGTGGACCGTCAGATTAAAGTAATCAATCTAGACCGTTCATGGATTAGTTACTATGCATTCTATTTTCCTATAAATAGAAGCTCATTCCTTCATTATTTTCTTACGAATTCACTGAACTCTAGAGAGAGAAACTATAGAGAGAGAGAAGAAGAGTATTCTGCTACTTAACTGCTTCCTTACTTCAGCTCTTCTTTAAAACGGTAAGGGGTGTTATTCTTTCTTATTCATGAAGAGAACTGTTGTTATTCTATTTCTTATTATTCTGTTGGAATAACCTGTATACGCGGTCTACCCTATACTTGGTGACATTCTTCTATTATTTTGTTGGAACATCCTGTCTGTGTGTTTTACACCGGACCTGGTTCTGTTTTTATTATTATTCTGTTGGAACATCCTGTCTGTGTGTTTTACACCGGACCTGGTTCCGTCTTGTTATTATTCTGTTGGAACATCATGTCTGTGTATTTTACACCGGACCTGGTTCCATTATTTATTATTCTGTCGGAATATTCTGTCTGTGTGTTTTACACCGGACCTGGTTCCATTATTTGTTATTCTGTCGGAATATCCTGTCTGTGCATTTACGCCGGACCTGGTTCCATTATTTATTATTCTGTCGGAATATCCTGTCTGTGCGTTTACGCCGGACCTGGTTCCATTATTTATTATTCTGTCGGAATATCCTGTCTGTGCGTTTACGCCGGACCTGGTTCCATTATTTATTATTCTGTTGGAATAACCTGTCTGTGCGGTCTATCGCATGCATGGTGATTTCTTTTGTTATTCCATTTTTCATTATACTCAGTTGGTTAAGTTTTGACTTCTATACTCCATGAAATTTGTGGAATATCCTTGATAATTGCGTTTCATCCAGTATCTTTTTATGAAAATATTCTTCTAAGTATTCTTGAATTTTACTCCACAAAGCAGTATCATGTTGACAATTTGAACGTTATCAGTTCCTGGATAAATTAATTCTTGAACTTGTTTTATTGAATTCTTATATCATTGTCATCATCCTCATGTTTATAAAATGTTGAAAGTCATCTGTGGCCTGTAGTGCATAGATGGACTTGGTATGATTATGACCAGAGATTATTCGGTATAATCATGACCGTAATATTATAAATGATGTGGTAAAAGTCCTCATTGGCCCGTAGTGCATTGATGGACAGTTGTTGGCATGATCATGACCATTAATGAATACACGAATATCCTTGGCCGTAGTGCAGGGGTGATTCGATGATGTGGATTATTTTATTAAGCTGAGTCCCAGCGATAACAGTGTTGAAAAACCTTTTAAATCATAAAAGATAGTAGAGTTTATTTTCTACTTGACTCTTTTAATGGATTGTTTGTTCCGCTGCAGTTAAACTTGATGTCTATTATATTTTATCAGTTTAACATTGTTGAAGGCTAATGATAATTTATTCTGCATTATCTTAGTCATAATATTTCTTACTGGGCTAGTTGAGCTCACCCTTTCTTTCACTGTTCTCTTCAGGAAATGAGAACGTAGCTGGGGCAAGTCGGGAAATGGAGTGATGGTTCGAATGATAGTATTAGTTAGTAGTCCTCACTATTCTATGTAATAGTGTGTTAATAAATGTAATGAGGACTCCTTTTGAGTATGAATACTCTCTAGAAGATAATATTTGTATTCAAACTCGCAGTTTATGTTCTGTCGTATTGTACACGACTGTTGTATTAGTAAGTTGTATTTGTATTCTGTACTATGTATCTGACGACCCAAGATGGGTGACGTATACCTAATTTTGGGGGCGTCACATTTGGTGAAAAAAATAGGGTGAGGCGAACCCAACGTTGGAAGGGTGTTTCGTCACTATCATACAAGATGTCTAATGACATACAACCTCGTGTCATCATAAGACAGGATTGTGCTCATCCACTTGCTGAGTATATTTACAAGCACTACCTATATAATCTTGGTGTTTGTTTGAAGTATAATTCTCAATTAGAGACAATGGAGATAATGATAAGTCAAGAGAAGACTCACCATTGAGAAGAATATGATAGTAATCTTCTCATTTTTCTTTGGGGTATATTGGGTCAACCAAGGATAATTTTGTGGCCATATGATATCTATCATAACCTAGACGCATGGCCTCCCATGTACGAAGGTTTCCTTGAGCACTTCCCAAATATTCTAGTTTCTAAAACAGTTTTTGACTGTACCTTTATGTAAGGTACCTTTGTGAGGTGCTGATACATGATGGTGTTCAATGTCACATTTGGTATATATTTGTATCCAAACTCACAGCATATGTGTTGTTGTATTTTGCACCATAATTGTTGTAATAAAGTTGTAGTTATTTTATGTACCATGTATTTGACGACTCAGAATGGGTTGGGTGGAATGGACCTATTTTGGGGTCGTTATAGGTGGTATCAGAGCTTAGGGATATGATCTCTGGCGGAGATCGGGGAATATAACTAGGAGAGGAGAGATGAGTAAATCCTTCGCTAGTGTGTCCTACCTAAGCTTATTTGTTGGTCAGTCATAATATCGAGATATTATGTGATATGTTAATTTATCCAATTAACCCTTGTTTTGAAGCTGTATTCTAGAATGATATCTGAAATACATGAGATGAGCAATGGAGAAATCATGATGACAAGGAAGATGAAATCTGAAATGGAAGCAAGGTATTCTCAACTCTTTAAAATACCAGGTACGTAAATTTCGGGGACGAAATTTCATAAGGAGGGGAGATTGTAAGAACCCGAATTTTATGAAATAAAAGTATTCAATTTTTTCTTATAATTACGATTCAGTAAATGGTTAAATTGATAAAAAGTTAAGGTTAAGGGTGATATATGAATATTTTTCAAAATAATCAAGTGGTT
The DNA here is from genome assembly GCA_016801055.1 of Panax notoginseng. Lineage (NCBI taxonomy): Eukaryota > Viridiplantae > Streptophyta > Magnoliopsida > Apiales > Araliaceae > Panax > Panax notoginseng. Next base: position 213,965,109 of record CM029017.1, on the reverse strand, counting down.
ATAAAATATTCATTTTGTCGGGGAATATTCGTTTAGTCGTGGTATATTCTTTCTGTCGGGGAATATTCGTACGACGGCGCAGCTATTTGTGGGCCCCATAACGAAAAGCGATTGGATGAAGAAAATGACAAATTTGAGTTTTTATAAATAACGGCGTAGTTGTTACCGTTAACACTGTTGGAATACTTGGTGGTTAAAATACAGTAATACGCGTAGTTGCACAGTAGCACACGATATTGCACAGTATTTTTTTAATTATTGATTCTTACGTAAGAAGGCACTACTCAATAATTGTTACAGTAGTTACTGTTCAATATTTTATTTTATTGATTCAATAATTGCTGCGTTGATATTTTATATTATTGTTGTTTCAATAATTGTTGCTGCACAGTATTTTTCATTATCAGATCAATAATTCATATTATTTGAATAATATTATTAGATAACATTATTGACAATGTCTAGAAAGTTCTGTCTAAGGAGAGGTTTGGTCATCTAATTGCGCGCCAGTAAAGAAAAATTCTTATTGGAAAGCCCCCTCTTTCCTGGGAACGGCCTGATTGTCATAAATGTGTTTCTGTAATATTATTTGTGAATAATTAATTATTGATTCATATGATAAGGAAATATTTATTTTATGTGGATATAAATGAGGGATATATTTTTGTGGTTAAAAATGAAGGAGTTAATGTTGAGGTGTTTTATCAGTATTTTTGTCGGAATGGAGGTATTAAAAATCAAATTAGGATTTTTGAGATATTTTGCGGGGGTTATAATTTTTAATCCGACCGTTGGATCGTGGTAATTTTTGGATGTGTTATACATATATAAGTTGAGTATATGTCCACAAATTTTGAACCGTTAAAAATGAATGTATGATTTATTATGAATTTTACGAGATGACTGGTTCAGAAATTGTTGAATTTTTGGAGTTTATCATTTTGATGGAAAATTCTAGAATTGGTGGGCCCCACTCTTGGTTGGTGAAGAAATGTGCTAAAATTTTTATTTAAATGTGGTGGGTGGGAATAGTAGCAAGTAAATCCATCAGGTTGCAGGTCAAGTCTGCTTCTGCGTGCTAACATTTTCCTATAAATAGAGGGCTAAGTTAGAATTGAAAATCACACCAGAAACATAAGTTTTCTCTCTTTCTCTCTCTATATTATGAAGCATATTTTGTGAGTTTTAGATACTTTGAGAGTTACTATTCAGTGCAAGGTTTCTTCGGCTTTACATTCCGGTCAGAAATACTGCTCTTTTGAGGTAAGGGATAGTAAGGGTTGTTATATTTTCCAGTTTCGTAATTTTTCTGACCTTCAAAAATTCTGGAAAAATTTAAAATGATATTTTGATGAGTTTTCTTGGTTGTGTCCAAAAATGGTGATTTTTGGATGTATAGATTGAGAGTTATGAATTTTATGAGAAAATACTATTTTAAAAGTAACCGCTTATAACTTCTTGTGGTTAACTCCAAAATTGATAAAATTTTTATTGGGAGTACATGCATATGATAGGAGTATACTCTGTGAATTTCAGAATTTTTAGATAAAAGTACAATTTTTGATAAATGTCTAAATATTCGGCTGTTTTGGCCATATAAAAAATAGTAAATGATTTTTAAAAATTCTGAAAAAAATATATGTTCACTATGGGACTATATTATGATAAATTCTAAAAAAGAAATATTTTTAGAACTGATTTGGTATTTTTTATGAAAATAGTCTAGTTATGAGTAAATGAATTAAATATGTTATGTGAAGTAAGAAAATTGGAAAATTGGATTTTATGACTTGAGAATCCTATATGAGGTATATGCAGATTTTTTATGAGGGTTATGGTTATTGGTGATGAAATCTTATGAGTTTGACATTTTAGAATGATTAAATGCATTATTTAGTAAAGTGTAAACAATTAAAATAAATTGTTTATAAATTTAAGAAATTTTATTCTTTCAATATCATTATACCGAAATATTGGTATGGATTTTATTGTGGAATTTCTACCTTTTTGTGTCGAGGTTACTATTCATGAGTTACTATTCATGAGTTACTATTCACGGGTACTATTCACGACAAAATTGATTTCTTTTTCTGGCCAAATTATAGTTAATTTATGAATATTACTCTTGAGATTAAAATTATATGTTGATCATATTATTTTTATTATCATATATAATATTTTTATAACCCTAATGATGATATTCTCTTTCACTTGAGTGTAAAGATGAGTAGATTATTAGTATGATCATGACTAGGGTTCTCTTTGGCCAGTTGTGCAAAGTTGAATTGGTGACTGGTATGATCATGACCATTGAATTTATAAGTGAATATCTTTTGCTTAAGTGCAAAGGTGAATTGATCAACATGATTATAATTATTATTTATATAAATTCTGAAATGATTATATATTTCTTTGAGATATTAATATATTTGGCTTGTAGTGCAAATATGAACTGTTGAGGAATATCTTTGGCCGTAGTGCAAATATGAACTGTTGAGGAATATCTTTGGCCTGTAGTGCAAAGATGAATTGTTGATGAATATCTTTGGCCTGTAGTGCAAAGATGAATTGTTGATGAATATCTTTGGCCCGTAGTGCAAAGATTACATGTTGTTGAATATCTTTGGCCAGTAGTGCAAAGATGAACAGATGTTGAGATTAACATGACCAACTGGTGATACAAATGAATATCTTTGGCCGTAGTGCAAAGATAAAGTTATTAGTATGAATATGAACAGGAAATGTGATTTGGTGTAACCATGATCTTTGATGTTTCAGGTAAAGATAGGTGATAAAAATTATCTTCGTCTTGGATGAGAAGAGGAATTTAGAACTACAGTTATGATTATGTGTTATTTATATGATTGTGGACCAGAATTGTTGATTGATGTTACAGGGATAAAATATTGTTGGTGGATTTTTAACATGGAGAAGATAATAGACTTTATAGTCTATTTGACTCTTCTAATGGATTGCTCATTCCGCTGCAACTATGGTTGAAATTTTTATCATCTACCATATATTCTAAATCTCTGATTTATTACTGATGAAGACTATTGATAATTTATCTTTAGTCATGATAAGAGTGTAGCTGAGTCGAGCGGGGGTAACAAGGGAATAGAACGATGGTCATCATTTAGTAGTTATATTTGGTAAAAAAAATAGGGTGAAGCGAACCCAACGTTGAAAGGGTGTTTCGTCACTATCATACAAGATGTCTAATGACATACAACCTCGTGTCATCATAAGACAGTATTGTGCTCATCCACTTGCTGAGTATATTTACAAGCACTACCTATATAACCTTGGTGTGTGTTTGAAGTATAATTCTCAATTAGAGACAGTGGAGATAATGATAAGTCAAGAGAAGACTCACCATTGGGAAGAATATGATAGTAATCTTCTCATTTTTCTTTGGGGTATATTGGGTCAACCAAGGATAATTCTGTGGCCATATGATATCTATCATAACCTAGACGTATGGCCTCCCATGTACGAAGGTTTCCTTGAGCACTTCCCAAAGATTCAAGTTTCTAAAACAGTTTTTGACTGTACCTTTATGTAAGGTACCTTTGTGAGGTGCTGATACATGATGGTGTTCAACACATTTGGTATATATTTGTATCCAAACTCACAGCATATGTGTTGTTGTATTTTGCACGACAATTGTTGTAATAAAGTTGTAGTTATTTTCTGTACCATGTATTTGACGACTCAGAATGGGTTGGGTGGAATGGACCTATTTTGGGGTTGTCACAGTTACAGCCTATTTATATGGGTCAATTGATAATGATGTTTATATGAAAATCCTTGAAGGATTTAAAATGCCTGAAGCATATAATTCAAATCCCCGGGAAGTTTATTCAATTAAGTTACAAAGGATATGGGTTAAAGCAATCAGGACGCAAGTGGTACAATCGTCTTAGTGAATATTTATTGAAAGAAAGGTATAATAATAACCTTATATGCCCGTGTGTTTTCATAAAGAAGTCAGAATCCAATTTTGTTATCATTGCTGTGTATGTTGATGATTTAAATATTATTGGAACTCATGGAGAGATTTCAAAGACAATGAATTATTTAAATAATGAATTTGAGATGAAAGATTTAGGAAAAACAAAATTTTGTCTTGGCCTGCAGATCGAGCATTTAGCAGATGAAATTCTCATTCATCAGTCAACTTACACAAAGAAGGTTCTTAAAAGATTTTATATGGATAAAGCTCATCCATTGAGTACCCCAATGGTTGTTAGATCACTTGATGTGAAAAAGGATCCTTCTAGACCTAGTGAGGATAATGAAGAATTACTTGGTCCTAAAGTACCATACCTCAGTGCAATTGGTGAATTAATGTATCTTGCTAATAATACACGACCTGATATAGCATTCTCTGTGAATTTGTTAGCAAGATATAGCTCTTTTCCTACCCGGAGGCATTGGAATGGGGTTAAACATATTTTTCGTTATATACGAGGAACTATAGATATGGGCTTATTTTATTCAAATAATGATAATCATAAATTAGTTGGATATGCTGATGCAGGGTATTTATCTGATCCACATAAAGGTCGATCTCAAATAGGTTATGTCTTTATGTGTGGTGATACTGCTATATCATAGAGATTTAAAAAGCAAACATTAGTTTCCACTTCATCTAATCATGCTGAAATACTTGCAATCCATGAAGCAAGTCGAGAATGTGTGTGGTTGAGATCAATGACTCAACATATTCGTGAAACATGCGGTTTATCCTCCAGCAAAGGAACTCCAACCATTCTGTATGAAGACAATGCTGCATGTATAGCTTAATTAAAAGGAGGATACATCAAAGGAGATAGAACAAAGCACATCTCACCGAATTTTTTTTTCACACATGACCTTAATAAGTGTGGTGACATTGATGTTCAGCAAATTCGCTCAAAAGATAATCTAGAAGATTTGTTCACCAAAGCATTGCCAACTGCAACGTTTGAAGGAATACGTCGCAATATTGGAATGCGACAACTGAAGGACTTAAGGATACATTCATGAGGGGGAGCTAATACGCGCTGCACTCTTTTTTCCTTAACCAAGGTTTTTTTTTTATTAGGTTTTTCCTGGTAAGATTTTTAATGAGGCAGCTTTTAATGCGTATAACTATACAATAGACATCCAAGGGGGAGTGTTATAAAATGTCTAGATTCATAATATTATGGATGTCTAGATACATGTAACTCCCATGAGTTTTGAAACTCATGACCCTTGAGTTTTGTAACTTCCTAGTAATATTGATGTTCTTATTTCTATAAATAAGACCACTGTAAAGTGATTATGTGATATACAAAAGATTATGCAAATACTCTATTTTCTCTAATCATCTTTGATCTGAATTTTAGTTATATTTTATAATACTATTTAATTTAATTTGTTGTTATTTTGTAATTGATTTTTTTGTATAAGTAAGTTATGATTTTGTTTTAAATTTTTTCTTTTTGCTATTTATATTTTATTCGTTTTGATTTTAGTTTCTTCTCTAAAGAGACACCTTATGATTTTTATATTGATTTTTTTTTACAATTTTGTTATTTATTTTGTATTTATAGATTTCATGAAAGTATTTTATTTATAGATGGAGGTAACGTGTCACCCCAAAGGAAAAATTTTATTTTTATTTATTTTATTATTTATTGTCATTGATTTTATAAATAATGTTAAGATTTTATTTTTTAATTTTAAATGTTGGAGAAAATGAACAAAGTAAAGAATAATATTATTTTAGAAAATATTTATTAAATAGGTAATTGATATTTTCACAAGCCCTCACTCACACGAATGTGGGTCCCATTTACTATTCATGTGAGCATTCATATGAGTGGAGCTTTGTAAAAATATCAATTTCCTTTGTGGAAATATCAATTTCCATTAAATACAAATCAAATACGAGCCAAATGTATTGAGAAGGTCAAAGTATTAAAAAAGGCAGTCAAATCGTATTTTGGCAAGAAATTTGGTCGGATCGGTCAAAAAGGAACACAATTGTTGTATTAAAATTCTTAAAGGTATTAATTGACCATTTTCAGACTTTGAGAGATAAATTGCTTTTTGGCCTAATTTCTCATTTTTCCTGTCACCCCACTTAAATTTTGACACCTAGTTATTTATTTAATTTTAGAGTTAATTGGTATTAAATAAAAAGTTAAGTGCCAAAATTTAATTGGAAGGACACAAGGAGACAAAAAAAATGAGGACAGAGAATCTGCTCACATATATTTTGCTGATATATGTATAAGAAAAGTTAATATGTAGACAATATTGTTGGAGTCCTATAAAGGGAACAAGATTGCTTTTTTAAAAAATTTGAGGCATTGATTATTTATTCCCAAATTTGTAGGTTAAAATCGAAGAACTTGTCAACTTTAAAAAACACATTTATCATTACCCCTAGTAAATTTTCTCCATGTCTTTTTTAAAAATATAAATAAATAAAATTACAAAATATTTATATCTACTTTTTATATCAAAGTAGAGTTTTTTATTTTTGGATATTTACAATTTTGGAAGAGTTATAAGTAGCGAATTTTTAGGGCTCACATAGTCGAAAGCAGATCCTCTGTCTCCATTTTTTATGTCTCCCTTGTGTCCCCCCACTTAAATTTTGACACCTAGACTCTAACTTAACACCAATTAAATCTAAAATTAAATAAAAGATTAGGTGTCAAAATTTAAGTGGGGGAACACAAGGGGACAAAAAATGGGGACAATGGATCTGCTCTCAAAATATATATACTTCTCCCAATAACATGTACTTCTTTTTCAACAAAATATCAGCGTAACATGTATTTCTTTTTACCACTTCTAACAAAATATAAAAATTATTTTTAATCATAATGTGAAAAACATGTAAAGAAAATTAGGGGAAAAAATGAAACCAAAAGAACACAACAAAGAAAAACAACAATAAATTACAAAAAGAAAAGTAAGATAAAAAGAAAGAGTATTGGTCTGATAAATTATAATTTTTCCATCTTTATGTTCAACTCATCTAACTCTTCGTGTCAGTGAACCAAAATTTCAAGTTTCATTCCACCGTCTCCGTGCCCATTGAAGAAATTAGAAGGCATTTTTTATCAGATTTATTCGTGCTGCTAAACGTCATGACTTGTTCTTTGAATTGAAACTATTTAGTTCAATGCTCCTTAATCAAGTTCAAGTTTTTCTGTCTTTATATTTTATATATATAGGGCAAAGGTCCAAAAATACTCCTGATGTTTATCCCGATATCCCACTTACACCCTAAACTATTTTTTTTTTCAAAAGTACCCTTAACGTTACAAATTTAAGGTCTATTATACCCCTCCCGTTAACAGACATGCTACCTTGACAAACGGAGCTGACACCTAGACAAAATTTGCTGACAAGATAATGCATACATGGAAAATAGCTAACAATTCAAATCAAACATATTTGTCCTAATACATGTGCCCATTGTCAATATAACTTCCTCATATTATTATTATTATTATTATTATTATTATTATTATTATTATTATTATTATTATTATTATTACTATTATTATTATTATTATTGTTGTTGTTGTTGTTGTTGTTGTTGTTGTTGTTTTGTCCTTTTCATTTCGAAATATAAAATTAGTGTTGGAGTTTTAAATTCAATTTAAATATTTTTTAACAAAAAAATTGTAATTAATGATACTTTTTATATAATTTATAATTAATATAATTTACTATATAAAATTAGTCAAAATTTATTTTTAAAATACCTTAAATAATAATAATACTCTCTTCTTCATCCCCATGCCCGTTCAACCCATAAAATCAATCCCCTCCATCTCTTTCTCTGAATCCCCCTCTCTCTCCTAAATCGCCGCCGCCGTCATCTGGACTGCTACCACCCTTTATCAAATTGGGCTGCTATCCAATAATTTACAATAGTCAACATGTAACAACCCCAAAATAGGTCCATTCCATCCAACCCATTTTGAGTCGCCAAATACATGGTACAGATAACAACTACAATTTTATTACAACAATTGTCGTGCAAAATATAACAACACATATGCTATGAGTTTGGGTACAAACATATACCAACTGTGACTCATGTCCCAACCTTGGATAGCACGTCACAATGACACATTACATAAAGGTATAGTCAAAAACTGTTTTAGAAATTAGAATCTTTGGGAAGTGCTTAAGGAAACCCTCGTACATGGGAGGCCATGCTTCTAGGTTATGATAGATATCATATGGCCACAGAATTATCCTTGGTTGACCCAATAGACCCCAAAGAAAAATAAGAAGATTACTTTCATATTCTTCTCAATGGTGAGTCTTCTCTTGACTTATCATTATCTCCACTGTCTCTAATTGAGAATTATACTTAAAACAAATACCAAGATTATATAGGTAGTGCTCATCATGTGTCAGCACCTCACAAAGGTACCTATCAGCTTGCCACCGCAGAACGGCGTCCCCTACGGAGAGTCTGACTTCGGTGCATCCCCCATCAACAGGAAGTCACCAGCGAGAGGCTCGGGGCTCTTTACTTATAGCTCTGATACCAACTGTGACTCATGTCCCAACCTTGGGTAGTACGTCACAATGACACCTTACTTAAAGGTACTCAGCAAGTGGATGAGCACATCCCTGTCTTATGATGACACGAGGTTGTATGTCGTTAGACATCGTGTATGATAGTGACAAAACACCCTTCCAACGTTGGGTTCGCCTCACCCTATTTTTTTCACCAAATATAACTACTAATTGATGACCACCGTTCTATTCCCTTGTTACCTCCGCTCGACCCAGCTACACTCTTATTACCTGAAAGGAATTGTGAAACAAAAGGGTGAGCACAACTAGCCCAGTAAAGAATATTATGACTAAAGATAAATAAATTATCAATAGTCTTCATCAGTAATAAATCAGAGATTTAGAACATATGGTAGATGATAAAACTTTTCAACCATAGTTGCAGCGGAATGAGCAATCCATTAGAAGAGTCAAATAGACTATAAAGTCTATTATCTTCTCCACGTTAAAAGTCCACCAACAATGTTTTATCCCTATAACATCAATCAACCGTTCCTTTCCACAATCATATGAATAATTCATAATCATAATTGTGATTCTAAATTTCGCATCCAAGACGAAGATAATTTTCATCACCTGTCTTTACCTGAAACATTAAAGATCATGGTTATACCAAATCACAGTTCCTGTTCATAATCATACTAATAAATTCATCTTTGCATCACGAGCCAAAGATATTCATCAACGGTTCATCTTTACACTACATGCCAAAGATATTCAACAACAAGTCATCTTTGCACTACGGGCCAAAGATATTCATCAACAACTCATCTTTTCACTACAGGCCAAAGATATTCCTCAATAGTTCATATTTGCACTACAGGCCAAATATATTATTATCTCAAAGAAATATATAATCATTTCAGAATTTATATAACCAATAATTATAACCATGTTGATCATTTCACCTTTGCACTTAAGCTAAAGATATTCAATTATAAATTCAATGGTCATGATCATACCAATCACAATTTAACTTTTCACTACTGGACAAAGAGAACCCTAGTCATGATCATACCAATAATCTACCCATCTTTACACTCAAGTCAAAGAGAAATATCATCATTAGGGTTATAAAAATATTATATATGATAATAAAAAAATAATATGATCAACATATAGTTTTAATCTCAAGAGTAATATTCATAAATCAACTATAATTTGGTTAGAAAAAGAAACCAATTTTGTCATGAATAGTAACTCGTGAATAGTAACCCATGAATAGTAACTCGTGAATAGTAACTCATGAATAGTAACTCGTGAATAGTAACTTATGAATAGTAACTCGTGAATAGTAACTCGTGAATAGTAACCCATGAATAGTAACTCGTTAATAGTAACTCATGAATAGTAACCCCGACATGAAAAGATAAGAATTTCACAAGAAAAATCTTACCAATATTCCGGTATAATGATATTGAAAGAAATAATATCATTAAAAAAAAATAACATCCCTTACTATTCCTTACTATCCCTTACAATCCCTTACTATCCCTTACTATCCCTTACAATCTCTTACCTCAAAAGAGCAGTACTTCTGACTGGAATAACGCTGAACGAACTTGCACCGTATAGCAACACTCAAGATATCAAAATACTCACAAGAATACACTCGATAATATAGAGAGAGAAATAGAGAGAAAATTTCAGTTTCTGGTGTGTTTTTCAATTCTAACCTAAGCACCCTATTTATAGGAAAATGCTTAGAACACCAAAGCAGAAAATTAAATATAATAATAATATAATTACAAAATATTCAAGCCCACCTCTATATACTTGAATTCAGCCATGAACACATGCTAACCTTCTAGAAATAGTAAGAAAAAATGTTTTTCTTAATAAAAATAATTAAAACTTCCAAAAATCAATAATTTCGGAACTTCAGAACTTCAATAATTCATAATAAATAGCCCTTTTATCAGAAAATTTGAATCTCGCGTGTTTTTATAGAAAATTCAATTCTCTACAACTTTGCAGAAGAAAGTTTTTCCAAATTCCAAACAAAAATTGACCGAAATCCACAAACGGGCGATTTTACAGTCAATAATAAATTTTCGGTCAAAAATTGTGTCCACCAACACACAAAACATGTGTTAATTATTTAATACCACAAAAATACTCTTCCTCCTCATATACTCATATATCCCACATTCATTATAAAAATATCACCATCAATATATTATTAAAATAATATATTTAAATGAATTATTTTATCAGAAAAAGATAAAATATTAATTTTCAACAATTGTCACAATAAAATTTTTTTTCATCTATATCCACATAAAATCACTATTTTCCTCATCATATAAATTAATAACTAATTATACACAAATAATATTACAGAATCACAGTACTGGCAAACAGACCGTTCCTAGGAAAGAGGGGGCTTTCCAATAAGGATCTCTTCCTTACTGGCGCGCAATTAGATGACCAAACCTCTTCTTAGACAGAACTTTCTAGACATTGCCAATAATATTATCTAATAATATTATTCAGATAATATGAATTATTGCTCCGATAATAGAAAATACCGTGTAGTGACAATTATTAAAATAACAGTAATATAAAATATCAACGCAGCAATTATTGAATCAATAAAATAAAATACTGAACAGTAATTACTGTAAGAATTATTGAGTAATGCCTTCTTACGTAAAAATCAATAATTAGTGCAATACCGTGTGCTACTGTGCAACAATGCGTATTACTGTGTTTTAACCACCGGGTATTCCAACAGTGTTAACGGTAACAACTACGCCGTTAATTATAAACAACTTACTCTTGTCGTTTTCTTCATCCAATCGCTTTCCGTTATGGGGCCCATAAAAGACTGCGCCGTCGTACGAATATTCTCCGACAGTAAGAATATTCCACGACCAAGCGAATATTCCCCGACAACAATGAATATTTTATAACCACTTGTGTATTTCGAAAAAAAAAATTCATATATCACCCTTAACTTTAACATTTATCAATTTAACCATTTACTAAATAGTAATTATAAGAAAAATTGAATACTTTTATTTCATAAAATTCGGGGTCTTACACAACAGCAGAAGTAAGCCAATAATTTTCAACAGTCAACAACATAAGTAAGCAGCTAAGCATGTGTCAATCTCATTTCGGTAACTAAACACAATCTCAACACTATCTTAATATGCTACCTAAACATGAAATGAATTTATCAGTGTAAATGAACAAGGCAATTTAGAAGAGTACATGAGAATTTTCTGCAAAGAATCCCATCGAACTATAAAGAAAACAACTACAACATTCACAGCTATAAGTCTAGAACCCAGTTACCCAGACATAGAGTGGAGGCGGAGACACGGAGAGGCCGGAGGCGGAGTCGCCAAGTCAGGAAGAGGCGGAGGCGGAGTCACGATTTGGGGTTTTGGGTTAGAGCATAGAATGAGAGATCGACTATCTAGAACCCAGTTACCCAGACATGGAGCAGAGGTGCAGACGCAGAGAGGCCGGAGGCGAAGTCGCCGAGTCTGGGAGAGGCGGAGTCACGATTTGGGGTTTTGGGTTAGATGGGTGTATCGATTTGGTTTTGGGATTCGACTGGGAGTATCGATTTGGTTTTGTGTTACGACTGGGAGATCGATTAATCGACTGGGAGTATCGATTTGGTTTTGGGAGTATCGATTTAGTTTTAGAACAGAGGAAGAAGAAAGGACATGGAGATAACAAATACATCAAATCTGAAAATACATGCCTAGTCAGCAAAATATACCCAGGTGTCAGTTCCGTTTGTCAAGGTGGCATGTTTGTTAATGGGAAGGGTATAATTGACCTTAATTTTGTAACGTTAAGGGCACTTTTGGAAGAAAAAAAATAGTTTAGGGTGTAAATGGGATATCGGGATAAACATCAAGGGTATTTTTGAACTTTTGCCCTATATATATATATATATATATATATATATATGAGTCCGGATCTTAAGCTCATCCCTTATCCAACTCACCCGAGCTCGCCCCCCTTTAGCGACGGATCCAACGACGGTTCGATCATACAACCGTCGTCTATACTTTTAGCGACGTACAACATATAGCGTCGCTAAAAGTATAGACGACGGTTATATGACCGAACCGTCGTCGGGTCAGTCGTTAAAGAGGGGTGAGCTCGGGTGAGTTGAATAAAGGGTGAGCTTAAGATTCGTACCGTATATATATATATACAGTCGATTTCAAGGACATCCCCCTTTATCTAATTTACCTTCCTTACCCCTTTAGCGACGGACCAGACGTCGGTTCAGTCCGTCGCTATATCAGAGAACCGTCATCTTAATTTTTAGCGACGAACAATATACAACGACAGATCTCTGATATAGCGACCCAGTCCGTTGTTAAAGGGAGTATGCAAGTTATGTTAGATAAATAGGTATGTACTTTACTATCACATAAAAAAGGATCCTTACATACACATATGCATACTGCGGACTCCATATATATGGCGGGGGTCTATAATATGTATGTGTAAATATTATGTGACTCTTTTTTTTAGATCCGGATCATCTATGAGGATTTCTCTGTGAGAATTTTATGAGGGTTGACAATACATTAAAAAGGAGATCCAATGGCTCACAACTCTTTTTTTTTGTCGGTGTATCAAAACGACGTCGTTTTGATAGAATTTTTTTTTACAAGTTGACAGAAAATTGAAAACCACCAATCGCCATTTATTTTTACCAAACAAATGAAGTAAAGTAAAAAGAGTACATTTAAAATAATATTTGAGTTGTGATGGTGATTGTCTCCGTTGAACAGTGGATTAAGAGAGGTAAAGTAAAACGATTATTAATAATAAAAAAGATATAAAGGAATATGTAAATAATAATAATTGATAGGTCTAGAATATTTTCTTAGTTGAGCCAGACGACTGAGTAAGTAATAATATTATTTTCAATGGTGAGAGTAAACTCTTTGTGAGACCCCAAATTTTATGAATAAAGATTTAATTTTTTTAAATTATTTTTTTAATATTATGGTGTGGATTTGAGATAGTGTTATAGTTGTGGGTAGTATTTATAAATCTTGCAAAATATGCAAGTTGCTATATAATATTCGTTTGGTCGGGAAATATTCTTTTTGTAGGTGAATATCCGTACGATGGCATAATCATTGGTGGACCCCACAACAAAAGTATTGTCGTAGTAAGAAAACGACAGAATTATCTTTTTATAAAATAACGGCGAAAGTGTTACCGTTAAAACTGTTGAACTACTCGGTAGTAAAAGTACAGTAATACGCGTGGTTGCATAGTAGCACACGGTATTGATTATTGATGCTTACGTAAGAAGTCACTCAGTTATACTCAATTATTGCTACAGTAATTGCTGCATCATATCTCTCATATTATTGATTCAATTATTGTCACAGTATCATCTGTATAATATGTTATATTATTAAATCAATAATTGAGACGACAAAGTTATTCATATTATTATTTGCAATATTAACGATGTCTAGAAGTTCTGCCAAGGAAATGTTTGGTCACCTAATTGCGCGCTAATAGGGAGAAATCCTTATTGGAAAGCATCCTCTTTCCTAAAAACGACCTGGTCGGTTAATATTGTGAATTATAATAAAGGTGATAAGTTTTATTTTATTATTATTATAAATGTAATAAAACAAAAAACTTTTTATATAAAACAGAATACTTTTATAAAGTTATTTGTTTTATTAGACTATAAGTATAATATATAATATTCTATTATACATAGTGTTTGTATAGTGCCTGCATAGTGTTTGCATAGTAAAATCTTTTTATATAAAACAAAATACTTTTATAAAGTTATTCGTTTTATTAGATTATAAATAGAATATATTATATTTTATTTAAAAGATTTTGTTTTATTATAATATTTTATTAATACTGCATAGTAAATCAATATGGACCGTCCGTTTAAAAGTAAATCAATCTGGACCGTTCATGAATTAGTTACTATTCAGTCCATTCTCCTATAAATAGAAGCTCATTCCTTAATTATTTCTTACGAATTCACTGAAACTCTAAAGAGAGAAAGAAGAAAAGTATTCTGCTACTTCACTACTCCTATATCCAGTCTTTTCATGAGGTAAGGGATATTATTTGTTGTACTCGTAAGGGGTATTATTTCTTTCGTATTCATGAAGAGAACTTCTGTTATTCCATTCTTTATTATTATGTTGGAATAACCGGTATACGTGGACTACCCTATACTTGGTGAAATTCTTCTGTTATTCCATTCCTTATTATTATGTTGGAATAACCTGTATATGCGAAGTACGACATACATGGTAAAATTCTTCTGTTATTCCATTCTTTATTATTATGTTGGAATAACCTGTATATGCGAAGTATCACATATATGGTGAAATTCTTATGTTATTACATTCCTTATTATTCTGTTGAAATAACCTGTCTATGCGAAGTACCGCATACATGGTGAAATTCTGTTGTTATTCCATTCTTTATTATTCCGTTGGAATATCCTGTCTGTGCGTTTACGCATGACCTGGTTCCATTCTTTATTATTCTGTCGGAATATCCTGTCTGTGCGTTTACGCATGACCTGGTTCCATTATTTATTATTCTGTTAGAATAACCTGCATGTGCGGTCTATCACATGCATGTTGAATTCTTCTGTTATTCTATTCTTTATTATTCTGTTGGAATAACCTGTCTATGTGGATTACCACATGCATGGTGAATGATCCTTTGTATTCATTCCTTATTAAATTGTAAAAATGATCTGTCTACGTGGATTACCGCATGGCGGGCGAAAATCCATTTGCAGTTTTATATATTCTATTATACTCAGTTGGTTAAAGCTTTGACTTCTATACTACATGAAATTAGTGGAATATCCTTGATATTTGCGCTTCATCCAGTATCTTTTCATGAAAATATTCTTCTGAGCATTCTTGAATTTTACTCTACAAAGCAGTATCATGTTGACAATTTGGACGTTATTGGTTCATGGATAAATTAATTTTTGAACTTATTTTATTGAATTCTTATATCATTGTCATCATCCTCATGTTTATATTATGTTGAAAGTCATCTGTGACCTGTAGTGCATAGATGGACTTGGTCTGATTATGACCAGGAATTATTTGATATAATTATGACCATAATGTTACAAATGATATGGTAAAAGTTCTCATTGGCCCGTAGTGCATTGATGGACAGTTGTTGGCATGATCATAACCATTGATGAATACACGAATATCCTTGGCCCGAAGTGCATGGATAATTTGTAGTTGTGATACTAATGAATATCGTTGCCCGTAGTGCAGGGATGATGTGTATTATTTATTAAGGTGAGTCCTAGCGATAAAAGTGATGAAAAACCTTTTAAATAATAAAAAATAGTAGATTTTATTCTCTACTTGACTCTTTTATTGGATTGCTTATTCCGCTGCAATTAAACTTGATGTTTATTATATTGTATCAGTTTAACACTATTGAAGGTTAACGATAATTTATTCTGCATTATCTTAATCATAATATTTCTTACTGGCTAGTTGAGCTCACCCTTTTACTTTCATTATTCTTTTCAGGAAATGAGATCGTAGAGGGGACTAGTCGGAGAACGGAGTGACGGTCCATATGATAGCATTAGTAGTCCTCAATATCTATGAAATAGTGTGATAATAAATGTATTGAGGACTTATTTTGAGTTTGAATACTGTCTAGAAGATAATATTTGTATTAAAGCACACAGCTCATGTTGTATATTTAAGATTGTATTTATATTCTGTACCATGTATTTGGTGACTCAGAATAGGTAATGTATACTTATTTTGGGGGTGTCACACTCTTTTTATGGAACAGATAAATTGTAAGACCCCAACTTTTATAAATAAAGATGAATTTTCTATAAATATCATTTTTAAATATTATGGAGTTAATTTGATATAATGTTATAGTTGTGGGTAATATTTATAAATTTTGTAAAGTACGCAAGTTGTTATATAATATTCGATTGGTCGGGAAATATTCGTTTTAACAGGGAATATTCATACAACGGCACAATCATTGGTGGACCCCACAACGGAATTATTGTCGAATTGAGAAAACGACAAAAATATTTTATTAAAAATAACGGTGGAAGTTTTACCATTGATACTGTTGAACTACTCGGTAGTAAAAGTACAGTAATACGTATGGTTGCATAGTAGCACACGGTATTGATTATTAATGCTTATGTGAGAAGTCACTCAGTTTGATTCAATTATTGTCAGTTAATAATATGAATTATTTAGCGATAATGACGTTTTGTTTTATTCGTATTATTAACGTAATAAAACAGAAACATCATTTTATATAAAACAGAATACTTTATTAAAGTTATTCTATAAATAGAATATATTATATTTTATTTAAAAGATTTTTCTTTAAATATGGACCGTCAGATTAAAGTAATAAATCTAGACCGTTCATGGATTAGTTACTATGCATTCTATTTTTCTATAAATAGCAGCTCATTCCTTCATTATTTCTGACGAATTCACTGAACTCTAGAGAGAGAAACTATAGAGAGAAACTATAAAGAGAGAGAAGAAGAGTATTCTACTACTTAACTACTTCCTTTTTTCAGCTCTTCTTTAAAACGGTAAGGGGTGTTATTCTTTCTTATTCATGAAAAGAACTGTTGTTATTTCATTATTTATTATTCTGTTGGAATAACCTGTATACGCGGTCTACCCTATACTTGGTGACATTCTTCTATTATTCTGTTGGAATATCCTGTCTGTTGTTACTGTTGGAAAACCTTTTAAATCATAAAAGATAGTAGAGTTTATTTTCTACTTGACTCTTTTAATGGATTGCTTGTTCCGCTGCAGTTAAACTTGATGTCTATTATATTTTATCAGTTTAATATTGTTGAAGGCTAATGATAATTTATTCTGCATTATCTTAGTCATAATATTTCTTACTGGGCTAGTTGAACTCCCCCTTTCTTTCACTGTTCTCTTCAGGAAATGAGAACGTAGCTGGGGCAAGTCGGGGAACGGAGTGATGGTCCGAATGATAGTATTAGTTAGTAGTCCTCACTATTCTATGTAATAGTGTGATAATAAATGTAATGAGGACTCCTTTTAAGTATGAATACTCTCTAGAAGATAATATTTGTATTCAAACTCGCAGTTTATGTTTTGTCGTATTGTACACGACAGTTATATTAATAAGTTGTATTTGTATTCTGTACTATGTATCTGACGACCCAAGATGGGTGATGTATACCTAATTTTGGGGGCGTCACATAAATACAAATTATAATAATAATAATAATAAATAATAATATAAATAAACAAACAAAAACTATAATAAACGAAAAATAATTAAAGGAAAGGCTTAATTAAGTTTAACTAATAATGAGAGATTTCAAACAACTTTAGGGTTTTTAAAAGGAAAGGCTTCAAGCTCGCAGTGGTAGCATGAAATGAGGAAAAGGAGGAATTAGATGTTGACGGAGACGTTTAAACGGTCGGAACGGAAGAGGAAGGAATTTGTGTTAATACTAACCACAATACTACTATCACATATTATGAGAATTTTGTTGTGGAGCAACATATTAAAAAGTAGATTTAATGGTTCACAATTCTTTTTTTTTTCTATGTATTAAAATAACGTCATTTTGATAGAAATTTTTTTTTACAAGTTGACAGAAAATTAAAAGCCACCAAACGCCGTTAATTTTTACAAATAATTATTTTAAATTTCTTGATTATTTTGTGTATGATTTTTTATATATTTAATAACTTAGCTTGCTATTAATATTATGATAACTATAAACTTGGCTCAAAAAATGAATAAATATATCGGTTATAATTATCGTTAATATTTTCAATGTGACTTTAATTATTTTTCGTTTATTATAGTTTTTGTTTGTTTATTTATATTATTATTTATTATTATTATTATAATTTGTATTTATGTGACGCCCTCAAAATTAGGTATACATCACCCATCTTGGGTCGTCAGATACATAGTACAGAATACAAATACAACTCATTAATATAACTGTCGTGTACAATACGACAAAATATAAACTGTGAGTTTGAATACAAATATTATCTTCTAGAGAGTATTCATACTCAAAAGGAGTCCTCATTACATTTATTATCACACTATTACATAGAATAGTGAGGACTACTAACTAATACTATCATTCGGACCATCACTCTGTTCCCCGACTTGCCTCAGCTACGTTCTCATTTCCTGAAGAGAACAGTGAAAGAAAGGGGGAGCTCAACTAGCCCAGTAAGAAATATTATGACTAAGATAATGCAGAATAAATTATCATTAGCCTTCAACAATATTAAACTGATAAAATATAATAGACATCAAGTTTAACTGCAGCGGAACAAGCAATCCATTAAAAGAGTCAAGTAGAAAATAAACTCTACTATCTTTTATGATTTAAAAGGTTTTTCAACACTGTGATCGCTGGGACTCAGCTTAATAAAATAATCCACATCATCGAATCACCCCTGCACTACGGCCAAGGATATTCGTGTATTCATTAATGGTCATGATCATGCCAACAACTGTCCATCAATGCACTACGGCCAATGAGGACTTTTACCACATCATTTGTAACATTACGGTCATGATTATACCGAATAATCCCTGGTCATAATCATACCAAGTCCATCTATGCACTACAGGCCACAGATGACTTTTAACATTTTATAAACATGAGGATGATGACAATGATATAAGAATTCAATAAAACAAGTTCAAGAATTAATTTATCCAAGAATTAACAACGTTCAAATTGTCAACATGATACTGCTTTGTGGAGTAAAATTCAAGAATGCTTAGAAGAATATTTTCATGAAAAGATACTAGATGAAACGCAATTATCAAGGATATTCCACAAATTTCATGGAGTGTAGAAGTCAAAACTTAACCAACTAGGTATAATAAAGAATGGAATAACAAAAGAAATCATCATGCATGCGATAGACCGCACAGACAGGTTATTCTAACAGAATAATAAATAATGGAATCAGGTCCGACGTAAACGCACAGACAGGATATTCCGACAGAATAATAAATAATGGAACCAGGTCCGGTATAAAACACACAGACAGGATGTTCCAACAGAATAATAACAAGACGGAACCAGGTCCGGTGTAAAACACACAGACAGGATGTTCCAACAGAATAATAATAAAAACGGAACCAGGTCCGGTGTAAAACACACAGACAGGATGTTCCAACAGAATAATAATAAAAATGGAACCAGGTCCGGTGTAAAACACACAGACAGGATGTTCCAACAGAATAATAGAAGAATGTCACTAAGTATAGGGTAGACCGCGTATACAGGTTATTCCAACAGAATAATAAGAAATGGAATAATAATAGTTCTCTTCATGAATAAGAAATAATAACACCCCTTACCGTTTTAAAGAAGAGCTGAAATAAGGAAGTAGTTAAGGAGCAGAATACTCTTCTTATTTCTCTCTATAGTTTCTCTCTCTAGAGTTCAGTGAATTCGTCAGAAATAATGAAGGAATGAGCTGCTATTTATAGAAAAATAGAATGCATAGTAACTAATCCATGAACGGTCCAGATTGATTACTTTAATCTGACGGTCCATATTTAAAAAAAATCTTTTAAATAAAATATAATATATTCTATTTATAGAATAACTTTAATAAAGTATTATGTTTTATATAAAAAGATGTTTCTGTTTTATTACGTTAATAATACGAATAAAACAAAACGTCATTATCGCTCAATAATTCATATTATTAACTGACAATAATTGAATCAAACTGAGTGACTTCTCACATGAACATTAATAATCAATACCGTGTGCTACTATGCAACCACACGTATTACTGTACTTTTACTACCGAGTAGTTCAACAGTAACAATGGTAAAACTTTCGCCGTTATTTTTAATAAAATATTTTTGTCGTTTTCTCAATCCGACAATAATTCCGTTATGGGGTCCACCAATGATTGTGTCGTTGTACGAATATTCCCTGTTAAAACGAATATTCCCCGACCAATCAAATATTATATAACAACTTGCGTACTTTGTAAAATTTATAAATATTACCCACAACTATAACATTATATCAAATTAACTTCATAATATTCAAAAATGATATTTATAGAAAATTCATCTTTATTTATAAAAGTTGGGGTCTTACAGTTTGTTGTGACCTCCCAGAAAGCAAGGAACTCGAATGAGGTCATCACGGGTAAGCTTATCATAAACTCTAACGAAGTCTATACTTTATTTAATACCGGTTCTACCCATTCTTTTATTTCTCCTACTTGCGCTCATCGATTAAATTTGACTCCGGAGAAATTAGACTTTGACTTATCTGTTGAAACTCCATTGGGAGAAACCTTCATTACATCCACGGTTTATAAGTCCTTTTTGGTTCAAGTTGGTACCCACACATTACCTGTCGATCGTATTTCATTAAAAATACTTGCATTTGACGTGATTCTAGGAATTGATTGGTTAACTACTCATCATGCAAAAATTGATTATTTTCGTAAGGTTGTTAGTTTTCATATTCCTAATCGACCTATTATGCGAATTCAAGCAACCAAACCATTAAAATCAATCGTTGTCATCTCAAGCCATAAAGCTATTCGTTTATTGAAAAACGGATGTCAAGCTTTCTTAGCTCATGTCAAGGATTTAAATAAAAATACGTCAGTTTTGAATGATATTTTTATTGTTAATAAATTCCTTGACGTATTCCCTGAAGAACTTCCTGGCCTACCCCATAGCGTGAAATTGAATTTTGTATCGACCTTGAACCCGGTACAAAACCCATTTTCAAAGCCCCATATCGAATGGATCCTATTGAACTTCAGGAGTTAAAGATCCAACTGCAGGAATTGTTAGACATTGGCTTTATTCGTCCTAGTACTTTTCCTTGGGGTGCTCCTGTGCTATTCGTGAAGAAGAAAGATGGAAGTATGCGACTTTGTATTGATTATCGGGAGTTGAATCATGTCACCATCAAAAATAGGTACCCATTGCCACGTATTGATGACATGTTTGATCAGTTGCAAGGAGCACAATTCTTTTCAAAGATCGATCTTCGTTCTGGATATCATCAGCTGAAGGTTAGAACTGAGGATATTCCAAAGACGGCTTTCAGAACTCGGTACGGGCATTATGAATTCCTAATCATGTCCTTTAGATTGACTAATGCTCCTGCCGCCTTCATGGATATGATGAACCGGGTATTCAAGGAATATTTGGATCACTTTGTGGTCGTCTTTATTGATGACATCCTTATTTATTCCAAAAGCCGTGAAGATCATGAGCAACACTTGAGGCTGGTACTCCAAAAGCTTCGTGAATACAAGCTTTATGCCAAGTTGAAGAAATGCGAGTTCTGGCTGGAGGAGGTAGCATTCCTTGGGCACGTAGTATCAAGTCGTGGAATATCTGTTGACCCGGTAAAGATCGAAGCTATTCAAAGCTGGGAACAACCTAAATCAGTGACCGAAGTACGTAGCTTTCTTGGTTTAGCTGGTTATTATCGGAGATTCGTGGAAGGATTTTCTCGAATCGCTACTCCATTAACTCAACTGACTCGGAAAGATACAAAGTTCGGTTGGAGCGAAGAATGTGAAAAGAGTTTTCAAGAACTCAAGAGTAGACTCATTTCAGCACCTGTTCTAACAATACCATCTGGCTCAGAGGGATTTGTCATCTACAGTGATGCTTTGAGCAAAGGGTTGGGATGTGTTCTCATGCAACATGGAAAAGTCATAGCCTATGCATCAAGACAACTCAAGGAATATGAGAGGAATTATCCTACTCATGATCTAGAGTTGGCAGCTGTGGTCTTTGCACTTAAAATTTAGAGGCATTACTTGTATGGGGAGAAGGTGGAGATCTTTACATATCATAAAAGCCTCAAATATTTCTTCACTTAAAAGGAACTCAACATGCGACAACGACGTTGGCTTGAACTGTTGAAAGATTATGATCATACCATTCAATACCATCCTGGAAAAGCGAACGTGATAGCAGACGCATTGAGTAGAAGATCATATGCAAGTACGAGTGCAATATTGTCAACACAAAGGCCCATTTTGTGTGACTTACAAAGAATGTAGATAGAGTTAAAGACTCCAGGGACCCATGTGATGATGGCGAATATACGAGTAGAACCAACTTTAATCGATAAAGTTAAAGCTGCTCAAGCTACAGACCTGGAGCTGATGCGTATGAGGAAAAAAGTGCAAGAAGGTGTTATGCCGGAAGTAAGAATCGATGAAGAAGGAATACTTCGAGTCAACTCCAGACTTTGTGTTCCTAAAAACCCTGATTTAAAGTATGAAATCATGATAGAGGCGCACAACACACCGTTTGCAATCCATCCTGGAAGTACCAAAATGTATCATGATCTTCGTCATACATTTTGGTGGAGCAATATGAAGAGAGAGATAGCGTTGTTTATCTCAAGGTGTCTAACTTGTCAACGAGTCAAAGCGGAGCATCAAGTACCAAAAGGTCCATTGCAACCACTTGAAATTCCAGAATGGAAGTGGGAGCACATTACCATGGATTTCGTTACCGGTCTTCCTAGGATTTCTCAAGGTATTGATGCTATTTGGGTCATTGTTGATAGATTGACCAAGTCTGCTCATTTCTTACCGATACGAGAAACTTATACACTTGAACGTCTTGCTCGTATGTACATAAACGAGATTGTAAGACTGCATGGTATGCCAGTATCCATAGTTTCTGATCGAGACCCAAGATTCACTTCACGATTTTGGGTTAGTTTACAAAAAGCTATGGGCATAGATTTACGATTTAGTTCGGCATATCATCCTCAGACGGACGGACAATCAAAGAGGACTATTTAAACTCTAGAAGATTTATTAAGACTCTGTGTCCTTGACTTCAAGGGAAGTTGGGACAAGTTCTTACCATTGGTGGAGTTTTTCTACAACAACAGTTATCAAGCAAGTATTGGCATGGCTCCATTCGAAGCATTGTATGGAAGAAAATGTCATTCTCCAGTATGCTGGGATGAGGTGGGTGAAGCAACGTTGTTGGGACCGGAGTTGGTACGTATGACTACAGAAAAGATTCAAACGATCCGACAACGTATAAAAACTTCACAAGATCGACAAAAGAGTTATGCTGATCTTCATCGAAAGGACATGAAATTTGATATAGGAGATCATGTGTTCTTACGTGTTGCTCCATGGAAAGGAGTTACGAGATTTGGAAAGAGAGGAAAGCTCAATCCTTGATTCATCGGTCCATTTTTAATCCTCGATCGAGTAGGAACTGTGGCTTATAGACTCGCTTTACCGCCAAGTATGTCTCGTGTTCATAACGTTTTTCACATATCCATGTTACACAAATATGTGAAAGACCCGAACCACATTATTGAGTTAGAACCGGACGAATTAGCGGAGGATTTGACGTATGAAGAAGTTCCTGTTCAAATCTTGGATAAGAAGGAACATATTCTACGCTCCAAGGTTATACCTCAAGTCAAAGTTTTGTGGAGAAACCACGATGTTGAGGAAATAACTTGGGAGTTAGAATCTGAAATGAAATCAAGGTATCCTTACCTCTTCGACATACTAGGTATGTACCCTAATTTCGAGGGCGAAATTTCATAAGAAGGGGAGGTTGTAAGACCCCAACTTTTATAAATAAAGATGAATTTTCTATAAATATCATTTTTGAATATTATGGAGTTAATTTGATATAATGTTATAGTTGTGGGTAATATTTATAAATTTTGCAAAGTACGCAGGTTGTTATATAATATTCGATTGGTCGGGGAATATTCGTTTTAACAGGAAATATTCGTACAACGGCACAATCATTGGTGGACCCCATAACGGAATTATTATCGAATTGAGAAAACGACAAAAATATTTTATTAAAAATAACGGCGGAAGTTTTACCATTGATACTGCTGAACTACTCGGTAGTAAAAGTACAGTAATACGTGTGGTTGCATAGTAGCACACGGTATTGATTATTAATGCTTATGTGAGAAGTCACTCAGTTTGATTCAATTATTGTCAGTTAATAATATGAATTATTTAGCGATAATGACGTTTTGTTTTATTCGTATTATTAACGTAATAAAACAGAAACATCATTTTATATAAAACAGAATACTTTATTAAAGTTATTCTATAAATAGAATATATTATATTTTATTTAAAAGATTTTTCTTTAAATATGGACCGTCAGATTAAAGTAATAAATCTAGACCGTTCATGGATTAGTTACTATGCATTCTATTTTTCTATAAATAGCAGCTCATTCCTTCATTATTTCTGACGAATTCACTGAACTCTAGAGAGAGAAACTATAGAGAGAAACTATAGAGAGAGAGAAGAAAAGTATTCTACTACTTAACTACTTCCTTTTTTCAGCTCTTCTTTAAAACGGTAAGGGGTGTTATTCTTTCTTATTCATGAAGAGAACTGTTGTTATTTCATTCTTTATTATTCTGTTGGAATAACCTGTATACGCGGTCTACCCTATACTTGGTGACATTCTTCTATTATTCTGTTGGAATATACTGTCTGTGTGTTTTACACCGGACATGGTTCCGTCTTTATTATTATTCTGTTGGAACATCTTGTCTGTGTGTTTTACACCGGACCTGGTTCCGTCTTTATTATTATTCTGTTGGAACATCCTGTCTATGTGTTTTACACCGGACCTGGTTTCGTCTTTATTATTATTCTGTTGGAACATCCTGTCTGTGTGTTTTACACCGGATCTGGTTCCGTCTTTATTATTATTCTGTTGGAACATCCTGTCTGTGTGTTTTACACCGGACTTGGTTCCGTCTTTATTGTTATTCTGTTGGAATATCCTGTCTGTGCGTTTTACGCCGGACCTGGTTCCATTATTTATTATTCTGTGGGAATAACCTGTCTGTGCGGTCTATCGCATGCATGGTAATTTCTTTTGTTATTCCATTCTTTATTATACTCAGTTGGTTAAGTTTTGACTTCTATACTCCATGAAATTTGTGGAATATCCTTGATAATTGCGTTTCATTCAGTATCTTTTCATGAAAATATTCTTCTAAGCATTCTTGAATTTTACTCCACAAAGCAGTATCATGTTGACAATTTGGACGTTGTTAATTATTGGATAAATTAATTCTTGAACTTGTTTTATTGAATTCTTATATCCTTGTCATCATCCTCATGTTTATAAAATGTTGAAAGTCATCTGTGGCCTGTAGTGCATAGATGGACTTGGTATGATTATGACCAGAGATTATTCGGTATAATCATGACCGTAATGTTACAAATGATGTGGTAAAAATCCTCATTGGCCGTAGTACATTGGTGGACAGTTGTTGGCATGATCATGACCATTAATGAATACACGAATATCCTTGGCCGTAGTGCAGGGGTGATTCGATGATGTGGATTATTTTATTAAGCTGAGTCCCAGCGATCACAGTGTTGAAAAACCTTTTAAATCATAAAAGATAGTAGAGTTTATTTTCTACTTGACTCTTTTAATGGATTGCTTGTTCCGCTGCAGTTAAACTTGATGTCTATTATATTTTATCAGTTTAATATTGTTGAAGGCTAATGATAATTTATTCTGCATTATCTTAGTCATAATATTTCTTACTGGGCTAGTTGAGCTCCCCCTTTCTTTCACTGTTCTCTTCAGGAAATGAGAACGTAGCTGGGGCAAGTCGGGGAACAGAGTGATGGTCCGAATGATAGTATTAGTTAGTAGTCCTCACTATTCTATGTAATAGTGTGATAATAAATGTAATGAGGACTCCTTTTGAGTATGAATACTCTCTAGAAGATAATATTTGTATTCAAACTCACAGTTTATGTTTTGTCGTATTGTACACGACAGTTATATTAATGAGTTGTATTTGTATTCTGTACTATGTATCTGACGACCCAAGATGGGTGATGTATACCTAATTTTGAGGGCGTCACATAAATACAAATTATAATAATAATAATAAATAATAATATAAATAAACAAACAAAAACTATAATAAACGAAAAATAATTAAAGTCACATTGAAAATATTAACGATAATTATAACCGATATATTTATTCATTTTTTGAGCCAAGTTTATAGTTATCATAATATTAATAGCAAGCTAAGTTATTAAATATATAAAAAATCATACACAAAATAATCAAGAAATTTAAAATAATTATTTGTAAAAATTAACGGCGTTTGGTGGCTTTTAATTTTCTGTCAACTTGTAAAAAAAAATTTCTATCAAAATGACGTTATTTTAATACATAGAAAAAAAAAAGAATTGTGAACCATTAAATCTACTTTTTAATATGTTGCTCCACAACAAAATTCTCATAATATGTGATAGTAGTATTGTGGTTAGTATTAACACAAATTCCTTCCTCTTCCGTTCCGACCGTTTAAACGTCTCCGTCAACATCTAATTCCTCCTTTTCCTCATTTCATGCTACCACTGCGAGCTTGAAGCCTTTCCTTTTAAAAACCCTAAAGTTGTTTGAAATCTCTCATTATTACTAGTCCATAACCCTGAAACCGTTATATCCACTGAATAATGGCGGGCACGACTCTAACGGGTTTACGAGATCACCTGAAATTGGCCAGAGAATATGCAGTTGAAGGCATTTACGACACTTCCATTATTTTCTTTGATGGCGCAATTGCTCAGATCAACAAGTATTCTCTCTCTATACATATCTATACCCCTCATACTTTTTTGTATATTTTAAGAACTTTTTACTCAAATTCCTTATTTGCTAGGTGCTATTCATTTTCTGGACCAGTTCTTGCATTTGTTGGAACAAATTCTAGGCGATTTTACCCATAAAATATTAAAATTTGAATTTGAGGTGTGAATTGTGTAGTCTGAAGAAGCACATTTTTACCTAAAGTTGAAGTTTTGTCGATTGCTTACCAAGACTTGAAAAGGATAAAATTAAAATTGTAAATATTAAAATTTCTTTCTGGTTTCGGTAATAATTTAAAGAATGAAATGCCTCCTCAAGGCTTGCTCTTTGAATGCAAATATTAATTTTAGCAAAGAGAATGGGAAGGGTTTTGCACTATTTTGTTGTAATTTTGAAAGTGCAAAATAAAAAACCTTTACTGGGGATGGGGCAATGCACAGTTGATAAATTTCAGGAATGAGTCTTTCTCCATTGATTTTTGAATGAATATGCCAATATATATTACATTTGCAGTGCAGTCTCTTGCTTTAAGGCCCTTGTAAAGTTATCTAATTTTGTTTTGTTTAGGCACTTAAGCACACTTGATGATCCTCTCATTCGTGCAAAGTGGATGAACGTAAAGAAAGCTCTATCTGAAGAGATGGAGGTTGTGAAGCAATTGGATGCAAAGAGAAGTGCTTTCAAGGATACTTGCATGGGTAGACGGCATTCTTCTCCCCCAATTTCGACGAAGTCATCGTTTGTTTTCCAACCATTAGACGAGTATCCGACTTCTTCAGGTGCTTCCATGGATGATCCTGACATATGGAGGCCGCCTAGTCAAGACACTACAAGTAGAAGATCTACAAGAGCTGGTCCAGTGGGTATGAGAAAGTCACCCCAAGATGGGAATTGGGCTCGTGGTTCTACAAGAAGTGGAACAACTGGTCGTGGAGCAAAGGCTGGTGCATCTAATAGGTCTAACTCGGGAGTGCGAGCATCAACTATTGGGAGGAAAGGCACTGGCTCAGGGAAGTCCAATTCAGGGAAGGCAGATTCTGTGGTAAGTTAACCTGTGCAAGATAGTAAGTGTACTTATTTAGTGTGACATGTTTTGCTTAATTAATTTCTTTCTGAGAAATAATGCCAGTGTAAAGTTTCCTCTTTATTTACGTGGAGGGATAGCATGTAATTCCCTTACACCGTGGCATGGGATCTTTTGGTTTCAGCATTAAACTCTGTTCCAGTAAAAGGGGATGAAATATTCAAACCTTGTCTCGTTAGAAATGTATATTGTTTAAAAACTTACCAACATTTTGGTGAACTTACTTCATGATTGAAATATTCAGTGAACTAGAAGATCAAGCATGCACATGTTAGTGGTTGTTTAGAGGGCCTTTGTAGTAGTTGCCAGTTGGAGTGTTGGACTTTTTCGTATCCCTATTCTTCTTTTATTTTGGTGCATCAATACTTTTGAAGGTCTGAATGGCGAATTATGTGCTTTCTTGTAGGTAACATGGGATTGTCTCTTCCGATAATAAAAAACAATAGAATAAAAAATACGAAGAAAAATAAAATAAGTGAAAATATAGTCTTTGTGCTTATGTATAGATTCCTACATA
Source organism: Panax notoginseng (assembly GCA_016801055.1). Classification (NCBI taxonomy): domain Eukaryota; kingdom Viridiplantae; phylum Streptophyta; class Magnoliopsida; order Apiales; family Araliaceae; genus Panax; species Panax notoginseng. The sequence goes on along the minus strand of CM029017.1, from coordinate 213,936,223 downwards.
TGGTCGATGAACCTTTCAGAATTCATGATCATGATTACTAAAAAACTCATAGCTTTTTAATACCTACGAAATTTTGAGAAGGATACATAGTAATTAGTAACTATTGATCATTAATTAATTATTGTCCAGACTATATACAACACCTGCTGAAAATCCTCTAGGTGATTGATCTAGTCATGTAACTGTATCCAAGAAACTGCTATGTGCTACCATATGTTGAATTACTTCTCCGTGTCTATGAGATCTTACAGGTCAGAAGTTTTGTGGCAATCATCATAGGATGTTGGCTTGTTAGCTGCATATTTTATGGAAATTCATAAGAATCAGATTGTTACAGCAGAGTAATCTAAACATAAACACTTTATTGGTATATAAAAATTTAGTAATACCTTACCTTTCAAGTTCTATTGAAGTTTTGATGTAGGTAATTGTTGTTTTTCAACTCAGATGATCACTTATTGTGTTGGCGGGAAAGATAAGAACAAGTGCATTTTTCACAATTTGAATCAGGGATCTTGCAGTAACAGTCAGTAGATAGTCTTTGGAGATGCAAACTTATCAATTAGTTGAATCATTAACTTTTATACTCACTAGGCAATTTATATTTTTCAGTGACCTGACTAAGGAGAAGTGTTTTAATTTTTAACTTTAACATTAGGTGTTTGGATTTGCTCATGTTATTTTGTTGCAATCGTCAGAATGGTGATTCTGAAGATGGAAAATCAAAACGGGGGCAGTATGAAGGGCCTGATCAAGACTTGGCTGCAATGCTAGAAAGGGATGTCTTGGAAGGCACCCCTGGAGTGAGATGGGAGGATGTTGCAGGGTTGACCGAAGCAAAAAGACTTCTAGAGGAAGCTGTGGTTCTTCCTTTGTGGATGCCTGAATATTTCCAGGTATGATCCTCAGCTCTGATAGAGATTCTTCTAGGCAGATGATAGAAGTCAAGATCTTAATTTGTCAATAGTTGTGGAGAGAAGTATATTTGCAGATTGTCTCTTATTATAACAAGTGTTGTTTCTAGTGCGTGAAAGCACTCTAATATACTCCAGCTATTTTCCCCCTTCCTTTTCTGGCAATTCATTCATCACAAAGTTCTCAGTGGCTATACAATTTGTATTTGGTGCGAGGGTTCTATGTGGGATAAATGCTTTTTTTTGGTTGAGCATCTCCATGAGAAAAGTTTTTCTCTTTCTGCATATCTAAAGCTGTGTGTATATGTGCATGCATGCATTCAATTCCTCACCTTTAATCTTAACTAACGAATTTACTTGCAGGGAATTAGAAGACCATGGAAGGGTGTTCTTATGTTTGGCCCTCCTGGTACTGGGAAGACGCTTCTGGCTAAAGCTGTTGCTACGGAGTGTGGGACTACTTTTTTTAATGTTTCTTCTGCTACCTTGGCTTCAAAGTGGCGAGGAGAGAGTGAGCGCATGGTTCGGTGCTTGTTTGACCTTGCAAGGGCCTATGCACCAAGTACAATTTTCATTGACGAGATTGATTCACTCTGCAATGCACGGGGGTAAGGATTTTAGTTTTACTGGTGCTATTATACAAGCAAATGCTGTTCTGGTCAGATGTACACACTTATTTAGCAGTTGTAATTGTGTCATGCTTTCATTTACTTTTTAAAAATTGAAACCTTTAGTATTTTTCCGGTTTGCCTCAACTCAGAAACATACTAGCCCTTTATATGAACTCCAGTCTCCAGCACTGTGATGTGTTACCACTATCATTGCTGTTTATAAAACTTACAAATACTATGCGTGATACATGCATGCTGACTATACTCTCTCTCTCTCTCTCACTCTAGGGCTGCAAATAAACCTATCAGAGGTTATTCTTATTCATACCGTACTTGGTTTTTTAAAATGAGTCTGAATTGTGCTTATGAGTTACAAGCTCAGCGCAACAACATTATAAAAATGTTTTTTTGGCACAAATTTGAAAATTTACTTATTAGATACTCCCTTTGTCCAAATTTGGATGTCATAGACTTTTCGGTGTTTTTGCACGAATTTTAAGATCTATCAAAGACTCATTTATACATTATACTTTTATAGGGAAAAGCTAACCTCCCCACCGTCTGTCGGAGGTTAGACATGTCCCCTTTTTATTTTTGGACAATGAAGCGCGTAATTATACACTTTATAATCTATCATGTGCATTTTTTTTTGAAAAGGAGGGGAACATGGCTAAGGCTCAACTACTGGTGGGGTGTTTAGATTTAATTCCCCACTCTTATGTATCTTTTATAGGTGGAACATAATATACAAAATTACAAATATATTTAAGATATAGAAAAATAATTTATAAATATGTTTTCGATACATCTTAAAATTGACATTTTATTCTGGAATAAAGCTTCATCATATGTGATAAAAGTTTAAAACCCCAAGGGTTGCTCAAGTGGCATCGGGACACATGATGATAAGTGCCTCTAGTAGGTACAAGTCATTGGTTCTAAACTCCGTAGAGACACTTTGGGGGTAGGGGTTTTAACCGGTGCGCACTAATAGTAGCTGTCGGTGCCTCCACAAAAAAATAAAATAAATAAAAGTACATGTTAGTGTGCCAGATGGAGCCTAGAATAGCCTAAGTTAGCCAAGCCATTCAAACGAATGAGCCTCAATAGTCAAAAGTTGAGCTCTAACTCTGCTTCTTTGCTTAATGAGTGTCCTAGCCGAGGCCTAACAGAGCTGAACACAGAATTGTTCATGAACATCTTGGTTTGTATGCAATCCGACCCTTCATGAATACGGAAAGCGCTTTCTTCCTGGCTTCTTTATTCGTCTATTACTAGTGGCTTCTTTTGGTTTGGGGCTCTTTATGTCCAACGTTGAACCCATGTTCCTATAATCTTATATGAAATTATGTGTTTCAGGGCTTCGGGGGAGCACGAATCATCCAGAAGGGTGAAGTCTGAACTTCTAGTACAGGTAGATGGTGTCAGCAATACAGCCACTAATGAAGATGGCAGTCGCAAAATAGTGATGGTTTTGGCTGCTACAAATTTTCCGTGGGATATAGATGAGGCATTAAGGTTGAGTTTTATTTGAATAATATATTTATTTATGACTTTCCCTTCTTCCATCACCAATTCAATTAAATTTCTAGAATTAGCGTGACAAGGCTTCCTGTTGTTTGATTGATTATTAATGCAATGTAGGAGGCGGCTAGAAAAGCGAATATATATTCCTCTTCCTAATGCTGAAAGCCGTAAGGAGCTTATAAAGATCAATTTGAAAACTGTTGAGGTAACACGACTTTCTCTGCTCAGTTAATCTAACACTCTTGAAATAATATCTTTTAACAGTGTTTTGTTTGTCATATGATCCCCTTCATTTTGCATAAATATGATTTCATATTTACTTTGTACCTTATGTTGGTTAAAAGTACTAGAGCCTGGCTGTACGTTTGGGGGAAACATCGTTGTTTTAATCCAAATTTTAGCATCTCATGTTTTCGATGAATTTGTAGTTTATCGTAATTACAATTTGAATGGATTGGATATGAAGCAAGAAATGTTGTACTAACATAATTTAATTTTTTTACTTCCTAAAAAAAGTGTAGTTTAGAAGTTTATCAAAGACATATTTCAAGAAGTTCCTTGTTGCACGTATAATATGTAGTGAAATTGAAGAAATTTTAATTTAAAGTTTCTTCTCTATAGACAGTTCCAGTTTCTGTGCTGTTCAACCAATATCTAAAGTTGATGGTGATATCTAGCTAATGTCAAAGCCTTTTAAGGCTGTTGTTTAGTTATGGCCTAATATGGGTTTGGATTTTGTTTTTGAGCCAAACTCATTGAGTGCCACATTGACGACTATCATTTTGATTGGAAAATAACTTAGATGAGGGCGACGATTCACTGGAGTAAGAGCATTTGATTTTCTTTTTTCTTTTTTTTGTGCCAGGCCCTTGTTGGGGTATTTATATTTGATGGTTTGTATCTATATTTGTAACATGCCCTGTTTCCCTCTTCAATGTTTCAAAATTAGTTGGATAGAAAAAAAAATTCCTATATTTTTCCGTAACTGGCTTTGGTCATCTAAATCAGGTTGCTGCTGATGTTGATATTGATGAAGTGGCTCGTCGAACAGAGGGATACAGTGGAGATGATCTAACGAATGTGTGCCGTGATGCTTCCTTGAATGGCATGCGGCGTAAGATAGCAGGGAAGACTCGTGATGAAATTAAGAACATGTCTAAGGATGAGATTTCAAAAGACCCTGTTGCTATGTGCGACTTTGAAGAAGCCCTGACCAAAGTTCAACCAAGTGTTTCTACTGCTGACATTGAACGTCATGAGAAATGGTTTTCAGAATTTGGATCTGCTTAATAGTATGGTATTGTGTAATTGTGTAGCCATGATTTACAAAGCTTTTTTTTTTTTTTTTGTTTAATTAAATCTATTAAGAGTAGTTGATTTGAAATTTTAACTCGAGTTTATTTGGAAATTGGAATATAACAACTTGTGTCATTGGATACGACTGTTTTTCGGGGATAAATTAAATTACATCCTTTTACCTCGTCTAGGAGCATATTTTTAGCATTGGATATTTTCTAATTGAGTTTAGGGATGGTGAGTTCCGTAAGTAACGCGGGTTCTATTCAATTTGTCTTATTAGACCAACTCAATAAATAAGGGGTTCTTTATATTACTATATAACAATTAAAAAGTAATTACAAGATCAGTGTATTTATAAAATAATTATAAAAAGAGTACAACACAATAATCACGTCAGAAATAAGGAAACGCTGAAATCAAGAAGAAGTTATTGTCATCTGCGACAGTTATTAATTTTTTGCAAATATTTTACGATCGAGCAATTCAAATAAATCGATCATTCAAACCGAAGAGAGACTGACAATCCAGTCATGAAATTGACCAGTCTATTCAAAATCACGAAAAAAAAAAGAAGTCGGAGTAGCTGAATCCCGCAAAAAAAAAAATTCAAAATCGACATTCACGAAAAGATCGAAGGATTTGGAAACTGGCATTCTGCTGCAGAGATTGATTTTTTTTTAAGACTATTTGATTAATCATAAAAACAAAAATGGTTACCTTTGTATGAAGGTTTGACTATCAACTGCACCATATTCAAAATAATTTTATTTTTAAAAGATTATTTATAAGTAACCAACAGCTACATAAATGAGAACTCTTACATGGCACTTCGAATACAATCTGCATCTTCTGTTAAAATAAATAAATTAATCATACATACATTATCATCACTATAAAATTGATCCTACATATTGGACAATTGAACACCTGTTTATTGCGCTGTTTAATTCGGGTATATTATATATTGAAATTTCGACATACTATAACTGAATACTTTCAAATTAAAATTCAGAAAACATTATAAATTGGATAAGTAATAATGGAATTCCTCAATATGTTCAATGTGTTAAAATAATTAAAAGGTAAATAGTAATCAACATGATGAAGTTCTGTCACTCACTAATATGCATTTGGTTACCTCTGAAGAAAAGAGTCCGAAAAACCCAATATGAACAAACAAACAATGTCAAATTACTGGTAATAGAATCAAAGACCAATCAACAGTATCCAAATATATAAGCACTAATAACCAAAATACAATCAGCAGGTTTCCAAAATCAATTTAATTAATCTCCATATTGTCAAAAAGTACCTAGTAATCAAATCAGAATATAACAGTAACCAAACGAAACAGCGACGACGACCACAAACGAACCAAACGAAGCAGCGTCGTCTGGAAACTTAGAAACAGAGCGCCGACGCACTAGACTCGAAAACTGAGCGACAAAAACAGACAAAAAAATGTACCGACGACGAGTGTAGACGAGCGTCGATAAAGACGGAGCGGACATCGGTGGCAATGGGAGGTCAACGCCGACAAGAACGAAAAGAACGCCGGTAAAAATCAAAAAGAGAAGAAGAGAAATTTAGTTTTCAAGTTCCCAAATTAGAAAATAAAAGTTTCCAACTAAAGAAGTCTTCAGTAAAAAAGAGAGAGAAACAACAAAGAGGAAAAACATGCAATTCAAATAATCACAGATTAGGCAACCAACCGGGAACAGTTATCATTGCAGAACTGATTTACCACAACCCATTAAAACACCCAACTAAATTAAAGGGATACCAAATGCACTAATTTTGTAAATAAAATATTAAAAATATATTAATTCTGTAAATATTTTCTGGATGCACTTTTGTTGTAATTTTTTCTAAAAATATACTAGAAAGTATAAATAACCCATAAATAATGAATGATGTCTTTGTCAGTAACTTTTTCGGATATATTTCTAGCCCAATTCAATACTTGGCTTCTTTGGAGTAAAATTCATGGAAATGGGCCTAAATCTGTTTAGTCCCGAAAATACAATGCAGTTTTTTGTGCTTCCTCAAATGGAGCCTGACAGTTTATTTTATGGATCCTTAACACTAATATACAACAATTAGAAAGTATTTACAAAAATAAAACAAACACAACATAATTACAAAAATAACGCAACATAATATTACGTTGCTAAATTATGGATTATTATCTCTCTACACGTCAGTTACCGACTTTCATTGTAAGACCCCGAATTTTATGAAATAAAAGTATTCAATTTTTCTTATAATTACAGTAAAAGGTTAAAGTTAAGGGTGATATATGAATTTTTTTTTTTAAAATACACAAGTGGTTATAAAAATATTCATTGTTGTCGGAGAATATTCGTTTAGTCGTGGAATATTCTTTCCGTCGGGAAATATTCGTACGACGGCGCAACCATTTGTGGGCCCCATAACAAAATAACTGTCGGATGAAGAAAACGACAAATTTGAGTTTTTATAAATAATGGCGTAGTTGTTACCGTTAACACTGTTGGAATACCTGGTGGTTAAAATACAGTAATAAGCGTAGTTGCACAGTAGCACACGGTATTGAAAAGTATTTTTTTTTCAATTATTGATTCTTACGTGAGAAGGCACTACTCAATAATTGTTACAGTAATTTCTGTTCAATATTTTATTTTATTGAATCAATAATTGCTACGTTGATATTTTATATTATTGTTGTTTCAATAATTGTTACTGCACAGTATCTCCATTATCAGATCAATAATTCATATTATTTGAATAATATTATTAGATAGCATTATTGGCAATGTCTAGAAAGTTCTGTCTAAGGAGAGGTTTGGTCATCTAATTGCGCGCCAATAGGGAGAAATCTTTATCGGAAAGCCCCCTCTTTCCTGAGAACGGTTTGGTTGTCATAAATGTGATTCTATAATATTATTTGTGAATAATTAATTATTGATTCATATGATAAGAAAATATTTATTTTATGTGGATGTAAATGAGGGATATATTTTTGTGGTTAAAAATGAAGGAGTTAATGTTGAGGTGATTTATCTGTATTTTTGTCGGAACGGAGGTATTGAAAATCAAATTAGGGTTTTTGAGATATTTTGCGAGGGTTATAATTTTTAATCCGACCGTTGGATCGTGGTAATATTTAGATATGTTATACATATATAAGTTGAGTATATGTTCACAAATTTTAAACCGTTAAAAATGAACGTATGATTTGTTATGAATTTTACGAGATGAATGGTTCAGAAATTGTTGAATTTTCGGAGTTAATCATTTTGGTGGAAAATTCTAGAATTGGTGGGCCCCACTCTTGGTTGGTGAAGAAATGTGCTGAGATTTTTATTCAAATGTGGTGGGTGGAAATAGTAGCAGGTAAAGCCATCAGGTTACAGGTTAAGTCTGCTTCGGCGTGCTAATATTTTTCTATAAATAGAGGGTTAAGTTAGAATTGAAAATCACACCAGAATTCATAAGTTATCTCTCTTTCTCTCTCTAGATTATTGAGTGTATTTTGTGAGTATTTAGATACTTTGAGAGTTTCTATTCATCAGAGCAAGTTTCTTTCAGCCTTATACCGGTATTCCGACCAGAAGTACTGATATTTTGAAGTAAGGGATTGTAAGGAATTGTAAGGGATAATAAGGGATTTTAAGGGTTATTATGTTTTTCAGTTAGTACTTCTTCTGACCTTCAGAAAATTCTGAAAAAATTTGAAATGATATTTTGATGAGTTTTCTTGATTGTGTCCAAAAATGGTGATTTTTGGATGTATATATTAAGAGTTATGAATTTTACGGGAAAAGACTATTTTAAAGTAACCGCTTATAATTCCTTTTGGTTAACTCCAAAATTGATGAAATTTTTATTGGAAGTATATTTATATAATATCAGTGTACTCTGTGAATTTCATAATTTTTGGATAAAATTATAATTTATGATAAATGTCTAAATATTCGGCTGTTTTGGCCATATGAAAAATAGTAAATGAATTTTAAAAATTCTGAGAAAAATATATGTTCAATATGGGACTATATTATGCTAAATTCCAGAAAAAAAATATTTTTAGGACTGATTTGGTATTTTTTATGAAAATGGTCTAGTTATGAGTAAATGAATTAATATGTTATGTGAAGTAAGAAAATTAGAAAATATGATTTTATGGCTTGAGAATCATATATAAGTTATATGCAAATTTTTTATGAGGATTTTGGTTATTGGTGATGAAATCTTAAGAGTTGACATTTTATGATGATTAAATACATTAATTAGTAAAGTGTAAACAATTTAAATAAATTATTTATAAGCTTAAGAAATATTATTATTTCAATATCATTATACCGAAATATTGGTATGAATTTTATTGTGGAATTTCTACTTTTTTTTATGTCGAGTTACTATTCATGAGTTACTATTCACGAGTTACTATTTATGAGTTACTATTCACGAGTTACTATTCACGACAAAATTAGTTTTTTTTTCTAGCCAAATTATAGTTGATTTATGAATATTACTCTTAAGATTAAATCTATATGTTGATTATATTGACTTGAGTGTAAAGATGGGTAAATTTTTGGTATGATCATGACTATGGGTTCCCTTTGGCCAGTAGTGCAAAGTTGAATTGTTGACTGGTATGATCATGACCATTGAATTTATAATTAAATATCTTTAGCTTAAGTGCAAAGGTGAATTGATCAAAATGGTTATAATTATTATTTATATAAATTCTGAAATGATTATATATTTCTTTGAGATATTAATATATTTAGCCTGTAGTGCAAATATGAACTGTTGTTGAATATCTTTGGCCAGTAGTACAAAGATGAACAGGTGTTGAGATGAACATGACCAACTGGTGATACAAATGAATATCTTTGGTCGTAGTGCAAAGATGAAATTATTAGTATGATTATGAACATGAAATGTATTTGGTGTAACCATGATCTTTGATGTTTCAGGTAAAGATAGGTGATGAAAATTATCTTCGTCCTGGATGAGAAGAGGAATGTAGAACTACAACTATGATTATGAGTTATTCATATGATTGTGGACCAGAATTATTGATTGATGTTACAGGAATAAAATATTGTTGGTGGATTTTTAACATGGAGAAGATAATAGACTTTATAGTCTATTTGACTCTTCTAATGGATTGCTCGTTCCGCTGCAACTATGGTTGAAATTTTTATCATCTACCATAAGTTCTAAATCTCTTATTTAATTCTGTTGAAGGCTATTGATAACTTATTTATCTTTAGTCATGATATTCTTTACTGGGCTAGTTGTGCTCACCCTTCTGTTTCACAATTTCTTTCAGGTAATAAGAGTGTGGCTGGGTCGAGCGGGGGTAACAGGGGAATAGAACGGTGGTCATCATTTAGTAGTTATATTTGGTGAATCATCTAGGGTGAAGCGAACCCAATTTTAGAAGGATGTTTTGCCACTATCATACAAGATGTCTAATGACATACAACCTCGTGTTGTCATAAGACAGGATTGTGCTCATCCACTTGCTGAGTATATTTACGAGCACTACCTATATAATCTTTGTAAGACCCCGAATTTTATGAAATAAAAGTATTCAATAATTACTATTCAGTAAATGGTTAAATTGATAAAAGTTTAAAGTTATGGGTGAAATATGAATTTTTTTCAAAATAAGTAAGTGGTTATAAAATAATCATTGTTGTCGGAGAATATTCGTTTGGTCGTGGAATATTCTTTCTGTCGGAGAATATTCGTACGACGGCGCAGCTATTTGTGGGCCCCATAACGAATAATTGTCGGGTGAAGGAAAACGACAAAAATTAAGGTTTTATAATTAACGGCGTAGTTGTTACCGTTAACACTGTTGGAATACCCGGTGATTAAAATACAGTAATACGCGTTATTGCACAGTAGCACACGGTTTTACACAGTATTTTTGAATTATTGATCCTTACGTAAGAAGGCACTACTCAATAATTGTTACAGTAATTACTGTTCAATATTTTATTTTATTGATTCAATAATTGCTACGTTAAAATTTTATATTATTGTTGTTCAATAATTGTTGCTGCACAGTATTTTCCATTATCAGATCAATAATTCATATTATTTGAATAGTATTATTAGATAGCATTATTGGCAATGTCTAGAAAGTTCTGTCTAAGGAGAGGTTTGGTCATCTAATTGCGCGCTAGTAAGGAGAAATCCTTATTGGAAAGCCCCCTCTTTCCTGGGAACGGCCTGGTTGTCATAAATGTGATTCTGTAATATTATTTGTGAATAATTAATTATTGATTCATATGATAAGGAAATATTTATTTTATGTGGATATAAATGAGGGATATATTTTTGTGGTTAAAAATGAAGGAGTTAATGTTGAGGTTTTTATCAGTATTTTTGTTGGAATGGAGGTATTAAAAATTAGGGTTTTTGAGATATTTTGCGGGGGTTATAATTTTTAATCCGACCGTTGGATCGTGGTAATATTTGGATATGTTATACATATATAAGTTGAGTATATGTCCACAAATTTTGAACCGTTAAAAATGAACGTATGATTTATTATGAATTTTACGAGATGACTGGTTCAGAAATTGTTGAATTTTCGGAGTTTATCATTTTGGTGGAAAATTCTAGAATTGGTGGGCCCCACTTGTGGTTGGTGAAGAAATGTGCTGAATTATATTTCAAATGTGGTGGGTGGGAATAGTAGCAGGTAAAGCCATCAGGTTGCAGGTCAAACCTACTAAAATTTTCCTATAAATAGAGGGCTAAGTTAGAATTGAAAATCACACCAGAAACATAAGCTTTCTCTCTTTCTCTCTCTATATTATGAAGCATATTTTGTGAGTTTTTAGATACTTGGTGAGTTGCTATTCATCAGTGTAAGTTTCCTTCAGCATCATATCCGATATCCAGTCAGAAGTACTGCTCTTTTGAGGTAAGGGATAGTAAGGGATAGTGAGGGATATTAAGGGTTGTTATGTTTTTCAGTTTCGTAATTTTTCTGAACTTCAAAAATTCTGAAAAAATTTGAAATGATATTTTGATGAGTTTTATTGATTGTGTCCAAAAATGGTGATTTTTGGATGTATAGATTGAGAGTTATGAATTTTATGAGAAAAGACTATTTTAAAAGTAACAGCTTATAATTCCTTGTGGTTAACTCCAAAATTGATAAAATTTTTATTGGGAGTACATGTATATGATAGAAGTATACTCTGTAAATTTTAGAATTTTTTAGAGAAAAGTATAATTTTTGATAAATGTCTAAATATTCGGCTATTTTGGCCATATGAAAAATAGTAAATGACTTTTAAAAATTCTGAGAAAAATATATGTTCACTATGGGACTATATTATGCTAAATTTCAGAAAAGAAATATTTTTGGAATGATTTGGTATTTTTCATGAAAATAGTCTAGTTATGAGTAAATGAATTAAATATGTTTTGTGAAGTAAGAAAATTGGAAAATAGGATTTTATGGCTTGAGAATCCTATATGAGGTATATGCAGATTTTTGATGAGGGTTTTGGTTATTGATGATGAAATCTTAAGAGTTGGCATTTTATGATGATTAAATGCATTAATTAGTAAAGTGTAAACAATTTAAATAAATTGTTTATAAGCTTAAGAAATGTTATTCTTTCAATATCATTATACCAAAATATTGGTATGAATTTTATTGTGGAATTTCTACCTTTTTGAGTCGGTGTTACTATTCACGAGTTACTATTCACAAGTTACTATTCATGGGTTACTATTCACGAGTTACTATTCACGACAAAATTGGTTTCTTTTACTAACCAAATTATAGTTGATTTATGAATATTACTCTTGAGATTAAATCTATATGTTGATTATATTGATTTTATTATCATATATAACATTTTTATAACCCTGATGTTGAATTTCTCTTTCACTGGAGTGTAAAGATGGGTAGATTATTGGTATGATCATGACTAGGGTTCTCTTTGGCCTGTAGTGCAAAGTTGAATTGTGACTGGTATGATCATGACCATTGAATTTATAATTGAATATCTTTAGCTTAAGTGCAAAGGTGAATTGATCAACATGGTTATAATTATGTGTATATAAATTCTGAAATGATTATAATTCTTTGAGATATTAATATATTTGGCCTGTAGTGCAAATATGAATTGTTGATGAATATCTTTGGCCTGTAGTGCAAAGATGAATTGTTGAGGAATATCTTTGGCCTGTAGTGCAAAGATGAATTGTTGATGAATATCTTTGGCCTGTAGTGCAAAGATGGTCTGTTGATGAATATCTTTGGCCCGTAGTGCAAAGATAAACTGTTGTTGAATATCTTTGGTCGTAGTGCAAAGATGGATTTATTAGTATGATTATGAACAGGAACTGTGATTTGGTATAACCATGATCTTTGATGTTTCAGGTAAAGACAGGTGATAAAAATATTCTTCGTCCTGGGTGCGAAGAAAAATTTATAGTCACAATTATGATTATGAGTTATTCATATGATTGTGGAAAGGAACTGTTGAGTGATGTTACATGGATAAAATATTGTTGGTGGATTTTTAACATGGAGAAGATAATAGACTTTATAGTCTATTTGACTCTTCTAATGGATTGCTCGTTCCGCTGCAACTATGGTTGAAATTTTTATCATTTACCATATGTTCTAAATCTCTGATTTATTGTTGATGAAGGCTATTGATAATTGAATTATCTTTAGTCATGATATTCTTTACTGAGCTAGTTGTGCTCACCCTTTTGCTTCACAATTCCTTTCAGGTAATAAGAGTGTAGCTGGGTCGAGCGGGGGTAACAAGGGAATAGAACGGTGGTTATCATTTAGTAGTTATATTTGGTGAAGAAAATAGGGTGAGGCGAACCCAACGTTGGAAGGGTGTTTTGTCACTATCATACAAGATGTCTAATGACATACAACCTCGTGTCATCATAGGACAGGGTTGTGCTCATCCACTTGCTGAGTATATCTATGGGCACTACCTATATAATCTTGGTGTTTGTTTGAAGTATAATTCTCAATTAGAGACAGTGGAGATAATGATAAGTCAAGAGAAGACTCACCATTGGGAAGAATATGATAGTAATCTTCTCGTTTTTCTTTGGGGTCTATTGGGTCAACCAAGGATAATTCTGTGGCCATATGATATCTATCATAACCTAGACGCGTGGCCTCCCATGTACGAAGGTTTCCTTGAGCACTTCCCAAAGATTCTAATTTCTAAAACAGTTTTTGACTATACCTTTATGTAAGGTGTTATTGTGAGGTGATGTCCACGGTTGGAACATGAGTCACATTTGGTATATATTTGTATCCAAACTCACAGCATATGTGTTGTTGTATTTTGCACGACAATTGTTGTAATAAAGTTGTAGTTGTTTTCTGTACCATGTATTTGACGACTCAGAATGGGTTGGGTGGAATGGACCTATTTTGGGGTCGTCACAGGTGGTATCAGAGCTATAAGTAAAGAGCCCCGAGCCTCTCGCTGGTGACTTCCTGTTGATGGGGGATGCACCGAAGCCAGACTCTCCATAGGGGACGCCGTTCTGCGGTGGCAAGCTGATAGGTACCATTGTGAGGTGCTGTGGTTGAAGCACCATGAGAGTCACAGGTGGTATCAGAGCTTAGGGATATGATCTCTGGCGGAGATCGGGGAATATAACTAGGAGGGGAGAGATGAGTAAATCCTTCGCTAGTGTGTCCTACCTAAGCTTATTTGTTGGTCAGTCATAATATCGGGATATTATGTGATATGTTAATTTGTTAAATTAACCCTTGTTTTGAAGCTGTATTCTAGAATGATATCTGAAATACAGGAGATGAGCAATGGAGAAATCATGATGATAAGGAAGATGGAATCTGAAATGAAAGCAAGGTATTCTCAACTCTTTGAAATACCAGGTACGTAAATTTCGGGGACGAAATTTCATAAGGAGGGGAGATTGTAAGACCCCGAATTTTATGAAATAAAAGTATTCAATAATTACTATTCAGTAAATGGTTAAATTGATAAAAGTTTAAAGTTATGGGTGAAATATGATTTTTTTTCAAAATAAGCAAGTGGTTATAAAATAATCATTGTTGTCGGGGAATATTCGTTTGGTCGTGGAATATTCTTTCTGTCGGAGAATATTCGTACGACGGCGCAGCTATTTGTGGGCCCCATAACGAATAACTGTCGGGTGAAGAAAACGACAAAAATTGAGTTTTTACAAATAACGGCGTAGTTGTTACCGTTAACACTGTTGGAATACCCGGTGGTTAAAATACAGTAATACGCGTTATTGCACAGTAGCACACGGTATTGCACAGTATTTTTAAATTATTGATTCTTACGTAAGAAGGCACTACTCAATAATTGTTACAGTAATTACTGTTCAATATTTTATTTTATTGATTCAATAATTGCTACGTTGAAATTTTATATTATTGTTGTTCAATAATTGTTGCTGCACAGTATTTTCCATTATCAGATCAATAATTCATATTATTTGAATAGTATTATTAGATAGCATTATTGGCAATGTCTAGAAAGTTCTGTCTAAGGAGAGGTTTGGTCATCTAATTGCGCGCTAGTAAGGAGAAATCCTTATTGGAAAGCCCCCTCTTTCCTGGGAACGGCCTGGTTGTCATAAATGTGATTCTGTAATATTATTTGTGAATAATTAATTATTGATTCATATGATAAGGAAATATTTATTTTATGTGGATATAAATGAGGGATATATTTTTGTGGTTAAAAATGAAGGAGTTAATGTTGAGGTTTTTATCAGTATTTTTGTCGGAATGGAGGTATTAAAAATTAGGGTTTTTGAGATATTTTGCGGGGGTTATAATTTTTAATCCGACCGTTGGATCGTGGTAATTTTTGGATATGTTATACATATATAAGTTGAGTATATGTCCACAAATTTTGAACCGTTAAAAATGAACGTATGATTTATTATGAATTTTACGAGATGACTGGTTCAGAAATTGTTGAATTTTCGGAGTTTATCATTTTGGTGGAAAATTCTAGAATTGGTGGGCCCCACTTGTGGTTGGTGAAGAAATGTGCTGAATTATATTTCAAATGTGGTGGGTGGGAATAGTAGCAGGTAAAGCCATCAGGTTGCAGGTCAAACCTACCAAAATTTTCCTATAAATAGAGGGCTAAGTTAGAATTGAAAATCACACCAGAAACATAAGCTTTCTCTCTTTCTCTCTCTATATTATGAAGCATATTTTGTGAGTTTTTAGATACTTGGTGAGTTGCTATTCATCAGTGCAAGTTTCCTTCAGCATCATATCCGATATCCAGTCAGAAGTACTGCTCTTTTGAGGTAAGGGATAGTAAGGGATAGTAAGGGATTTTAAGGGTTGTTATGTTTTTCAGTTTCGTAATTTTTCTGAACTTCAAAAATTCTGAAAAAATTTGAAATGATATTTTGATGAGTTTTATTGATTGTGTCCAAAAATGGTGATTTTTGGATGTATAGATTGAGAGTTATGAATTTTATGAGAAAAGACTATTTTAAAAGTAACAGCTTATAATTCCTTGTGGTTAACTCCAAAATTGATGAAATTTTTATTGGGAGTACATGTATATGATAGAAGTATACTCTGTAAATTTCAGAATTTTTAGACAAAAGTATAATTTTTGATAAATGTCTAAATATTCGGCTATTTTGGCCATATGAAAAATAGTAAATGACTTTTAAAAATTCTGAGAAAAATATATGTTCACTATGGGACTATATTATGCTAAATTTCAGAAAAGAAATATTTTTGGAACTGATTTGGTATTTTTCATGAAAATAGTCTAGTTATGAGTAAATGAATTAAATATGTTTTGTGAAGTAAGAAAATTGGAAAATAGGATTTTATGGCTTGAGAATCCTATATGAGGTATATGCAGATTTTTGATGAGGGTTTTGGTTATTGATGATGAAATCTTAAGAGTTGGCATTTTATGATGATTAAATGCATTAATTAGTAAAGTGTAAACAATTTAAATAAATTGTTTATAAGCTTAAGAAATGTTATTCTTTCAATATCATTATACCAAAATATTGGTATGAATTTTATTGTGAAATTTCTACCTTTTTGAGTCGGTGTTACTATTCACGAGTTACTATTCACAAGTTACTATTCATGGGTTACTATTCACGAGTTACTATTCACGACAAAATTGGTTTCTTTTACTAACCAAATTATAGTTGATTTATGAATATTACTCTTGAGATTAAATCTATATGTTGATTATATTGATTTTATTATCATATATAACATTTTTATAACCCTGATGTTGAATTTCTCTTTCACTGGAGTGTAAAGATGGGTAGATTATTGGTATGATCATGACTAGGGTTCTCTTTGGCCTGTAGTGCAAAGTTGAATTGTGACTGGTATGATCATGACCATTGAATTTACAATTGAATATCTTTAGCTTAAGTGTAAAGATGAATTGATTAACATGGTTATAATTATGGTGTATATAAATTCTGAAATGATTATAATTCTTTGAGATATTAATATATTTGGCATGTAGTGCAAATATGAATTGTTGAGGAATATCTTTGGCCTGTAGTGCAAAGATGAATTGTAGATGAATATCTTTGGCCTGTAGTGCAAAGATGAATTGTAGATGAATATCTTTGGCCTGTAGTGCAAAGATGGTCTGTTGATGAATATCTTTGGCCCGTAGTGTAAAGATAAACTGTTGTTGAATATCTTTGGTCGTAGTGCAAAGATGGATTTATTAGTATGATTATGAACAGGAACTGTGATTTGGTATAACCATGATCTTTGATGTTTCAGGTAAAGACAGGTGATAAAAATATTCTTCGTCCTGGGTGCGAAGAAAAATTTATAGTCACAATTATGATTATGAGTTATTCATATGATTGTGGAAAGGAACTGTTGAGTGATGTTACATGGATAAAATATTGTTGGTGGATTTTTAACATGGAGAAGATAATAGACTTTATAGTCTATTTGACTCTTCTAATGGATTGCTCGTTCCGCTGCAACTATGGTTGAAATTTTTATCATTTACCATATGTTCTAAATATCTGATTTATTGTTGATGAAGGCTATTGATAATTGAATTATCTTTAGTCATGATATTCTTTACTGAGCTAGTTGTGCTCACCCTTTTGCTTCACAATTCCTTTCAGGTAATAAGAGTGTAGCTGGGTCGAGCGGGGGTATCAAGGGAATAGAACGGTGGTTATCATTTAGTAGTTATATTTGGTGAAGAAAATAGGGTGAGGCGAACCCAACGTTGGAAGGGTGTTTTGTCACTATCATAAAAGATGTCTAATGACATACAACCTCGTGTCATCATAGGACAGGGTTGTGCTCATCCACTTGCTGAGTATATCTATGGGCACTACCTATATAATCTTGGTGTTTGTTTGAAGTATAATTCTCAATTAGAGACAGTGGAGATAATGATAAGTCAAGAGAAGACTCACCATTGGGAAGAATATGATAGTAATCTTCTCGTTTTTCTTTGGGGTCTATTGGGTCAACCAAGGATAATTCTGTGGCCATATGATATCTATCATAACCTAGACGCGTGGCCTCCCATGTACGAAGGTTTCCTTGAGCACTTCCCAAAGATTCTAATTTCTAAAACAGTTTTTGACTATACCTTTATGTAAGGTGTTATTGTGAGGTGATGTCCACGGTTGGAACATGAGTCACATTTGGTATATATTTGTATCCAAACTCACAGCATATGTGTTGTTGTATTTTGCACGACAATTGTTGTAATAAAGTTGTAGTTGTTTTCTGTACCATGTATTTGACGACTCAGAATGGGTTGGGTGGAATGGACCTATTTTGGGGTCGTCACAATCTTGGTATTTGTTTGAAGTATAATTCTCAATTAGAGACAGTGGAGATAATGATAAGTCAAGAGAAGACTCACCATTGGGAAGAATATGATAGTAAACTTCTCGTTTTTCTTTGGGGTCTATTGGGTCAACCAAGGATAATTCTGTGGCCATATGATATCTATCATAACCTAGACGCATGGCCTCCCGTGTACGAAGGTTTCCTTGAGCACTTCCCAAATATTCTAATTTCTAAAACAGTTTTTGACTATACCTTTATGTAAGGTGTAACGACCCCAAAATAGGTCCATTCCACCCAACCCATTCTGAGTCGTCAAATACATGGTACAGAAAATAACTACAACTTTATTACAACAATTGTCGTGTAAAATACAACAACACATATGCTGTGAGTTTGGATATAAATATATACCAAATGTGACTCATGTTCCAACCGTGGACATCACCTCACAATGACACCTTACATAAAGGTATAGTCAAAAACTGTTTTAGAAATTAGAATCTTTGGGAAGTGCTCAAGGAAATCTTCGTACATGGGAGGCCACGCGTCTAGGTTATGATAGATATCATATGGCCACAGAATTATCCTTGGTTGACCCAATAGACCCCAAAGAAAAACGAGAATATTACTATCATATTCTTCCCAATGGTGAGTCTTCTCTTGACTTATCATTATCTCCACTGTCTCTAATTGAGAATTATACTTCAAACAAACACCAAGATTATATAGGTAGTGCCCATAGATATACTCAGCAAATGGATGAGCACAACCCTGTCCTATGATGACACGAGGTTGTATGTCATTAGACATCTTGTATGATAGTGACAAAACACCCTTCCAACGTTGGGTTCGCCTCACCCTATTTTCTTCACCAAATATAACTACTAAATGATGACCACCGTTCTATTCCCTTGTTACCCCCGCTCGACCCAGCTATACTCTTATTACCTGAAAGGAATTGTGAACCAAAAGGGTGAGCACAACTAGCTCAGTAAAGAATATCATGACTAAAGATAATTCAATTATCAATAGCCTTCATCAATAATAAATCAGAGATTTAGAACATATGGTAAATGATAAAAATTTCAACCATAGTTGCAGCGGAACATGCAATCCATTAGAAGAGTCAAATAGACTATAAAGTCTATTATCTTCTCCATGTTAAAAATCCACCAACAATGTTTTATCCATGTAACATCACTCAACAGTTCCTTTCCACAATCATATGAATAACTCATAATCATAATTGTGACTATAAATTTTTCTTCGCACCCAGGACGAAGAATATTTTCATCACCTGTCTTTACCTGAAACATCAAAGATCATGGTTATACCAAATCACATTTCCTGTTCATAATCATACTAATAAATCCATCTTTGCACTACGGCCAAAGATATTCATTTGTATCACCAGTTGGTCATGTTTATCTCAACATCTGTTCATCTTTACACTACTGGCCAAAGATATTCAACAACATGTCATCTTTGCACTACGGGCCAAAGATATTCATCAACAATTCATCTTTGCACTACAGGCCAAAGATATTCCTCAACAGTTCATATTTACACTACGGCCAAATATATTCATCAACAGTTCATATTTGCACTACAGGCCAAATATATTAATATCTCAAAGAAATATATAATCATTTCAGAATTTATATAAACAATAATTATAACCATGTTAATCAATTCACCTTTGCACTTAAGCTAAAGATATTCACTTATAAATTCAATGGTCATGATCATATCAGTCAACAATTCTACTTTGCACTACTGGCCAAAGAGAACCCATAGTCATGATCATACCAATAATTTACCCATCTTTA
This sequence comes from Panax notoginseng, assembly GCA_016801055.1. NCBI lineage: Eukaryota > Viridiplantae > Streptophyta > Magnoliopsida > Apiales > Araliaceae > Panax > Panax notoginseng. The sequence continues at coordinate 213,916,194 of CM029017.1, read as the reverse complement.
CACTCAAGCGAAAGAGAATTTCAACATCAAGGTTATAAAAATATTATATATGATAATAAAAACAATATGATCAACATATAGATTTAATCTCAAAAGTAATATTCATAAATCAACTATAATTTGGTTAGAAAAAGAAACTAATTTTGTCGTGAATAGTAACTCGTGAATAGTAACTCGTGAATAGTAACTCATGAATAGTAACTCGTGAATAGTAACCCTGACATGAAAAAGGTAGAAATTCCACAATAATATGCATACCAATATTTCGGTATAATGATATTGAAAGAATAATATTCTTAAGCTTATAACAATTTATTTAAATTGTTTACACTTTACTAATTAATGCATTTAATCATCATAAAACGCCAACTCTTAAGATTTCATCATCAATAACCAAAACCCTCATCAAAAATCTGCATATACCTCATATATAGGATTCTCAAGCCATAAAATCCTATTTTCCAATTTTCTTACTTCACATAACATATTTAATTCATTTTCTCATAACTAGACTATTTTCATGAAAAATACCAAATCCGTTCCAAAAATATTTCTTTTCTGGGATTTAGCATAATATAGTCCCATAGTGAATATATATTTTTCTCAGAATTTTTAAAAGTCATTTACTATTTTTCATATGGCCAAAACAGCCGAATATTTAGACATTTATCAAAAATTGTACTTTTATCTAAAAATTCTAAAATTCACAGAGTATACTCCTATCATATACATGTACTCCCAATAAAAATTTCATCAATTTTAGAGTTAACCACAAGGAATTATAAGCTGTTACTTCTAAAATAGTCTTTTCTCATAAAATTCATAACTCTCAATCTATACATCCAAAAATCACCATTTTTGGACACAATCAAGAAAACTCATCAAAATATCATTTCAAATTTTTCCAGAATTTTTGAAGATCAGAAAAATTACGAAACTGAAAATTATAACAACCCTTAAAATCCCTTACAATCCCTTACTATCCCTTACTATCCCTTACCTCAAAAGAGCAGTACTTCTGATCGGTATGCAAAGCCGAAGGAAACTTGCACTGATGAATAGCAACTCACCAAGTATCTAAAAACTCACAAAATATGCTTCATAATATAGAGAGAGAAAGAGAGAAAGCTTATGTTTTTGGTGTGATTTTCAATTCTAACTTAGCCCTCTATTTATAGGAAAATTTTGGTAGGTTTGACCTGCAACCTGATGACTTTACCTGCTACTATTCCCACCCACCATATTTGAAATATAATTCAGCACATTTCTTCACCAACCACAAGTGGGGCCCACCAATTCTAGAATTTTCCATCAAAATGATAAACTCCGAAAATTCAACAATTTCTGAATCAGTTATCTCGTAAAATTCATAATAAATCATACGTTCATTTTTAACGGTTCAAAATTTGTGGGCATATACTCAACTTATATATGTATAACATATCCAAAAATTACCACGATCCAACGGTCGGATTAAAAATTATAACCCCCGCAAAATATCTCAAAAACCCTGATTTTTAATACCTCCATTCCGACAAAAATACGGATAAAAATCTCAACATTAACTCCTTCATTTTTAACCACAAAAATATATCCCTCATTTATATCCACATAAAATAAATATTTTCTTATCATATAAATCAATAATTAATTATTCACAAATAATATTACAGAATCACATTTATGACAACCAGGCCGTTCCCAGGAAAGAGGGGGCTTTCCAATAAGAATTTCTCCTTACTGGCGCGAAATTAGATGACCAAACCTCTCCTTAGACAGAACTTTCTAGACATTGCCAATATTGTTATCTAATAATATTATTCAAATAATATGAATTATTGATCTGATAATAGGAAATACTGTGCAGCAACAATTATTGAACAACAATAATATAAAATTTCAACGTAGCAATTATTGAATCAATAAAATAAAATATTGAACAGTAATTACTGTAACAATTATTGAGTAGTGCCTTCTTACGTAAGAATCAATAATTTCAAAAATACTGTGCAATACCGTGTGCTACTGTGCAATAACGCGTATTACTGTATTTTAATCACCGAGTATTCCAACAGTGTTAACGGTAACAACTACGCCGTTATTTGTAAAAACTCAAATTTGTCGTTTTCTTCACCCGACAGTTATTCTGTTATGGGGCCCACAAATGGCTGCGCCATCGTACGAATATTCCCCGACAGAAAGAATATTCCACGACCAAACGAATATTTCCCGACAACAATGATTATTTTATAACCACTTGCTTATTTTGAAAAAAAATCATATTTCACTCATAACTTTAAACTTTTATCAATTTAACCATTTACTGAATTGTAATTATAAGAAAAATTGAATACTTTTATTTCATAAAATTCGGGGTCTTACATAAGGTATCATTGTGAGGTGCTGTCCACGATTGGGACATGAGTCACATTTGGTATATATTTGTATCCAAACTCACAGCATATGTGTTGTTGTATTTTACACGACAATTGTTGTAATAAAGTTGTAGTTATTTTTTATACCATGTATTTGGCGACTCAGAATAGGTTGGGTGTTGTATACCTATTTTGGGGTTGTCACATTCATACTTCCAACTAACCGCACCTAAATTCAAGCAACTGAACAAAACATAAAAGATCGACAGCAACTCTGAGATCGGAGAAGAACAGATCAATGACGTATCTGCCGGAGAACACGGAATCTCTTGTCGCGACGCAACTCTGAGATCAGAGAAGAACATAAAAGAACGACAACAACTTCAAGATATGTAACCAGAAACTTACTGCAATTGCACTAATTGTTGATCGTACTGCACTGATTGTTGATTCGTTACAAATTTCTATACTGAGATATTTGAGTTTCCAATTTATATTCATAGTGTTACCCCGTGTTTACTACGTATTCATCTATTGGTTACCTTTCTCAAATTTTTCGCTCTTTAAATGGTCACAAAGTCAGAATAATGAATGTTTTGAATGCAAAATGCATTTAAAAATATGTTTTATACTCTGGTTACTAAATACATATAAATTGGTTACTGTTTATTATTGATTTGGTTGCTGTATAATGTTTATTTGCTTGCTTTATAATTTTAAAGTTTATTCTACTGATGTTTTTATATTAATGATTAATTATTAAATACATTGGTTACCTTCCTACAACTATTGGTTACTGTCTAATCTGGATTTGGTTAATTTATAATGCTAATTTGGTTACTGTATAAAATTACAATTGTTACTGCATAATATTACCCCTAATTCGTGTTCTGGTTACTAACATTATGTTGTTTGGTTACTGTCTAACATTGAGTTGGTTACTTTACAAACCATAAGCTAACAGTAACAAAAAATGTACTAAAAGGTTGCTTCATCTGATATACTGGTCGGTGGAATATCGTTTATAATCTGAAATTTAATTGACAATGTTGTTGTGTATTATACAGTTGAATGATTGACAATGCAAAATGCATGTAAAAATATGTTTTATATTCTGGTTACTAAGAACATATAAATTGGTTACTGTTTATTATTGATTTGGTTACTGTATAATGTTTATTTGGTTGATGTATACTTTAAATGTATATTCTACTGATATTTTTTATATTGATGGTTACTTATTAAATACATTGGTTACCTTCCTGCAACTGTTGGATCTTTAAGTACATATTGATGTTTTTTATATTGTTTATTTTTGTTGTAAATTGCATGAAAAAATATGTTTTATGTTATGGATACTAAGTAAATATATGTTGGTTACTGTCTAATTTGGATTTGGTTAGTATATAATGCTGACTTGGTTATTGTGTAATATTACCATGATTACTGCATTATATTACTGTGTTTTATACCAATTTTTTTATATTGATGGTTACTGATTGACTACATTGGTTAACTTCATACATCTGTTAGTCTTTAATTTGTAACAAAGTTATTACTGATTGTTTTGATTGTAAAATGAATGTAAAAATATTTTTTATAATCTTGGTTACTAATTACATATATCTTGGTTACTGTCTAATATGTATTTAGATACTGTAAGGTATTTATTTGGTTACTGTATAATGTTATTGTATTTTATAATTGTTTCTTTTATATTGGTGGTTACTTATTGACTACATTGGTTACCTTCATACAACTGTTAATCTGATTATATATATTGGTTGCTGTACTGATGTTTTTTATAGTTATGGAAAGATTTGATCCAGTGGCAATTTGGTAATTTCTGTCAAGTTTAGAGTGTTGGATTTTGGCGTTTTCGAAGCCTAATTTCATTGGAAACGGGTCAACAATCAAAAGTCATCAGCTTCGCTCGTGAACTACAGGGTTTTTTTGGTCAAATTCTATCATTTAGGCCTTCAAAATTGTATGTAAAAATTTGGTTTATGTTCTGGTTACTAAGATTATGTAGTTTGGTTACTGTCTAATATTGATTTGGTTACTTTACAATGTTTTTTCAGTTGTCAGACAATGAAAATGATTCCAGTTGTGCTTTATTTCAACGGAACATAAACAAAAAGTGTATAAATATATAATTGTTTACTATTAGTAACCATTAACCACATGGTTGGTAACATTTTGATGGTGTACAGTAACCAAAATTGTTATTGATTAATATTTTGATTTTTGATTTCATCATGAGTTGTCAATATAAAGTAAACATATACATTAAACAATTGGTAACTGTTCTAAAATATTTTTATATAAATTTGGTTACCCATCGAAAATAAAATGGTTATCTCTATATTCATATTTAGTTACCAACTAGACCATTTCTAAATAACTTTTATAACTATATAATTTAAAAGTATCCTTGAGCTAGATAAATGGGAACCCTCACATGTACATTAAGCACTTGATAACGGTTCTAATATAAAATTTTAATTATTTGGTTACTAACAAAAACTAAAATAGTTACCCTTATATACAGGTTTGGATACCAATTGCACCTCTCAAACTATTTTTATTTTAATATGAGATCTATAAGTGACTATCATCTATATAATAAAACAGTATATATATATATATATATATATATATATATATATATATATATATATATATATATATATGGGAACTCTTAATTGGAGTTTTTTATTCCATCATGATGACAGGGTATAAATAAAATATATACATTTAACACTTTATAACAGTCCTGATATAAACTTATAATTATCTGGTTACTAACAAAAATAAAAATGGTTACCATATATGTTGGTTTGGATACCAACCTAACATTTTAACTGAAATAGCTGATGAATACTGTTCTGAACTAATTTTATATAAATTTGGTTACTTACAAGAAATAAAATGGTTACCTCCATATGCATATTTAAATACCAATTGTATAATTTCTATATAATTTTTATGAGTATGCACATCAGCTAGATAAATAAGACACTCTCACATGTACATTTAACACTTGATGTTTGTCCTGATACAAGCTTATAACTATCTGGTTACTAATAACAGTAACCATAATGTAACATAATAAAATAATAACCAAATAATTATATGATAGTAACCAAAACAGGATTAAATGGTAACCAAAACAAAAACGTCATGTAATGAAACTCAGTTTAGGCAATTCATGTATACTAAACAATTACATATTAACTAGAATAAAAAATAAAAGTAACCAAAATCCCTCATCGAGGACACAATAATAATAGCCAAACCATAAGATAACAGTAACCAACATATAATAAAGAAGTAACCAAATAGTTATATGAAAGTAATCAGAACATGTTTTAATGGTGACCAAAACAGAAATAACCTGTATATCCAATCCAGTTTAGGCAACCCATGTATAATCTCACATGTACATTTAACACTTGATATATGTCTTGATACAAGCTTGTAACTATCTGGTTACTGCCAATAAATAAAATGGTTACCCTTCTATGCATGTTTGATTACCAACTGCACCTTTCAAACAATGTATGAGAAACAATTCAGAAGTAACAAATACGAACCAACAAACAATGTCAAAACACTAGTAATATAATCAAATATGTAATCCCATTTACATAAGTTCCAATAAATATTATTATAGACTCACTAACCATAACAAATGGTTATGGATATCCAATAGAAACCAAAGTGCGAAACACAATCTTTTAATTCTTGATTGAAATTTAAATAAGATTTATTTCTTCTCATGACATTTGTCGCCATGATCTCTTTCTGAGCAACATCAAGAGGCTTGTTTGAAGCAAAATTTCTATTATCTCGATAATAGAACAACATGTATGCTTTCTGATCCAAAATCTTCTTTTTACTAACTTGAACAACTTGTGAATCAACAAGTGCAGCAAAAGTAAATTTAAAAACAATCAAAAAAATAAAGGACTATTAGACTATGTAAACTGGTTGTGAATCCGGCAGCGAATTGTGCGGCGCTGCCGAGGAGGGCGAGAGACTCGAAAGATGATGGGCATGCAGTGTGAGGATCATGTTTATTGTCTTCATCCAGGGGCAGAAGGCATAAGGCAGAAGTAGAGAAGATGAAATCATTAACGGGAATAGAGTTCTCAGAAATGAAAGAGGAAGCAGTTACAGATTGTCTACAACACAGTAAACCATCAATACTAATCCCCTAAATTAAAAAATCCTAATTGCACTAATATTCTCCTAAATTAAGGAATCCTAATTGCACTAATATTATAAATAAATATAGGAAAGTGTATTACTTTTATAATTATTTTGTGGATGTTTTATTTTTGTAATTACTTTTAAAAATGTACTATAATATGTAATTAATCCTTATTTTATTTTATTTTTGGCATCATTATTCATATTCATACCTAGTGCTACCATCCAAATTCTTCCGAGCCTAACTAACTATAAATGCTTAGCCATTTTCAGAATCATATTGTGTAAAACTAAATTAAGTCATATCTATTTTAAATTTGAAATATTTTAAATTAACTTTAAAAATTCAATATTAATTTTATATTTTGTAACGGGCAGAGTATATTAAATTATTTTATACCAAGTTTAATAAATTTAGACCCGTCCTTATAATTACAAAATAATTTTAGAATTCATTTTCGCATGCAAGTAAATGAAAACAATCAAATGACATAATTAATTTATTTGTTGGTATAAACATGAATAAAAATATAATTATAAGGATATTTTTTATTGTTTACACTATATATATATAAATAGACATCAAAAAATTGATAGCAAAGACGAGTACTTGCAATACTTCACTTGTTGGGGATGTGATGACTTTTTATAGGGGCAAATGTATAAAAATGTGCTTGATATTGAAGTCTCATTTTTATTCTGAATATTTTTTTTCCGTTACAAATTTTGGATTAAATGTGCCCCTCCTATTAACGGATAACAAATTTTAGTCACAAGGCTGACACCTGAACAATTTTTTGAACCCAAAAAATTCAAATTCATTTTCTCTCTCTAAATCCATCTTTATCAGATCCATTTTTTCCCTCTCTAAAGTTTTCTCTCTTTAAACCCATTAAACTCGGATCTATTTTTCTTGTTAGCCGATCAGAGCTTCAACTTTTATGCCATTTCCCGAAGTCGCTCTCCAACATAACGTCGAAAGAAACATTTTCATCTCTCTTTCTCATTTCCTCCGCAACCTTACTAAGGTTTTGGAAGACATGTGAGGTTAACAAAAATCCCCAATTCATCACCGTGGGCCAAAGTATAATTAATTTCCCCTCACCCAATTGATCTTTCTCTTTTAGATTTTTAGAAGAGAATGAGGAGGTTGAAGAGAAAACGGCAAAAGACGAGGCAGATATCTAAGTAATTTTGCGTGTTAGTCGATAGCTCTATCATGTTGGCTCTTAGTATCATTGTCTAAGCCTTCAGGTTGTGTTTCAGTTTTCTGTATTTTGTGTTTTGAATCTGAAGTTCATAAAATTTTATGGGAATTTATTGTTACCTTGTCAGTATTTGAGATTTGATGGTTGTGTTACTTCTAATAGTTTTTTATTTTGTTATTTCAAAACTAAAAGGGAACTTTATGATTTCGTAATTGCTTTTAATCAATGTTCTTAATATGGCCACTCAAAAAAGATTCAGAGTTTGGTTGGGCTTGAGCTGCATCTCTTGATGTCGTTAATGTGTGTTAAAAATTGGTATTCAAATTTACTTTTTTGACTACAGTGCAAATTATTGAGATGTTGACGAAAATGGGTTACAGTATATGATCTTGTGTCATGTAATAATGGGAAACATGGAGGTTGTTTCATCCTGCATCTAAGCAGCTTCATCTGAGTTTAATTTGTTTACAAAAAATGTGTTTAGAGAGAGAAAATGGCAGACACTAAATAATGATTGGATGCGTTTGAAATTAAGTTATTTAATTTGTTTTAATTAGAAGTTAAAATTCTATCTTCATGTCTTGTCACTAACATTTGTTTAGCCACGTCAGTCACGTTAGTCTAAGTGGCAGATCCGTTAACGGGAGGGTACAGTTGACCCAAATTTTGTAACGTCAAATATATTTTTGAAAAAAAAAAGAGTTCAGAGTGGAAGTGTGATTTCGGAGAAAATATCTGGGACATTTTTGCCCATTTGCCCCTTTTTATAGTGTTAAAATAAAAGTTTATTTCTAATTTTTGAAAATTATATATATATATATATATATATATATATATATGGGGACCGATCCATAGCCAACATTGTTAACTTAAGGTTATCTTTACAACACATCGTGACCGTCCATCCGATAATCTAACGGTTAAATAGACCTCTTGTCCGCAGTTTAATTTTCAGTATTCCGTATTATTAAACTGCAGACAGAATGGAATACCAAATTACCCCTCCTTTATAATTCAAAAAATTTGGCATCCACATTATTATACTGCATAGCCTAAATAATTTAAAAAAAAAAAAAAGGCATTCGCATTATTAAACTGCAGAGTCTCATGATAATTTTTTTTTTTTTTACATTATTACTTCATTTTCTTCTCCATTCTCTATCCTCCACTGACTTAGTTCATTCACTCCATTTCTAATTCCCTTCTCTTTCTCTCTCATCAGTATTTAGTGGAGCAAGAGAAAAATTGAAGGAAGAATGTAAAAAAAAACAATTCACAAATGGAAACAATGTTTGCGTGTAAGAAACCTAGTTTCAAACAACACATCATAACCCATATATAAAACCTTGAATTATTACTCAAACAGTTTAACTCAAAAAAGAAAAAGAAAAAGAAACAAATCGATTACTCTGTTTTACTAATTCCGAGAATGAATTTTACAATCAATAAGAAATGGGAGCAAACCTTGAGGAACTAAACACCAGCTTTGAGACTCTGTAGACAAGCACGATTGCAAGCGAGCTGAAGCTATTGCACTGTGCAGTGGCATCATAGTCTCCGAGCTGCTCAATTCCGCCTGTAACCTAACCATACAACATACATATGAACTAAACATCCGTACATACAAAAACTTGCAGACAAATATATATAAATACAGAGAAATAGAGGATTATGAATTTAACCGTGAAAACCGACGAGCTTGAGAGTGGGAAGTGGATTTGAAGAATGAAATGTCGCCAGAGTGAAATGAAGGAGCAGTGTAAAAAAAAATTCACCATCTACTTCCGCAGTTTAATATTGGGGATGTTTAAAAACGGGATATTTTGGTAATATTCAGTTTAATACTGCGGTCTGCGGAATACTAGAAACTAAACTGCGGACGAGATCTTTATTTAATCGTTAGATCATCGAATTGACAGTCACAATGTATTGTAAGGATAACTTTAAGTTGACAATTTTAGTTATAGATCGGTCTTCTATATATATATATATATATATATATATATATATATATATATATATATGTATCTCTTATTTTATTTTTAGAGGAAAGGGTTATGCACGTACTATAATCCATAAGTGATCCGGTTATTATGAAGTTAACTTCATAGTAAGTTGATCAATTGACTAATACAATACTGACACGTAAAGAGATATCATCTTCTACCTATGTGTTAATACTGTATTGATCAATTGACCAAAATTAATTTCATCTTAACCGCTCCGCTAATAAAATATGAACTCGTGCCTAGCTAGAATAACTGAAGAATCCCCGGTTGTTGCTTATTTGTATGGCTAATATTAGTAGTACAGTCAAAAATTGACTACTCAGAATAGGCATAGATATAAAATAAATTTTAAATTCGACAATGAAAATAGTATACACATGCAATTAGTCTAACTCCCGAAATTTCTGAAAAAACATAAAGAATAAAAACTCCATTAATTAATTAATAATAATAAATGGATTACCAGCTTGAAGAAAACTAATTAAAATTTGTCTTATATAATTAACTTCGTTCCCTAATAACTAAGGGGATCGAATATTAATCAAATGCATCATGTTATCTATGAAAAGTTTTCGAATGCAACAATTAATTAAGATGAAATATTTACAGAAAATTATCTTTGAGCCAGTATATATTACGTACATTGTCGGAGATGTATACGCTTGAAAATTGATAATACATACTCCTTCAGTTAATTAATATAGATTGTTTTAGAGTTATGCACAAGTATTAAGGAAATGATTATATAATATTAAATATATTATCAATTGTCTATATTGCCTTTGTATTGGAAAAAGAGAATTGTTATTTATTAGGTAAAAAATAATGAGAGAACCAAAGTTATATTTATTACTTGGGGTAATATTAGAAACTAACCAATTAATGCTTACTTGAAATTCTTAAACGACTTATATTTAGAAATAAAAATATTTTCTAAAACGACTTATATTAAGAAATTGAGGGAGTAGTAAACTCTAGTTAATAAAGTCAAACTTTTACTCTGATTAGTTAATAGCGTCTGTTACTATTTGTTGGGATATTTCATATGAATGTCACATTAGATAAATTCAAGAGTATAGATGTGTTAATAAGTATGGTGAAGTCTCAACCTAATAGGTAAGGATGTGGTCCAACATGCTTATTGGGCCAATATTCTACACAGATGCACGCTGCATTGGTGATTGATTTTACAATTTCACTACACTATTAGTAGGGGATATTATGCGTTTTTTAACCGTCCGCTAATAATAGTAGCGGACATTGATTTTCAGTTTTCAATTATGATCGTTCTTTCTTGTTTTCAATTGTATAGTTATATAGTGTATGCCCGTTTTTGGTCTATAACAACTAATACTATATATATATATGAAAGATTTAATTTCTTATATGGTGTCTCTATGTATGCACTACATACATTTCAAAATAAGCTAGCTTTATCATTAATCTGTATTAGGGAGAGAGAGCAGAGACTTGTGGCTTGATTTTGAAAATTGCACGGCCCCTGCTTATTTTTGGAAAAAGGTTAAAAATAATAAAAGTTTTGTTAAAAATTAATATTAGGACATGCATGCATGCATGATACGAATTAATTAATTAATTCCTAATTGAGAATAGATGAGAATTAATGACCTTATCTAATACTCCCTCCCTCCGTCCCATAATATATAACATTTTAGAGTTATGCACTGTTTATTCTTTTAAATTATAGTATAAAACATCAAATAATTTAAAAAAAATAAAATTATCTCAAACGTCATAATATATATTATGGGAGGGAAGGAGTACTATCGAGTTATAAATTGTAGCAAAAGAATCCCACTGTTTTTGTCCTTTATCAATGGAAATCATTTCTTCGGATAATTCTAGAAATGGAAATCCGTCGTACTTTTATATTTGTGAAATATTCATTTCAAACAAGCTAATTCAATAATTATCAGCGGACAAATGTCTTTCCTGCAATTGTTAATTAATTAACAAATCTTTGGTTGTAAATTGGGGTGTTAATTAATTTGTCACAACGTTATTAGCTAATGACTTTAGTTTAAAATTGAAACAAATAGAGATTTAGATCTAATGCAGGTTTTCCCCTTAACAAATTTCTCAAGCCTTTTTGGTTTCCAAGTATGCCTTTTAGTAGTAGTAACTTTTAAGTTAATTTTTATTTTTTATCTCCCTATTTAATCCTTCAAATTTATATTTTATTTCACATAATTTAACATATAACGCATATAGCCAGTCACCAAGTAACAATGTAGATAAAAAGTTTAAATATAAATTATTATCTTAAACTATTATATTATCTTTTTTTTTTCGAGAATCTACATTCCAATTTTTTTAATTAAATAATTAAAATATTAATTTTTTTTCATATTCATTCAATTGATAAATTGATTCCATATTCATAAATTGAGTAGGCATAAACATGCTTATGTGCAATTAAAAAAAATTATTTCAAATAATTTTTTTTGACATTTATTATACATTGGAAGGTAAATACCTCAAACAATCTTTTATCTAAAATTAAAACTAACTTGATAAAATCACATATTATTACCAAGAAATTAAAAAGACTAAACAAAATTCAAAGCAACAAGTAAACAAAATAAAACAAGCAATTAGACAAAACTAAACATATGAACTCACAAAGAACAAAGTTAACAATCTATTCGGAGAAAATTAAATATTTTTTTATAACAAATAAATAAATAAGCCAAATGGCAATAATGAAATGAGACTTCGTAATGACCAATGATTGAAGCTGGTCGTTTGGAACTTGGTTTGAGGAACTGATTTACCACCCTCTCCACAAATTAACACTTCAAAAAAAAAAAGTCATCAAAATAAATTAAAATTCAAAAAAGGCTCCAAATAATAGCAAAACCCAGAAAGTACCTGTGGATTTCGACCACCCACCAACAACCAATAACAGCGTCGTCTCACCCACCAACATCTGCTTGGTAAAACTTAAAAACGAAAAGAAATAAATAGGAGATGAGAAATAAAACAAACTACTTAAGTTTGTAGATGTGATTGTCAGTGTCTTCAATTAATCGTTGCCGATGGTATATTTTGTGTTAAAATATAATGGTCTTTCTATTTTTCTCCCTTTTGTTACCATCCAATATGGATAAGGAAATAGTAAGAATTTAAGGAACGACGGCAACAAGGAAGGGGAAGGGACTTTCCCTTAATATTGTTTTGTCTTGATTAATTCTCCATATGAGATGATAGAAAAATAATAATAAAAAATAAACTGATGGTCTTGAATGACCATTTTGTCATCACAATATATATCACATTCTGTTGTGTGACTATTTGTACCACAAAAAGAAAGGAAATATACATAAAAATAAAGAAAAGAAAAACGTGGAAGGATACTAAAGTAAGCCCTCCGTTTTAGAATTATGAACATGAATTAAGAAAATAATTGAAAAATATTAAATATAGTATCAATTGTCTATAATACCCTTAAATTCTCATTTATTACTATACTTATCTTATAATCTCTCTCATTTGTAATATTTTCTCATGAGGGACGATGATTTTGGAAAGATTGTAATTAATTATCCTAGATTTTCTAAAATATCAAATAATTTGAGATAAATAAAATTACCTAAAACGTTATGTATTATGTTGTTACGAGAAAATATATAACAAAAAAGATTTAAGAGCAATCTAAAAGTACTTGTTGTCTAATGGATAAAAAGAGAGACGTTTCGAGGTTGAGAGAGCGGAAGAGTTCCTAATCAAAGAGACAAATGAATCATTAGGTGATGTTTGGGCACACCCCACAAAATGTTGTTAGATTAAAGATGATAGTTAAGTTTGGGATCCACCTAGGGGTGTGCATCCGGTTTTTACTGGTCCGAATTAGATCGGTATCGAACCGAATCGATATCAAAATCGGCCAAATTTTGATACCGATATCGGTACCGGTTGGATCGGTATATTGAACCGATTTACCGTTATTAAATAAAAATAAAGATTATGGTAACATATTAGATATAGGTGAGAGTTGAATGATATATCTTGGATTTCCTCCATCATGGTGACAGTTTGACAACTCCGGGTTGAAGTTTTAGACGTGAAAAAGATGAAGATGAAAAGCTCAAGTTTTTGTTTTTATTTTTATTTAGTTATAAATTAACAATCAGATTTAATCTTAGCCATTAAAAGTGTTCAAATCCAAAAGTCAAAGAATTGTGTAAAAAATTTAGTGTCATTGATCCGACCTCTCTATATATATATGAGTAATGATTCATAGTAAATAGTCGCTATAAACCAAAATTAGTCATATATCATCTCTACCATACAATATCAGATCGAACGGATAAGATTAAAAAGATAAAATTAATCGTATGCTGCTATTAACAGTGGATGAACCCCAATCAGTCGGACAATATCAGAATTACATCGTCAGCTTTAAATACTTTTTTTTTTGAAGAATCAGCTTTACATTCATGTTTTCCTTGTATCCTAATACATTTAGTCAACAAACATGTCTCCAAAACAATCAGGGGATTGGACAAGCAATACAATTCAAGCCCATACATAACAGAGAAGCGACTTGATGAAATTCCACCACCTCGATCCAGCTAATTAAGCCTTCGAATTGGCCTCGTCAACACCCTCCTCACCACCTCTTTCCCCGCCTTACGCCCTCTATAACTATCCCCAGCCCCAGGTGCCGCCTCACTCATGTCGACTCTCTCGTACTAATGTTGATCGGAGAGGCAATTAAGGAGCTCATATTCATGTAATGCTTTACAAGAATATGCGCGCAATTAACTGCTGAAAGAGAGATTAGGGCTATTAACTGCCCCAATTTGCTTTCGCAGTATGCATAAAGAATTTTTACAGCGTCACAATGATAATTTTAGCGTAGAAGGGGATCAAAAACTCTTCCAACCTTTCTGGTATGCATTCGCTACAATTATATAGTAGCAGATTGAGAAATTTTAGCCTTACTAATAATAACGGTCGTTGATTTTGTCTTTTTAATCCTACCCAGTCGTCTAATATTGTATGAATTTAATAACGGTTTGTTATGGATCACTGCAAAATATATATATATATATATATATATATATATATATATATATATATAATATTATATCCAACGACATAAAGGAAAGGGAAAATATGACCACTCATTTGTTTGTGGAGGACAAAAACGCCCTTCCCCATGTTCCTAAAACCTGCCCCACTCGTCTTTCTCCCTCTTTTCATATCCTTTGATGATAAGTAACACAAGTCTTACCAAATGTTTGAGTCCCCACTACCACCATTGGTTCAAGAGAAGTTTCATCAAATACCGAAAGGCTTTTGGAAAAAGATAATATAGCCATGCATTTTACTCGGGAGGAGATATAGAGCTGGGTACTGGGAGAATTTTGTCTTCTACTAAAACTAAGTATAGCTAGGGAGGTGTTTGACATGCATATGTTAGGACAAAGACAATGGCACATGAAGAAAGATAGAGACCCCCTCCTTCCAAATGTATACCTCCTTTTTTTTTGCAAAATTATTTATATCATCATATCAGATTATAAAATCAAAATAGACATTGTTTCCATTTATTATATATATATATATATATATATATATATATATATATATATATATATATATATATATATAGTTAGTTAGGAATTATCAGATCCATACTATAAATTAAATTAGATTAACTGAACGAAGATTAAATTCACATGATAGGATTCCTAAATATTCAAATTGTTATGACCTATTGACCTGATATAATCTTTTGATGGTACGTAATGTGATCAGTTGAGATGCTATTTTTATGGTAAAGGACATTATGTTATGCAATGTTGTCCAATGAGAAATAATCTCATTTCATTTCTTGTCTCCCTATCGACACTCCCCCCAAGACGACCCCATAACACTCACCACTCTCGATCTCCAACATCAACATATATGTACATTACTATTCTTGATTCTATTTAACCACTTCGTCTCATCATCTACATCTCTCCCTCCCTCCCTCTATATATAGCTATACATTGGATCGATTACCCTCACCACCACCATTACAACATTCATTCTCCTCCCCTAGCTCATCATCATTTATATTTTCTTCTTTTCCCACCATATAGAACAACCCCCTACCTAGCTTGCTTGCTAAAGTACCAGTACTCCAACACTTAAGAAGCTAAGTATTGTCAGTACGTTATTCTTGAAAACTCATCTCTACTACTTTAATAAACTCTTTTTTGTTCTGAAAACAAATTAAGAGTACTGATCTCTAGATCTCTTAAACACCAACTCGCAGTGCCCCATAAAGTACCATATATATATATATATATATATATATATATATATATATATATATATATATATATATATATATATATATATATATAACCACATGAAACAATTATACAACTTGGACTTAAACTCAGTAAAAGAATTACCCGACTCCCATTCATGGACATCATCCACGGATCATCATCAATGCCCTTATCATTATCATTCTTCTTCTTCTTCTACGGAGTCCTCTTTACCGGTTATTGACCTGAATGACCCCAACGTCCTAAAACTATTGGGACATGCATGCAAAACATGGGGTGCTTTTCAAATCAAAAATCATGGCATCCCTATCGCCCTTCTTCAAACCATGGAGGCTGCGGGGAGAAACCTTTTCTCTCTCCCCATCCAACAAAAGCTAAAAGCCGCTCGCTCCCCCGACTGTGTTTCCGGTTATGGCGTCGCTCGGATTTCTTCTTTCTTTCCAAAACTAATGTGGTCCGAAGGCTTCACCATTGTTGGATCTCCTCTTCAACATGCTCGCAAACTTTGGCCACAAGATTACGCCAATTTCTGGTATATTAATTACTTACTACTTACTTAATTATAGCCATGATCTACATGTGTTTAAAATTAACTTTTAAATCTCTCTCTCTCTCTTATTCTAACTAACTACAATTCCTCTATATGTTTGTATAAAATCATATTTCTGGACCACATCATATGGTTATTTATTCAAAATCTCAATCATAGTGTCCAAGGTGAAAGAATAGTTAATTGGCTTTTGCATGCTCACTCGCGGACATGCGTGTTTTATATATATAAAAACTGATATTTTCATATATGTTTTTGATATTTACACACAATATATATATATATATATATATATATATATATATATATATATATATATATATATATATATATAATTGCCTCTAATTGAAAAGGTATGATTATATAATTTATCACAATTAGTTGGTTGCGTCAACCACCTAAACACTGTTTTAATTATTAAAAAAGTAGTAACTGACAATGGTATATATATATATATACTAGCAAAACATTGGGTGCAAAACATTACTGTTATAACGAGTCTCACATCCAAAATAAAAAATATTATATAAATATGTACTGGGTGGGACAATTTAGTTTGGATTGCATATATGGGTTGGTCGTTTCATAACATATATATGCATATCTGAATATCTCTACTGCTTGCCTACATGAAAAGGAAAAGGCCAGGATCGATGATGACTATAGAAGTTATTGTCCGACAAACAAGATAGGGAGAGATATCATTTATAAAAATCAAATCAACGTTTTTTGTTTGCTTACTACTTTGTTCAAACCACCCACATCCATTCATACATTATCGCGCGATCGTATCTTTTTTATACATGCAGTCTTTTATATATATATATATATATATATATATATATATATATATATATATATATATATATATATATAATTTCTAAATTAATTTTCTTTAATTTCTAAATTAATTTTCTTTTTCTGATTTTTTCATTTTAATATATATATATATATATATATATATATATATATATATATATATATATATTAATTTGCAGTGATGTAATTAGAGAATACGAGACAAAAATGAAAAAGTTAGCTGGGAAACTGATGTGGCTAATGCTTGGGTCATTGGGCATCAGCAAGGAAGAAGAGGTGGAGTGGGCGGGAGAGTTGAAAGGAGGCAGCAGCTGCAGTGCTGCTTTGCAATTGAATTCTTACCCAACTTGTCCAGATCCGGATCGGGCTATGGGGCTAGCTGCCCATACTGATTCCACCCTCTTCACCATCCTCCACCAAAGCAGCAACATTAGTGGTTTACAGGTGTTCCGAGAGAGAAGCGGGTGGGTGAGCGTTCCTCCAGTGGACGGGGCGCTGGTGATCAACGTAGGTGACCTCTTTCACATACTCTCCAACGGGTTATACCCGAGTGTGCTCCACAGAGTCGTGGTTAACCGTAACCAACACCGTCTCTCTATAGCTTACCTCTATGGACCCCCAAACAATGTTCAAATCTCACCGCTCTCAAAATTACTAGACCATTATCACCCTCCACTTTATAGGCCCGTCACTTGGAGCGAGTATCTAGGGACCAAGGCAAAACACTTCAATAACGCCCTTTCATCGCTCCGATCCAATATGTGCTCCGATTCAAATCAATGTAATTAATACTACTGTCAAAGTACGCATGCATGCAGGCTACATTTTTTTCATCTTTTTATAACTCTAATTAATTTCTTTCCATTCATATTTTCTTTATAAAATTACATGAAGCAACCAAGTTGGGCAGAGGCAGGGAGCTCCAAAATTAAAGACATGTAGAAGTAGAACAAATGTTTGTCTTTGGCTTTTCCTCTAGGAAAAAGGTGTGGGTATAAAATTGAAGGAAAAAAAAAACCTCTCCAAGTATACATGTATATATATTATACGTTTTCATTAATTTAAAATTTTAAAAGTCAGTTTGTAATATTATTAAATTAAAAAAATAATTAATGTGATTCATTTAACTCTTTAATACCATAAAAATATTGTGAACTAATTTATAATTATTATAATTACGACGTGTAAAACTAAATGTGATCACATTATTTCTTATTTTAAAAAACATCAAATTAGATTTAAAAAGTACAAAAATTTTATATACCAAACCATGCCAGAGGGAGTATATAGCAATAACGATCGACAAGGGAGCTGAGCAGAAGAGAGAGAAAGGGATGGAAAAAATTAGAATTCTAAGGAAAAGGGTTGGATACTTGGATTGGAAGAGATGGATGCAAATTAAGTACATGCAGTAACAGTGACAAGTTCATATCATGTCCAGTTGTGTTTTGATTTTTTTCCTAGTAGCTAGTTAGTAATATATGCAACAGGACAACGAATGTATCGATACAATGAAGATCTTTCTTCTCAAGGTTTAATTGTTTTCGATCAAATTGGATATATAAATCCGTCAATAATACTATATGTATAGGTGATTGATTCATAATCAATATTGTAAGGATAAGGTTATTTTTATAACAGATTTTAATCGTCTATTTTCGGATCGAACGGTAAAGAACAGTAAAAAGGATCTTCAATCGGGGGATTTCACAGTTTAATACTGCGTACAGGGCCGGTGAAAACTTTTTGGGGGCCTCAAGCCAAATTTTAAATTGGGGCCTTTTTTTTAACCATTCAATACTAAATTAAATTAATATCTATGATTTTTAAAAATATAGAATTTTATTTTTCTTTCTCTTTTAGATGCAAAATTATTGATCACACTTTTATAATCAATTTTCTCTAACATATTTTTTTCAATTGATAAAATCGCTAATTCACTTGATCTTTCTTGAGACATTGTCTATTTAAATAAGATTTTATCAATTTTAATTTTGAAAAAGTTCTTTCTGCAGAAGAAAACTGTTACAGGAATTGTTAATAAAATTCTATATGCGATGCATGCATTTGGAAAAGATTCTAGTTTTTTATATAATTCAGAATGTCAACTGGAGTGTTCTTCTTTTCTTCCGTTCGTATAACTTCTCTTTAACTTTTTAATTCCGAAAATAAATCTAAACCATCAATTTCAATGAAATTTTTATACGTGAGAGCAATTTCGAGATAAAGACATTTATCATGCAATTAATCTATCACCATCATCAAATGATTTTAATTTTTTGAAACTAACTAGAAAATCAAAAAGTTCTTCATATAAATGAAACTGTTCAAATCTTTGCACAATTGAGGAAATAGCTTGATCAACTATAAATAAGAAATAATAATCCATATATGTCATAGATATCAAAGTATCTATGCATTAAATGCTCCAATTAATGGATACTTCTCAACGGGAAGATTTCAGTGAAGTATAAAAGACAACTTCACATTCAAACAAAGAAGATGATGATGATGCACACTATACTTCCACATATAAGAAGAATCATCATCAGAAGATAAACATCGAGCTGAATAAGAGAGATGTAGAGAATGGAAAACTCTACGAACAGAGAAATGTTCATCACTATTAAATCTAAAGAGAAAGGAAGATTAACGAGATAATCTTGGTAGTACCTCATCAGATCATAAGAGGGTTGATGAGAATATATCAAAATCAAAGCTGGTGCCAAAGACCAAGAGAGCTGGGAAGCTCTAGAAAAGAAGAGCCAAAGCCTCAGAGCCAAGAAAGTGGAGGACATGACAGAACTGAAAATTCAAATATGAAGAAGCCATGTAGTTGACGAAGATGACGTAATAGTGACAAATCAGAAGGGCAATCTAAAAGTCTCACTATACGATTCATCATGAACACTCAGAATCAACCAGTCAAAGATGGAGAACACAAGTATACGATTTTGAAGCCGTTCAAAGCAGCTAAGCACCAAGGACAAAGAGCTTAAAAAGAAAAAGAATAGCTTTGCAGCACATCAACATTGATCATGATGAGCTGCTGCCAATTAGAAGAGATCAAACTTCACCAACAATGAAGTTCAATAAACATTAAGAGAATGATCAACAAAATTGCTGAGTACAATAAGATGAAGAGCATTCAAGACATCTCAGCAGCACCTCTACAACACTTCTCCAATCAAGATGAAGGGTCAGAGGATCCTGACCTATGTGACTGAATTGGGGTTGGTGGATCTCGGTCTTAGTGACCGAAGCAAGGTCGGAGGATCCTTGTCCTAGAGACAGAATATCCAAGTCTGTTGGGCTTGAAGAGGTATTTATGTTCTTGTGTGTTGAGACTAAAATAACCAAGTCTGCTATGTTTAAAGAGATATGTGTGTCCTTGACTGTTGAGATTAAAATAACCAAGTCTGCGAGGCTTGATGAGGGCAGTGTGTCCTGGTCTAGGTGACCGAATCATTTAGTGGATTCATTGCTCGTTGAGCAAAAGAGTGGAGTAGGAGCTGTTTAATCTCTGAACCACTTAAAATCTGGTGTGTCCCTTATATTTTGCACTTTACCTTTTGCAACATATAACTGTTATATCTACTATGTATTTGATTATACATAAAACTTGTTTAAGAATTGAGATTTCAAAATAAATTTTTAAGGAGAATTTTTAAACTTATACTTAGTTGTATATTTAATAATTTTTAAATAAATAATTATAATTTTTTTTAAAAAAAATCTATTTAACCTCTTTCCTCTGGTAAATAACATACTTATACTACAATTTATATACCTGAATTTAATACATGCGTATTAATCGCATAATATTAATGTTGAAAGCAACTTCAATAGACATAGACTAGCTAGCTACTGCAAGTAGATAAGAAGTAAAGGGCTATCAAATCAAATGCTACGAAAGCATGAATTAAAAAATACTCAATTATATACTTTCTGATAATGAAACGTACAGACAAAAAAAACACAAATTAAAGAAAAGGAATCCTTCATAATAATAGAACAGTATTTAAGTAACAGCTAGCGTGCATATATAGAATGGAATATAATCACATCTAACGAATTAATTAGAAAAAAATAATATTATTATCACATAAAAAATAGTCATCTAATATTTATATACACACATATATATTACGGATTTCACATATCAGGTGAGATCGTAAAAAATTATAATATACATGTGTGTATGTGAGTATTATATAATTTTTTTTTATGTAATAATAATATTATTGATTAGAAAATACAATTGTCAGTAGCTAGCTAGCTAATTGATGCAAGTGAGCTTAAGAAAGTTCAAATGACGACAAAGAATGATTGAAATGGCGTTTATATCTGAAAAGCAAAAAATGTTTCAAAAACTAAATATGGGTATATATGGCCAACGGCGCTTCTTCCTAAATTTGAGTTTTATCTCAAAAAGTAAATTAGAATGGTTCAATCAGAAACATATATAACAAATACAATCTCCATTCCGCAAAACAATTTTATTTTATTTCCAAAATTGTTCTAATTAAAAATGATAATTTAATGAATTTAAGAGTAATTAATTAATACAAGTTGATCGATCAAGATTAAATTAAGGAGGTAAGATGAACAAATAGTTTGGGCTTAATTCATACTCGCTCGATTAAAAGTTCGATTTGAACTCGATTCGAAATATAAATGAGTCAAATATGAATAAATTTTAAAGTTCGATAAATTACTCAAACCTTCTCAAATTGTAATTTTCTATTGATACTCGGATTATATTCGTTCAAAAAGTTCAAACTGATCGGGGTCAATTCGAGATCGTACTCGACTCGATAGCTAAATAAGTCTCAATCAAACTTTATTTTATACTTGATATATTTTATGAACTAAATCTAAACAACTCAATACTCAGACTCAACTCGATTCGATTCATTTTTAAACGGACGTACGGTACTAACAAGTTTATTGAGGTGTGTATGGCCAAATGAATCGACACTTGATTACTTGTCTGGAAAACAGTGATGATACGGATACGGCTACCGTTCCTTAATTTTGATATATTTGGGCAACCCAAATACTTTCAGCAAAGTTAAGAGCCACTGTAGTAATTTTTCTTAATTGTTTTGATTGGCATCAGTTTACGTACTATCATCATCAAAAGCAAGATGATAGGAGTATTCTATTAGAACTTGTGACTCATAACATAAAAGTCATTAAAAAATATTAGTGCGGAGCGAAACGACGCACAAACCCATCGCACTAAAGGTCGCTAGGGGTGCGGGGTACATAAATTTCTGCTATGGTGGCGCGGAGAGCGCTGGGTGAAGGTTTGGAGTGGCGCGGGGCGCGTCGATGCCGGTGAAGCTACTGCCCAGGTAGCACGGGGCGCACCACGGAACACCTGTGAGCGGCGCAGGCCGCGCCGGTCGGCGGACAGAGACTTTCCGGGTTGTTTTTGAAAATGTCAGATAATTGAACATAATGTGAAGTAGAGTTAGAATAGGATTAGTATGTATATATACTATCTATTGTAAAGCCCTATGTAACCAAGAAATCATCAATAAACAACAAGCTGCCTGTGGAGTACCCAAATTAAAGAACCACGTTAATCTCTATGTTATTCTTAATTCTCTATCGTTTGTGTACGTGTGTGCGATTCTATATTCTAACATACTCTCATGTATGCACTGATGATATATATATATATATATATATATATATATATATATATATATATATGGGGTTCCATCCACAGCAAACGGTTTCTGTGAAGCAACTCTTTTTTGGCCTGTTGAAATTTCGGCTGGAGCAAAAAAAAATCAACAGGCCAAAAAAGGGTTGCTCCACAGCAACCGGTTGCTGTGGATGAAATCCATATATATATATATATATATATATATATATATATATATATATATATATTACAGTTGTCCATGCACGTTAAAACAAATTCCAAAAGATTTTACAGAATAATTAAACAACTTCAACCAACAACATACGAGTGATAAGAAACTTAAAATTACAGGCACAAATTAATCCAGCAAGCTCTATTCGCATGCATGCATGCATATAATAAAAGATGCACGGACGGACGTCTTAATTAAATATTGTGTGAAACACCAACACCACAGTAGGTTCTTATAGCAGATTCGAGTTTCCGATTCTCCTCCTTGTCATAGAATGCAAGAAATTTGAGATGATCAAATGGCTTATACTGCAACGGGTGGTTATCATCCACAAGCTCTTCTGGTGTTTCTATCATCTTTCCTTCCATGAATGAGAATTGTGCAATTGAATATCTTGCTTCTTTCCCATAATTCATTGTCACTCGATGATACGGAGAATACATCCTATTATTGCTCCATGCCTTGTAATAATATATATATTCACCAAAATCAAACAAAAATATTACAATTATAAGATCGAATATAGAAAATGCATGAAAAGATAGAAGAATATTAATTAAGTAAATATTAACAAATTATACGTACGTACCATGGCTGCTTCGCCTGCCATGACTATGAAGGAGGAGGGCGAGAGGTCAACCGTAAACCACTCCCCGTCTTTTGCTTTGATCTCCAAACCATTAACTTGATTTTGATGAAGTATGGTCACAAAGTCCTTGTCCGTGTGTGCAACAAATCCCATATTACTCTCATTCATTTTGGGCACTCTATATTTCATTGCTCGAAAAAGGTACGTGGCCGATCTCACGTGAGAATCATAGTACTTCTCTACGCCGTAACTTTCAAATATCATTCTTACCACCATTTGCTCCATTTCTGCTACTAACTTGGTGTAAGAAACCAGAGTTTCACTTTAATATATATATATATATATATATATATATATATATTAATTTGCCACCGAAATATAAAGAAGATCAGATCGATCCATATAATCATGATTAAATATTCAATTATATATATATATATATATATATATATATATAGCAAATATAAATATAAATATATATATATGGTAAATTAGATTGATGTGAAATGAATAATTAAATTAATTAATTGTACGTACCTGAAATTTTCATTTCCATTAGGCCACATGACATTTGTGAAATTTTGAATACCCTGAGGGGTATTGGAATAATCAATGCCAAGGCTCTCGTAGAGAGGAATGAATGGAATTTGACCAACATACCCATACAAAGGCTTAGAGGACTTGTTTTGGATTTTGGTTTCAATTGGGAGATCAAACAAGTCTGCTATTGCGCTAAAAACTGAAGCATGAAGCTCTGAGGAAATTGTATCGAACACTCCAACGAAGCAGCCGTAATCTTCAAGGGCACGCGTAACAGTTTTGCATTTGGTGAGCCAACAATTACTGGGGTTAGGTTTGCATTTTTCCTTGGTAAAATCAATAATTGGAAGCTTGTGTTGGCTTAGGGAACCCATAATCAATTAATTTTACTCTTTGTTGCAACGTAACTAGCTTAAGTCCATGTTTCTTATAACAACTACTCCTTCCTTATATAGTGGACCATTCGCGTACAGATGATTGATTGATTGAGCGAGAAGATGATTAATTTGGTGACATGCAAATCATCAGGTTCAGATTAAACAATTAATTACTAATATTTTATGGATGGATCCATCTATATAAGTATTTATTTTATATCTTTAATTTTGGCACTACTTTGCGCATTTTTTTGGAGGCTTTTGTAATGGAATATTCCCAAATCGCTAGCTTGTGCATGAGCAATAAAATCTACCACATCCATTCCCAAAAAAAAAATTAAACACATTTGCCTTTGTGATAATTAATCAGATGTTTAATTGGTTACAGACTGTTTTTTATTTATTTATTTTATGCCAACCAGCTGGTGATTTGAATTCCTTCAATTATGAGTAATTAATAAGATTGTCGTCCCAAGTGCCAAAAGGACAATGGAACAGGTAGCGTGTGTATAATTATATTATATGGAGTAGTATATGTTTAGAGTTGTTATCATGTTCTATATTATCATTAATTATAAGCATGCATAATTCAACATATACAGACGACAAATTTAATCTCACATTATTGAGGCTAGGGGGGCCAGAACATTAGTACTATTATGCAAATCGATCGGATGACATTAAATTGTCATTATACTTGATGATGCATGTCTTGGTTATATAATTATTTGGGATCTGGAGCTGCTAGGCTAATTATATAAGCTCTTCCTATTTCTTATATATAATAACCCTGCAATAATATATTTAATTCTACTAAAAAAATCAGGTGTGTGACTGTGAGTCTATATATATATATATATATATATATATATATATCAATCTACCGATCCTGTTAAAAGAATATTTTGAGTTCGTAATCTTATCAAAAGGTCCACAAGAGTGAGTTATTACATGTTCATGCTTGCATTATAGTGAACTACTAATAACATCAGAATCCCATTTTAACTTTACCTAGCTTATATAATTGATGTAAATTATCATTAAATTTTGAAAACAGCAAATTTTTGTAATGAATAGTATTTTTTAAATAGTTTATAATATACACAAATTATTTTAATTATATTTAAATAAGTTCATATTAATCTTATAATTTAAAATTTTAGAAATTATCTTGAAAGTTTCAAGTCAAAATTGAACTTCTCTCTCTCTCTGGTAGTATCATATCATGCATGTACTTATGATGGTGGAAGAGGAAAGATGCTAGCCAGAACTCAACCAGAACAAACAAAAGAAACAATTATATATTATACTCCCTTCATTCTATAATAACTGTCGCTTTAGCTTGATGCACATGGATTAAGAAAGTCATTTAGTGCTATCATTTATTAATTAAAATTGGTGTGAAATTTCATCACTACCCCTTTATGGGAAGTTAAAAACTATTAATACAAGGAAAAAATTTCTTGGGACAATGAGAGAAGGTAGGAGTGATATAGGAAAGTAAATAATTTATTCTCCTAGAAAGTTGTAAACGACAAATAAATTAGGAAAAAAAATTCTTCTAAAACGACAGTTATTATGGGATGGAGGTAGTAGTACATTTATGAAAGTAATTATAAAAATCACACACTCATAAAATAATTACAAAAATATGACATTTCATCATATATATTTACAATACTAATATAATTAGGAGTCCTTAATTTAAAGGATAAATATTAATGGGCTGACATGACAAAAGGTTGTTTTTTTTGAAATGCGTGACAACCGCCTATCATTTGTCTGGGACTCTACAGTTACCAAACCCTTCTGCATGCTGAAACCCT
Organism: Panax notoginseng; assembly: GCA_016801055.1. Lineage (NCBI taxonomy): Eukaryota > Viridiplantae > Streptophyta > Magnoliopsida > Apiales > Araliaceae > Panax > Panax notoginseng. The sequence goes on along the minus strand of CM029017.1, from coordinate 213,889,484 downwards.
TGTTTCTCTCCTCTGTCGCGACTAAACTCGTAATCGGAGTTAAAAACGCTTGTTTCCAGTGATTGTTCTTCATCTTTGTTCGTCCGTTCTTCATCTCTATCATATTTGTTTAGTTGTTCGCCATATTCGTTTAGTTGTTCGTCATTGTCGTTGTTACTCGTTATCGCTGTTGCAGCCTGGTTCAGTTACTCGTTGTTACTCGTTATCGCTGTTACTCGTTATCGCGGTTGCAGTCTGGTTCATTGTCGTTGTTACTCGTTATTATTCTCCATTGATCGACTCTGGTGTTTATTATTCCTTCAAGTGAGTATTTTCTTAATAGTTTAATGTATTATATATTAAAGTAGTTTATTAACAGAATGGAGTATTCATTATTTTAGTTTGTGTTGTTTTTATGTTTTGTATAGAATGGTTGATACAAGAAATGATACAAGGAAGAAGGATGGAAAGAGGAAAAGGATCGTGGAGTGTGATTTTATTAAGAACTTGAAGAAGTTTGTTGTGGAGAGCAAGGGGAAGGGAAAGGGAAAGGGGAAGGGAAAGGGGACAGATGTAGGTAATAAATCGAGTAAGAATGAGAGTAGTTTGGTGATACATAGTGATATGAAACATTTCGAAGTGCAATTAGATTCTGATTTTGATGTCCTTGTTAAGAATGAAGCTCAAGTGCTTATCCAGAAGATAATTCCAACTCAAAGAATTTTAAAGGTGTGTTAATTTAAATGTTGTTATTGTTACGATCATATAAATGTTTGGTGTTAGATTTTGGTATGTTATATTGGTTATTGGGCAACATTATTATGTCTAATGCTGTTTTAGTTACTGTCTAATGATGTTTTGGTAACCGTCTAATGCTATGTTGGTTACTGTCGAAGATTATATTGGTTACTGTGTAACATTTTATTGGTTACTGTATAATGCTTAATTGGTTACTGACTAATTACTGTTTTGGTTACTGCATAATATTAATGATTAATGCTTGGTAACCACATGATTGGTAACCAATGCATTAAACAGTAACCACCATGTTGCATGAAGGTAACCAAAACAGCATAAATCAGTAAATAATTTATATTGCTTACCTTCATGCAACATACTGGTTACTGTCTTATGATGTCTTGGTTACTGTCTAATGATGTCTTGGTTACTATCTTATAATGTCTTGGGTATTGTCTAATGATGTATTGGTTACTGTCTAACCAATATATTGTCTAAAGCTGTATTGGTTACTGTGAAACATTGTATTGGTTACTGTATAATGTTGAATGGGTTATTGACTAATGCTGTTTTGGTTACTACATAATATTTCTGACTAATGATTGGTACCCACATGGTTGGTGACCAATGTATTAGATAGTAACCAGCATGCTGCATGAAGGTAACCAAGACAGCATCAATCAGTAACCAATTTACATTGGTTACCTTCTTGCAACATGTTGTTTACTGTATAATGTTGTCTCGGTTACTGTTTAATGCTTTACTGGTTTCTGTCTAACCATTATATAGTGTAATGCTATCTTGGTTACTTTCTAATGCTGAATTGGTTACTGATTAATGATGTCTTGGTTACTGTCTAATGCTATATTGGTTACTTGTCTATGTTATTTTGGTTACAATCATATGACTGGTTAGTTAACTTTATAAATCTGATTTTGTTTACTTGCAGTTATGGGATCTTTACTATGAGGAATGCAACAGAAAATGTAAGACCCCAACTTTTATAAATAAAGATGAATTTTTTATAAATATCATTTTTAAATATTATGAAGTTAATTTAATATAATGTTATAGTTGTGGGTAATATTTATAAATTTTACAAAGTACGCAAGTTGTTATATAATATTCGATTGGTCTGGGAATATTCGTTTTAACAGGGAATATTCGTACAACGGCACAATCATTGGTGGACCCCACAACAGAATTATTGTCGGATTGAGAAAACGACAAAAATATTTTATTAAAAATAATGGCGAAAGTTTTACCATTGATACTTTGAACTACTCGGTAGTAAAAGTACAGTAATACGTGTGGTTGCATAGTAGCACACGGTATTGATTATTAATGCTTATGTAAGAAGTCACTCAGTTTGATTTAATTATTGTCAATTAATAATATGAATTATTTAGCGATAATGAAGTTTTGTTTTATTCTTATTATTAACGTAATAAAACAGAAACATCTTTTTATATAAAACAGAATACTTTATTAAAGTTATTTTATAAATAGAATATAATATATTTTATTTAAAAGATTTTTCTTTAAATATGGACCGTCAGATTAAATTAATCAATCTGGACCGTTCATGGATTAGTTACTATGCATTTCATTTTTCTATAAATAGTAGCTCATTCCTTCATTATTTCTTACGAATTCACTGAACTCTAGAGAGAGAAACTATAGAGAGAGAGAAGAAAAGTATTCTGCTACTTAACTACTTCCTTATGTCAGTTCTTCTTTAAAACGGTAAGGGGTGTTATTCTTTCTTATTCATGAAGAGAATTTTTGTTATTCAATTTCTTATTATTCTGTTGGAATAACCTGTATACGCGGTCTACCATATACTTGGTGACATTCTTCTATTATTTTGTTGGAACATCCTGTCTGTGTGTTTTACACCGGACTTGGTTCCGTTTTTATTATTATTCTGTTGGAACATCCTGTCTGTGTGTTTTACACCAGACCTGGTTCCGTCTTATTATTATTCTGTTGGAACATCCTGTCTGTGTATTTTACACCGGACCTGGTTCTATTATTTATTATTCTGCCGGAATATCCTGTCTGACCTGGTTCCATTATTTATTATTCTGTCGGAATATCCTGTCTGTGCGTTTACGCCGGACCTGGTTCCATTATTTATTATTCTGTTTGAATAACCTGTCTGTGTGGTATATCGCATGCCGGGTGATTTTTTTTGTTATTCCATTCTTTATTATACTCAATTGGTTAAGTTTTAACTTCTATACTCCATGAAATTAGTGGAATATCCTTGATAATTGCGTTTCATCCAGTATCTTTTTAAGAAAATGTTATTCTAATCATTCTTCAATTTTACTCCACAAAGCAGTATCATGTTGACAATTTGGACGTTAATTCTTAGATAAATTAATTCTTGAACTTGTTTTGTTGAATTCTTATATCATTGTCACAATCCTCATGTTTATAAAATGTTGAAAGTCATCTGTGGCCTGCAGTGCATAGATGGACTTGGTATGATTATGACCAGGGATTATTCGGTATAATCATGACCGTAATGTTACAAATGATGTGGTAAAAGTCCTCATTGACCCGTAGTGCATTGATGGACAGTTGTTGACATGATCATGACCATTAATGAATACACGAATATCCTTGGCCGTAGTGCAGGGGTGATTCGATGATGTGGGTTATTTTATTAAGCTGAGTCCCAGCGATAACAGTGTTGAAAAACCTTTTAAATCATAGAAGATAGTAGATTTTATTTTCTACTTGACTCTTTTAATGGATTGCTTGTTCCGCTGCAGTTAAACTTGATGTTCGCTATATTTTATCAGTTTAACACTGTTGAAGGCTAATGATAATTTATTCTACATTATCTTAGTCATAATATTTCTTACTGGGCTAGTTGAGCTCACCCTTTCTTTCACTGTTCTCTTCAGGAAATGAGAATATAACTGGGACGAGTCAGGGAACGGAGTGATGGTCCAAAGGATAGCATTAGTAGTCCTCACTATTCTGTGAAATAGTGTGATAATAATTGTAATAAGGACTCCTTTTGAGTATGGATACTCTCTAGTAGACAATATTTGTATTCAAACTCACAGTTATGTTTTGTTGTATTATACATGACAGTTGTATTAGTAAGTTGTATTTGAATTCTGTACCATGTATCTGGCGACCTAAGATGGGTGATGTATACCTATTTTTGCGGGCGTCACAGAAAATTCACAGGAAAAGTTATATATTGGTGCGACATGGAAGTCCCCAACATTATTGCAAATAAATTGAATCAGAGTCAGCTGGATAAGTTTAAGGCAATATGTTTTGAGAATTTTCTGGAGTTTGGTGAGCCCCAAATGTATTCCCAGATTATTCACCATGCTCTTGTGAGGGAGGTGCACCAAAGGGATGACAGTGAAATGTGGTTTTTGTTCGGGGAGAAAAGGGTCAGGTTCGGTTTGCCTGAGTTTTGTCTGATATCTGGGTTGAGATGGAAAGGTGAGGATGATATAACTCCATATAAAGGTTTGGAGAATATGCTTATTGGTAAGTTTTTTGGTGACGAAGCTGTGACACGTAGTAGTATAGGTAGGGTATATAGGAAGGCAGTTTTTGATGATGATGATGAGGCTATTAAGATGTCAATGATTTTTTTGGTCTTTAATTTAATTATGTGCACAGTTTCTGAGAATTACGTTGATGGGAAAATGGTTAATTTTTTGTGTTACGGTGATGTTAGTAGTTTTCCTTGGGGAAAAGTTGCTTTTGAGATGACAAAGTACTCTTTGTCTAATGCTTTGAAGGGGCGTTATAGGAAAGGAAAGAATGGTGTTTCAACATACAATTTTTACATAGATCATTACATCAAATTGTACAAGTTGAATGGGCTTCCTTATGTATTCCAAGTTTTTATTTTTGAAACTATTTCGACATTCAAAAATCGGGGTATATGCAATGACGAGCATCCGTCGGATGTCCGTTTATTTAGATGGAAGGAGTTAAGGAAGCCGCTTTCAAATGACAAGTTGAATGAATTAGTTTTTTGTTCCGGACAGGTATGTTGTTTTACTACGAATAAAGTAATTTGGTTATCTTTAGTTATATACTTGGTAAATGGAAATATTATGTTAAGTTTACTATCAACAAAGTAGTTTGTAAGACCCCAACTTTTATAAATAAAGATGAATTTTCTATAAATATCATTTTTGAATATTATGGAGTTAATTTGATATAATGTTATAGTTGTGGGTAATATTTATAAATTTTGCAAAGTACGCAAGTTGTTATATAATATTCGATTGGTCGGGGAATATTCGTTTTAACAGGGAATATTCGTACAACGACACAATCATTGGTGGACCCCACAACGGAATTATTGTTGGATTGAGAAAATGACAAAAATATTTTATTAAAAATAACGGCGAAAGTTTTACCATTGTTACTGTTGAACTACTCGGTAGTAAAAGTACAGTAATACGTGTGGTTGCATAGTAGCACACAGTATTGATTATTAATGCTTATGTGAGAAGTCACTCAGTTTGATTCCATTATTGTCAGTTAATAATATGAATTATTTAGCGATAATGACGTTTTGTTTTATTCGTATTATTAACGTAATAAAACAGAAACATCTTTTTATATAAAATAAAATACTTTATTAAAGTTATTCTATAAATAGAATATATTATATTTTATTTAAAAGATTTTTCTTTAAATATGGACCGTCAGATTAAAGTAATCAATCTGGACCGTTCATGGATTAGTTACTATGCATTCTATTTTTCTATAAATAGCAGCTCATTCCTTCATTATTTCTTACGAATTCACTGAACTCTAGAGAGAGAAACTATAGAGAGAAACTATGGAAAGAGAGAAGAAGAGTATTCTACTACTTAACTACTTCAGCTCTTCTTTAAAACGGTAGGGAATATTATTTCTTTTATATTCATGAAGAGAACTTCTGTTATTCCATTCTTTATTATTCTGTTGGAATAACCAGTATATGCGGTCTACCCTAAACTTGGTGACATTCTTCTATTATTCTGTTGGAACATCCTGTCTGTGTGTTTTACACCGGACCTGGTTCCGTTTTTATTATTATTCTGTTGGAACATCATGTCTGTGTGTTTTACACCGGACCTGGTTCCGTTTTTATTATTATTCTGTTGGAACATCCTGTCTGTGTGTTTTACACCGGACCTGGTTCCATTATTTATTATTCTGTCGGAATATCCTGTCTGTGTATTTTACACCGGACCTGGTTCCATTATTTATTATTCTGTCGAAATATCCTGTCTGTGCGTTTACGCCGGACCTGGTTCCATTATTTATTATTCTGTTAGAATAACCTGTCTGTGCGGTCTATCGCATGCATGGTGATTTCTTTTGTTATTCCATTCTTTATTGTACTCAGTTGGTTAAGTTTTGACTTCTATACTCCATGAAATTTGTGGAATATCCTTGATAATTGCGGTTCATCCAGTATCTTTTCATGAAAATATTCTTCTAAGTATTCTTGAATTTTACTCCACAAAGCAATATCATGTTGACAATTTGGACGTTGTTAATTCTTGGATAAATTAATTCTTGAACTTGTTTTATTGAATTCTTATATCATTGTCATCATCCTCATGTTTATAAAATGTTGAAAGTCATCTGTGGCCTGTAGTGCATAGATGGACTTGGTATGATTATGACCAGTGATTATTCGGTATAATCATGACCGTAATGTTACAAATGATGTGGTAAAAGTCCTCATTGGCCCGTAGTGCATTGATGGACAGTTGTTGGCATGATCATGACCATTAATGAATATACGAATATCCTTGGCCGTAGTGCAGGGGTGATTCGATGATGTGGATTATTTTATTAAGCTGAGTCTCAGCGATCACAGTGTTGGAAAATCTTTTAAATCATAAAAGATAGTAGAGTTTATTTTCTACTTGACTCTTTTAATGGATTGCTTGTTCCGCTGCAGTTAAACTTGATGTCTATTATATTTTATCAGTTTAACATTGTTGAAGGCTAATGATAATTTATTCTGCATTATCTTAGTCATAATATTTCTTACTGGGCTAGTTGAGCTCACCCTTTCTTTCACTGTTCTCTTCAGGAAATGAGAACGTAGCTGGGACAAGTCGGGGAACGGAGTGATGGTCCGAATGATAGTATTAGTTAGTAGTCCTCACTATTCTATGTAATGGTGTGTTAATAAATGTAATGAGGACTCCTTTTGAGTATGAATACTCTCTAGAAGATAATATTTGTATTCAAACTCACAGTTTATATTTTGTCGTATTGTACACGACAGTTGTATTATTAAGTTGTATTTGTATTCTGTACTATGTATCTGACGACCCAAGATGGGTGATGTATACCTAATTTTGGGGGCGTCACAGTTGGTATCAGAGCTTAGGGATATGATCCCTGGCTAAGATGTGAGAATAGAACTAGGAGGGGAGAGACGGGGAATTCCTTCGCTAGTATGACCTACCTAAGTTTATTTGCATGGTATTTAATTGGTCGGTCATAATATAAGGATAATATATGACATATCAATTAACTTTTATTTTGTGGCATTATCTGAAAATGGCATCTGAGAATGTTGAGAATAGCAATGGAGCACAGACGATTATTGATTCACCACATATCAATAATCAGGATAATGTTCATCAGGAAGGTGACAATCCTCATGCAAACAACAACACTGACCAGATGATGAATGATGGAATGTTCAGAGGTTTTATGCAATTCATGCAACAACAGGTGAAAGCGGCTCCTGTCCACAACGTAGGTAGAAATACTGAAAACTCTCAGGCGGTCACCGCTAAACAGTTTAAGGAGCTGGGAACACCGGAGTTTAAGGGAGAACCCAAACCACTTGTAGCTGAAACATGGATAAAGCAGATCGCCAAGATATTTGATGTCTTGGGTTGCTCCGAGGAGCAAAAGGTTCCCTTTGCCGCCTTTATGTTGCGAGGAGAGGCAGATTACTGGTGGGAATCGATAAAGCGTACTCAACCTGCCGCACTGAAGATGTCTTGGGAGAAGTTCCAAGAGCTGTTTAACGACAAATACTTTCCCGAGAGTATTCGTCACATGAAGGAGGTGGAGTTCATCAAATTAGAGCAGAATAATATGACCGTGTCGCAGTACGAGGCAAAATTTGCGGAGTTATCCCGGTTTGCGTCCCACCTGGTGGATAATGAAGAAAGAATGACGCGGATGTTTTTAAGAGGTTTGAAGCCGGAGATACGTCAACATCTTATTTCTCATAAACTGTGTTTGTATTCAGATGTTGTGAATAGGGCTCAGTTAGTGGAGCGCGATAACGAGTCAACGCAACCAAAAGAGAGCAGTCGACAAAATGATAATACCAGTGAGAGCAGTCATCGAAGCGGTGACAACAAGCGTGGAGGGAATCAACAGGCTAGAAATGGTAACCACTTCGGTGGTAATCAGGGCCAAAATAATAAGAATGGGCATTTCAAGAAGAGGAGATTCAACAATGATGGAAAGACGTCAGCACCAGCACCTGTCGTTAAGGAAGGAGAACGACCACCTATCATATGTTTCAAATGCGGAGGGGAGGGACACATCAGTCCAAACTGCGCGATGCCGTCCAAAGCATGTTATAATTGTGGAAGAGAAGGTCATTTAGCCCGATTTTGTCGTTTACCGAAGACAAATTCAGCTAGGATGGAGGCACCAAAGGCCGTCCCAGAAAAGTCAAAATCGGTTGTGCAAGGGAGAGCGTTTGTTGTGAACTCCCAGAGAGCAAGGAACCCGAATGAGGTCATCACGGGTAAGCTTATCATAAACTCTAACGAAGTCTATACTTTATTTGATACCGGTTCTACCCATTCTTTTATTTCTCCTACTTGCGCTCATCGATTAAATTTGATTCCGGAGAAATTAGACTTTGACTTAGCTGTTGAAACTCCATTGGGAGAAACCTTCATTACATCCACGGTTTATAAGTCTTGTTTGGTTCAAGTTGGTACCCACACATTACCTGTCGATCTTATTTCATTAAAAATACTTGCATTTGACGTGATTCTAGGGATTGATTGGTTAACTACTTATCATGCAAAAATTGATTGTTTTCGTAAGGTTGTTAGCTTTCATATTCCTAATCGACCTATTATGCGAATTCAAGCAACCAAACCATTAAAATCAATCGCTGTCATCTCAAGCCATAAAGCTATTCGTTTATTGAAAAACGGATGTCAAGCTTTCTTAGCTCATGTCACAGATCTAAACAAAAATACGTCAGCTTTGAATGATATTTCTGTTGTTAATAAATTTCCTGACGTATTTCCCGAAGAACTTCCTGGCCTACCCCCAGAGCGTGAAATTGAATTTTGTATCGACCTTGAACCCGATACAAAACCCATTTCCAAAGCCCCATATCGAATGGTCCTATTGAACTTCAGGAGTTAAAGACCCAACTGCAGGAATTGTTAGACATTGGTTTTATTCGTCCTAGTACTTCTCCTTGGGGTGCTCCTGTTCTGTTCGTGAAGAAGAAAGATGGGAGTATGCGACTTTGTATTGATTATCGGGAGTTGAATCATGTCACCATCAAAAATAGGTACCCATTGCCACGTATTGATGACCTGTTTGACCAGTTGCAAGGAGCACAATTCTTTTCAAAGATCGATCTTCGTTCTGGATATCATCAGCTGAAGGTTAGAACTGAGGATATTCCAAAGACTGCCTTCAGAACTCGGTATGGGCATTATAAATTCTTAGTTATGTCTTTTGGATTGACTAATGCTCCTGCTGCCTTCATGGATATGATGAACAGGGTATTCAAGGAATATTTGGATCACTTTGTGGTCGTCTTTATCGATGACATCCTTGTTTATTCCAAAAGCCGTGAAGATCATGAGCAACACTTGAGGTTGGTACTCCAAAAGCTTCGTGAATACAAACTTTATGCCAAGTTGAAGAAATGCGAGTTCTGGTGGAGGAGGTAGCATTCCTTGGGCACGTAGTATCAAGTCGTGGAATATCGGTTGACCCGACAAAGATTGAAGCTATTCAAAGCTGGGAGCAACCTAAATCAGTGACCGAAGTACGTAGCTTTCTTGGTTTAGCTGGTTATTATCGGAGATTCGTGGAAGGATTTTCTCGAATCGCTACTCCATTAACTCAGCTGACTCAGAAAGATACATAGTTCGGTTGGAGCGAAGAATGTGAGCATAGTTTTTAAGAACTTAAGAGGAGACTCATTTCAGCACCTGTTCTAACAATACCATCTGGCTCGGAGGGATTTGTCATCTACAGTGATGCTTCGAGCAAAGGGTTGGGATGTGTTCTCATGCAACATGGAAAAGTCATAGCCTATGCATCAAGACAACTCAAGGAATATGAGAGGAATTATCCTACTCATGATCTAGAGTTGGCAGCTGTTGTCTTTGCACTTAAAATTTGGAGGCATTACTTGTATGGGGAGAAGGTGGAGATCTTTACGGATCATAAAAGCCTCAAATATTTCTTCACTCAAAAGGAACTCAACATGCGACAACGACGTTGGCTTGAACTGTTGAAAGATTATGATCATACCATTCAATATCATCCTGGAAAAGCGAACGTGGTAGCTGACGCATTGAGTAGAAGATCATATGCAAGTACGAGTGCGATATTGTCAACACAAAGACCCATTTTGTGTGATTTGCAAAGGATGGAGATAGAGTTAAAGACTCCAGGGACCCATGTGATGATGACGAATATACGAGTAGAACCGACTTTAATCGATAAAGTTAAAGCTGCTCAAGCTACAGACCTGGAGCTGATGCGTATGAGGAAGAAAGTGCAAGAAGGTGCTATGCCGGAAGCAAGAATCGATGAAGAAGGAATACTTCGAGTCAACTCCAGACTTTGTGTTCCTAACAACCCTGATTTAAAGTATGAAATCATGATGGAGGCGCACAACACACCGTTTGCAATCCATCCTGGAAGTACCAAAATGTATCATGATCTTCGTCATACATTTTGGTGGAGCAATATGAAGAGAGAGATAGCGTTGTTTATCTCAAGGTGTCTAACTTGTCAACGAGTCAAAGCGGAGCATCAAGTACCAAAAGGTCCATTGCAACCACTTGAAATTCCAGAATGGAAGTGGGAGCACATTACCATGGATTTCGTTACCGGTCTTCCTAGGGTTTCTCAAGGTATTGATGCGATTTGGGTCATTGTTGATAGATTGACCAAGTCTGCTCATTTCTTACCGATACGAGAAACTTATACACTTGAACGTCTTGCTCGTATGTACATAAACGAGATTGTAAGACTGCATGGTATGCCAGTATCCATAGTTTCTGATAGAGACCCAAGATTCACTTCACGATTTTGGGTTAGTTTACAAAAAGCTATGGGCACGAATTTACGATTTAGTTCGGCATATCATCCTCAGACGGACGGACAATCAGAGAGGACTATTCAAACTCTAGAAGATTTATTAAGACTCTGTGTCTTTGACTTCAAGGGAAGTTGGGACAAGTTCTTACCATTGGTGGAGTTTTCCTACAACAACAGTTATCAAGCAAGTATTGGCATGGCTCCATTCGAAGCATTGTATGGAAGAAAATGTCGTTCTCCAGTATGCTGGGATGAGGTGGGTGAAGCAACGTTGTTGGGACCGGAGTTGGTACGTATGACTACAGAAAAGATTCAAACGATCCGACAACGTATAAAAACCTCACAAGATCGACAAAAGAGTTATGCTGATCTTCATCGAAAGGACGTGGAATTTGATATTGGAGATCATGTGTTCTTACGTGTTGCTCCATGGAAAGGAGTTACGAGATTTGGAAAGGGAGGAAAGCTCAATCCTCGATTCATCGGTCCATTTTTAATCCTCGATCGAGTAGGAACTGTGGCTTATAGACTCGCTTTACCGCCAAGTATGTCTTGTGTTCATAACGTTTTTCACATATCCATGTTACGCAAATATGTGGAAGACCCGAACCACATTATTGAGTTAGAACCGGACGAAATAGCGGAGGATTTGACGTATGAAGAAGTTCCTGTTCAAATCTTGGATAAGAAGGAACATATTCTACGCTCCAAGGTTATACCTCAAGTCAAAGTTTTGTGGAGAAACCACGATGTTGAGGAAATGACTTGGGAGTTAGAATCTGAAATGAAATCAAGGTATCCTTATCTCTTCGACATACCAGGTACGTACCCTAATTTCGAGGGCGAAATTTCATAAGAAGGGGAGGTTGTAAGTCCCCAACTTTTATAAATAAAGATGAATTTTCTATAAATATCATTTTTGATTATTATGGAGTTAATTTGATATAATGTTATAGTTGTGGGTAATATTTATAAATTTTGCAAAGTACGCAAGTTGTTATATAATATTCGATTGGTCGGGGAATATTCGTTTTAACAGGGAATATTCGTACAACGACACAATCATTGGTGGACCCCACAACAGAATTATTGTTGGATTGAGAAAACGACAAAAATATTTTATTAAAAATAACGGCGAAAGTTTTACCATAGTAAAGACGGAACCAGGTCCGGCGTAGAACGCACAGACAGGATATTCCAACAGAATAGTAAAGACGGAACCAGGTCCGGCGTAGAACGCACAGACAGGATGTTCCAACAGAATAATAAATAATGGAACCAGGTCCGGCGTAGAACGCACAGACAGGATGTTCCAGCAGAATAATAAGGAATGGAATAATAGAAGAATTTCACCAAGTATGCGGTACTTCGCATAAACAGGTTATTCCAACATAATAACAAAGAATGGAACAACAGAAGTTCTCTTCATGAAGATGAAAGAAAGAAATAATATTCCCTACCTTTGAAAGAAACTGGATATAGGAGTAGTGAGGGAGTAGACTTCTCTTCTTCTATAGATTTTCTCTCTATAGCTTCTCTCTATAATTTTCTCTCTCTAGAGTTTCAGTGAATTCGTAAGAAATAATGAAGGAATGAGCTTCTATTTATAGGAGAATGGAAGTGTACTGTTCATGGATGAAATAATTTTGCAAATATACATACCAAGGTTTTGATATCACCAATGCAAAAATTCAATCAACTAACCAATAAGATTACAACAAAAAAATTAAAATATAATACATATATATAAACACATGTTTTCAACTTATATATATCAATATTATATATACACCACTTAATTTTTCTCCCCCATAACCAACATCAATTCCCCACCCACCCAATAATCAAATTCACTCCACTCATACATATCACTATCACACTCAAACACATCTTACGCCCATCACTTTCATATAATTACTTTTTCACTATTTTTCACTCACACACATCACTTTCACTCTTCCTTTTCTTCCACCACTCTCCACTCACACATATAATATTATATATATACACACACATCACAATCTTATATATATAAACTTCTTCCCCTACGTAATTCTCTCCCACCCCCATTTCCAAAATCAATTTTTCAACACATATGGGCCCCACATGTGGCCCCCACATGTGGGCCCCACCTTTAAATAAATTTTACCGATTATTTTGAAAAATAGGTAATTGGGAGTCTATAAAATAAGCAAAACTGAGTAACTTCTCACATAAGCATCAATAATCAATACCGTGTGCTACTATGCAACCACGCGTATTACTGTACTTTTACTACCGAGTAGTTCAACAGTATTAACGGTAAAACTTCCGCCGTTATTTTCATAAATATATTTTTGTCGTTTTCTCAATCCGACAATAATTCCGTTGTTGGGTCCACCAATGATTGTGTCATCGTACGAATATTCCCCGACATAAAGAATATTCCCTGACCAATCGAATATAATATGACAACTTACATACTTTGCAAAATTAATAAATACTACTCACAACTATAACATTATCTCAAATCCACACCATAATATTAAAAAAAATATTTCGAGAAAATTAAATATTTATTCATAAAATCTGGGGTCTCACAATCTCCCCTCCTTATGAAATTTCGCCCTCGAAATTTACGTACGTGCCTGGTATACTGAACAGGTGAGGATACCTTGACTTCGAACTCTTGAGGTATAACCTTTAAGCGTAGAATATATTCCAGGATTTAAACAGGTACATCTTCATATGTTAAATCATCTGCTATCTCGTTTAGTTTTAAATCAATAATGTGGTTCGGGTCTTTCACATATCTACGTAACGTCGATACGTTAAAAAAAACGTTATAAACACGCGACATACTTGGCGGTAAAACGAGTCTATAAACCACAGTTCTTACTCGATCAAGTATTTCAAATGGGTCTATTAAATTGAGGGTTGAGATTTCCTCTCTTCGTCGATTCTTGCTTCTAGAATAACGCCCTCTTGAACCTTCTTCATTCATCTGCTTCGGGTCTGTAGCTTGCACGGCTTTAACTTTATCGATTAAAGCCGATTCTACTCGTATATTCGTTATCTTTACGTGGATTCGTATATTCACACTTGTAACAACATACGATCTTCTACTCAATGCGTCAGCTACCACGTTCGTACTTCCACGATGATATTGCATGGTACGATCGTAATCTTCAACAGCTCGAGCCAACGTCTTTGGCGCATGTTACGTTCGCTTTAGTTGAAGAAATATTTGAGGGTTTAAGAAATGAGTTTTGTACTGGGGTCAATATAAAATTCGATTTCACGCTCTAGGGGTAGGCTAAGAAGTCCTTCGAGAATACGTCAGGAGATTTATTAACAATAAAAATATCATTTAAAAACTGTGACTCTCATCCAAGACTTGGATAGCACATGAAATGAAGGTTTCTACTAACGAAGTTTCAATCGATAAGTCAAAGTCTAATCTCTCTGGAGTCAAATTTAAACGTTGAGCGCAAGAAAGAGAGATAAAAGAATGGGTAGAACCGGTATCTAATAAGGTATAGACTTCGCAAGAATTTATAATTAACTAACCCATGATAACTTCGTTCGATTCCTCGTTAGGATAGTTCAAAACTCGATACTGGATTTTCCCAATTGCTGTTGAAAAAATTACATATCATCTATTTTAGCTTTCTTGGATCGGACTTCTCTTTCCACAATATCAACGCGTCGTGCGGCTTTTACCCATGCATCTTTCATTCTCACTCGTTTAGTTATTTCTTCTTTCAGCTACTCCTTGACATTTGAATTCTCAGATTCTAGCTTTAATATCATATACTCTGCCAAAGAGTGCTTCTGTTCAACCATCGCACATCGGTTAATATAATTTTGAATTGTTGCATCCCTTTGTTCTACGACCGCCTGTTGTTCTTCAGCCTGCTCTTCTAACTCATGAATATGATTTTGCAATTCTATATTTTGATTAATAAGTTTTTCTAATAAATCAACCTCAGGTTCCTCTTCTTCCTCACTCTCAGTTGCTACCTTTGCGACTAGCTTGAGTGCAACTTTTAATTCCTCAATCACCACATGGATATCTCTAATCACATTATCTTGGTTGCTGATTAGAGGTGTCTCCGCGGTCTCATGTGCTCCATTGCTATTCTCAACATTTTCAGATGTCATTTTCAAATACTGCAACAAAACAAGGGTTAATTAACATATCACATATTATCCCTATACTCTGACCGATCAATTAAATACCAAGTAAACTTAGGTAGGTCATACTAGCGAAGGAATTCCCCGTCTCTCCCCTCCTAGTTGTATTCTCACATCCTAGCCAGGGATCATATCCCTAAGCTCTGATACCAACTGTGACGCCCCCAAAATTTGGTATACATCACCCATCTTGGGTCGCCAGATACATGGTACAGAATTCAAACTACAACTTCAATAATACAATTGTAGTGCAAAATACGATAACACATACTGTGAGTTTAAATACAAATATTGTCTTCTAGAGAGTATCCATACTCAAAAGGAGTCCTCATTATAATTATTATCACACTATTACATAAAATAGTGAGGACTACTAATGCTATCATCTAGGACCATCACTCTGTTCCCCGACTAGTCCCAGCTACGTTCTCATTTTCTGAAGAGAACAGTGAAAGAAAGGGTGAGCTCAACTAGCCCAGTAAGAAATATTATGACTAAGATAATGCAGAATAAATTATCATTAGTCTTCAACAATGTTAAACTGATAAAATACAATAGACATCAAGTTTAACTGCAGCGGATCAAGCAATCCATTAAAAGAGTCGAGTAGAGAATAAAATATACTATCTTTTATGATTTAAAAAGTTTTTCATGACTTTTATCGCTGGGACTCAGCTTAATAAATAATCCACATCATCGAATCACCCTTGCACTACGGCCAAGGATATTCTTTAGTATCACGACCACGAATTATCCATGCACTACGGCTAAAGATAATCATGTTTTCATCAACGGTCCTGATCATGCCATAAAACAATTCATCTTTGCACTACGGCCAAAGAGAATCCATAGCCATAATCATACCAAAAACTGTCCATCAATGTACTACGGCAAATGAGGATTTTTACCACATCATTTGTAACATTACGGTCATGATTACACCGAATAATCCCTGGTCATAATCATACCAAGTCCATCTATGCACTACGGGCCACAGATGACTTTCAACAAAATATAATCATGAGGATAATGACAATGATATACGAATTTAATAAAACAAGTTCAAGAATTAATTTATCCAGGAACTGATAACGTTCAAATTGTCAACATGATACTGCTTTGTGGAGTAAAATTTAAGAATGCTCAGAAGAATATTTCTATAAAAAGATGCTGGATGAAGCGCAAATATAAAGGATATTCCACTAATTTCATTGAGTATAGAAGTCAAAACTTTAACCAACTGAGTTTAATAAGGAATGGAATAACAAAAGAAATCACCAGGCATGCGATAGACCGCATAGGCAGGTTATTCCAACAGAATAATAAATAACGGAACTAGGTCCGGCGTAAACCACACAGACAGGATATTCCAACAGAATAGTAAAGACGGAACCAGGTCCGGCGTAGAACGCACAGACAGGATATTCCAACAGAATAGTAAAGACGGAACCAGGTCCGGCGTAGAACGCACAGACAGGATATTCCAACAGAATAGTAAAGACGGAACCAGGTCCGGCATAGAACGCACAGACAGGATGTTCCAACAGAATAATAAATAATGGAACCAGGTCCGGCGTAGAACGCACAGACAGGATGTTCCAGCAGAATAATAAGGAATGGAATAATAGAAGAATTTCACCAAGTATGCGGTACTTCGCATAAACAGGTTATTCCAACATAATAACAAAGAATGGAACAACAGAAGTTCTCTTCATGAAGATGAAAGAAAGAAATAATATTCCCTACCTTTGAAAGAAACTGGATATAGGAGTAGTGAGGGAGCAGACTTCTCTTCTTCTATAGATTTTCTCTCTATAGCTTCTCTCTATAATTTTCTCTCTCTAGAGTTTCAGTGAATTCGTAAGAAATAATGAAGGAATGAGCTTCTATTTATAGGAGAATGGAAGTGTACTGTTCATGGATGAAATAATTTTGCAAATATACGTACCAAGGTTTTGATATCACCAATGTAAAAATTCAATCAACTAACCAATAAGATTACAACAAAAAAATTAAAATATAATACATATATATAAACACATGTTTTCAACTTATATATATCAATATTATATATACACCACTTAATTTTTCTCCCCCATAACCAACATCAATTCCCCACCCACCCAATAATCAAATTCACTCCACTCATACATATCACTATCACACTCAAACACATCTTACGCCCATCACTTTCATATAATTACTTTTCCACCATTTTCCACTCACACACATCACTTTCACTCTTCCTTTTCTTCCACCACTCTCCACTCACACATATAATATTATATATATACACACACATCATAATCTTATATATATAAACTCCTTCCCCTACGTAACTCTCTCCCACCCCCATTTCCAAAATTAATTTTTCAACACATATGGGCCCCACATGTGGGCCCCACCTTTAAATAAATTTTACCGATTATTTTAAAAAATAGGTAATTGGGAGTCTATAAAATAAGCAAAATTGAGTAACTTCTCACATAAGCATCAATAATCAATACCGTGTGCTACTATGCAACCACGCGTATTACTGTACTTTTACTACCGAGTAGTTCAACAGTATTAACGGTAAAACTTCCGCCGTTATTTTCATAAATATATTTTTGTCATTTTTTCAATCCGACAATAATTCCGTTGTGGGGTCCACCAATGATTGTGCCATCGTACGAATATTCCCCGACATAAAGAATATTCCCTGACCAATCGAATATAATATGACAACTTGCATACTTTGCAAAATTAATAAATACTACTCACAACTATAACATTATCTCAAATCCACACCATAATATTAAAAAAAATATTTCGAGAAAATTAAATATTTATTCATAAAATCTGGGGTCTCACAAATGTGGTTCGGGTCTTCCACGTATTTGCGTAACATGGATATGTGAAAAATGTTATGAACACGAGACATACTTGGCGGTAAAGCGAGTCTATAAGCCACAGTTCCTACTCGATCGAGGATTAAAAATGGACCGATGAATCGAGGATTGAGCTTTTCTCTCTTTCCAAATCTCGTAACTCCTTTCCATGGAGCAACACGTAGGAACACATGATCTCCTACATCAAATTCCACGTCCTTTCGATGAAGATCAGCATAATTCTTTTGTCGATCTTGTGAGGTTTTTATACGTTGTCGGATCGTTTGAATCTTTTCTGTAGTCATAAGTACCAACTCCTGTCCCAACAACGTTGCTTCGCCCACCTCATCCCAGCATACTGGAGAACGATATTTTCTTCCATACAATGCTTCGAATGGAGCCATGCCAATACTTGCTTGATAACTGTTGTTGTAGGAAAACTCCACCAATGGTAAGAACTTGTCCTAACTTCCCTTGAAGTCAAAGACACAGAGTCTTAATAGATCTTCAAGAGTTTGAACAGTCCTCTCTGATTGTCAGTCCGTCTGAGGATGATATGCTGAACTAAATCGTAACTCCGTGCCCATAGCTTTTTGTAAACTAACCCAAAATCGTGAAGTGAATCTTGGGTCTCGGTCAGAAACTATGGATACTGGCATACCATGCAGTCTTACAATCTCGTTTATGTACATACGAGCAAGACGTTCAAGTGTATAAGTTTCTCGTATCGGTAAGAAATGAGCAGACTTGGTCAATCTATCAATAATGACCCAAATCGCATCTATACCTTGAGAAACCTTAGGAAGACCGGTAACGAATTCCATGGTAATGTACTCCCACTTCCATTCTGGAATTTCAAGTGGTTGCAATGGACCTTTTGGTACTTGATGCTCCGCTTTGACTCGTTCACAAGTTAGACACCTTGAGATAAACAACGCTATCTCTCTCTTCATATTGCTCCACCAAAATGTATGACGAAGATCATGATACATTTTGGTACTTCCAGGATGGATTGCAAACGGTGTATTGTGCGCCTCCATCATGATTTCATACTTTAAATTAGGGTTGTTAGGAACACAAAGTCTGGAGTTGACTCAAAGTATTCCTTCTTCATCGATTCTTGCTTCCGACATAGAACCTTCTTGCACTTTCTTCCTCATACGCATCAGCTCCAGGTCTGTAGCTTGAGCGGCTTTAACTTTATCGATTAAAGTTAGTTCTACTCGTATATTTGCCATCATCACATGGGTCCCTGGAGTCTTTAACTCTATCTCCATCCTTTGCAAGTCACACAAAATGGGCCTTTGTGTTGACAATATTGCACTCGTACTTGCATATGATCTTCTACTCAATGCGTCAGCTACCACGTTCGCTTTTCCATGATGGTATTGAATGGTATGATCATAATCTTTCAACAGTTCAAGCCAACGTCATTGTCGCATGTTGAGTTCCTTTTGAGTAAAGAAATATTTGAGGCTTTTATGATCCGTAAAGATCTCCACCTTCTCCCCATACAAGTAATGCCTCCAAATTTTAAGTGCAAAGACAACAACTGCCAACTCTAGATCATGAGTAGGATAATTCCTCTCATATTTCTTGAGTTGTCTTGATGCATAGGCTATGACTTTTCCATGTTGCATGAGAACACATCCCAACCCTTTGCTCGAAGCATCACTGTAGATGACAAATCCCTCCGAGCCAGATGGTATAGTTAGAACAGGTGCTGAAATGAGTCTCCTCTTGAGTTCTTGAAAACTCTTCTCATATTCTTCGCTCCAACCGAACTTTGTATCTTTTCGAGTCAGCTGAGTTAATGGAGTAGCGATTCGAGAAAATCCTTCCACGAATCTCCGATAATAACCAGCTAAACCAAGAAAGCTACGTACCTCGGTCACTAATTTAGGTTGCTCCCAGCTTTGAATTGCTTCAATCTTTACCGGGTCAACAGATATTTCACGACTTGATACTACGTGCCCGAGGAATGCTACCTCTTCCAGCCAGAACTCGCATTTCTTCAACTTGGCATAAAGTTTGTATTCACAAAGCTTTTGGAGTACCAACCTCAAGTGTTGCTCATGATTTTCACGGCTTTTGGAATAAACAAGGATGTCATCGATAAAGACGACCACAAAGTGATCCAAATATTCCTTGAATACCCTGTTCATCATATCCATGAAGGCAGCAGGAGCATTAGTCAATCCAAAAGATATAACTAAGAATTCATAATGCCCATACCGAGTTCTGAAGGCAGTCTTTAGAATATCCTCAGTTCTAACCTTCAGCTGATGATATCCAGAACGAGGATCGATCTTTGAAAAGAATTGTGCTCCTTGCAACTGGTCAAACATGTCATCAATACGTGGTAATGGGTACCTATTTTTGATGGTGACATGATTTAACTCCCAATAATCAATACAAAGTCGCATACTCCCATCTTTCTTCTTCACGAACAGAACAGGAGCACCCCAAGGAGAAGTACTAGGACGAATAAAACCAATGTCTAACAATTTCTGCAGTTGGGTCTTTAACTCCTGAAGTTCAATAGGAGCCATTCGATATGGGGCTTTGGAAATGGGTTTTGTACCGGGTTCAAGGTCGATACAAAATTCAATTTCACGCTCTGGGGTAGGCCAGGAAGTTCTTCGGGAAATACGTCAGGAAATTTATTAACAACAGGAATATCATTCAAAGCTGACGTATTTTTGTTTAGATCTGTGACATGAACTAAGAAAGCTTGACATCCGTTTTTCAATAAACGAATAGCTTTATGGCTTGAGATGATAGCGATTGATTTTAATGGTTTGGTTGCTTGAATTCGCATAATAGGTCGATTAGGAATATGAAAGCTAACAACCTTACGAAAATAATCAATTTTTGCATAATGAGTAGTTAACCAATCAATCCCTAGAATCACGTCAAATGCAAGTATTTTTAATGAAATAAGATCGACAGGTAATGTGTGTGTACCAACTTGAACCAAACAAGACTTATAAACCGTGGATGTAATGAAGGTTTCTCCGAATGGAGTTTCAACAGCTAAGTCAAAGTCTAATTTCTCCGGAATCAAATTTAATCGATGAGCACAAGTAGGAGAAATAAAAGAATGGGTAGAACCGGTATCAAATAAAGTATAGACTTCGTTAGAGTTTACGATAAGCTTACCCGTGATGACCTCATTCGGGTTCCTTGCTCTCTGGGAGTTCACAACAAACGCTCTCCCTTGCACAACCGGTTTTGACTTTTCTGGGACGGCCTTTGGTGCCTCCATCCTAGCTGAATTTGTCTTCAATAAACGATAAAATCGGGCTAAATGACCTTCTCTTCCACAATTATAACATGCTTTGGACGACATCGCACAGTTTGGACTGATGTGCCCCTCCCCTCCGCATTTGAAATATATGATAGGTGGTCGTTCTCCTTCCTTAACGACAGGTGCTGGTGCTGATGTCTTTCCATCATTGTTGAATCTCTTCTTCTTGAAATGCCCATTCTTATTATTTTGGCCCTGATTACCACCGAAGTGGTTACCATTTCTGGCCTGTTGATTCCCTCCACGCTTGTTGTCACCGCTTCGATGACTGCTTTCACTGGTATTATCATTTTGCCGGCTGCTCTCTTTTGGTTGCGTTGTCTCGTTATCGCGCTCCACCAACTGAGCCCTATTCATACTCAAAAGGAGTCCTCATTACATTTATTAACACACCATTACATAGAATAGTGAGGACTACTAACTAATACTATCATTCGGACCATCACTCCGTTCCCCGACTTGCCCCAGATACGTTCTCATTTCCTGAAGAGAACAGTGAAAGAAAGGGTGAGCTCAACTAGCCCAGTAAGAAATATTATGACTAAGATAATGCAGAATAAATTATCATTAGCCTTCAACAATGTTAAACTGATAAAATATAATAGACATCTAGTTTAACTGCAGCGGAACAAGCAATCCATTAAGAGAGTCAAGTAGAAAATAAACTCTACTAACTTTTATGATTTAAAAAGTTTTTCAACACTGTGATCGCTGGGACTCAGCTTAATAAAATAATCCACATCATCGAATCACCCCTACACTACGGCCAAGGATATTCGTGTATTCATTAATGGTCATGATCATGCCAACAACTGTCCATCAATGCACTACGGGCCAATGAGGACTTTTACCACATCATTTGTAACATTACGGTCATGATTATACCGAATAATCCCTGGTCATAATCATACCAAGTCCATCAATGCACTACAGGCCACAGATGACTTTCAACATTTTATAAATATGAGGATGATGACAATGATATAAGAATTCAATAAAACAAGTTCAAGAATTAATTTATCCAAGAATTAACAACGTCCAAATTGTCAACATGATACTGCTTTGTGGAGTAAAATTCAAGAATGCTTAGAAGAATATTTTCATGAAAAGATACTGGATGAAACGCAATTATCAAGGATATTCCACAAATTTCATGGAGTATAGAAGTCAAAACTTAACCAACTGAGTACAATAAAGAATGAAATAACAAAAGAAATCACCATGCATGCGATAGACCGCACAAACAGGTTATTCCAACAGAATAATAAATAATGGAACCAGGTTCGGCGTAAACGCACAGACAGGATATTCTGACAGAATAATAAATAATAGAACCAGGTCCGGTGTAAAACACACAGACAGGATATTCCGACAGAATAATAAATAATGGAACCAGGTCCGGTGTAAAACACACAGACAGGATATTCTGACAGAATAATAAATAATGGAACTAGGTCCGGTGTAAAACACACAGACAGGATGCTCCAACAGAATAATAGAAGAATGTCACCAAGTATAGGGTAGACCGCGTATACTGGTTATTCTAACAGAATAATAAAGAATGGAATAACAGAAGTTCTCTTCATGAATATAAAAGAAATAATATTCCCTACCTTAAAAGAACTGGATATTGGAAAAGTGAAGTAACAGAATACTTTTATTCTCTCTCTCTTATTCTCTCTATACTTTCTCTCTCTATAGCTTGAATGAATTCGTGAAAAATAATGAAGCCCTAGGCCTCTATTTATAGAAAAACTGATGGTGACTCTTGGTCTTAATGAAGGGTAAAATGACTCTTGGTAATATTGAAGGGACAACTACTATTGATGAAAGTAATTACTATTGACCAAGGTAAATACTATTGACGAATGTAATTACTATTGACCAAGGTAAATACTATTGACCAAGGTAAATATTATTGACGAAGGTAATTACTATTGACCAAGGTAAATACTATTGACGACGGTAATTACTATTGACGAAGAGACTCTTAGATGATGACATATGGCCCCCCATAAAAATAACCAAACTTACCACAACGTCTCAATTATTGATTTAATAATATAACATATTATACAGATGATACTATGACAATAATTTAAGAGATATGATGCAGCAATTACTGTAGCAATAATTGAGTATAGCTGAGTGACTTCTTACGTAAGCATCAATAATCAATACCGTGTGCTACTATGCAACCACGTGTATTACTGTACTTTTACTACCGGGTAGTTCAACAGTTTTAACGGTAACACCTCAGCCGTTATTTTTATAGAAAGATAATTTTGTCGTTTTCTCAATCCGACAATAATTCTGTTGTGAGGTCCACCAATGATTGTGTCGTTATACGAATATTCCCTGTTAAAACGAATATTCTCCGACCAATCGAATATTATATAACAACTTGCGTACTTTGCAAAATTTATAAATATTACCCACAACTATAACATTATATCAAATTAACTCCATAATATTCAAAAATGATATTTATAGAAAATTCATCTTTATTTATAAAAGTTGGGGTCTTACAACCTCCCCTTCTTATGAAATTTCGCCCTCGAAATTAGGGTACGTACCTGGTATGTCGAAGAGGTAAGGATACCTTGATTTCATTTCAAATTCTAACTCCCAAGTCATTTCCTCAACATCGTGGTTTCTCCATAAAACTTTGACTTGAGGTATTACCTTGGAGCGTAGAATATGTTCCTTCTTATCCAAGATTTGAACAGGAACTTCTTCATACGTCAAATCCTCCGCTATTTCGTCCGGTTCTAACTCAATAATGTGGTTCGGGTCTTCCACGTATTTGCGTAACATGGATATGTGAAAAACGTTATGAACACGAGACATACTTGGCGGTAAAGCGAGTCTATAAGCACAGTTCCTACTCGATCGAGGATTAAAAATGGACCGATGAATCGAGGATTGAGCTTTCCTCTCTTTCCAAATCTCGTAACTCCTTTTCATGGAGCAACACGTAGGAACACATGATCTCCTACATCAAATTCCACGTCCTTTCGATGAAGATCAACATAACTCTTTTGTCGATCTTGTGAGATTTTTATACGTTGTCGGATCGTTTGAATCTTTTCTGTAGTCATACGTACCAACTCCGGTCCCAACAACATTGCTTCGCCCACCTCATCCCAGCATACTGGAGAACGACATTTTCTTCCATACAATGCTTCGAATGGAGCCATGCCAATACTTACTTGATAACTGTTGTTGTAGGAAAACTCCACCAATGGTAAGAACTTGTCCCAACTTCCCTTGAAGTCAAAGACACAGAGTCTTAATAGATCTTCAAGAGTTTGAATAGTCCTCTCTGATTGTCAGTCCGTCTGAGGATGATATGCTGAACTAAATCGTAACTCCGTGCCCATAGCTTTTTGTAAACTAACCCAAAATCGTGAAGTGAATCTTGGGTCTCGGTCAGAAACTATGGATACTGGCATACCATGCAGTCTTACAATCTCGTTTATGTACATACGAGCAAGACGTTCAAGTGTATAAGTTTCTCGTATCGGTAAGAAATGAGCAGACTTGGTCAATCTATCAACAATGACCCAAATCGCATCTATACCTTGAGAAACCTTAGGAAGACCGGTAACAAAATCCATGGTAATGTGCTCCCACTTCCATTCTGGAATTTCAAGTGGTTGCAATGGACCTTTTGGTACTTGATGCTCCGCTTTGACTCGTTGACAAGTTAGACACCTTGAGATAAACAACGCTATCTCTCTCTTCATATTGCTCCACCAAAATGTATGACGAAGATCATGATACATTTTGGTACTTCCAGGATGGATTGCAAACGGTGTGTTGTGCGCCTCCATCATGATTTCATACTTTAAATTAGGGTTGTTAGGAACACAAAGTCTGGAGTTGACTCGAAGTATTCCTTCTTCATCGATTCTTGCTTCCGACATAGTACCTTCTTGCACTTTCTTCCTCATACGCATCAGCTCCAGGTCTGTAGCTTGAGTAGCTTTAACTTTATCGATTAAAGTTGGTTCTACTCGTATATTTGCCATCATCACATGGGTCCCTGGAGTCTTTAACTCTATCTCCATCCTTTGCAAGTCACACAAAATGGGCCTTTGTGTTGACAATATTGCACTCGTACTTGCATATGATCTTCTACTCAATGCGTCAGCTACCACGTTCGCTTTTCCAGGATGGTATTGAATGGTATGATCATAATCTTTCAACAGTTCAAGCCAACGTCATTGTCGCATGTTGAGTTCCTTTTGAGTAAAGAAATATTTGAGGCTTTTATGATCCGTAAAGATCTCCACCTTCTCCCCATACAAGTAATGCCTCCAAATTTTAAGTGCAAAGACAACAGCTGCCAACTCTAGATCATGAGTAGGATAATTCCTCTCATATTTCTTGAGTTGTCTTGATGCATAGGCTATGACTTTTCCATGTTGCATGAGAACACATCCCAACCCTTTGCTCGAAGCATCACTGTAGATGACAAATCCCTCCGAGCCAGATGGTATTGTTAGAACAGGTGCTGAAATGAGTCTCCTCTTGAGTTCTTGAAAACTCTTCTCACATTCTTCGCTCCAACCGAACTTTGTATCTTTCCGAGTCAGCTGAGTTAATGGAGTAGCGATTCGAGAAAATCCTTCCACGAATCTCCGATAATAACCAGCTAAACCAAGAAAGCTACGTACCTCGGTCACTGATTTAGGTTGCTCCCAGCTTTGAATTGCTTCAATCTTTGCCGGGTCAACAGATATTTCACGACTTGATACTACGTGCCCGAGGAATGCTACCTCTTCCAGCCAGAACTCGCATTTCTTCAACTTGGCATAAAGTTTGTATTCACGAAGCTTTTGGAGTACCAACCTCAAGTGTTGCTCATGATTTTCACGGCTTTTGGAATAAACAAGGATGTCATCGATAAAGACGACCACAAAGTGATCCAAATATTCCTTGAATACCCTGTTCATCATATCCATGAAGGCAGCAGGAGCATTAGTCAATCCAAAAGATATAACTAAGAATTCATAATGCCCATACCGAGTTCTGAAGGCAGTCTTTAGAATATCCTCAGTTCTAACCTTCAGCTGATGATATCCAGAACGAGGATCGATCTTTGAAAAGAATTGTGCTCCTTGCAACTGGTCAAACATGTCATCAATACGTGGTAATGGGTACCTATTTTTGATGGTGACATGATTTAACTCCCAATAATCAATACAAAGTCGCATACTCCCATCTTTCTTCTACACGAACAGAACAGGAGCACCCCAAGAAGAAGTACTAGGACGAATAAAACCAATGTCTAACAATTCCCGCAGTTGGGTCTTTAACTCTTGAAGTTTAATAGGAGCCATTCGGTATGGGGCTTTAGAAATGGGTTTTGTACCGGGTTCAAGGTCGATACAAAATTCAATTTCACGCTCTGGGGGTAGGCCAGGAAGTTCTTCGGGAAATACGTCAGGAAATTTATTAACAACAGGAATATCATTCAAAGCTGACGTATTTTTGTTTAGATCTGTGACATGAGCTAAGAAAGCTTGACATCCATTTTTTAATAAACGAATAGCTTTATGGCTTGAGATGACAGCGATTGATTTTAATGGTTTGGTTGCTTGAATTCGCATAATAGGTCGATTAGGAATATGAAAGCTAACAACCTTACGAAAATAATCAATTTTTACATGATGAGTAGTTAACCAATCAATCCCTAGAATCACGTCAAATGCAAGTATTTTTAATGAAATAAGATCGACAGGTAATGTGTGGGTACCAACTTGAACCAAACAAGACTTATAAACCGTGGATGTAATGAAGGTTTCTCCCAATGGAGTTTCAACAGCTAAGTCAAAGTCTAATTTCTCCGGAATCAAATTTAATCGATGAGCGCAAGTAGGAGAAATAAAAGAATGGGTAGAACTGGTATCAAATAAAGTATAGACTTCGTTAGAGTTTACGATAAGCTTACCCGTGATGACCTCATTCGGGTTCCTTGCTCTCTGGGAGTTCACAACAAACGCTCTCCCTTGCACAACCGGTTTTGACTTTTCTGGGACGGCCTTTGGTGCCTCCATCCTAGCTGAATTTGTCTTCAGTAAACGATAAAATCGGGCTAAATGACCTTCTCTTCCACAATTATAACATGCTTTGGACGACATCGCACAGTTTGGACTGATGTGCCCCTCCCCTCCGCATTTGAAATATATGATAGGTGGTCGTTCTCCTTCCTTAACGACAGGTGCTGGTGCTGATGTCTTTCCATCATTGTTGAATCTCCTCTTCTTGAAATGCCCATTCTTATTATTTTGGCCCTGATTACCACCGAAGTGGTTACCATTTCTGGCCTGTTGATTCCCTCCACGCTTGTTGTCACCGCTTCGATGACTGCTTTCACTGGTATTATCATTTTGCCAGCTGCTCTCTTTTGGTTGCGTTGTCTCGTTATCGCGCTCCACCAACTGAGCCCTATTCATACTCAAAAGGAGTCCTCATTACATTTATTAACACACCATTACATAGAATAGTGAGGACTACTAACTAATACTATCATTCGGACCATCACTCCGTTCCCCGACTTGCCCCAGCTACGTTCTCATTTCCTGAAGAGAACAGTGAAAGAAAGGGTGAGCTCAACTAGCCCAGTAAGAAATATTATGACTAAGATAATGCAGAATAAATTATCATTAGCCTTCAACAATGTTAAACTGATAAAATATAATAGACATCTAGTTTAACTGCAGCGGAGCAAGCAATCCATTAAGAGAGTCAAGTAGAAAATAAACTCTACTATCTTTTATGATTTAAAAAGTTTTTCAACACTGTGATCGCTGGGACTCAGCTTAATAAAATAATCCACATCATCGAATCACCCCTGCACTACGGCCAAGGATATTCGTGTATTCATTAATGGTCATGATCATGCCAACAACTGTCCATCAATGCACTACGGGCCAATGAGGACTTTTACCACATCATTTGTAACATTACGGTCATGATTATATCGAATAATCCCTGGTCATAATCATACCAAGTCCATCTATGCACTACAGGCCACAGATGACTTTTAACATTTTATAAATATGAGGATGATGACAATGATATAAGAATTCAATAAAATAAGTTCAAGAATTAATTTATCCAAGAATTAACAACGTCCAAATTGTCAACATGATACTGCTTTATGGAGTAAAATTCAAGAATACTTAGAAGAATATTTTCATGAAAAGATACTGGATGAAACGCAATTATCAAGGATATTCCACAAATTTCATGGAGTATAGAAGTCAAAACTTAACCAACTGAGTACAATAAAGAATGAAATAACAAAAGAAATCACCATGCATGCGATAGACCGCACAAACAGGTTATCCCAACAGAATAATAAATAATGGAACCAGGTCTGGCGTAAACGCACAGACAGGATATTCTGACAGAATAATAAATAATGGAACCAGGTCCGGTGTAAAACACACAGACAGGATATTCTGACAAAATAATAAATAATGAAACCAGGTCCGGTGTAAAACACACAGACAGGATATTCCGACAGAATAATAAATAATAGAACCAGGTCCGGTGTAAAACACACAGACAGGATGTTCCAACAGAATAATAGAAGAATGTCACCAAGTATAGGGTAGACCGTGTATACTAGTTATTCTAACAGAATAATAAAGAATGGAATAACAGAAGTTCTCTTCATGAATATAAAAGAAATAATATTCCCTACCTTAAAAGAACTGGATATTGAAAAAGTGAAGTAGCAGAATACTTTTATTCTCTCTATACTTTCTCTCTCTATAGCTTGAATGAATTCGTGAAAAATAATGAAGCCATAGGCCTCTATTTATAGAAAAACTGATGGTGACTCTTGGTCTTAACGAAGGGTCAAATGACTCTTGGTCTTAACGAAGGGTCAAATGACTCTTGGTAATATTGAAGGGACAACTACTATTGATGAAAGTAATTACTATTGACCAAGGTAAATACTATTGACGAATGTAATTACTATTGACCAAGGTAAATACTATTGACCAAGGTAAATATTATTGACGAAGGTAATTACTATTGACCAAGGTAAATACTATTGACCAAGGTAAATACTATTGACGACGGTAATTACTATTGACGAAGAGACTCTTAGATGATGACATATGGCCCCCCATAAAAATAACCAAACTTACCACAACGTCTCAATTATTGATTTAATAATATAACATATTATATAGATGATACTATGACAATAATTTAAGAGATATGACGCAGCAATTACTGTAGCAATAATTGAGTATAGCTGAGTGACTTCTTACGTAAGCATCAATAATCAATACCGTGTGCTACTATGCAACCACGCGTATTACTGTACTTTTACTACCGGGTAGTTCAACAGTTTTAACGGTTTTAACGGTAACACCTCAACCGTTATTTTTATAGAAAGATAATTTTGTCGTTTTCTCAATCCGACAATAATTCTGTTGTGGGGTCCACTAATGATTGTGTCGTTGTACGAATATTCCCTGTTAAAACGAATATTCCCCGACCAATCGAATATTATATAACAACTTGCGTACTTTGCAAAATTTATAAATATTACCCACAACTATAACATTATATCAAATTAACTCCATAATATTCAAAAATGATATTTATAGAAAATTCATCTTTATTTATAAAGTTGGGGTCTTACAACCTCCCCTTCTTATGAAATTTCGCCCTCGAAATTAGGGTACGTACCTGGTATGTCGAAGAGGTAAGGATACCTTGATTTCATTTCAAATTCTAACTCCCAAGTCATTTCCTCAACATCGTGGTTTCTCCACAAAACTTTGACTTGAGGTATAACCTTGGAGCGTAGAATATGTTCCTTCTTATCCAAGATTTGAACAGGAACTTCTTCATACGTCAAATCCTCCGCTATTTCGTCCGGTTCTAACTCAATAATGTGGTTCGGGTCTTCCACGTATTTGCGTAACATGGATATGTGAAAAACGTTATGAACACGAGACATACTTGGCGGTAAAGCGAGTCTATAAGCCACAGTTCCTACTCGATCGAGGATTAAAAATAGACCGATGAATCGAGGATTGAGCTTTCCTCTCTTTCCAAATCTCGTAACTCCTTTCCATGGAGCAACACGTAGAAACACATGATCTCCTACATCAAATTCCACGTCCTTTCGATGAAGATCAGCATAACTCTTTTGTCGATCTTGTGAGGTTTTTATACGTTGTCGGATCGTTTGAATCTTTTCTGTAGTCATACGTACCAACTCCGGTCCCAACAACGTTGCTTCGCCCACCTCATCCCAGCATACTGGAGAACGATATTTTCTTCCATACAATGCTTCGAATGGAGCCATGCCAATACTTACTTGATAACTGTTGTTGTAGAAAAACTCCACCAATGGTAAGAACTTGTCCCAACTTCCCTTGAAGTTAAAGACACAGAGTCTTAATAGATCTTCAAGAGTTTGAATAGTCCTCTCTGATTGTCAGTCCGTCTGAGGATGATATGCTGAACTAAATCGTAACTCCGTGCCCATAGCTTTTTGTAAACTAACCCAAAATCGTGAAGTGAATCTTGGGTCTCGGTCAGAAACTATGGATACTGGCATACCATGCAGTCTTACAATCTCGTTTATTTATATACGAGCAAGACGTTCAAGTGTATAAGTTTCTCGTATCGGTAAGAAATGAGCAGACTTGGTCAATCTATCAACAATGACCCAAATCGCATCTATACCTTGAGAAACCTTAGGATGACCGGTAACGAAATCCATGGTAATGTGCTCCTACTTCCATTCTGGAATTTCAAGTGGTTGCAATGGACCTTTTGGTAATTGATGATCCGCTTTGACTCGTTGACAAGTTAGACAACTTGAGATAAACAACGCTATCTCTCTCTTCATATTGCTCCACCAAAATGTATGACGAAGCAGTATCATCTTTTCATGAAAATATTCTTCTAAATATTCTTGAATTTTACTCCACAAAGCAGTATCATGTTGACAATTTGGACGTTGTTAATTCTTGGATAAATTAATTCTTGAACTTGTTTTATTGAATTCTTATATCATTGTCATCATCCTCATGTTTATAAAATGTTGAAAGTCATCTGTGGCCTGTAGTGCATAGATGGACTTGGTATGATTATGACCAGGAATTATTCGGTATAATCATGACCGTAATGTTACAAATGATATGGTAAAAGTCCTCATTGGCCCGTAGTGCATTGATGGACAGTTGTTGGCATGATCATGACCATTAATGAATATACGAATATCCTTGGCCGTAGTGCAGGGGTGATTCGATGATGTGGATTATTTTATTAAGCTGAGTCTCAGCGATAACAGTGTTGAAAAACCTTTTAAATCATAGAAGATAGTAGATTTTATTCTCTACTTGACTCTTTTAATGGATTGCTTGTTCCGCTGCAGTTAAACTTGATGTTCGTTATATTTTATCAGTTTAACACTGTTGAAGGCTAATGACAATTTATTCTGCATTATCTTAGTCATAATATTTCTTACTGGGCTAGTTGAGCTCACCCTTTCTTTCACTGTTCTCTTTAGGAAATGAGAATATAGCTGGGACGAGTCGGGGAACGGAGTAATGGACCAGATGATAGTATTAGTAGTCCTCACTATTCTATTAAATAGTATGACAATAATTGTAATGAAGACTCCTTTTGAGTTTGTATAGTCTCTAGTAGACAATAATTGTATTCAAACTCACAGTTATGTTTTGTCGTATTGTACCCGACAGTTGTATTAGTAAGTTGTATTTGTATTCTGTACCATGTATCTGACGACCCAAGATGGGTGATGTATACCTAATTTTGGGGGCGTCACATACACGTTTGGTTACTGATTATTTTATATGCATGTTAATAATAACAATGTTTTTGGTTACTTGAATATTCACATACGGTTACTGATTAGATTACATTAAGGTTACTAATAACAATGTTGTTGGCTACCCGAATATACATATTTGGTTACCTTTATACATTTAGTTGGTTACTACTTATTATACATTTGGTTGCTTGTATATATGTATTTGGTTACTAATTATGTTTTATAATTTTTTATTTACTGTTTATTTCACTGTAATTGAACATTGTTTGTTAGATGATATATTAAAGTGTACTTATTATTTTTCAGCTGAGGATAAACAGTTTGATTCCCACGGCCGAGGAGAAGGATCGGCTTGATTTGGGCGATTTTCACTTTTTTAATGGGAAGGATGGTGACAAGAAAGTAGAAAAAAAAGTGAAAGCTGACAACATTGGTGTTGATATATCTGTTGTGAAAGAGGCAATTGATGCACGATTTAGGCCGTTGGAGAAGAAAGTTTCTGAATTGAATAAAGAATTTGAAAATTTGCCAACTGATATTAAAGATGAAATGCAGCTTTTACATGTCCAGTTATGCAGGGACCTTAGGTCCATTATTAGAGATGAGTTGCGCGCTATCAAAGACGTAGGGGACAAAAAGGTTGATGGTGATTCTGATGATGATGATTCTGACAATGCTGGTGATGATAATTATGATGATGATGACGATGAAGGTGATGAAGGTGGTGAAGCTGATGAAGCTGCTGATGAGGCTGCTGATGAGGATGCTGATGTCATGGTGGAGGAGCTCCAGGTTGATGAGGATGTTGATTATGGTTCAAAAGTGAATAAGAATAATGATGGTGATGATGTGTTGAATGAAGTTGAGAAGAAGGGTGGAAATGAAATTGAATTTGGTAATGAAGTTGAACGTGTTGATGAAGATGTTGGTGATGGTTCAAATCTGATTAACAATAATGATGGTGATGATGTGTCAATATTCGTTGAGAAGAATGATGTGAATGTAATTGAAATTGCTAATGAAGTTGAACGTGATGTTATGGTTGAAGAACCTGATGAAATAAAAAATAATGATGATGAAGAAAATGTCAAGGTTAGACATATTTATTGGTTTTGTTATGTGATATTTGTCTTTTGTTTTAATGATTAAATGGTTCTTTATTTTGCACAGATTGACAATAATAATGACATGCCGTCTTTTGACATATTAAGCCAATGTACTGGGAAAGAGATTGTTGTGTATGATACTGATAAGGTTAGTGTTATAATTATCTGCCATCATTTATTTAAATGTTATATATGTTTTGGTTACCATTATATTGTGATTTGGTTACTATTATATTGTATTTTGGTTACCATTATATTGTGATTTGGCTACTATTATATTATGATTTGGTTACTAGTTTATGTTATTCAGGTTACTAATATAACATGTTCATTTTAGTTTGTTGGCTGTTGTACAGTCAGTTGGTTACTAGTTTATGTTATTCAAGTTACTAATCGTATATATTATCTTTTTATGTCAATTGAAAAAGGGGAAGAAAGGTGAGGCAGCAAGCAGGTATGCTCTTAATTTTATGGTTCTCACCACACAGGACATAGCAAAGTGTGATGAGTTGGAGAAGAGTGTCCACAAAGTCGGTGGTAGACATGTACGTGAACCTACAAAGAGTGTCATTTTACGGTCTCCATATATAGCAGCGTTCGGATCGGCTGGTTCATTATCTACTGTAGTGGGTGCTGCTAGTCAAACACTTGCACATTTAAGTGCATTCCCCAAATCATGCATGGATATGCCCTTAAAATTTGAAGAGGCATTGTTTGAAGAATGGTTCAAAATTGGAATAAACAACAGAAAAAGGTTTGTTTTTTGTTGTTAACAATGCTATAATTTTTTATGAAACAAATAAATTTGTATTATTGTAGTAACATATGGTTAATATTAAATAAATGTTATGGTTACTATTATTTTATATTCTGGTTACTATTAGATTATGTTTTGGTTACCTAGTAGTTATGTTTCGGTTACTATTTTGATTATGATTTGGTTACCAGGTTAATGTTTAAAATTAAGTTGTTGATTAGTCTACTAATTTTGGTATGTTGTATTGGTTACTGGGCAACATTATACTGTATAATATTGTTTTGGTTACTACCTAATGATGTATTGTTTACTGTCTAATTCTGTATTGGTTACCGTGTAACATTACATTGGTTACTGTATAATGCTTAATTGGTTATTGACCAATGCTGTTTTGGTTACTGCATAATATTAAATATTAAATAAATGTCAATATTAAATAAATGGTGTGGTTACTATTAAATAAATGTTATGGTTACTATTATTGTATATTCTGGTTACTATTAGTTTATATTTTGGTTACCTATTAGTTATGTATTAGTTACTATTTGATTATGGTTATGATTTTAATATTTATTGGTTAGCAGGGTACTGTTTAAAATTAAGTTTGTTGATTAGTATGTTAATTATAGACTGTGCAAGTTTGATTTGTAGTAGTGTATATACTAATACAGTAATTGTTAATGTTAGCGTGTATACTAATATTATGCTCTTATACTGAAGGACAGACAAATTTCCCGGAAAGAACGATATTATCATGCCTTCTTTTGCATTTGGATCAAATTAAAGACTCATGGGCAGTGGTTAGACGACGATGTGAGTATTTTTTTAAAAATTATGTTTTTGTAGTTATGTTTACATTATTTAGTTACATTCATTACATACTTGCATTTTTCAACAACTGTTAATATCCTATTAATTTTTTTTTGGTTTAGCACATCAATGTTGCGTTGTATTATTTCCATAAACTGGCAAGACATTCTGAAAGTGTTCCTATAAGGGTAACGACCACTGATTGTTGGTTTCATAGCAAGATCACCGCTCTTTAAGAAGAGTATACAAAAAAAAATCTGGACAAAATTGTTCTGTCTTGGGAGGGTGATGTTGCTGAATACATACATGGGTTGTTTATGGATGTCAACACACCATGGAGGAACGTTGACTATGTGTTATTCCCCATTCATATGTCATCACCGGACCATTGGTTGTTGTTGACTTTTGATGTGCATCGTAGGTGTCTAATTGTTTACAATTCTCTACAACCAAAAAAGAAATCCATGCAAACTAAAATATCGGATGTTTGTGAGCCGTACATCTTCATTCTTCCCACTTTACTGCGCAAGTGTGGTTTTTGGAAGGATAGGTCTGACATTGACTTCAGCAGTGAACCGTATCGCAACAAGGAGGAAGATGATATAATTGAGTTGGAATTTGTAGGGGCGGTTCCTGAACAAGTCGAGGGGTAAGGGTTAAATTGTGTACATTTTTTTAATTATTACATTTAGGCTGATTTTATTTTTGATTTTTGTTATATTTTGTTTGTTGTTACAGTGATTGTGGGATGTTCACAATTTGTTTCGCTGAACATGTCATTCATCAGAAGTTTGATCAGATTCCTATTCCTTTCCCCATTGCGCAGTATCAGAAGAAGTTATGCACAAACCTATATATGCATGCAAGGAACAAACAGTTAGAGGGTTATGATACTGATAGAGAATTACCAGGAAGATTTGTTCCAGATTTTGATTAGTTCAGTTTTTGTTGTTTTGTCTTTATTAATTGTGTTGTGTATTTTTTTTTAAGTTTTGGGGTTATACACAACATTTGTGTATGGTTTATGATTTTGTGATGTTCATTGGATCTTATGTACATGGGATTATATATTTGATTAAACTAGCATTAATGAAAGAGATATTGTTTATTGGTTGGTATTTTGTTTCTTTTTAAGTTGTGTTTGTTCAATTTTTTTGTAATATATAGTTGGTAACCAATCATGTATAAAGGAGTAACCAGATAATGATTTGATAGTAACCAGAGAGTTACAAGATTGTATCAGGACATATATCATATGTTAAGTGTACATGTGTGAGTATACATGGGTTTCATAAACTTCAATACCCTTTTTATTACAGGTTGCTGGATATACAGGTTATTTATGTTGTGGTTACCATTAAAAATTGGTATGGTTACTGTTATGAAATTTGGTGGTTACTGTGATGGTTAATGTTATGTAATTATTTAGGTAACATTAAACATTGTTATGGTTACTGTTATGTAATTATTTGGTTTACATTAACAACTGGTATGGTTAATGTTATGTTATTTGGTGGTTAATGTTATGGTTACCGTTATGTAATTATGTGGTTACCGTTATAAACTGTTATGGTTACTGTTATGTAATTATTTATTTACTATAAATTCTTGTCTGAGATGGATGCTTATTATACATGCTTACAATTAAAAACTGTTGGAGGGATATGAGAATGATAGTAACTAGATAATGTTTTGATAGTTACAAGCTTATATGGTTACCATTAAAAACTGTTATGGTTACTGTTATGTATTTATTTGATAGTAACCAGATAATGTTTTGATAGTTACAAGCTTGTATGGTTACCATTAAAAACTGTTATGGTTACTGTTTTGTATTTATTTGATTACTGTTATGGTTAATGTTATATTGAAATCAAAAATCAATATATAAATTAATAACAAATTTGGTTACTATACATAATCAAAAATGTTACCAACCAAGTGGTTAATGGTTACTCAAAGTAAACAATAATACATTCATGTATTTACACTATTAATTTAACTGCTCTATATCAGACCCTTTTTAGTGGTCTTAAAACCGGGGAATTATTACATGTTTTCCTGTTGTGTCCTTTTTCTTGGCACCTGCTACATTTGTTTTGAATTTTGATTTCAGATCCGTGTTTGTACCTCCCTTTTTTGGGTCTTCCTGCTGGTCTTCTTGTATTGGGTGGTTTTATACATATGTTTCTTACTTCTTCTGATACATCCCAGTTTTCTTTGTCATCTAATGGCATGATGGAAGATGAATATGTCTCGACCAAAGTTGCGTTAGTGTAATTTCTTGAGCAAAAATCATAACAGCTCAAATTTCTCTTGCTCATAACAGCAGCAGCGTGCGGACAAGGCATCTCATGGTACTGAAATTTACGGCATGTGCATGTCTTTTGTTCGATGTCCACAATATACTGTTTAGAGACATCGTAAACAGTGAAAATCACTAAGTTTGATGTCTCAACCTACAACACACAATGTATACAATCAGATTAACAGTTGCATGCCAAATATACAGTATCCAATTAACTAGTACACAATGTTAGTCAATAAGTAACCACCAATATAAAAGAAACAATTATAAATCTCAGTAACATTATAATGTTTCATAGTAACTAAGTCAGTATTGATTAGTAACCAGTATAACGTTACACAGTAACCAAATAAGAATTATACAGTAACCATTATATAATTACACAGTAAGCAATTCAGTAGTAATCAGTAACCAATATAATGTTGCACATTAAGTAAGTTAGCATTAGTCTGTAACCAAGTCAGTATTAGTCAGTAATATTATGCAATAAAGATTATAATTTTATCCAGTAACCAAGTTACTGTTAGTCAGTATAATGTTACACAGTAACCAACTCAGCAATAGCCAGCAACCATTATATGGTTACACAGTAACCAAGTCAGCAATAATCAGTAACCAATATAATGTTGCACAGTAACTAAGTTAGCATTATTAAGTAACCAAGTTAGTAATAATCAGTAAATTATAAATGCAAATTAGGATGCAATAATTTAAATCAAGTATTAATTACCTTAAGTATCTTTGATTTAAAGATATTAGATTGCAACCTTCTCTCAGCCGTTGTGGAAAGAGTTGTGAATGTTAATATGGATGCTTATTTGTTTGTGAAATACCATCTTTGAACCAGACAACGTAGGCATTCAATCATTGACGTAACTGGAAGATCCCTGATAAACTTGATTGCATTGTTAATAGATTCGGTTGTGTTTGAAGTCATTTTTGAGTACCTGTGTAAGACCCCGAATTTTATGAAATAAAAGTATTCAATTTTTCTTATAATTACAATTCAGTAAATGGTTAAATTGATAAAAGTTTAAAGTTATGAATGAAATATGATTTTTTTTCAAAATAAGCAAGTGGTTAAAAAATAATCATTGTTGTCGGGGAATATTCGTTTGGTCGTGGAATATTCTTTCTGTCGGGGAATATTCGTACGACGGCGCAGCCATTTGTGGGCCCCATAACAGAATATCTGTCGGGTGAAGAAAACGACAAATTTGAGTTTTTACAAATAACGGCGTAGTTGTTACCGTTAACACTGTTAAAATACCCGGTGGTTAAAATACAGTAATACGCGTTATTGCACAGTAGCACACGGTATTGCACAGTATTTTTAAAATTATTGATTCTTACGTAAGAAGGCACTACTCAATAATTGTTACAGTAATTACTGTTCAATATTTTATTTTATTGATTCAATAATTGCTACGTTGAAATTTTGTATTATTGTTGTTCAATAATTGTTGCTGCACAGTATTTCCCATTATCAGATCAATAATTCATATTATTTGAATAGTATTATTAGATAGCATTATTGGCAATGTCTAGAAAGTTCTGTCTAAGGAGAGGTTTGGTCATCTAATTGCGCGCCAGTAAGGAGAAATCCTTATTGGAAAGCCCCCTCTTTCCTAGGAACGGCCTAGTTGTCATAAATGTGATTCTGTAATATTATTTGTGAATAATTAATTATTGATTCATATGATAAGGAAATATTTATTTTAAGTGGATATAAACGAGTGATATATTTTTGTGGTTAAAAGTGAAGGAGTTAATGTTGAGGTGTTTTATCTATATTTTTGTCGGAACGGAGGTATTGAAAATCAAATTAGGGTTTTTAAGATATTTTGCGAGGGTTATAATTTTTAATCCGACCGTTGGATCGTCGTAATATTTGGATATGTTATACATATATAAGTTGAGTATATGTCCACAAATTTTGAACCGTTAAAAATGAACGTATGATTTATTATGAATTTTACGAGATGACTGGTTCAGAAATTGTTACATTTTTGGAGTTTATCATTTTGGTGAAAAATTCTAGAATTGGTGGGCCCCACTTGTGGTTGGTGAAGAAATGTGCTGAATTATATTTCAAATGTGGTGGATGAGAATAGTAGCAGGTAAAGCCATCAGGTTGCAGGTCAAACCTACCAAAATTTTTCTATAAATAGAGGGCTAAGTTAGAATTGAAAATCACACCAGAAACATAAGCTTTCTCTCTTTCTCTCTCTATATTATGAAGCATATTTTGTGAGTTTTTAGATACTTGGTGAGTTGCTATTCATCAGTGCAAGTTTCCTACAGCATCATATCCGATATCCAGTCAGAAGTACTGCTCTTTTGAGGTAAGGGATAGTAAGGGATATTAAGGGATTTTAAGGGTTGTTATGTTTTTTAGTTTCGTAATTTTTCTGATCTTCAAAAATTCTGGAAAAATTTAAAATGATATTTTGATGAGTTTTCTTGATTGTGTCCAAAAATGGTGATTTTTGGATGTATAGATTGAGAGTTATGAATTTTATGAGAAAAGACTATTTTAGAAGTAACAGCTTATAATTCCTTGTGGTTAACTCCAAAATTGATAAAAATTTTATTGGGAGTACATGTATATGATAGAAGTATACTCTGTAAATTTTAGAATTTTTAGACAAAAGTACAATTTTTGATAAATGTCTAAATATTCGGCTATTTTGGCCATATGAAAAATAGTAAATGACTTTTAAAAATTCTGAGAAAAATATATGTTCACTATGGGACTATATTATGTTAAATCCCAGAAAAAAAATATTTTTGGAATTGATTTGGTATTTTTTATGAAAATAGTCTAGTTATGAGTTAATGAATTAAATATGTTTTGTGAAGTAAGAAAATTGGAAAATAGGATTTTATGACTTGAGAATCCTATATGAGGTATATGCAGATTTTTGATGAGGGTTTTGGTTATTGATGATGAAATCTTAAGAGTTGACATTTTATGATGATTAAATGCGTTAATTAGTAAAGTGTAAACAATTTAAATAAATTGTTTATAAGCTTAAGAAATGTTATTCTTTCAATATCATTATACTGAAATATTGGTATAGATTTTATTGTAGAATTTCTACCTTTTTGAGTCGAGGTTACTATTCACGAGTTACTATTCACGAGTTACTATTCATGAGTTACTATTCACGACAAAATTAGTTTCTTTTTCTAACCAAATTATAGTTGATTTATGAATATTACTCTTGAGATTAAATCTATATGTTGATTATATTGATTTTATTATCATATATAACATTTTTATAACCCTAATGATGATATTTCTCTTTGACTTGAGTGTAAAGATGGGTAGATTTTTGGTATGATCATGATTATAGGTTCTCTTTGGCCAGTAGTGCAAAGTTGAATTGTTGACTGGTATGATCATAACCATTGAATTAATAATTGAATATCTTTAGCTTAAGTGCAAAGATGAAATGATCAACATGGTTATAATTATTGTTTATATAAATTCTTAAATGATTATATATTCTTTGAGATATTAATATATTTGGCCTGTGGTGCAAATATGAACTGTTGATGAATATATTTGGCCTGTAGTACAAATATGAACTGTTGAGGAATATCTTTGGCCTGTAGTGCAAAGATGAATTGTTGATGAATATCTTTGGCCGTAGTACAAAGATGAATTATTGATGAATATCTTTGGCCTGTAGTGCAAAGATGAACTGTTGTTGAATATCTTTGGCCAGTAGTGCAAAGATGGTCTGTTGATGAATATCTTTGGCCTGTAGTGTAAAGATGAACTGTTGTTGAATATCTTTGGCCGTAGTGCAAAGATGGATTTATTAGTAAGATTATGAACAGGAACTGTGATTTGGTATAACCATGATCTTTGATGTTTCAGGTAAAGACAGGTGATGAAATATTCTTCGTCCTGGGTGCAAAAAAAAATTTAGAATCACAATTATGATTATGAGTTATTCATATGATTGTGGAAAGGAACTGTTGAGTGATGTTACAGGGATAAAACATTGTTGGTGGATTTTTAACATGGAGAAGATAATAGACTTTATAGTCTATTTGACTCTTCTAATGGATTACTCGTTCCGCTGCAACTATGGTTGAAATTTTTATCATTTACCATATGTTCTAAATCTCTGATTTATTATTGATGAAGGCTATTGATAATTTAATTATCTTTAGTCATGATATTCTTTACTGAGCTAGTTGTGCTCACCCTTTTGCTTCACAATTCCTTTCAGGTAATAAGAGTGTAGCTGGGTCGAGCGGGGGTAACAAGGGAATAGAACGGTGTTCATCATTTAGTAGTTATATTTGGTGAAGAAAATAGGGTGAGGCGAACCCAACGTTGGAAGGGTGTTTTGTCACTATCATACAAGATGTCTAATGACATACAACCTCGTGTCATCATAGGACAGGGTTGTGCTCATCCACTTGCTGAGTATATCTATGGGCACTACCTATATAATCTTGGTATTTGTTTGAAGTATAATTCTCAATTAGAGACAGTGGAGATAATGATAAGTCAAGAGAAGACTTACCATTGTGAAGAATATGATAGTAATCTTCTCATTTTTCTTTGGGGTCTATTGGGTCAACCAAGGATAATTCTGTGGCCATATGATATCTATCATAACCTAGACGCGTGGCCTCCCATGTACGAAGGTTTCCTTGAGCACTTCCCAAAGATTCTAATTTCTAAAACAGTTTTTGACTATACCTTTATGTAAGGTGTTATTGTGAGGTGATGTCCACGGTTGGAACATGAGTCACATTTGGTATATATTTGTATCCAAACTCACAGCATATGTGTTGTTGTATTTTGCACGACAATTGTTGTAATAAAGTTGTAGTTGTTTTCTGTACCATGTATTTGACGACTCAGAATGGGTTGGGTGGAATGGACCTATTTTGGGGTCGTTACATTTGGTATCAGAGCTTAGGGATATGATCTCTGGCGGAGATCGGGGAATACAACTAGGAGGGGAGAGATGAGTAAATCCTTCGCTAGTGTGTCCTACCTAAGCTTATTTGTTGGTCAGTCATAATATCGGAATATTATGTGATATGTTAATTTGTTAAATTAACACTTGTTTTGAAGCTGTATTCTAGAATGATATTTGAAATACAGAAGATGAGCAATGGAGAAATCATGATGACAGAAAAGATGGAATTTGAAATGAAAGGAAGGTATTCTCAACTCTTCGAAATACCAGGTACGTAAATTTCGGGGACAAAATTTCATAAGGAGGGGAGATTGTAAGACCCCGAATTTTATGAAATAAAAGTATTCAATTTTTCTTATAATTACAATTCAGTAAATAGTTAAATTGATAAAAGTTTAAAGTTATGAATGAAATATGATTTTTTTTCAAAATAAGCAAGTGGTTATAAAATAATCATTGTTGTCGGGGAATATTCGTTTGGTCGTGGAATATTCTTTCTGTCGGGGAATATTCGTACGACGGCGCAGCCATTTGTGGGTCCC
Source organism: Panax notoginseng (assembly GCA_016801055.1). NCBI lineage: Eukaryota > Viridiplantae > Streptophyta > Magnoliopsida > Apiales > Araliaceae > Panax > Panax notoginseng. The sequence goes on along the minus strand of CM029017.1, from coordinate 213,846,746 downwards.
ATAACAGAATAACTGTCGGGTGAAGAAAACGACAAATTTGAGTTTTTACAAATAACGGCGTAGTTATTACCGTTAACACTGTTGGAATACCCGGTAGTTAAAATACAGTAATACGCGTTATTACACAGTAGCACACGGTATTGCACAGTATTTTTAAAATTATTGATTCTTACGTAAGAAGGCACTACTCAATAATTGTTACAGTAATTACTGTTCAATATTTTATTTTATTGATTCAATAATTGCTATGTTGAAATTTTATATTATTGTTGTTCAATAATTATTGCTGCACAGTATTTTCCATTATCAGATCAATAATTCATATTATTTGAATAGTATTATTAGATAGCATTATTGGCAATGTCTAGAAAGTTCTGTCTAAGGAGAGGTTTGGTCATATAATTGCGCGCCAGTAAGGAGAAATCCTTATTGGAAAGCCCCCTCTTTCCTGGGAACGGCCTGGTTGTCATGAATGTGATTCTGTAATATTATTTGTGAATAATTAATTATTGATTCATATGATAAGGAAATATTTATTTTATGTGGATATAAACGAGTGATATATTTTTGTGGTTAAAAATGAAGGAGTTAATGTTGAGGTGTTTTATCTATATTTTTGTCGGAACGGAGGTATTGAAAATTAAATTAGGGTTTTTAAGATATTTTGCGAGGGTTATAATTTTTAATCCGACCGTTGGATCGTGGTAATATTTGGATATGTTATACATATATAAGTTGAGTATATGTCCACAAATTTTGAACCGTTAAAAATGAACGTATGATTTATTATGAATTTTACGAGATGACTGGTTCAGAAATTGTTGAATTTTTGGAGTTTATCATTTTGGTGAAAAATTCTAGAATTGGTGGGCCCCACTTGTGGTTGGTGAAGAAATGTGCTGAATTATATTTCAAATGTGATGGGTGGGAATAGTAGCAGGTAAAGCCATCAGGTTGCAGGTCAAACCTACCAAAATTTTCCTATAAATAGAGGGCTAAGTTAGAATTAAAAATCACACCAGAAACATAAGCTTTCTCTCTTTCTCTCTCTATATTATGAAGCATATTTTGTGAGTTTTTAGATACTTGGTGAGTTGCTATTCATCAGTGCAAGTTTCCTTCAGCATCATATCCGATATCCAGTCAGAAGTACTGCTCTTTTGAGATAAGGGATAGTAAGGGATATTAAGGGATTTTAAGGGTTGTTATGTTTTTCAGTTTCGTAATTTTTCTGATCTTCAAAAATTCTGGAAAAATTTGAAATGATATTTTGATGAGTTTTCTTGATTGTGTCCAAAAATGGTGATTTTTGGATGTATAGATTGAGAGTTATGAATTTTATGAGAAAAGACTATTTTAGAAGTAACAGCTTATAATTCCTTGTGGTTAACTCCAAAATTGATGAAATTTTTATTGGGAGTACATGTATATGATAGAAGTATACTCTGTAAATTTCAGAATTTTTAGACAAAAGTACAATTTTTGATAAATGTCTAAATATTCGGCTATTTTGGCCATATGAAAAATAGTAAATGACTTTTAAAAATTTTGAGAAAAATATATGTTCACTATGTGACTATATTATGTTAAATCCCAGAAAAGAAATATTTTTAGAATTGATTTGGTATTTTTTATGAAAATAGTCTAGTTATGAGTTAATGAATTAAATATGTTTTGTGAAGTAAGAAAATTGGAAAATAGGATTTTATGACTTGAGAATCCTATATGAGGTATATGCAGATTTTTGATGAGGGTTTTGGTTATTGATGATGAAATCTTAAGAGTTGACATTTTATGATGATTAAATGCGTTAATTAGTAAAGTGTAAACAATTTAAATAAATTATTTATAAGCTTAAGAAATGTTATTCTTTCAATATCATTATACCGAAATATTGGTATAGATTTTATTGTGGAATTTTTACCTTTTTGAGTCGAGGTTACTATTCACGAGTTACTATTCACGAGTTACTATTCATGAGTTACTATTCACGACAAAATTAGTTTCTTTTTCTAACCAAATTATAGTTGATTTATGAATATTACTCTTGAGATTAAATCTATATGTTGATTATATTGATTTTATTATCATATATAACATTTTTATAACCCTAATTATGATATTTCTCTTTGACTTGAGTGTAAAGATGGGTAGATTTTTGTTATGATCATGACTATGGGTTCTCTTTGGCCAGTAGTGCAAAGTTGAATTGTTGACTGGTATGATCATGACAATTGAATTAATAATTGAATATCTTTAGCTTAAGTGCAAAGGTGAAATGATCAACATGGTTATAATTATTGTTTATATAAATTCTTAAATGATTATATATTCTTTGAGATATTAATATATTTGGCCTGTGGTGCAAATATGAACTGTTGATGAATATATTTGGCCTGTAGTGCAAATATGAACTGTTGAGGAATATCTTTGGCCTGTAGTGCAAAGATGAATTGTTGATGAATATCTTTGGCCGTAGTACAAAGATGAATTATTGATGAATATCTTTGGCCTGTAGTGCAAAGATGAACTGTTGTTGAATATCTTTGGCCAGTAGTGCAAAGATGGTATGTTGATGAATATCTTTGGCCTGTAGTGCAAAGATGAACTGTTGTTGAATATCTTTGGCCGTAGTGCAAAGATGGATTTATTAGTAAGATTATGAACAGGAACTGTGATTTGGTATAACCATGATCTTTGATGTTTCAGGTAAAGACAGGTGATGAAATATTCTTCGTCCTGGGTGCAAAAAAAAATTTAGAATCACAATTATGATTATGAGTTATTCATATGATTGTGGAAAGGAACTGTTGAGTGATGTTACAGGGATAAAATATTGTTGGTGGATTTTTAACATGGAGAAGATAATAGACTTTATAGTCTATTTGACTCTTCTAATGGATTACTCGTTCCGCTGCAACTATGGTTGAAATTTTTATTATTTACCATATGTTCTAAATCTCTGATTTATTATTGATGAAGGCTATTGATAATTTAATTATCTTTAGTCATGATATTCTTTACTGAGCTAGTTGTGCTCACCCTTTTGCTTCACAATTCCTTTCAGGTAATAAGAGTGTAGCTGGGTCGAGCGGGGGTAACAAGGGAATAGAACGGTGTTCATCATTTAGTAGTTATATTTGGTGAAGAAAATAGGGTGAGGCGAACCCAACGTTTGAAGGGTGTTTTGTCACTATCATACAAGATGTCTAATGACATACAACCTCGTGTCATCATAGGACAGGGTTGTGCTCATCCACTTGCTGAGTATATCTATGGGCACTACCTATATAATCTTGGTGTTTGTTTGAAGTATAATTCTCAATTAGAGACAGTGGAGATAATGATAAGTCAAGAGAAGACTCACCATTGGGAAGAATATGATAGTAATCTTCTCATTTTTCTTTGGGGTCTATTGGGTCAACCAAGGATAATTCTGTGGCCATATGATATCTATCATAACCTAGACGCGTGGCCTCCCATGTACGAAGGTTTCCTTGAGCACTTCCTAAAGATTCTAATTTCTAAAATAGTTTTTGACTATACCTTTATGTAAGGTGTTATTGTGAGGTGATGTCCACGGTTGGAAGATTGACTTGAGGAGTGGTTATCACCAACTGAAGGTGAGGCCAGAGGATGTACCAAAGACAGCGTTCCGAACGCGATATGGTCATTATGAGTTTTTAGTAATGTCGTTTGGTCTTACGAATCCTCCTGCAGCATTTATGGGACTAATGAATGGTGTATTCAAGCCGTTTTTGGACAAATTCGTGGTGGTATTTATAGATGACATTTTGGTATATTCCAAAACCAAAGAGGAACATGAAGAACACTTGAGGCTAACGTTGGAAGTATTGAGAAGGGAGAAGTTGTATGCTAAGTTTTCGAAATGCGAATTCTGGATCGAGAGAGTACAATTTCTTGGTCACGTAATCGATAAAGATGGAATTTCGGTAGATCCATCCAAAGTAGAAGCTGTGATTAACTGGGATCAGCCGAGAACGCCGTCAGAAGTAAGAAGTTTTCTTGGATTAGCAGGATATTATAGAAGATTCATACAAGATTTTTCTAAGATCGCAACTCCGTTAACGAATTTAACTCGAAAAGCTGTGAAATTTGTTTGGACGGAGAAGTGTGAGGAGAGTTTTCAAGAATTAAAGAAGAGGTTGAGTACAGCGCCTGTGTTATCTCTTCCGGATGATACAGGAAATTTTGTTGTTTTTAGCGATGCGTCACATAAAGGACTTGGCTGTGTGCTGATGCAAAACGGCAAAGTCATTGCGTATGCATCACGGCAGTTAAAGGATTACGAGAAGGGTTACCCAACCCATGATTTGGAGTTAGCTGCAGTTGTTTTTGCTTTGAAAATTTGGAGGCACTATCTATACGGGGAAAAATGTGAAATATATACGGACCACAAGAGTCTGAAATATATTTTTACACAGAAAGATTTGAATATGCGTCAAAGAAGATGGTTGGAATTAATCAAGGATTATGACTGTGAGATTTTATACCATCCGGGTAAGGCTAATGTGGTTGCCGACGCCTTAAGTAGAAAGGGTCGTGAGAAATTGATGATGTTGACTGCTCAGCAGGAGCTAATTGCAGATATGGAGAAACTGGAGTTAGAAGTGAAGTATCCTACGGAGATTGATGAGAAGCTATTTCAGATGCAATCTGGTACAACTCTACTAGATAGAGTGAAGGAGGCTCAGCTTCAAGATGATGAATGCAAAAAGGTAACAACGAAGATATCTGAAGGAACCGAACCAAGATTTAAGATGGATAAGGAAGGAATATTAAGATTTGAAAGCAGAATTTGGGTTCCGCCAGTACAAGAAATTAAGGAAGAAATTTTGAGTGAGGCTCATAGTTCAAGATATTCGATTCACCCTGGTAGTACAAAAATGTACCAAAATCTTCGACAACATTTCTGGTGGCCGAATTTGAAACGTGATGTTGCAGAATGTGTTGCCAAATGCCTGACATGTCAGAAAGTTAAAGCAGAACATCAGAGACCGAGTGGATTGCTACAACCGTTGGAGATCCCAGAATGGAAATGGGAACATATTACGATGGACTTCGTGGTTGGCCTTCCGACGACTCAGAAAGGCTACGACGCAGTATGGGTTATCGTTGACCGACTGACGAAATCCGCGCACTTCCTTCCTATAAAAATCAGATTTAACTTAGATCAGTTGGCAAGATTATATGTGAAGGAGATTGTTTCGAGGCACGGAGTGCCGGTATCTATTGTTTCCGATAGGGATCCGCGCTTCACATCAAATTTCTGGAAACGTCTTCAGGAATGCATGGGTACACAACTGCGAATGAGTACAGCTTACCACCCTCAAACAGACGGACAGAGCGAACGAACGATTCAAACACTGGAAGATATGTTACGAGCCTGTGTAATGGACTTCAAAGGAAATTGGGATGATCACCTACCGTTGGTAGAGTTCGGCTACAACAACAGTTACCACGCTAGTATTGGTATGCCGCCTTACGAAGCGTTATACGGCAGAAAGTGCAGAACTCCGCTTTATTGGGATGAAGTTGGTGAAAGACAATTGCTAGGGCCAGAATTGGTACAGCAGACGGCAGAAATAGTCAAAGTGATCCGAGCACGACTGGTAGCAGCTCAAGATCGACAGAAGAAATACGCTGATCCACATCGTAAAACTATCGAGTTTGAATCCGGTAGTTATGTTTTCTTGAAGGTCTCTCCCTGGAAGGGAAAGATCAGGTTCGGAAAGAAAGGAAAATTGAGCCCAAGATTTATTGGACCCTTTGAGGTACTGCGAAGAATTGGAGAAGTTGCGTACGAGGTAGCCTTACCTCCAGCACTCGAGAATATTCACAACGTCTTCCATGTTTCTGTGTTACGACCTTACAAACCTGATTACAAGCATGTAATTGAATACGAACCCCTGCATTTTGAGAAAGACTTATCTTATGAAGAAATTCCTGTCCAAATTGTCGACCGAAAAGAACAAGTTCTGAGAAATAAAGTAATACCTTCTGTTAAGGTAATTTGGAGGAACCACAACGCTGAAGAAGCTACGTGGGAACTCGAAGAGAATATGATGAAGAATTACCCTCATTTATTTACTTAATTATGTGTATGCGATTCTGGGGACAGAATCTTTGTAAGGGGGGAGATTGTAACGAGTCAAAATTACTGAGTCGTGATTCTGGGGACAGAATCCTTTTAAGGGAGAATAGATGTGACGAACGAGAATTTTGTAATTTATTTTAAATATTTATTGAATTAAATAAATATTTTTTTTATGATTTAATTATTAGATTAAATAATCAATTGATGCAATTGTGATAGATTAATTTAATTATATGTGTTACATTTATTAAATTAATAAAGAGAATAATTTTATCAAGGTATGAAATTATGTGAGCTTATTTAATTAAATAAATTATTTAATTAAGCATGATGTTATTTAATTAATTTAATTATTAATTAGAGAATTAATAAATTGACATTATTTATTAATGAGATAATTGAATATATGATTATGTGAATTTACGAGTAATTATTATATTTTATTTAAAGTAAATTAAATAAAATATGGGATTTATTTTATAAAGAGGGTGACATTTTCAAACTATATGATAAAAGGTTATTAAAATAATGAGTTTTGAACCTAGTTTCCTAGCCAAATGAGGCCTTAGGAGGAGTTGGGGACAGTTAAACCACGAATAGAATAACTGACCTCAACTCTGCGCTTAAAGGCTCAGATGAGTTTATCTTACGTATTTTTAGAACCAGAGAGTTTGCAGAGAGAGTTGGAGAAATCTTTGAGAGAGATTGTGTGTATTGTGATTGAAATAGAGAGAATTGTCATCCTTACTCATCTACGCTTTGGGTAATCTCTTCTTTCTCAAATTCTATTTCTACGTCTTTTTAAAGTTTTCATAATTATGGCTTAAGTCCTCTGTAGAGTTTCTATGGTTGAATAGGGTAACAATTATGAGTATAAATGTAATCATAAGAGTAGCTTAACATGTTTTTTTTATATATATTGCATGATCCCATACCCTAAGTGTAGTAATCTGATGACTTGTTATTTCAAAATAAACAGAGTACGTGATATGGCCATATGGCCATATATGTGATAATTAATGTATTGATTATATATTATCCCTAAATTTTGGACTTGTATGTTGTTATGCATGTTAATACGAAGAGTTTAAGCCTTAAACGAACGAATTCAGTGTTATAACGAATTCGTAGGGAGAATTTTCACATAAAGTTTTCTAAAACTTCATGAACATCAAAGTCAGTGAATTGTTAGGCTTTAAATATGTTATTAAGTGTTTAAAATTAGTTTTGTCAGTATATAAATATTGGGTATTAATTATATATGAATTCCAACATGTGGGTATGTTTAATTTGGAGAATTAATGATTTTGTAGTAATTATTTTCGCTGAATTCTGTGTTCTTCGCGAACTGGAAAAAAAAAAAAAAAAATTAAAAAAAAAATAAATAAAAAATAAATAAAAAATAAAATAAAAAATGAGCTTTTAAATTTTCTAAGTCTAACAATGGGTTAGTGTATTAAAATAATGAACATGTAAATATGTTAGAAATATTATATGATGATAAAATATTTGTTTAGCATGTAAATAACATAATTACATGTGAGTTGTATTATTAAATACATAATTAGTTATTCATTCATAACGAACAAATTAGGTGTCAACGTGATGATTTGACTAAGTTAGTCAATTATTAAAGTAGACAACGAGAATAAGTTATGATGATTAGTTAATAATTAACTGGTATTGAATGTGAATGGTATGTAGGATTTATTTCAAAGAACGTGATTAGTTAAAGTGTAATCTATACGCGAGGCAAGTCTCCTAAACTTAAACTCTTAAATTGAGCAAGTTTCTTAACTCTATTTTTACATTGAGCAATTTACTTAAACTTAAATTATTATTCAAGTTCAAGTATTATATTAAAGATTGATTATCTTTCAAAGCATGATTCAATTATACAATAATTGTTCTATTGTATACATTTGAGATTATTATTCAAATCGAATATCATTATTGTTGAACCTTTTTAGACTAGTGAATCTTAATGATTTAACTAGTCCTTAGTTGATGAACGTTCTAAATTTCAGAACCCTTATTGAATTATCCAAACCAAACTTCCTTTGGTGCGGACTCGAATGTCAAACTGAGATGAACAACCTTGAAAAGGGATTCACTTATGCGTTAGCGTTAAGATATTGTGCACAGTATGGTACTAAGGGCTGATCCCCCTAAGTACGAGAAGAAGGTCCATAGTCTTATGACTGTTAAAGGTTTCAAGTATAATCCTTGATAACCTAGGACATAGTTCAAGGTCTTATGACCCTCAGAATTCTTTTGATTCTTGTTATTCATTCTTGATTCAAAAGTTGAGCTCTTATTCAGACGTCTTTGATTTATTCGCATGTTATTATACTGTTATTTCATTGTTATACTTGTGGGCATTTGTGCTCACTCTTGCTTAATAATAACATTGCAGTTAAGAATGAAAGAAGCGATGAACCCTCCACTAGTAAGGGCAAGGGCAAGGGCAAAGTTAGCAAATGATGAAGACCTGTTATTTATTAACTGATGTATTTGTTTAAGACTTGAGTTATGTTGATGTTAAGACTTATTTGTTTAGAATTCCGCACAGATGTTTTAAGGTTAGAGTAACCTGGGATTTATTTATGATTCAGTTGATGTAACCCTTAAGGGAAGAGATTTTATTATAATTTCTATCTATTGTATAGTTTGATATTATTTATGGGTAGATAGATAGATGATGCTTGTACAGTGAACACCAAATCCCGTGGAATCGAAGTACCCGAATTTGGGGGTGTCACAGGTTGGTATCAAAGCCGTAGGTTATGAACCTTAGGTGGGGGAAACAACCTTAGGTAGTAGCCTTATAGAAGAAGATAGTAATTGAAAACTCTTATCGAGTTCTAAGAAATGAATTTTTGTAATTCATTGAAGATAATAAAATACATTATGTGTTTATGTGTTAAGTATGCGTTAGATAGTATGACTTAGTAACTAAAACTTAAAATTTTGTTGTCAGGATGACGAATGATGGAGAAGCTAGTCAAACTGAGGAGGGACCCCATTTACCTATAGTACCTACTGAGGAGGGATCTCGTGTACTTGTAGGACCGACTGAGGAGGAGCCCCTAGACATTCATGTCGTTAGGGAGCAGCTGGTGCAGAGGGTTTCATCTCCATTGATCACCGTTGTTGGTCAGGAGCATGAACCTGAGATTGATCCTGAGGAGGGTCCTGAGGAGGAGTTTGATGAGGAGGAAGAAGAAGAGGAGCTACCACGGTACACTGTTGATGCTGAGATGTATGACACACTATATGATCGTAACGTGGAGTTACAAGATGAGGTTCAGGAATTGACTGAGCGAGCGACTGTTCAGCAGTCTACTTTAGAGGAGAAGGATAGAGAGATTGTGACCCTTCATACACGTTTAGGAAACGTGGAGTGGGATCTAATTCATGAGAAGGGTCAAACCGAATATAAAACCGAGGAGATAGAGAAGCTGAAGAAGGAACTGAAGGAAACTTCTGGAAGACTAAAAATAGCAGAGGAAGGATGGGTAAGTGAATCACATCGAGCTGATCGTGCAGAAAATGATAGTCGTGCAAAGAAGGCAAAGCTTGAAGACACGTACGCCACACTTAATCATGCGATGGATGAGGTTCAAGAGCGAGTGTTAAGGTACCCCATCCAGTTTGAAGGACTTCCATCGTATATGTTGGATCGCAGGACGATGTCTCGTATCATGAATGAGGAGCGTGGCAAGGCTATTGAGCACCTTGGAAGACAGGAATAGAATCTGTTTATTTATGTGAAAGACTTATATAGTTTTATGTAAATTCTGATGTGTTTATGAACTAAGGAATATGTTAATATTTGAATGTTTTAAATCCTGTGGATTCTTTATTCCAGGATAAATGATGTAAATAGCAGTATGATATAGTTTAATGTTAAAACTTTTTATTTGAATGAAAAGATATCAAGTTGTTTGAGATGATGTGTTAAGTGATATGTTAAATTGTTGAGTAATGTCTTAACTATGTAGAGAAATAAATAAAGTTCTAATAAACGTTTATTTAACAGAAAAATGCCACCAAGGAGAAGACAACAACGTCAACCGGCTCAGGAAGGGTCAACCAATAATAACAATAATGCCAATGTTAATCCAGTTCAACAGCTAGTTAATTTACTAACTGGAGTCATGAATAACCAACCGCAAGCTCCACCTAGCACAACGTTTAAAGATTTTAAGGCGGTGGGACCGCCAGAGTTCAAAGGTTCCAGAAACCCGATCGAGGCTCAAACGTGGGTGATGGAAATGGAGAAGGTTTTTGACGTTGCTAGGGTTCGAGAAGATCAGAAGACCGTTTTTGCGACATTTATGCTGAAGTCTGAGGCTAGCTACTGGTGGCAAGCAAACAAGATGCGAGGAGGTGAAGGTGTAATTACGTGGGAGGGATTCAAAGAGATGTTTTTCGAAATGTATTTCCCAGCTAGTTCGCAGAATCAGATGGAGGTGCAATTTCTGGAATTGAAACAGGGAAACATGAGCGTGCCTGAATACGCGGCTAAATTCGATGAGTTGGCAAGGTTTGCCCCGTATCAAGTACACACTGACGAGAGGAAAGCCAGACGATTCGAACAAGGACTGAAGCCTTGGGTATACAGCAAGGTATCAATGTTTCAACTTAACACGTTTGCGGGAGTTTTGGAAAAGGCCATTCTCGCGGAAGGAGGAAGTGATGCAGTGACTAAGTACAACCAAGAACAGAAAAAGAAAAAGAGTGAGAATGAAGGTAATAACAAGACTGGTGGAAGTAATACTGGGAATAATAATAATCAGAAGAGGAAGTGGACGGATAACTCGACAGCTGGAAGTCAACACGGAGGGAAAAAAAAGAAGATAGAAGCATGTCTGACTTGCGGCAAGGCACATCTAGGAGTTTGTTTGAAGGGAAAGAGAGTGTGCTACAATTGTGGTCAGGAAGGCCACATAGCACCAAATTGTCCAAACCCAAAGAAGGGTGCTTGTTTCAACTGTGGTTCGAAAGATCATTTAGCAAGAGACTGTCCCAAAAAGGGATCGGGAGGATCAGGACAAGGAGGAAACCGGGGAAATAGCAGTGGAAATACCTTAACCATCACCGGACCACCTGCAACAAACAGACCAACCGCCAGGACTTTCAATATGACGGTGCAGGATGCAATCCAGTCTCGTGATGTGGTGTCAGGTATCATTCCGATCAATGAAATTAATGCTTACGTTTTATTTGATTCGGGTGCTACTTGTTCCTTTATATCCGATGACTTTGCTAATAGTTTAGATTTGCTTAAGGATGAATTGGAATATCCCATGATTATAGAAATTGCGAATAGAGAGATAATTCCTGTTAAGCATGTGTATAAGAATTGTAGAGTGGATATTAAGGGTAATATCATGAACGTAGATCTTATCCCTATTCGATTGGGGGAATTCGACGTTATATTGGGTATGGATTGGTTATCCAATTATGGGGCTGTAATTGACTGCCAAAAGAAACGTATTAACCTTATGACTCCGTCAAAGGTTGTGTTTTATGGTAGCAAGTCGCCTAGACAAGCGAGTTGTCTGACGATGTTGCAGGCCAGGAAGTTATTAAGACAAGGCTGTGTAGGATATTTAGCTTATATAGTCGACAGTCGAAAAGAGAACCCGAAGGTAGAGGAGATACCGATTGTGAGGGACTTCGTCGATGTATTTCCAGACGATTTGCCAGGACTTCCTCCAGATAGAGAAGTAGACTTTGTGATTGATTTGGCGCCCGGAACTGCTCCAATATCGAAGGCACCATACCGAATGGCGCCAGTAGAGATGAAGGAATTAATGGTACAACTACAAGAATTGTTGGACAAAAAGTACATTCAACCGAGCGTATCGCCGTGGGGAGCGCCGGTGTTGTTCGTGAAAAAGAAGGACGGATCGATGAGGCTCTGCATTGACTACAGAGAATTAAATAAGGTCACGATTAAGAATAAATATCCATTACCGAGGATCGATGATCTGTTTGATCAATTGAAGGGAGCAAAATACTTTTCCAAGATTGACTTGAGGAGTGGTTATCACCAACTGAAGGTGAGGCCAGAGGATGTACCAAAGACAGCGTTCCGAACGCGATATGGTCATTATGAGTTTTTAGTAATGTCGTTTGGTCTTACGAATGCTCCTGCAGCATTTATGGGACTAATGAATGGTGTATTCAAGCCGTTTTTGGACAAATTCGTGGTGGTATTTATAGATGACATTTTGGTATATTCCAAAACCAAAGAGGAACATGAAGAACACTTGAGGCTAACGTTGGAAGTATTGAGAAGGGAGAAGTTGTATGCTAAGTTTTCGAAATGCGAATTCTGGATCGAGAGAGTACAATTTCTTGGTCACGTAATCGATAAAGATGGAATTTCGGTAGATCCATCCAAAGTAGAAGCTGTGATTAACTGGGATCAGCCGAGAACGCCGTCAGAAGTAAGAAGTTTTCTTGGATTAGCAGGATATTATAGAAGATTCATACAAGATTTTTCTAAGATCGCAACTCCGTTAACGAATTTAACTCGAAAAGCTGTGAAATTTGTTTGGACGGAGAAGTGTGAGGAGAGTTTTCAAGAATTAAAGAAGAGGTTGAGTACAGCGCCTGTGTTATCTCTTCCGGATGATACAGGAAATTTTGTTGTTTTTAGCGATGCGTCACATAAAGGACTTGGCTGTGTGCTGATGCAAAACGGCAAAGTCATTGCGTATGCATCACGGCAGTTAAAGGATTACGAGAAGGGTTACCCAACCCATGATTTGGAGTTAGCTGCAGTTGTTTTTGCTTTGAAAATTTGGAGGCACTATCTATACGGGGAAAAATGTGAAATATATACGGACCACAAGAGTCTGAAATATATTTTTACACAGAAAGATTTGAATATGCGTCAAAGAAGATGGTTGGAATTAATCAAGGATTATGACTGTGAGATTTTATACCATCCGGGTAAGGCTAATGTGGTTGCCGACGCCTTAAGTAGAAAGGGTCGTGAGAAATTGATGATGTTGACTGCTCAGCAGGAGCTAATTGCAGATATGGAGAAACTGGAGTTAGAAGTGAAGTATCCTACGGAGATTGATGAGAAGCTATTTCAGATGCAATCTGGTACAACTCTACTAGATAGAGTGAAGGAGGCTCAGCTTCAAGATGATGAATGCAAAAAGGTAACAACGAAGATATCTGAAGGAACCGAACCAAGATTTAAGATGGATAAGGAAGGAATATTAAGATTTGAAAGCAGAATTTGGGTTCCGCCAGTACAAGAAATTAAGGAAGAAATTTTGAGTGAGGCTCATAGTTCAAGATATTCGATTCACCCTGGTAGTACAAAAATGTACCAAAATCTTCGACAACATTTCTGGTGGCCGAATTTGAAACGTGATGTTGCAGAATGTGTTGCCAAATGCCTGACATGTCAGAAAGTTAAAGCAGAACATCAGAGACCGAGTGGATTGCTACAACCGTTGGAGATCCCAGAATGGAAATGGGAACATATTACGATGGACTTCGTGGTTGGCCTTCCGACGACTCAGAAAGGCTACGACGCAGTATGGGTTATCGTTGACCGACTGACGAAATCCGCGCACTTCCTTCCTATAAAAATCAGATTTAACTTAGATCAGTTGGCAAGATTATATGTGAAGGAGATTGTTTCGAGGCACGGAGTGCCGGTATCTATTGTTTCCGATAGGGATCCGCGCTTCACATCAAATTTCTGGAAACGTCTTCAGGAATGCATGGGTACACAACTGCGAATGAGTACAGCTTACCACCCTCAAACAGACGGACAGAGCGAACGAACGATTCAAACACTGGAAGATATGTTACGAGCCTGTGTAATGGACTTCAAAGGAAATTGGGATGATCACCTACCGTTGGTAGAGTTCGGCTACAACAACAGTTACCACGCTAGTATTGGTATGCCGCCTTACGAAGCGTTATACGGCAGAAAGTGCAGAACTCCGCTTTATTGGGATGAAGTTGGTGAAAGACAATTGCTAGGGCCAGAATTGGTACAGCAGACGGCAGAAATAGTCAAAGTGATCCGAGCACGACTGGTAGCAGCTCAAGATCGACAGAAGAAATACGCTGATCCACATCGTAAAACTATCGAGTTTGAATCCGGTAGTTATGTTTTCTTGAAGGTCTCTCCCTGGAAGGGAAAGATCAGGTTCGGAAAGAAAGGAAAATTGAGCCCAAGATTTATTGGACCCTTTGAGGTACTGCGAAGAATTGGAGAAGTTGCGTACGAGGTAGCCTTACCTCCAGCACTCGAGAATATTCACAACGTCTTCCATGTTTCTGTGTTACGACCTTACAAACCTGATTACAAGCATGTAATTGAATACGAACCCCTGCATTTTGAGAAAGACTTATCTTATGAAGAAATTCCTGTCCAAATTGTCGACCGAAAAGAACAAGTTCTGAGAAATAAAGTAATACCTTCTGTTAAGGTAATTTGGAGGAACCACAACGCTGAAGAAGCTACGTGGGAACTCGAAGAGAATATGATGAAGAATTACCCTCATTTATTTACTTAATTATGTGTATGCGATTCTGGGGACAGAATCTTTGTAAGGGGGGAGATTGTAACGAGTCAAAATTACTGAGTCGTGATTCTGGGGACAGAATCCTTTTAAGGGAGGAAAGATGTGACGAACGAGAATTTTGTAATTTATTTTAAATATTTATTGAATTAAATAAATATTTTTTTTATGATTTAATTATTAGATTAAATAATCAATTGATGCAATTGTGATAGATTAATTTAATTATATGTGTTACATTTATTAAATTAATAAAGAGAATAATTTTATCAAGGTATGAAATTATGTGAGCTTATTTAATTAAATAAATTATTTAATTAAGCATGATGTTATTTAATTAATTTAATTATTAATTAGAGAATTAATAAATTGACATTATTTATTAATGAGATAATTGAATATATGATTATGTGAATTTACGAGTAATTATTATATTTTATTTAAAGTAAATTAAATAAAATATGGGATTTATTTTATAAAGAGGGTGACATTTTCAAACTATATGATAAAAGGTTATTAAAATAATGAGTTTTGAACCTAGTTTCCTAGCCAAATGAGGCCTTAGGAGGAGTTGGGGACAGTTAAACCACGAATAGAATAACTGACCTCAACTCTGCGCTTAAAGGCTCAGATGAGTTTATCTTACGTATTTTTAGAACCAGAGAGTTTGCAGAGAGAGTTGGAGAAATCTTTGAGAGAGATTGTGTGTATTGTGATTGAAATAGAGAGAATTGTCATCCTTACTCATCTACGCTTTGGGTAATCTCTTCTTTCTCAAATTCTATTTCTACGTCTTTTTAAAGTTTTCATAATTATGGCTTAAGTCCTCTGTAGAGTTTCTATGGTTGAATAGGGTAACAATTATGAGTATAAATGTAATCATAAGAGTAGCTTAACATGTTTTTTTTATATATATTGCATGATCCCATACCCTAAGTGTAGTAATCTGATGACTTGTTATTTCAAAATAAACAGAGTACGTGATATGGCCATATGGCCATATATGTGATAATTAATGTATTGATTATATATTATCCCTAAATTTTGGACTTGTATGTTGTTATGCATGTTAATACGAAGAGTTTAAGCCTTAAACGAACGAATTCAGTGTTATAACGAATTCGTAGGGAGAATTTTCACATAAAGTTTTCTAAAACTTCATGAACATCAAAGTCAGTGAATTGTTAGGCTTTAAATATGTTATTAAGTGTTTAAAATTAGTTTTGTCAGTATATAAATATTGGGTATTAATTATATATGAATTCCAACATGTGGGTATGTTTAATTTGGAGAATTAATGATTTTGTAGTAATTATTTTCGCTGAATTCTGTGTTCTTCGCGAACTGGAAAAAAAAAAAAAAAATTAAAAAAAAATAAAAATAAAAAAATAAATAAAAAAAAATAATAATAAATGAGCTTTTAAATTTTCTAAGTCTAACAATGGGTTAGTGTATTAAAATAATGAACATGTAAATATGTTAGAAATATTATATGATGATAAAATATTTGTTTAGCATGTAAATAACATAATTACATGTGAGTTGTATTATTAAATACATAATTAGTTATTCATTCATAACGAACAAATTAGGTGTCAACGTGATGATTTGACTAAGTTAGTCAATTATTAAAGTAGACAACGAGAATAAGTTATGATGATTAGTTAATAATTAACTGGTATTGAATGTGAATGGTATGTAGGATTTATTTCAAAGAACGTGATTAGTTAAAGTGTAATCTATACGCGAGGCAAGTCTCCTAAACTTAAACTCTTAAATTGAGCAAGTTTCTTAACTCTATTTTTACATTGAGCAATTTACTTAAACTTAAATTATTATTCAAGTTCAAGTATTATATTAAAGATTGATTATCTTTCAAAGCATGATTCAATTATACAATAATTGTTCTATTGTATACATTTGAGATTATTATTCAAATCGAATATCATTATTGTTGAACCTTTTTAGACTAGTGAATCTTAATGATTTAACTAGTCCTTAGTTGATGAACGTTCTAAATTTCAGAACCCTTATTGAATTATCCAAACCAAACTTCCTTTGGTGCGGACTCGAATGTCAAACTGAGATGAACAACCTTGAAAAGGGATTCACTTATGCGTTAGCGTTAAGATATTGTGCACAGTATGGTACTAAGGGCTGATCCCCCTAAGTACGAGAAGAAGGTCCATAGTCTTATGACTGTTAAAGGTTTCAAGTATAATCCTTGATAACCTAGGACATAGTTCAAGGTCTTATGACCCTCAGAATTCTTTTGATTCTTGTTATTCATTCTTGATTCAAAAGTTGAGCTCTTATTCAGACGTCTTTGATTTATTCGCATGTTATTATACTGTTATTTCATTGTTATACTTGTGGGCATTTGTGCTCACTCTTGCTTAATAATAACATTGCAGTTAAGAATGAAAGAAGCGATGAACCCTCCACTAGTAAGGGCAAGGGCAAGGGCAAAGTTAGCAAATGATGAAGACCTGTTATTTATTAACTGATGTATTTGTTTAAGACTTGAGTTATGTTGATGTTAAGACTTATTTGTTTAGAATTCCGCACAGATGTTTTAAGGTTAGAGTAACCTGGGATTTATTTATGATTCAGTTGATGTAACCCTTAAGGGAAGAGATTTTATTATAATTTCTATCTATTGTATAGTTTGATATTATTTATGGGTAGATAGATAGATGATGCTTATACAGTGAACACCAAATCCCGTGGAATCGAAGTACCCGAATTTGGGGGTGTCACAATAGATACTTGAAACGGCCATTTGTTTCCAACTCAAGGGCTGTGACGGAACCTGATATGAAAATCAGCATTATCATTAGAATTACAAGTAGTATACAGTATCCAAATCACTAGTTATCGGTAACCGTTCATGTGGTTAATGGTATACAACTTGTATACTATATTTAGTAACTAAACATGCATATTAAGGTAACCAAACATGTATAATAACCGTATACAAATTGTATTAAGATTTAGTAACTAAACATACATACTAACCTTTATAATGTCAAAAAGTGTATTTGTTACTGTATAATGCTATATTGATTACTGTATAATGCTTAATTGGTTACTGAATAATGCTATTTTGGTTAATGTATATTATTACTGACTAATGCTTGGTAACCACATGCTTGGTAACAAATGCATTAGACAGTAACCAGCATGTTGCATGAAGGTAACCAAGACAGCATTAAACAGTAACCAAATTTACATTGGTAACCTTCTACTGTGTAATGATGTCTTGGTTACTGTGGAACATCATATTAGTTACTGTCTAATGCAGTTAAACCAAGAAAATGTTTTAAAGTATTACCTGGATTTGTTTTCTTCAGTATGTGTAACCATGATGGGATGAGTGAGTAGTCGTGTGAATTTTTTCTCACCTTTTCCAACGCTTTCTCCTTCGATCTCCATGCTTTTTGGTAAGAGATAGACACATTATATTCTGACATCATGTCTTCCACAATATCGATTGGTGTGTATATTTTCTTCAAATTTGTTAATTTTTGCATTATGCATTTACTGACCAACTCACTATTTGCCTGTCTGTGGTCTCCCAACAATACATTGACCAAACAAGTGTGGATGTCGTTGAATTCTTTCACCTTGAACATACTGGTTTTTCGGAAACTTGATGCTCTCATCTTCCATTTGCAATTTTTATCGTATACGCACACTAGCACAAAGTCTCTATAACTTGTTCGTTGGACTGTATTGTCTGTTTTTTCTGATTGAATGCAACCTCATAGCTTGTGAGAGGATTTTTTTGTCTGTGTAGGTTTGATGTAATCTTACTTCACGTTCATTCGGATTCGATATTACATCATCATATCGTTCTTCTGCGTATGATTTGTCATGTTGTATGTCTCGTTGTTGTTCAATAATTTTTATTGCAAGCTGATCAGCATATTGCGTTCCAAAGCATTCTTGGCTTGCTAGTGGAACTAGTGCTGAATACCCTTGTGTTGATCTGATTGGCATTACATCGTGAATTGTAGATTCTTCTATATTTGTCAAGTTATGCATGATTGATGTGCGTCCCATTCTGTGTTCAATATCCACAATCAGTGGGAATTTACCTTGTTCATCAGATTTTTTACTCATTTCCAGAAAAAATTGTAAGGTTGCTTCATCTGATATACTGATCGGTGGAATGTCACTTTTAATCTAAAATTTGATTGATAATGTTGTTGCGTTTGTGTCTAGCCGTAATGCACTGCATATTTTGGTTAGCATTTCTTTGAACGAAATAATTGATGGAACTAGTATGCCGGTAACTTCAAATTTGGTGTATTGGTTACTATCAGCCCATGTGCCGTTGAAATAAAGTACAACTGGAATCATCTCCATTGTCTGTCAATAGAATAAGTATTGGTAAGTAACAAAATCAATGTTAGCCGGTAACCAATATAAAGCTAAGCAGCAACCAAGTCAGCATTAGTCAGTAATCAAGTCTTCATCAGTAACAATTATAATGTTACACAGTATCAAATTCATTATTAGTCAGTAACCAATGCAATGGTACACAGTAACCAATTCATTATTTAGTCAGTAACCAATGTAATGATACATAGTAACCAATTCATTATTAGTCAGTAACCAATGCAACATTAGTTAGTACCATTATGCATTAACCAATCCAGCATTAAACAGTAACATAGACATAGTTAGACAGTAACCAATGTAATGTTAAACAGTAACCAATTATAATTTTACATTCAATTTTGAAGGCCTAAATGATTGAATTTGATCAAGTCAGCATTAATCAGTAACCAATTCAACATTAATTAGTAATATTATGCAGTAACCAAGACAACATTAGACAGTAACTAAGACATCAATTAACAGTTTAATGTTACACAGTAACCAAGAAAGAATAGTCAGTAACTAAGACAGCATTAGACAGTAATCAATTTATATAACCTTAGTAACCATAATATAAAACATTTTTTCAAATTCATCTTACAATCAAAACATTCATTATTCTTATTGTGAGACCATTTTAAGTGTAAAAAACTTAAAAAAGATAACCAATATAGTAATTCGTAGTAACAATAGGTAACTATATGATTATAAATTTTAAACTCACATACCTCAGTATTTTGTATCGAAGTTGATGTTGATCTTGTATTCAACAATCAATGCAGTATTTGGTTACTGAACTTGAAGGAGTTGTTGATTTTGTATGATATTTTCGATCTTTGAGATGCGTTGCGACAACCGGCTTCGTCTTCTCCGATTACGAGTTTAGTCTCCGACTTCGTCTTCTCCGATTCTTCGGCTTCGTATTTTTGTCTTCTCAGTCGTTGATCTGTTGTTCCGATTTCAAAGTTGCATGATTTTAGGGACGGTTAATTTCAAATATAAAATTCGGTAACTGACGTGTAGGAGTTAATGACACGTGATTTTAGCACATGTAATATTGTGTATGTTTTATTTTTGTAATTATGTTGTGTATATTTTATTTTTGTAATTATTTTTTAATTATTGTATATTAGTATAAAGGACTCCAAACAAAACCCTATTCAGGCCTCTATCTCTTCCGCAATTCCAATGTACCATGGACCGGCCCACTATTCCAAAAATATGACCGTTCTTATTACTACTAGCTAGGGTTGTAAGAAAGTTACTTGCCGGCCTGCCTGCCCAATTTTAACAAGTGCTCCATTCGTTCCTAAAATATTATCGTTTAAGGTTTTTACACATTGATTAAGAAAGTCATTTAATACTATTATTTAACAATTTAAATTTATTTGAAATTACATCACTACCCTTTATGAAAAATTGAAAACTATTAATACAAGTGAGAGAATTTCTTGGGACAATGAGAGAAGGTAGGGTTAATATAGAAAAGTAAATAATTTATTATTCTCGAAAGTTGTAAACGACAAATTTTTTGGAACAAATTTTTTTCTTCTAAAACGACAATCTTTTAGGAATGGAGGGAGTAGTAATTAGGTCGGTCGAGGATGATGTTGAGCATTTCCAACAACCTCTTCAATTATTTTGAGATACTTAAATAGGTGAACCACATCAGAAAAATTATCTTCATGGTAAGTTGACTTTGCCTCTTCGAAACATTTTTTTTATTTTGGGAAAATCAGAATCATATGAAAAATGTTAGAGACATTTATTTTGCTTGATAGGTTTAATGTGCAACTCATTTTAAAATTTAATATCATTCCTTTTTTATTTATTTATCATATTGGATAAAATATTATTTTAATGAAATATAAATGTTTAAATATAACTTATTTTCCAAAATGATATCTTTTTAAAAAATAATTGTTATTAATTATTTCAAATGTTATCAATTATTATTGTTTTAAGTCAAATAGTGCATTTAATTGAATTAAAGAGACTGATAAAGTATAAAATATTAAAATAATAAATACTCCCTCCGTTCCTTAATATAGGTCGTTTTAGAGTTGTGCACAAGTATTAAGAAAATGATTGTAAAACATTAAATATACTATCAATTGTCTATATTGCCCTTACATTGAAAAAAGAGTGTTATTTATTGGATAAAAAATAGTGAGAGAACCAAAGTTATATTTATTATTTGGGATAATATTAAAAACTAAACAATTAATACTTACTTGAAATTCTCAAACGATTTATATTTAGAAACAAAAAAATTTCTCTAAAACGACCTATATTAAAACGACCTATATTAAGAAACCGAGGATGTAATACTTTTTAAATTACCACTTGAGTCCACAATCGGTTGAAGATGTTATAAGGATATGCGACTTTTTTGCCGATTAAAGCAAACAAGATAAGAAAGAAAATGGAAATCAACTTACTTGCCCTTGTGTTGCGTGTCCCCACACGGTTACTATTAGTATTATACCAACACCTCCACCTTTAAAGCTAATTAACATATCCGGAATAATATTACACATTAATTTAATTATTTTCAAAGCATACACATGAAATTTAAATACATACGGAATTCAGAAGACGGATGTTATCACTGTTGAACTCAATATTTTCTTCTTCCTAACCAGCCAGCCATAAAAATGAAATGGGATATCAAAACAACTTTATAGGGATCCGAATTTGTACAAAAAATAAAACAAAAACAAAAACCCTCTGCTATTTTGAAATGACCACGATACCCTTACACAACATCCTATACATACAACTCAAACCACCACCACCACCACCACCACATGTTCTGATCAAATGCTAGCTCCTCCAACCTCTTCACCGCCTTTGGAAGTTGAATGACTTGATGGAGAAGGCAAAGGTGAAGGCAAAAACAACAGTGAAGCCGGCTACGGCAGTTCCGGCTATCCACACATTACCGTGTTCAAATCCAAAGTAATCTTCAACAAATTTCTTCACGTTTACCTTGGCATCCACAAGGGTCTTGTCGTCAATGTCTCCAAACTGTGATGCAATCATACCGTACAAAGTCCAAGCAACTGGACATACCCAAGAATACCATCTCCACCATACAGGCATTTTCTGTTGTTGAAAATAAAATTATTAGTTATTTTCTCAATTCTCAATAATTAATCAAGAGTAGTGGGATTGTTATAACTTACTGGTCTTGGGATTATAAATCCTGAAAACACATTCCATAATGCAAAAAATGCAGCCGCAATAATAGCAGCAATGTCCGCATTGGGAGTCACGGCCACAGTCATCATGCCGAAGAGTGTGAAGTATAACAATGTGAAGAACGTGAAGAATATATACCAAATGAATTTCACGACAGTCCAATCAAACCCGATCATTGCATACACAATAACACCGTATACTGCAGCTTGTGTAAAAATATATGGTACTTCTACCAAAACCTTGAATGAAAAAAAAGAAACAGAAGAGGAATTTGCTTAATTATAGGATAATAACAGGACAAGGTAACTAAATTTTTGCAACAAAATACCTGCGCAAACGCATATGGCAAGGCTGAATACATTCCTGCAGCTCTTTCTCTGTAAAAGACTGTTCGTTCAACGTCCACCACTGGCTGCACTGATGAGGCATTTTGGACCCCTAGGAAGAGGCAGGCGGCATACATAGAACCCATAGCATTGAAGAGATCCTGTTGAGTTCGCCTGCAATATATTGTCCGAGTAAAAGATTAGATGGTGACAGACTAAACAAGCTTGAACCTTTGGGCAGTGAGTAAATCTCTGTTTGTAACTTACATTTTGGAACCAAGGTCCCAGAACATTGATCCAAGCATCAATGCTATGGCCGTAGCAAATAGAAACCTCACAGCAGTGTATGATGTGTTTCGCCAGTATGAGCATCGTTGTTTCCATAGGCAAGCGAAGCATTGGGTGAGGAAAGATTGTGAATATTGACTTGAGAAATAGATATCCTTTGTACCAGGACGAGGTGTACTTAATTCTCTAATCAGGGCTTTGTTTCTCCTGTATTATGTCATACACCAGTTGAGCATTTAATAATAGTAAAAAATTTAGAAGCTTAACTATGCCATGTCTGTCAAATACGGAAAATATTCAGGGTTGCCTGTAGTAAATTCAATAAACTGTTGCTAATTAAACCTACCTGTACAGATCTGAATTTCTGTAAACCTCAGTGAAATCAACACCAAGAACCATTTCTTGTGCAGAAGTAGTAACTTCCAACATCCAGGTGGCTGGATTATATCCATCTTTGATTTTACTTATTCCGTCAATATCCTTTTTGGAACAACAGTCATGTTTTAGAATACAATAAAATGATTGACATAAGTAAAATTTTATAGCTTGTAGTTTTTGTTGTTCATTTCATCTCACCTCAAAGTAATTGATTAACTGGCTAGAATGCCGACCAACTGGACCCACATATAGCTCTTGTCCTCCTCGTTTCATGAGGAAAAGCTGCAACCCATGTTTTGATAGTTTTAGTATCCATATAAGGAAATAAACAAAAATAAAATGCCAATTCATTACTTTTCTCAGCATTTTTCACCTCATCAAAAGCTTCAAATATGTCGATGCTAGGTTGATGGATGGTGCAAACAACTGTTCTTCCTGTATCAACAGTATTCCTTACTGTTCTCATCACGATTGCGGCAGCTCTTGCATCTAGCCCTGAAGTTGGCTCATCCATGAATATTATGGAGGGGTTTGCCACCAGCTCAACTGCAATGGTTAGCCTCTTGCGCTGCTCAGTTGAGAGACCATTTACACCTGGCAACCCAACTAGTCCATCCTTCAGCGTGTTTAGTTCAACAAGTTCTAGGACCTCGTCGACAAACATCTGCAAAAGTTGGTTAGAATAAAAAAGCAGTAAGTTCTTCTCTTCAGCCACAATTATCCTAATAATACCATATAAACCTGACGCCCTCCAAGATGGAATAAACTCCCAATCAACAAACATATATGCACCCAAGGTTCTCAATCAGCACCCTATTCGAAACCTCTATATAAAGACCACATGAGGTGAGGCCTTTAACAAAGTCCCCTTTACAGCACTCTCTTCCTCCTGATTCCAAACCCATAACATAAATGACTATCCAAGAAAGAAAAATGATTCAGATGTACTGACCTTTCTGGTCGCAGAATCAACTTCTGAAGGCAACCGCAGCCATGCTGAGTAGATCAAGGACTCATAAACAGTAACATGAGGCGAGTGGATGTCATTCTGCTCGCAGTATCCAGATATTCGAGCAAAGGTTTCTTGCTTCTTTGGAAACCCGGAAATTGTAATGTCACCCTCAATATATCCACCAGTTTTCCGACCAGCAAGCACATCCATCAAAGTTGTTTTACCAGCACCGCTGACACCCATTAGAGCAGTGAGAACACCTGGTCTGAATGCTCCACTCACACCCTTAAGAAGCAACAGCTTATCTTCAACAACACCTTGATCTTTCATTTCCTTTATATAATAAATCATATTTAGTCAATCAGCTGTGTGAATTTGGACTACTTGAAACGAAATTCTTTCTTGAATCTAAATTCGAATCTAAACGCACACAACCAACATGGTACAATTTGATCATCTTACTTACCTGTGGCATGTCAACTGAATATTTAACTTCATCAAAAGTGATGGAATGTGGTTCAAATGGAAGAATCATTCCTCTTTTCTTGTTCGGATTGGCCTCAACATTGATTTCTGCCATGGATGAAAATCAAAACGAGAAAGTCAGTTTAATTTTAATTAGCTTATAGCCTTAAAAAGATAATAATGCAGCGCATAAACAGCCACCATATAGAAGCTTTTTTTAACCTTGAGATCCAGCTTTCCCTTTGGAGCTACTTCCTCGGGATGATAACTCAATGGGTTCTGCAGTGTCACCTTTTTCTGGTATAACAGCTTGAGGTTTCCCCAGAGCTGAAGAATTTAACGGTATAATGTTACATTACCTCCTAACTGTACAAATATAGTTTAAGTGCAGAAAAGGTATAAATTACTCACGGTCAAGATAATTAAGTGCCACTGTGACGGCGAAGTTGAGTATCAAAACGAATCCAACCAATGCCCCTACTCCTATCCAATACCAGTATGCATATGGGAAGAAACCTCGAGACTTCAAAATTGCAACTCCTATTGTCTCGTTTCCAGTCGCAGTTAACTTTGGCATGAAAATGATTACAAATGTCAGCTTAATTTAAACGAGGGGTGAATAAAGGCACAAGAGTGCAAGGACAAATAGATACTACAAAAATTAAAAACTTACTTTGCTCCATTGATGACCAAGAAATTCATTCACTGCAATTGCATTCATCCCATACATCATGGGTGATGAATAGTAACCCCATAGCCACCATTTCGCTACATCGTCTGCCCCAACATACAATATAAGAAGCAGCATCAGTCAATGTCTAAAAATAAGTTAAATTTGTTTCCAATATTTTTTTTCCAATAATCAATTGACATTTATACCTCGTGCTAGGACAAAGCCACCTAATGCAAAAAGCACAAGCAGTGCAAAGCCCCCAAATGTGAATGCAAGAATCATGTTCCTACCCAGTGCTGCCATAAGTCGGAACAATGCTGAAGCCATCTGGTTGATGAGTAAGAGTACAATGTACTGTTTAACAAATCTGCAGTAAGAATGGATCAGAATTTCATCATATAGGCTGAAGAAACATGCAATAAAAAAGTTTCTGAAAAAAGAATTAACTACATTTGTAAAACTGTTCACCTTCCAACATTTGGATCAAATCCAATAACATAATACGTGAGGACTACCCAAACAGCAACTTCTAAAAAGGTAATAGGTATCTTGATGATCCACGATGGAAGAGCATATGACCATGTTGGATAAAAGAGAAGGTCCCTTTGCTTGTAAAAAACGGGAAGCTTTGCTATTGTCATGGCAAGCTCTGCCAATCCATTAAACATGAGCATAACCACGGCAAAAAATAGAGCACCCATGTATATCCCTCCATCAGTTGTTGTATTGTGGTTCAACTCAGTTCTCAGGAACAGTGTCATGGTAACAATGGACATTACTGTAAGCTAAAAACAGATGAAGAATTAGCATTAATAACAGTTCATACAGGAATAAGGTCAACATTAGATATATTTCAGTATATGTAGAACAAACTCACTTGAAACAATTTGAATATGTATACAAATGAGTTTCTTTTCATAAGCAAAATTTCTCTTGCAGTCACAGCTTTCAAGAGCTCTGTCTTGCTAACTCCGTACTTATCAGTTGTCAAAGCAGCTGGGTGGCTTCTGCTCTTGTCATAGGGTGATGCAAGATCATCTCCCAGCCTGAGTCCAACATGAAACGACTGGAAAGCCTCTGAGAATTCTGTGGCTGTAATAAATCTGTAAGGCTCATCTTTGCGTAGCCAGTACTGTTTCTGATCTTTCTTTGATGTCACCTGCACACAGTTAATATTTCACCAGAATGATACTTAAGACATGAAATATACAAGGTTTATCTATATTTTTGATTGACTTAAGCAAATAAATGATTGAAAAGAATATAGATCACTTACTTCTTGCAAGAAGTCAGCCACACCTTTCCTTTCTGGACATTTGAAACCCATAGACTCGAAAAACTCGAGCACATTTTCACGGGGACCTTGATACACTATCTGGCCATCAGATAGGAGAATAATGTCATCAAATAAATCATAAGTTTCAGGTGCCGGCTGCAGGAGAGAGATGAGAGCAGTTCCTTGGAGAATGTGGACACTGTGCCTGAGCGCTTTCACAATTTGATAAGTTGTAGAACTGTCCAATCCAGTAGATATCTCGTCCATAAAGAGTGCCTTTGATGGTCCAACCAACATCTCACCTGTAATTAACCGAACAACGTATAATTATTGTTAGCACATTTAATAAACACTTTTTTTTGTGATTTAATGTTAGAAATGGAGTTTCTTTTAACCTGTTGTAACACGCTTTCTTTGTCCTCCAGATATACCCCTAATCATCTGGTCTCCAACCATAGTATCTGCACAAACATCAAGTCCCAAAATCTGCAATCGAATGGGAAGGAACAAATTTAACCGTTGTTATGTTACCTTGCTGTAATGTAACTGTGAATGGATGCTTTTTGGTCAATTCATATACCTTTAGAACATATTCCGTAACTACATTGGCCTCTTGACCTTCTGTTGCGGCAGCCTGAATCATGGGAACAAAAATGTAAGTTTTAACCAATGAGGACGAGAGTTCCATACACCAGGACAATTTTGTACAAAGAGTGACTTTATTCGACTATATAAATGCACATAGAATCAACAGGAAAGAGGGAATCATGCTATATGGTGAAAAGAATTGCAAGTGCTCCTTAACCACCATTCACCAATAACATAACAGAGTTCTCTTTACAAAGATCTCACATTTAAGGTAGAATTAATCTTCAGGCATCCTCTCCTATATTCTGCTTATTTCTTTATAATTTTCCCAATAGTTTCACCAAATATTGGGCTGTTTCAAATGTATGAGGCAGGGCCAATTTCTGTTTGTTTATTTCCTCATCACTTTGAATTAGTGGGTTATCGGTCCATCTACAGAACTGTATCTTATTTGTCTTAAACAAGACTAGTTTCGTGTCTTTCTTTAAAGATGTAAACCACTTGTATACCACATTTCTCATTAAGTAGGCCATTTTTTACCTTCATGTAGATATCAACATCAGGATCAGGTTTGATATTCGCGTCTTTCTCTCTTCTTGACAGCTCTGCCAACATTTCTGCAAAAGTTTGACCGCTATTAAAAACCAAAGCACTTTACCAACCCTCAAGAAAATATACATTTCGAAACTTGAACTTATTACTAAAAAGTGATAAATCCAAGAATTTAGTATCGACAACCATAGCGTGATCCAACCCCCTGGCATCTTGCAGAGAATGCCAAGGTTTCTCTCACAGTCATTTCTCCTATATGGAGATCATGTTGGCTAATATAGGCAGCTGTTCTCTGGGGCACAAACTCAGTCATTTCATGGCCATTGTACGTCACCCTTCCAGAAAACTAGTATTGCAAAACGAGAAAAAAAAATAATCATCCCTCATGTCGGAAATTAATCGAAATTGCAGAAAATTGTTGAGCTAAAGATTGAGAATCCATGAAAGAATTGAAGATATGAGCGAATTTACCTTAAGGGTAGGATCAAGCTTCCCAGCCAAAGCCAGTAATAATGTTGTCTTCCCAGAACTTGGAGGACCTAAAAGCAATGTCATTCTGCAAACATATCACATGGAAAATCAATACAACAAATAAATTTACAGGAAAAGTCAAAAAGACATAATTAAACAGTAATAAATGATGTTATTTCAATTAATAAGTGCATTTATGCTCCGTTTTCAAGTCACCTGCAAGGCCTGAGGATTCCGCTAACATCCTCTAGTATAGTTAGGCGCTGCTTTCTATTTGGAAGTAAACGGAGGGTGTCTAACAACCCCTTTTGAACAAACAAACAATTAAGAAAATAATCAGGATCAAGAACTAGTCACCAAAATCTGCCATAAACACAAGCTTATCGTAAAGTCAATTATTGTCTACATCTATAAGTTGAGGTTGTTACCTCCACTAT
Source organism: Panax notoginseng (assembly GCA_016801055.1). Taxonomy (NCBI): domain Eukaryota; kingdom Viridiplantae; phylum Streptophyta; class Magnoliopsida; order Apiales; family Araliaceae; genus Panax; species Panax notoginseng. Next base: position 213,818,062 of record CM029017.1, on the reverse strand, counting down.
ACTAATATTGAAGTTCAAGAAAGAAGGCAAAGCTCTGCTTCCCACATGAGCTTCTGCCTCAATAGTTAAATGATCGAATCTGACTTCGATTAGGGGCAAATCAATTCCAACTCTGTTATTAAAAAAGCAAACACAAACGTAACAACTGAGATCTTGAATTAAAAGAAATCAGCAATTTTGTTAAAAAAAGAAAAAAAACCTGTCGACTCGATCCCTGAGCTTCAACAAGAACCTCTCGTTATCTTCTTCAGCAACGTTGACTAGCCTCTCCAGTAACTTCTTCCTCTCCTGAATCCCAAGATCATCAATATCAACTTCACTCGCCCCTGCACCCTGTGATCCAAGAAGAAGCCCTTTCCTTAGTCGGTCAAAGGTCGGGAGTTTCTCAAGGGAAGCCCACTTGAGAGCTTCTTCATCGTCTTCATCCCGCGCTGACTTTGAGAAGACCTCCATTCCATTGCTCCTCCATACTGAAGAACTGCTTGCTCTTAAACTGTTCCTTTCCCTTACACTTCTGCTGTTCCTCACACTGTTGCTTAAGTTGTACAGATTACTTCCATCCATTGCTTTTGAAATACTAGTACATGTAGATCCCAACAATAAAAACACCCACAACTTAATTTGTCAAAACAATCAAATTGATCGAGAGATGGGTTTTCATGTTTTCAGCATAATAGCATGCCTGCAAGTAAATCCAATCCAAATTTTAATGTATTTGAAGAACAGATATTTATATATAGAGAGAGAGAGAGAGAGAAAAGAAAAGAAAGAACGAGGATAATTTTCACAATTTCCACCACATATATATTTATGAATTTATCTCTCCAGTCTGTCTGTCTACTGTGTTCTTCTTCTGTCTTTATACGTATTAGTACTAAAATTCATTTCATTATTGACACCCAACAATTGAATCATTCCATTATTGACTTTTCTAGATGTATTGTTTGTGCCTACTTGGCTGTCCCAACGAGAAGCCCGCCTCTTTTGACCGTTGAATCTGTATATAAATTTCAGAGTATCGTTTACTTGAGCTCATAAATTTCAATGTCCCATCTGCAGTAGTAGTATTTTTCTCTTCAGAATCTTATAACTTCCTAACAATCAAGAAAATTGATTATATTATTCAAGTTTAATATATAAATGTCAAAAATCATTGATCATTTTTTTTATCAAGCTATGGCTATGCCCGGTCTTTCACGCTTTGACGTAATTTACAAGTTGTAGATTATATTTGAAAATTAGTAGAATTCTAGACTAGAAAAAATTAAACATTGATGACGACCCACGATGATATATAATAATGATGATACCTACTGTCCCCAACAAATTTCACCCAGTTTGAATTTTCCATCTCGAATGGAAAAACATGGTAATTAAACTATTGCTATTATGCTATCTATAATAATCCCGTTAAACCCAGAACAGACTAGGCCACATGGGGGGTGACCCCATATTGGTTGGGTATCTGTCACTCTATAAATAAAAATATGGGATTTAATATTTTATTACTATCTCTATTTTATAATAATAAATTTTTTAATTATTTTAATTTAATATCAAATCATTCACAAAATCATAATAATAATATAGATATTATTAATTAATAAGTTATAGTAAAACCCATGGTATGTTAAAAGTCATAATAAAAGTACACTTGTTATTTGTTAATACTAATAAATTAAGACGGGGTGTTTGAATGGAGCTGAACGATTGAAAGACTGAATAGTTGAATCGGTCAGTGCATCGGTAAGACGGACTAACTGAATGGCTAAGTCAGATTTTTTTAACTGAATAGCTGAATAAAATAAAAAAAAAATTAAAAATATTAACTATTATATTAAGTAATATTAAATAAATTTATAACAATTTTAAATTTTTTCAGATGAATAAAATAATAAAATTTTGTTTTAGATATATTAATTATCAACTAACTTTTTATCATTCAGATTCAACTTATTCAGATTCAAATCCAAATCCATTTATTTTGTATGAAACACCTTCAGTGTTACGATCAGAATTGGTTGCGTAAGCGCTGGACTACGATCGCCTGGGTGTATGAGTATTAGTATGAGTATGAGTAGAGGAGTACAGGGGCAGAACCGTGATATAAAAAAATAGTTATTACCTGTCAGATAACTACCCCCTCTGTCTCTATTTAAATCACCTTAAAAGTCTTTACACACCTGTTAAAAAAATAATTATTTAAAATTCCCCTTGTTAGTTTGCCGAAAACATACATAAAATAAAATAGCCTAGCAGAAACATGACATGAATAAAATTTAAAATTTTATGCAATCACATGAATTATCATATGCCATATTATTAATCAAAAAAATATAAAAAAGATATGCCTTATAAAGATGACAACAAATCTTTGCTATGATTTTCAAGTTACAATCACATTTGATCCTTCGCGTTTTTTCGAATTCACATATTAAACGTTTCGTTACTCAATTGTTGTGCAACACTATAAAAATGATCCACCAAAAATATATAGATTGAAAACGTGAATTTTAAATTATACAAAACTTTGGTTGGCTAACTATAATTCACTCTCTCATACCTCCTTCCTTAGGTTATAAAGAATACTAGTAAGAGTTGCATTAATCTCCCATCTATTATAAGTCATCTCCTTATATAGATTTTTTTTTTCACATAAACTCTTTAGAATTTTGAGTTTTAATTTAATTCATAAACTATTTAGGAACTAAATAATTTATAATAATAATTATTAGATTTCTCTTATTAATTCGTTTGTGGTACAATATGTTTCTCTATTTGGACAGGTACCTCTATCTGAGCTGTAGCGTTTTGTGTTTCTTGAACTTCTTCGATATCTATTTTCTTCCCACTAGCCTATTTAGGAACATTTCGTTTAGTATGATTATAAAAATAGTACCCTAAACTTTCTTTAAGATATCCCATAAATTTGCACTTCTCAGATCTTGTCTCAAACTTATCACTTTGTAACCTGTTTATATAAATTGGACAACCCCAAATCTTAACATGTTTTAAACTAGGTTTCTTCCATGTTTATAACTCATATGAAGTCTTATGGACGATTTTTGAAGGTACCTTATTTAGTAAATATACATTCGTTTCTAGGACATAATATTGGAAGATCGGTAAAATTAATCATGGACCGCACCATGTCCAATAAGATACGATTTCTTCTTTCGGATACATCATTCAATTGTAAAGTACCCAGAAGCGTCCATTATAAAAATATTATTATATTTGAGATGATCTAAAAACTCAATATACAAATATTATTACTATTACTAGTAGTATGAATATTATTAATTATTACTATTATTCTATTAATAGTAGTATGAATATTATTAAGTAATTTTTTGTCCTTGTCAGACCGACTTGTTGCAGCAAGTCATGGATGAGGGGCAATTGGGCCGTTAGTTGCCCTGCCTCAACTTGTTGATTGTTAGAATAGTATGTGTGATAACCTTAAACTCTAAACTTTAATTAATAAACTTTTAACTCTAATTAATAAATTCTTAATTTTATTTTATAAATCTTAAATTTTAGTTAATAAATATTAAATTTTAATTAATAAAATTAAATTCTTTCTTGTGCGAAAGCTGGTTAGTGTACATTATTTTTAATAGTGAATAACTGATTTAGTTTTTTTAATTTCGTCCGTTAATATTTAAAAAAGACGATAAAAATAGTGTATATTTTATAAAGATTCGTGTCAACTACATACTAACAATCATATATATATATATATATATATATATATATATAACTACTGCATCAAAAAAAAGTCAAAGAATTCATTGTATAATAAGGGAGTGTTTGTTTAGAACTTAATGTTTCTGAATGAGTCAAGAATTCAAGATCTACGCGATAAAGTCAAGAATTAAAAATGCGTCTGAAATTGTGGATCTAAGAATGACCGATTCTTTCAAAAAACTTAGACTGAATGGACTGAATAGATCTGAGTACAATTTTTTACCCAAATACCCCTCGCTCCTCTCTTCTCTGCAAGCTTCGATCATTCTTAGATCCACAATTTCTTCTTCAATTCGGCAGATTTAACTTTATTTTTTATTTAAATTGAAATATGCTTTCTATTTCATTTGGTACCGCTCCAATTTCAGCCGTATTCTTCTTCTTCTTCATATTGTATTCTGTGTATACACATGTAGAGAGAACGGAAAGAAGATATTACTAATTTTGATGTAGAGAGAAAGACATACGCCATGAAAGGTTAGAATCAATGCAGTATTCAAGGTCTTGGAGCTGTTCCATAAGATGGTGGGTAATGTTTGCCATTGTTGAAGTTTTGGGAGCTTCCAAGCAGAATATATATATATATATTACAGAGAAAAACAGGGGAATATAGGAAGGAGATGAGAATCAAGAACAAAGGAAAAAAGCAGAGACACAAAGTTAAGAGGAGAGAGAAAGAAATGACATAAACATATGCAATTGGTTTAGGATACTATAATTGCTAGTATTAATTTTGGGTTTTATTGATGATAGATATAGAAGGATTGCATGTACAGAGATATATGATTCATTTTACTTCTACAAATGAATAAGATAAAGTTATATATTTGTTCAATATAATTTAGAGAGAAAATAGTAAAATAATATTATTCGGATGTTTTAGATATATCAATTATCAAATAATTTTTTCTATTCAAATTCAAATTTAGTTTATTCAAATTCAACTCATTCAGATTTAAATTTATTTAATTTTTATAAAATACCCTTTAAATAGTATCTTTCTAAAAGCATGGAATTTTTATGAAAAGCATTAAAGCACTCAACAAGTGCATTTTTCTTTCTTTTTTTCTGATTTATTTATTGTAAAGTGGCAAGTGATTATTTTATATACAGAATTACTATTCTATGAACGCCTGTTGTGTGATTGTGTCTGAAAATAAGAATTCTCTCTTTTATTGACTTATATATAACTATATAAGTTAAAGACAGACGGTCTTTCTACCAAAAATAAAAATAAAAAAGAGTTAAAAGATAGTCTAGTAATAAATTTTAGTCTTTAAAGTTTAGAATCGATACAAAAAATCCCTCGATATCCAAATTCCAATCCTCCCATTTGACATTAGTAAGTAGTAACACATAACTTTTACCGGTCTCCTTCTTTTGCGAATTAAAACAAATAAATTAAAAATAAACCGGTTATAATGATTTTTTTGAGATATATAGAGACGGTTCGAACAGTTGCTATAGTTATATCGTATGTTTTGTATGCTACAGCGACGAAAAAAATCGTCTTTATAACTAATTTCACTCGTTATAATTTTCTGAAGAAGAGGACCGTAACTTTAACAGAGAGAAAGCTAGCTCCCCATCCTGTCCAACATATATAATATTTTCATTGTTCGAAACATTTGCTAAAGTGTAGTGGTGGTGACAGAATATGATATTCAATTTATTTAAAATATAAATAATGACATGTTAAGAATATTATTTAAAAACAAAAATATATTTTAAATTTTGAAACAGAGTAAAAAATGAAGAACATTTAGAGGAGAGGGATAACCATCCTCTTTTTGTTTTTTAGTTGAATCCCTTTTGTTAATTAATAAAACTATATATATACACACATTATATATCATTTGAGTATCGACAAACACAAGTCTGTCGCATGATAAAGAATCTTGGCATGCATGAAGCAAATGGGGGATGTAAAATTTCTTTATGGAGAAAAGAAAAGCCATACATGATTAATTACTACTATGTTTAATTAAACCCAAAATATAACCAACTCAATGCTGCAAATCCTTAACAACTTCATGTCAACAGGATGGATGTAAGCATCCGGACGGACGGACATACCCAAGAATACCATCTCCACCACACACCGGCATGCATACTCTGTTTTTAACAAATTAAGACATTATTATGTTACTGTTAATATTTAATCCCACCATTTACACAAATAATTAATTATACTCTTCTAAGTTCTATCTATAGTATATAGACTTGAGTTGTCTTTTTCTTTTTCTCCCTCTCATTATTTCACCCCCCTTTTTTCTTTTCTTTTTCGTCTATAAAAATATAAACACGACTTATTTTAACATTATATATAACTAACTAATCAATTGGATATTCAAATTATTTATTAAATCATAAAATTGAATATTTCAAAGAATTATAGAAAGGATTAGGTTCAAAATTTAATGGGCAGACAGAGGTCGGGTGATGGTTGAAAATTTAAATATTAATTCATTAAATTTTGTAAAAAAAAAAACTAAAAATGGAAGATAAAAAAATCCCTTCAACAACAACATTCATCATCCTCCGACCGACCGGACCGGGCATAGCATATGGGTTTCCAAAGAGGAGGTATATAGTAGTCATGTGAAAGTTTTTATTCAACACACAAGAAAAAAACAGACGCAGCAGCAGCTGCTGCTCAATCATTCAAAGCAGCTTTCTTTCTTCTACCTATCGCTTTTGGAAGTTAAATGCCTTTATGGACAAACCAAAAGAGAATGCAAAGACAAGTGTGAACCCCACTACAACCACTGCAATAATCCAGACATTACCATGTTTAAACCCAAAATATGATTCAATGAAATCCTGTACACTTAGCTTCATGTCGCCAAGGACCTTATCGTCAATGTCGCCAAATTGCGTTGCAATCAGACCATACAGGGTGTAAGCAACTGGACATATCCAAGAATACCATCTCCACCACACAGGCATACTCTGTTTGTTAACAAATGTATGTATAAAATGAACATTAGTACATATTCTTCTCATCCTTTCTATTATTATATACTCTTCTCAAATAAAAAGGAAAACAGGGTTGAGTTGCAAGAACTTACAGGTCGTGGGATTATAAATCCTGAAAAAAGATTCCATACTGCATAAAATGCAGCAGCAACAATAGCAGCAATGTCGGGGTTGGGAGTCATGGCCACAGTCATCATGCCAAAGAAGGTGAAGTATAAAAATGTGAAGAACATGAAGAATAAATACCAAAAGAATTTCACGGCTGTCCATTCGAACCCGATCATTGCATAAACAATGACACCATATACTACAACTTGTACTACTACATATGGTATTTCTACCAAAACCTGCAAAGGGAACAATAAATCAATCTCTTATCTATATAGATAGGGTTTTGTTATCCTAACCCCTTCAATGGTAGGATAACTTTGTACACCCTTTTACTTGACCAAAAAAAACCCTTCTTTTAAATGTGCAGTAACTTTTGAAGAATAAGGCTAAGAATGTAAATTAATCAAGTAAGCCCCCATTGCCTTCCCCAATTGCAGCACCCCCCACAACACCACTCTCTTCCATCTATGTGATTGCTCCGAAAGATCGGCAAGGTTATGTGGTGCCAAAAATATTTGCGTTGTGTCAAATACACGCTGTGAACAGCCAAAAGAGAGGTTACCAAATATGTTTTGAACTTTTGCGAGACGGGTAAACAAGACTGCTGATTCATGGAATCTCCATTCCTGCTCATAATTAATCCTCTTGAAAAGCTTCACTAAATGATTAGATACAATTAATGAAATTCTTCAACTGTATTTTCACTAGTTTTTATGATAACTTTCCTTCAATTCCTTTTATTTGTGCAAAAAAAAAAATCACCGGACTCCATATTGACCTTTGCCTGAATCCATATGTAAGCTTGCCGGAATTCCTGGAGCCATTATACAGATGGAAGAGACTGGCAAGGGGTGTGTGCCACGGCGTGGGGGACGCACTTGATTGAAAAATATTTCACCCTTATTGTTAAAACACCATTGAACATAATATAAGGGTATTTTGGTAGAATTACAGGTGGTTACAATGTTATCCTACCATTGAAGGGTGTAGGATAGCAAGACCTATATGTGTATTTATAGCGTATATGTGTGTTTCTGTGTAGCAATCTACCTAAAACGCCGTAATTTTCCTTGATAAAATGGTGAAATGACAATAGTGCTATTAATCAAATAAATGAACTTACAAAACTAACTTTAATTTAATGTTTTGCCACAACTAAGTTACCTCCATATATATATATATATTGCATCTACGACCGTCCAAGGAAGATCAAAGGGCTGGAAATAGTACTTTCGCTCCTCTCCTTAGAGGAGTGAAGGACAAAAAATAAATGGCCCTTTCGCTTCTCTATGAAGCGGAAGGAGAAATTACTTTGTTAACCTTATTCTTATTAATAAGAATAAACAAAAGCTTGCATTAATTATAGTTTGCATGAATTATGATCGTTGGGGGTTATAAAACCCAACTATTTTTAAGTTCTTATGAATCAATGTAATCTGTAGTATCCTATGCCACAACAGAACATGATAAGTAAATGTAGTAATGCAAAACAAGCAATTACCTGTGCAAAGGCATATGGAAAGGCCGAATACATCCCAGCAGATCGTTCTCTATAAAAAACTGTCCGTTCTACGGCCACCACTGGCTGTACCGATGAGGCATTTTGAACCCCTAGGAAGAGGCAAGCAGAATACATAGAGCCCATTGCATTGAATAGATCTTGTTGACCACGCCTACAAAATATTGTCCAATTAAAATTAATGCCTAAAGAGGTATGAACATTTGGACGGCAAGTAGTAATTTGTTAGTAACTTACGTTTTTGTACCAAGGTCCCAGAACATCGTTCCAAACAACAATGCTATGCCCATTGTGAAGAGAAATCTAACTGCAGTGTAAGATGTGTTTCGCCAGTATGAGCATCGTTGTTTCCATAGGCAAGCCACACATTGGATGATGAAAGATTGCGAGTATTTACTATGGAAATGAAGATCCTTTGAATCAGGACGAGGTGCACTTAATTCTCTAATCACAGCTTTGTTTCTCCTGTATTATGTCATACACCACTAAAGACATTTAATAATCTATTTATGTATTTTTTTTAAAAAGAAGCTTAACTATGACGCACATGCCTGTTCAATACTGATACAAGGGAGAAATAGAAAATCAGTGTGCGTGTAAATAAATACATGCAATTGACTGTTGCTAAACGAACCTACCTGCACAGATCTGATTTTTGGTACAATTCAGTAAAATCAATCCCTAGTGCCAATTCTTGAGCAGTTGTAGTAACTTCCAACATCCAGGTGGCTGGATTATATCCATCTTTGATTTTACTTATTCCTTCAATATCCTTTCATGAATAACAAGTCATGTTTTAGAACTCAATTCATTCATTCAGACCAAGTATAAAATGTATAGCCTGCAGTTTATGTTTGTTCATTACAGCTCACCTCAAAGTATTTGATTAACTCACAAGAATGTCGACCCACTGGTCCTACATATAACTCTAGTCCTCCTCGTTTCATCAGGAAAAGCTGCAACCCATGTTTGATATGACCTCCATTCCAAAAAAAATAAATCACAGTTTGACTTTTTGAAGTCAATTTGCAAATTTTAAAACTTAAAATTGAGATGAATTTTTTTTTATTTTAAATCAATATCATTGTGAAATTGTAACCCAACTAAAAAGTACTAACAATTTCAAAATATGTTGTTTTCAAAACAAAAAAAATTCCATCAATTTTATATTTTAAGGTTTCGCAAATTGACTCTAAAAAGTCAAAATGAGACTCTTTTTTTTTGGAAACGAAGGGAGTAGGTTTTAGTATCTATATAAAGAAGTGAACCAAAACAGTATGCTAATTCATTGTCTATCAGCATTTTCACCTCATCAAAAGCTTCAAATATATCAATGCTTGGTTGATGGATGGTGCATACAACTGTTCTTCCCGTGTCCACAGTATTCCTAACCGTTCTCATCACAATTGCAGCAGCTCTAGCATCCAGCCCTGAAGTTGGCTCATCCATGAAAATTATGGAGGGGTTTGCCACCAGCTCAACTGCAATGGTTAGCCTCTTGCGCTGCTCAGTTGAGAGACCATTTACACCTGGCAACCCAACTAATCCGTCCTTCAGCGTGTTTAGTTCGACAAGATCCAGGACCTCATTGACAAACATCTGCAAAAGTACGCCAGAAAATATCGTTGTTAGTTCTTTGCTTCACTCATATTATTGTTCCCAGGCTCTTCAATGTTAAAAATTTGGGTGTTTTGATTGGCAGATGTTCCTTGGAAGAATAAATTGTGGTATCATTACAACTAAATTTCTACAGCTTCCTTGTTGCCAACTAAAATAAAAATAAGCTGATAGAAGTTGAATGCATTTTTCTAGAATACTTATCAGCATAGTGACTTCTTTTAGATTGTTTCTCTTTTTTTCTTTATATAATCAAATGAAAACGCCAGAAAGAAAATGATTCAGTTGTACCGACCTTCCTTGTTGCAGAATCAACTTCTGAAGGCAACCGCAGCCAGGCTGAATACAACAAGGATTCGTAGACAGTAACATGGGGTGAGTGGATGTCATTCTGCTCACAATATCCAGATACCCGAGCAAAGGTTTCCTGCTTCTTTGGATACCCAGAAACTTTGATGTCACCCTCAATATATCCACCAGTTTTACGACCCGCCAGCACATCCATCAAAGTTGTTTTACCAGCACCACTGACACCCATTAGAGCAGTGAGAACACCTGGCCTGAAAGCTCCACTCACACCCTTCAGAAGCAACAGTTTATCTTCAACAACTCCTTGCTTTTTCATTTCCTTCAATAAGTCATATTTAGTCATTTAGGCCTACGAATTTGAACTACTTAAAATAATTTACTTTCAGTTGAAACACAACTGCCACTGAACTATTCCTTTTGCTTACCCATGGCATGTCAACGGAATATTTAATATCATTAAAAGTGATGCAATGTGGTTCAAATGGAAGAATCAATCCTTTTTTCTTATTCTTATTGGCCTCATCATTGAATTCTTCAGTTTGGTCAGTTTCATTTTTCTCTGGCATAACAGCTTGAGGCTTTCCCAGAGCTGCAGAATTTAGCACTATATTATTACATTTCCTCCTCTTAACTCTTTAAAACAAAAAATAAAAGCAGAGAAGGTATAAATGCGCACGATTAAGATAAGTAAGTGCCAATGAGAAGCCGAAGTTGAGTATAAGCATTAATCCAACCACTTCCCCTACCCCAATCCAATACCAGTATGAATATGGGAAAAAACCCCGAGACTTCAAAACTGTAACTCCTAATGTCCCAGTTCCATTGGAAGTAAGCTTTGGCATGAAAAAAATTAGAAAGGTCAGCTTATATTCATCAAGGGATATATAGGGGAGAACAAGAGGAAAAAGGGACAAAAAGACATACTATATTATTAGACTTACTTTGCTCCATTGATGCCCAAGAAATTCATTCACTGCAATAGCATTCATCCCATACATCATTGGTGAGATATAGTAACCCCATATCCACCATTTTGCTATGTCCTCTGTAGCATCATACAAAATGAGCAGAAGCCTCAGTCAATGTCTAAAATTAAGATGAAGAAAATTCAACATTTAATTGACATTTTATACCTCGAGATAGGACAAAGCCACCTAATGCAAAAAGTATAAGCAACGCAAATCCCCCGAATGTGTTTGCAAGAATCATGTTCCTACCCAATGCCCCGATACATCGGAACAATCCAGAAGCCATCTGGTTGAGGAGTAAGAGTACTAGGTAGTGTTTAAAGAATCTGTAATAAGGATCATTCTTTCGCTGTTATAGGAACAAAACATGGGTATAAAGTTTCTGAAAAAGAATCAGAAAGTTTATTGTTTTCTTCTTTGAACTGTTTACCTTCCAACATTTGGATCAAATCCAATTACATAATAAGTGAGGACTATCCAGACAGCAGCTTCTAAAAATGTAATGGGGATCTTGGTGATCCACAATGGAACAACATATGACCATGAAGGATAAAAGAGAAGGTCCCTTTGCTTGTAAAAGACAGGAAGCTTTGCTATTGTCATGGCAAGCTCTGCACTTCCATTAAACATGAGCGTAGCCACAGAGAAAAATAGAGCACCCATGTATAACCGTCCATCGGTAAGTGTACTTTTGTGCATCTCAGTTCTTAGGAACATCGTCATAAAAATCAATGCCATTATGGTGAGCTAAAAAAGATTAAAAAATATATACCATTAATTGCAACAAAGACAGAATTAAGGTCAATATTACATATAAGTACAAAACGAAAGCTCACTTGTAACAATTTGAATATGTAAACAAATGAGTTTCTCTTCATAAGCAAAAGTTCTCTTGCAGTCAAAGCTTTCAAAAGATCCATCTTGTTTGCGCCATACTTATTGGTAGTCAAAGCAGCAGAGTGGCTTTTGCCCTTGTCAAATGGGGTTGCAAGATCGTTACCCAGTTCGACTCCAACATGGAATGACTTGTATGCCTCAGAAAATTCTTTGGTTGTAATAAATCTGTAAGGCTCATTTTTTTGTAGCCAGTACTGTTTCTGATCTTTCTTTGATGTCACCTACACCCATATTATATTTTCCACCAGAAAGATACTGAGACATGAAATATTGAGAACATATATATGTGTGTGTATGTGTTGATCCATAGAAAATGGTGGCAATTGGAGCTTATAATTATATGGCCACGAGATATTACACCGTTCATTTCAAGATCTGGCGCGCATGATTTAAAAACACACGGAGCCATCTGTGTTGCGGTAGGAGAGTTTTGTTTTTAAATCATGACCTCCAGATCTTGAAATGAACGGTGTGAAAAGTTGAATGACATGAATGTAGATCACTTACTTCTTGCAAGAAATCAGCAACACCTTTCCTCTCTGGACATTTAAAACCCATATATTCAAAAAACTCAAGCACATGTTCACGGGGACCCTGATACACTATCTGTTCATCAGATAGGAGAATAATGTCATCAAATAGATCATAAGTTTCAGGAGCTGGCTGCAGGAGAGAGATGAGAGCAGTTCCTTGGAGAATGTGTACACTGTGCCGTATTGAATTCACAATTTGATAAGTTGTCGAACTGTCCAAACCAGTAGATATCTCATCCATAAAAAGTGCCCTTGATGGTCCAACCAACATCTCACCTGTAATTAAGCAAAGAACTTGTTACTATCCTACTAACATTAGACAAAACATTTACTATTTTCTCGAGGGTCATAAATGGAGTTGATTTAACCTGTTGTAACACGCTTTCTTTGTCCTCCAGATATACCCCTGATCATATCATTACCTACCATTGTATCTGCACAGATATCAAGTCCCAAAACCTGCAATCAAGTGGGTAGGAATAAGTTTATGCAATGCTATGTAACCTTGTCAGAATGTGATGTCAGAATGTGATTATAAAGGCTTTATGCTTAATTCTAATACCTTTAGAACATAATCTGTGACCACACTAGCCTCTTGACCTGGTGTTGCTGCTGCCTGAATTATGAAAACAACGTACAGGGGTACTTTATCAATGAGGGGAACTTTATCAATGATGAAAGAGAGTTCCACACACCAAAATATTCTTGGTAATTAAAATTTATTCCAGTTAACGTTAAAAATGCACATAGAATGAATAAATAAGAGGGAATCGTGCAATATTTTTGGATTAAAGGTGGAGAATCAAGCTTCAGAGATCCCTCTTCTATTCTACATATACGGTCTTAGTTTTATCTTTATTTTTTCTAGAAAATGGAATGAGGGAGAAACAAATTTCATTCATTGTGAAGTGAACAATAATAATTTTCAGGATGATTTAAAATCCATCAAAGTAAAAAGGTCATCTGTTCATCCAATAACTGAACTTAATTTGTCACTTTAAATGGCACGTACTTTGATGATATTCTTTATGGAAAAAAAACATATTTAAGTTAATCAATACACAGTTCATCATTAAAAGTTGAAGGTAGGTCATGTTTTACCTTCATGTAGATGTCAACATCAGGATCAGGCTTAATGTTTGCGTCTTTCTCTCTTCTTGACAGTTCTGCCAACATTTCTACAAAAGTTCGACAACTATTACTAGCAAAGCTTCTTCACAAGTGAAGGAATTGTTAATTTGAAGTAATTAACCCACAAGCAAATGAATACTCCACATTTGAATGTCTTAATTAAACAAAATGATGAAACACAAGAAGCTATTGACTAACCGTAGCGTGATCCAACCCCCTGGCATCTTGCTGAGAAAGCCAAGGTCTCTCTCACAGTCATTTCTCCTATATGGAGATCATGTTGACTTATGTAGGCAGCCGTTCTTTGGGGCACAAACTCTTGCATGACATGTCCATTATAAGTCACCTTTCCACAACACTGGTTTTGTAAAATGCTTCTTTCTTAGTTGTCACATTCAACAGTATTTGAAGACCAGAAACTCTAGCTAGAGCTAAATATTGTGAATTAATGAAAGTATAATAAGGCCGCAAAGAGTTTACTTTAAGGTTCCGATCAAGCTTCCCAGCCAAAGCTAGCAGTAAAGTGGTCTTCCCAGAACTTGGAGGGCCTAAAAGCAATGTCATCCTGCAAACCTCACATGAAAAATCAATATAGCAAATAAGTTCCTTAAAAAAAATAAAGTCAATAAAGACATTAAAACATTATTAAGTGATCTTAATTCCATTTATGAGTGCATCCATGCCCCCTTTGTTATAGTCACCCCTCACCTGCAAGGCTTGATGATTCCGCTAACATCCTGAAGGATAGTTAGATGCTTCATTTTATTTGGAAGCAAATGGAAAATGTTTAACGACCCCTTTTGAACACAAGGAAAAACAAAATGTCAGGATGAATAATTTCTCCCCAACAACAAGAAGAATAGCATAAATACCTAAGCCCGTCCTCGTAGAATGACAGCGAAATATATATATGTGTGTGTGTGTGTATGTTCTTACCTCCAGTACACTAATTAAAAAGTTGAAGAAAGAAGGCAAAGCTCTGCTCCCTACGTGAGCTTCTGCTTCAACTTTCAAATGCTCAAATCTGACTTCGATTGTGGGCAAATCAACTCCAACTCTGATAAAGTTTTGCAATCATTAAATCCTATTATGACCTTAAAGAAAAACAGTAATAATGCATCTACCTGCCCAAGAATTTATTTTTTTAAAAAAAAAAAGGAAAAGAAAAAACCACTTACCTATCAATTCGATCCCTGAGTTTCAACAAGAACTTCTCATCGTCTTCTTCAGGAACTCCAACAAGCCTTTCTACTAAATTCCTCCTGTCGTGAATTCCAAGATTATCAATTTCAACTTCATTCAACCCAGCACCTTGGGATCCAGCCAGTAAGCCTTTTCTTAATCGAGCAAAAGTGGGAAGTTTCTCAAGGGAAGCCCATTTTAGAGCTTCTTCATCATCTTCATCTCGGTTTGATTTTGAGAAAACTTCCATACCACTGTTCCTCCATACCGAAGTACTATTTTCTCTTAAACTTTCGAGCCTATTACTTCCTAGCCTATTACTTGAACTTATACTGCTTTGTCTTATACTGCTGCTTATCCAAGATCGAGTACTTCGATCCATAGTTTCGAATCCAAATATATCAGTTGGTGTACAAGAAAAAACGAAGAAAAGAAATTTGACCCGGATCAAACAAAGAACTTGGCCTGAAAGCTTTAGGCCAATCAATGGAATACCCTGAAAAACAATCAAAAGCAGAGATGGTTTTATTTTGTGAAAATCCAAATTGGCCTGAAGCTATAGATGGAATGTTTCAGGTTGGCCAAAATTCAAAAGGAAGAAGATTTATTAATTAAGTAGAAGAAGAAGAAGAGATGCAGATAGATGGTAGAGGCAGTTTCCACTCACTGGCTTCCAAGTTTGTTGCCGTTAGAACGGAGACATGTTTCAACATTTTCCACCATCTATTGGTCTTCGTATGTTCAATATTGGCGCGAAACTCGGGAACAATTGAATCGATCAACCATTCTTTTCTGTTAACCAAATTCCGGAATGACTAGTATGCCCCTTTTCCAACTTTTCTTTTTTTAGTCTTCTTCGTTGAGGCATTGTCTCGAACAGTTTGAATGCCCCACATCCACACGGCCCCCATTTTCTTGTTCCAACTTCCAACCTCGCTTTAATGGAGTTTCCATATTTCCAGTTTCAAATCTTAGCCTTAGGTAGCTCCAAATGTATGAGAGAACAGAGAAGGGTTCCCAGACTATTTTGATCTCAAAAGTTTTTTATTTTTATTTCTATCATGTCTCTGTGCTTACAAATGGTGATAATTATTACCATCTTTCTAAATTTTCACTCTTTATTCAACTCCAGAATATCAATTCTAGAAATAACATTAACAGTTTTGTCATTTAATAAGAAGAAATATAATAACTTTGTCATTTTATTTTATGAGTATTATTGCATTAAAATTGAAATTAATTTATTTTCTGCTAATTGTCATGGCCATGTAATGTTTAATAAAATACTGGTGTATACACATTTCATTTATGGTATATTATCATCTTAAGTAACACTCCATCCATCCATCTCATAATAATTTAATTTTTATAGTTAAATTAATCATTTTTAAAATTATTAATCAAAAGTACAAACTAACGACTGACTGAAAATGGAATACGGATGATGCCCTTACAACAACATCGACATCATCCTATTATACATACAACTAGTAACTAGTAGTAAAAAGTAAAAGCAAACAATTATAAATTTATAAGATATGGAGGGAGGGAGGGAGGCAGGCAGGCAGCACATTTGATGAAAAGGCAAAAGCTCGGTGCTTTCCGGCTATCTATAATCTATCTACCTTCTTTGGAAGTTGAATGCCCTTATGGAATAAGCAAAGATGAAGGCGAACAGTACTGTGAACCCAACCACCGCAGAAGCAACTACCCACACATTACCATGTTCAAACCCAAAATAATCTTCAATGAATTTTTTCACACTTTTTTGAACGTCCTTAAGCTCCTTGTCCTCAATGTCTCCAAATTGCGACGCAATCAGACCGTACAGACTGTAAGCAACTGGACATACCCAAGAATACCATCTCCACCACACAGGCATACTCTGTTATTTACAAATTAAATCAGCAACACAACCATCATACTCTTCTCATGCTAGTATTAGATACTTTAATGAAAAATAAATAAACTATAACTTACAGGTCGTGGGATTATAAATCCTGAAAAGATATTCCATACTCCATAAAATAACGCAGCAATAATGGCAGCAATGTCCGCGTTAGGAGTCACGGCTACGGTCATCATGCCATAGAGGGTGAAGTATAGAAATGTGAAGAACATGAAGAATATATACCAAAAGAATTTTGCGGCTGTCCATTCAAACCCAATCATCGCATAAACGATAACACCATATACTAAAGCTTGTGCAAAAATATATGGTATTTCTACCAAAACCTGCAAAGGAATCAATTTTGATTAATATAATATATGGGAATATAGTTATGTACACAGGAGGACATTGTAACAAACATCTTCACACAAGACAATCTATCTATCTATTACCTGCGCAAATGCATATGGCAAGGCTGAATACATTCCCGCAGCTCTTTCTCTGTAAAACACTGTTCGTTCTACGGCCACCACCGGTTGCACGGATGAGGCATTTTGCGTCCCTAGGAAGAGGCAAGCTGCATACATAGAACCCATTGCATTGAATAGATCTTGTTGAGATTCCCTGCAAAAGATCGTCCAATGAAAAATATATAAGTTGGAGACAGAGACTGAACAGGTTTTAACCTTTGGACGCCAAGTAATTCTCTGTTTGTAACTTACATTGCGGAACCAAGGTCCCAGAACATCGACCCAAGCATCAATGCCATGCCAACTGTGAAAAGAAATCTCACTGCAGTATAAGATGTGTTTCGCCAATATGAGCATCGTTGTTTCCAAAGGCATGCCACGCATTGAGTGATGAAAGATTGCGAGTATTGAGTAGCGAAATAGAGATCCGTTGAACCAGGACGAGGTGTACTTAATTCTTTAATGAGGGCTTTGTTTCTCCTGCATTATGTCATGCACCCGTATAGCATTTAATAAAAAAATTCAAGAAGCTTAACTACAAAATGCTGTTCTAAATTGATCCAAGGGGACAAAATCAGTGTTCCAATGATATATCCATTTAACTATTGCAAACTGAACCTACCTGTATAGATCAGAATTTCTGTACACTTCAGTGAAATCGATACCCAGAAACATTTCTTGAGAAGATGCAGTAACTTCCAACATCCAGGTAGCTGGATTATATCCATCTTTGATTTTGCTTATTCCGTCGATATCCTTTTGAAGAACAAGTCATGTTTTAGAACTCAGTTGAATCATTTAGACCAAGTATAAAATTTAAAGCTTGCAGTTGAGAACTCAGTTGTTCAATGCATCTCACCTCAAAGTACTTGATTAACTCACACGAGTGCCGTCCCACTGGTCCTACATATAACTCGAGTCCTCCTCGTTTCATGAGGAAAAGCTGTGACCCATGTTTGATAGTTGTTAGTATCTATATAAAGAGTTAAAGAATGGAATATTAACTTGCTACACATCAGCAATTTTCACCTCATCAAAAGCTTCAAATATGTCAATGCTTGGTTGATGGATGGTGCAAACGACTGTTCTTCCTGTGTCCACGGTATTCCTAACTGTTCTCATTACAATTGCAGCAGCTCTTGCATCCAGCCCTGAAGTTGGCTCATCCATGAATATTATGGAGGGGTTTGCCACCAGCTCAACTGCAATGGTTAGCCTCTTGCGCTGCTCAGTTGAGAGACCATTTACACCTGGCAACCCAACTAGTCCATCCTTCAACGTGTTTAGTTCAACAAGTTCTAGGACCTCGTCGACAAACATCTGCAAAAGCAAGTTAGAAACATATAATGGTAAGTTCTTTGCTTCATATTAATGCTACCTGGTACTTCTAGAACAATATGTATTTTGATTGGCAGATATATCTATGAAGAATAAACTGAGGCATCATTCGAGAATAAATTATAGTAAGCAAGCACTTCTCTGCGTCATTTGACTTCTTTTAGACTCCAATTTTTCCCATTATCAAATGACTATGAAAAAAAAATGATTCAGATGTAACGACCTTTCTTGTTGCAGAATCAACTTCAAGAGGCAACCGCAGCCAGGCTGAGTAGAGCAAAGACTCGTAGACAGTAACATGAGGTGAGTGGATGTCATTCTGCTCACAGTAACCAGATATCCGAGCAAAGGTTTCCTGCTTCTTTGGATACCCGGAAACTGTAATGTTCCCCTCAATATATCCACCAGTTTTCCGTCCTGCAAGCACATCCATCAAAGTTGTTTTACCAGCACCACTTACACCCATTAGAGCAGTAAGAACACCTGGCCTGAAAGCTCCACTTAAACCCTTCAGAAGCAAAAGTTTATCTTCAACGACACCTTGCTCTTTCATTTCCTTCATTAAAATTATTAGAAAATATAGGCCCGTGAGTTTGGACTACTATAAACAGTTTTCTTTCAAATAAAAGTCACAAAACCACCACTGTACAATTCAATCCTTTTCTTTACCTGTGGCATGTCGACAGAATATCTAATATCATCAAAAGTGATGGAATGTGGTTCAAATGGAAGAATCATTCCTTTTTTCTTGTTCTGATTGGCGTCAGCATTTGATTCTGTCATGGATGATAACTCAGTAGCTTCTCCAGTTCCTTCAGTGTCATTTTCTTCTGGGATAACAGCTTGAGGCTTCCCCAGAGCTGCAGTATATTATTACAATACCTCTTAACCATATGAAGAAAGGAAAAGAAAAACTGACAGAATAAGAGAAGACAAAAATACTCACGCTTAACATAAGCAAGTGCCACTGTGTATCCCAAATTGAGTAACAAAACGAATCCAACCAACGCCCCTGTCCCTATCCAGTACCAGTATGAATATGGGAAGAACCCTCGAGTCTTTAACACTGCAACTCCTATTGTCTCGGTTCCATTGGAAGTTAACTTTGGCATAAGAATGATATCAGCTTATTTTCATCAACAAATAAATAGGGACACGACGGTAAGACAAACAAATATACTGTAAATAAAACAAAAACTTACTTTACTCCATTGATGCCCAAGAAATTCATTCACAGCAATTGCATTAATCCCATACATCATTGGTGAACTATAGTAACCCCATATCCACCAATTCACTACGTCGTCTGTAGCATTATTTAAATAAGCAGAAGCATCAGTCTCCATCTAAAAATGAGAAGAAAATAAATTCAACATTCAATTGACATGTTATACTTCGAGCTAGGACAAAGCCACCTAATGCAAAAAGGACAAGCATTGCAAATCCTCCGAATGTGTATGCAAGAGTCATGCTTCTACCCAATACCCCAACAAACCGGAACAATGCAGAAGCCATCTGGTTGATGAGTAAGAGGACTAGGTAGTGTTTAAGGAGTCTGCAATAAGGAACATTTTTTTAGGCACAAGAATCAAGCTATAACATTTCTTAAAAATTAATCGGTATAAATAGTGTTTTTATTCTTAATACCTTCCAACATTTGGATCAAATCCAATAACATAATAAGTGAGGGCTACCCAGACGGCAACTTCTAATAATGTAATAGGTATCTTGATGATCCATGATGGAAGAGCATATGACCATGCAGGATAAAAGAGAAGGTCCCTTTGTTTGAAAAATACAGGAAGCTTTGCTATTGTCATGGCAACCTCTGCCAATCCATTAAACATGAGCATAACGACAGCAAAAAACAGAGCACCCATGTATAAATTTCCCTCGGTAGTTGAATTTTGGTCCAACTCAGTTCTTAGAAACAGTGTCATGGTAATCAATGCCATCAAGGTAAGCTGAAAAGATTACAAAGAATATCATTAATTGCAATACAGATTGAAAACATCAGATATATTTCAGAATATATATGTATATATGTGTAGCAAACTCACTTGGAACAATTTGAATATGTAAACGAATGAGTTTCTCTTCATAAGCAAAATTTCTCTTGCAGTCAAAGCTTTCAAGAGTTCCTCCTTGTTAACACCATACTCATCAGTCGTCAATGCTGCTGGGTGGCTTTTGGTCTTGTCAAATGGGGTCGCAAGGTCATCTCCTAGTCTGAGTCCAACATGGAATGACTGGTAAGCCACAGCAAATTCTTTGGATGTAATAAATCTGTAAGGCTGGTCTTTGTGTAACCAATATTGTTTCTGATCTTTTTTTGATGTCACCTGCACCCAAATTATATTGTTTTTAATTGTTTTTATTTATTACGTGAGAAAGTAAATGAATGTAATGAGCGTAGATAAACTTACTTCTTGCAAGAAGTCAGCAACACCTTTCCTCTCTGGACATTTGAAACCCATAGATTCAAAAAAGTCGATCACATGTTCACGAGGACCCTGATACACTATATAGCCATCAGATAGGAGCATAATATCATCAAATAGGTCATACGTTTCAGGGGCCGGCTGCAGGAGAGAGATGAGAGCAGTTCCTTGAAGAATGTGGACGGTATGCTTCAGTGAATTTACAATTTGATAAGTTGTAGAACTGTCCAAACCAGTAGATATCTCATCCATAAAAAGTGCCTTTGCTGGTCCAACCAACATCTCACCTGTAATTAACCATAAAATTTAATATAATCCTATATACATTAGGCAATATTTTTTTTACTTGCTTGAGGGATGTAAATATTGTTTCTTTAACCTGTTGTAACACGTTTTTTTTTGTCCTCCAGATATACCCCTAATCATCTGGTCTCCTACCATTGTATCTGCACAGACATCAAGTCCCAAAATCTGCAATAAAGAACAAGTTTATCCATTGTTACATTACGTTACCATAATGTGATTGCAAATTTTGGTCAATTCTAATACCTTTAGGACATAATCTGTGACCACACTAGCCTCCTGACCAGCTGTTGCGGCTGCCTGAATTATAAAAACAACAACAAAATTTTTACATGAAGACTTTCAATACACCATGATATTCTTTGGACTTCAATTGACTTAATAAATATACATTAAATAAATAGGCCCGTGCTATATGGTGAAAAAAATTATAAAAACACGTCAATAAAATACTCAAAGTTTCATTAGCATCGAATTCATATTAATATTGGAAAATCATTCTTCAGAGATCCTTTGTATGTTCTACCTATTTGGTTTCATTATATTCTATAATGGAGAACTAAAATCCATTTATATATTTCCTTGCCACCACTGAAACAATAAGGAACAGGAGAAAAATACGAATTTTCACGGTGATAAGGCCCTGTATCTTATTTTTCAGTTTAAATAAGTCGGTCGGTCTAGTTTCAGTATTTTTATTAAAATAAAACATATACAGCTTGTATAAACGCACATCCTTATTGGAATTATTAGGCCATGTTTTACCTTCATGTAGATGTCAACATCAGGATCAGGCTTAATATTTGCGTCTTTCTCTCTTCTCGACAGTTCTGCCAACATTTCTGCCAAAGATTGACAAGTATTACAATTTGAAACACTTAACCCTTCAAGTAAATCAATATTCCACGTTCAAAACAAATTACTATGAAAGAGTGATCAGGAGAATCTTTGGACTAACCATAGCGTGACCCAACCCCCTGACATCTTGCAGAGAAAGCCAAGGTTTCTCTCACAGTCATTTCTCCTATATGGAGATCATATTGGCTGATATAGGCAGCTGTTCTCTTGGGCACAAACTCTTGCATGCCATGGCCATTGTAGCTCACCCTTCCAGAAAACTAGTATTCATAATGAAATTTTCAGTTTTTCCACATTAAACACTAATCTGAATAGCAGAACAATCATGAGCATGAAAAAAATTAAAAGTTGAAGAGATTTACCTTAAGGATGGGATCAAGCTTCCCAGCCAAAGCAAGCAGCAGTGTGGTCTTCCCAGAACTTGGAGGACCTAAAAGCAATGTCATCCTGCAAATATGGACGTCATAAAACATTATTAAGTGATGTGAATTTAATTGATGAGTGCCATCCATGCTCCCCTTACACTCACCTGCTAGGTCTGAGGATTCCGCTTACGTCTTCAAGGATAGTTAGCGGCTTCTTACTATGTGGAAGTAAATGGAAAAGGTTTAACACCCACTTTTAACATAACCCAAAAAAGAAAAAAGAAATGTCAGGATAAGTATCCCATCAACAAGGAGGAAGAGAAAAGACAATGATCTGTATCTATAGTAATTAATATAAGTCGTTACCTCTACTACACTAATATTGAAGTTGAAGAAAGAAGGCAAAGCTCTGCTCCCTACATGAGCTTCTGCCTCAACATTCAAATTCTCGAATCTGACTTCGATTGTGGGCAAATCAACTCCAACTCTGATAAATAAATAAATAAATTAATGCAATCACAAGAAGCCTAAAATTTTCATTTATATATATATATATATATATATAAAAAAATACCTATCAATTCGATCCCTGAGCTTCAACAAGAATTTCTCATTATCTTCTTCAGCAACTCTGACAAGCCTCTCCAACAAAATTTTCCTCTGCTGAACATCAAGATTATCAACGTCAACTTCATTAAACCCAACACCCTGTGACCCAAGGAGCAGGCCTTTCCTTAAACGGTCAAAAGTGGGGAGTTTCTCAAGGGAAGCCCATTTGAGAGCTTCTTCGTCATCTTCATCTCGTGTTGACGTAGAGAATACATCCATACCCTTGTCCCTCCATAAAGACGAACTTGTTGCTCTTATACTCCCCACCCTTTCCCTTGCACTACCCCTCCTGCTACTCTGCCGTATACTGTTGCCAGCCCTGTATAGATTACTCCCATCCATTGCCTTAATGTTTTATTTCTAACAACAGCAAAAGAAAACAAATTAATCAATCAAAAACCCACAACTTATTTTCAAAAAGGGCCAAGAAATTCAAAAATCAGAGGGGGGGGGGTTTCTGTGGCCCAAATGTCCTTATTTCCTTTGTGCTGTTAAAAGGTACTAATGTAGCAATGGAGATTGATAGAAAAAGAGACCAGTTATATTCACACAGATAGAAAGAAAGATACATGTGTGTAAGAGGCAATTTCCTGGATTCTATGTTGCGTATGCTAGTAAAATTGAGGGAGATTTTTCCACAGTTTATTAATCAATCCATCTTCTTCTAGTAACCAATATTTGGCGCGGAACAATTCAATCCCTAAATAATACAGCCATCTGTTTTGACAACTACTCCATATGAATTTAATTTGAACTGTAGTTTTGACCGGAGTCCGGACCCCACTTGATTTGCGTATACAAACTAGAGATACCTTAGCTTTTAAAAAAGACAGACAGAGTTTTTAAAGTGTTATTATCACGTGATTCTGTATCCGACTTTATATGTTAAAATATTAATATTTTTTTAAATGGTTGGTTCAAACACAAAAATTTCATATATGTTTAGATACTCCATTCTTGTTAGTTGTTATAAAGAAAATAATATATCCCTACAGAAAATTCATTAGTAAATTAATTTCTCACCAAATTAGAAATAAATATTTTAAAATTTTACAAGTTAGTAGACTCTTTTGGGAGTAAGTGCAAGTATTGATAAGAAGAGGTATATATACAAGGATAGGACGAGAGCAGATTTTCTGTCCCTATTTTTAATGTTTCCCACTTAAATTTTGACATCTGGTCTCTTATTTAATTTTAAAATTAATTGATATTAAATAAGAGGTTAGGTATCAAAATTTAAATAAAAGAAACAAGGAGACATCGAAAATAAGAACAGAAAATCTGCTCTCGGCAGGATTTGGTAGGAGAAAAGGGGATATGAAACATCTTTTGTTTCAATTCCACGAGGAATAGAGCTTGAAGCTGTTGGACCGTACAACCAAACATCATGTCTGAGGGGCTAACAATCTAGATTCTAGCTGGATGCAAGACCAAAGGCCTTCTTTCTATGACTAAACAATTAATTTAAGCTAAATGAAATGAAATACTAGTTTAATTTACTAGCAGTAAATGGAACGCATGGATATGGTCACAATGACATGATGCTGTATTAATCTATTTTATTCCACTCTTTTTCTCTGTGTTATAACTTCCAAATACTACTAGTAAGGGTATGAGTTTGATTTCATCAGTTTGACTTTTGCTAATAACCCGAAAGAAAGAAAGAAAAGAAAATTAAATAAAATAAGAAAAAGAAAAGAAAAGGTGGTCTGTCAATTCCCTCTTTCTTTAGAAAAGAAAATAAATATATTTATATATAAAATAAAATAAAATATGAAAAGAAAAGAAAAGAAAAGGTGATCGGTGATTATATATATATATATATAAATATATGGAAATCAAAGTTTGACACGAAGCATTAGCATAGGAGAGAATTCAAACATTTATTTGGTCATGCTCATGATTTTCAAAGCAAGCTCGCTCAATTGAATTATTCCTTCTATCTATTCTTTGCTTCCCCTATCCCTAATGCATGGAAATTGGGAA